>JASXTE010000002.1:1387500-1987500 GCA_030280995.1 Hemileia vastatrix | reverse complement strand
GTTTCTTTCATCAACATTGGCCATGTTTCAATATTTTGAACCAAGTAAGATCAGGAAAAAGGTCACGGCAAAAAAATTGCATAATTAAAAGTCTCCCAATTTAATATGGTGCGGAGGTTCATATTTTAGAAATAGGTGGTGCACATTATAGTTTCCTTTAAAAAAATTCAAAAATGAATTAATTTTGGCGCAATGTAAATTTAAATGTGATGAGTGTATGTTTTTTAGCTACGTGAAACATGGTAGCTAGAATTATGTGGCGTCAATTTTTTTTAGATGTGAAATTCAGTGTTCCACAAATGTGCATCTGTACAACATGCAGCCAAGTAAATTCTAGCTGGAATTAGTATATGCATAGGAAAAAATGATCATGCTGTGTAAAGTGCCTTGGCAACATCATTCTTGGAATTTAGATGAAGTTTATCATATGACTTGGAGAGCTGCATTTTTTTGAAAATGTGATCAGTGAAAATTCATGATATATACATCTGTTTGCCACCCAATTTATTTTTCCTTTCTCTTTCTCACTTACCTTTTTCAAAAATTATCAATCATATTTTTGCTTTATCATTTTGAATTATTGGTACTATTTTCTTGACCTTATCTGATTACCGGTAAGCAAATTTTTCTTGCTATTGCATTTCATATCATTTTGGTTTGTTACACTTTTTTACACTTTTGACAAGTTAATCTAATGATTCTAATTCTGAATTTATTTTTATGGTATCTTTTACTGTACCCTTTCGATTCATTATAAAAAAATTCTTTTTCAGTTAACTTAAAGTTTTTTTATTTGTTTGTCAATTTACTTTTCTTTATTCCTTATCAAAAATGTTCAATTTATTTATCTAACCATTTATTTTTTAAAACAGTGATTATAAAATAAAATTTATAATTAATTTTGATCAATCAGCTACAAATGGAAGAAGATTTTATAGACATGTAAGTTCATGTTTTGCTTATCATTTTTCTATATTTCTTTAATACTTTCTCAACCATTATATTATTAATATGAAAAGTAAAACATCATCTCGTACTTGCTGAAAGCATACAGGATAATGTTTTGCTTTTCATAATAATAATTAGATTGTTTGTACTTTACCTTTAATTTATTGATTTTTAAGTTGTTTCAAAGTCTCGTACTTGCTGAAAGCATACAGGACAATGCTACAATTTAAAAATTAATAATTTATTGAAGTATAACTTTCTAAGTCAATATATTGATCAGAGCAAGATTTTTCATTTTATATATGTGGATATCATAATTCCGTAAATTTTTTAATATTACTAGTGTATTGGAGTTATACTTTCATTATATTATTAATATTAAGTGTAGAGCCAAATCTCGTACTTGCTGAATGCATACAGGATAAAGCTATACTCTTTATATGTATAATTTAATAAAGTATACCTTTGAAACGCTTTCTTAATATTTGAAATAAAGAAAAAGTATATAAATTTACTAATATGTAGATATGCTAACTTTTGTATTTCTAATATTGAAGATATGATAAAGTTAAAGGTATCATTGACTGATAATTGAAATTATGTTACTATTTTCTAATTTTTGATTTTTTTCTATTTTAAATCAAAATTGAATTCTCTTAGGATTGAACCATCAATGAGTAACGATTTGAAAAAAAAAAAACGGCCAGGGAAGAACTCTAACAATAGGTGGGCGAAAGACATTGCTACTGGAATGAAACTTGTAAACGCTCTTGGAATGGATACAAACGGGAAGAAGCCACATTTCTATGCACGATCTTATGCAAATAATATGACAGATTGCAATAATTATTACAATTTTTTTCCTGGATGTAGTATTTATAAACCAAAAGGTGTCTTAATACCTAATGTTCTTGTGCAGACTTTTGAAATTCATGAGCTCAAAGAACTAGATATGTTAGAAGCTACGGTGCGATGCATTAAGGATCTTTCTTACTGCGAACATGAAATTAAAAATAATGGTTATCATCAAAGAGCTGGTGGTTTTGGAAAAATGTTTGGTGGTGGCTTTATTTTAGATAGAAAGAAATCTTTACATATTCGTAAGTATCACTTTTTTTAATTTAAATACTGAATTTTTGAATGCTTTTCCTTGCAGATGAATACACTGATGATATTGTAAAAACGGATGAATATAAAAAACGAATGAAGAGGATTGCAATGTACTTTGAATATTTTTTTAAAAAAATATCATATGTAAAGTACAATGAGGCAACTAATCTTTGCGCAAAACTTGGTATTCCTGGATTTTCAAAAGTTTCTAGTGAAGAAGACGGTGTACCGTTTGCTAGTAATTTAACTTGGACATCTGGAGGGAATGGTAATGGGTTCTCTAATGAGGTTCATCTCGATAAGGATGCAAGTGAGTATACTTTAGGAATATTTTTTCCTAAAGATACAGAAAAAAACACCATTCATATGAAGTATGATAAGACCCAACCACGACAAATAGGTGGAGAACTTATGTTTCCCGAAATTCGAAGTAAAATCAACTTTGAAGCAACTAATGGAATAACAGTGACATTATGGCCTGCCAATCAACTAAGGCATTTTACCTCAAGATGTCATGAAATTCCTGGCTTCACTAGGATAGGTTCTTCTATTCAAATCAGCACTAGACTTTTTCATGCTATAGAAAAGCTTAATGTTTTTGATATTGATATTTCAGAATACTTAGAAATTAAAACAGAAAAATTTAGGTTAGAATATTTGATTAGTGCTTTGAGAGTTTTTTTGAAAAGAGATGACTTAATAGAGGAAGAAATAGAATCAGCAAAGTATTATTTATCTAATGTTAAGACAAATCTAAAAAATCTAGATATATAAATATTAAAAATTTATATTATATATACACAACTTAATGCAAATTTAAACATGATAAATACTGGGAGTAGCTGTAACATTTTCAGTTTTGATAATTATAGTATTATCTATTTCTTTTATTTGTGAAATAAAATAATTTTTTTTCATAATATTATAAGAAAATTTGATTTACTTTTGAGGAAATATATAAGTTGTGAAATCTTTAAATGTCATTTTTATTAAATTGGTAGCAAAGGTTCTAAAATAAAAAAAACTATAATAAAGAATTTGAAATATATTAGCCATAAAAATGTGCTTTTAATGCTACCAAATTAACTGTATAGTATTTTAGGTCAAACAGGCTTATTAATAAAAAAGGTAATAATAAAGAGTTGAAGAAAGAATTTTGAATCAATGATAGATTAAATTGTATTTTTTTAAGAATGTACTCATTTAATTATTTAAATTGTTCTACTTCTGATTAAAAATGTTACAATCAACGAAAATATTTGTAATAAATAATAGATTATATAATATTAAAGGTAAAGTAACAAAACTAGAGCAGTTATCATATTTTTATATAAACAATAAAATATTTAAGAATTTAATACAAGTATTTGAAATCATATAAGTAGATTTTAAAATCTTTGTTATTGCTGGACTTACAATAATTTTTTTTAATAATTAATTTAGAAAATCATGTCAAAGGTTACTTAATAAATTTCAAAGATGGTCACATTTTTGACGTATTTGAAGGAAAATAACTTGAATTATACAAGATATATCATATAGAAAGAACTTTATCTATTTACATGTTGGAATATTAATTTATTGAAAGGCTATGTTTAGCAAAAAAAGGTGATACTGGCTGAATGGAGCTCCAGTGATTAAGAAAATCTGCAGAAATAGCCCTAGCAATTCCCGGAGGACTTGGGGTATCAAATTTTAAAGGAAATGGATCACACTTGCCTATAAAAGGTTTTATTAATGTTAAAATATAGTTATTTAAATTTTTCCAAATTATTTCTTCCATCAAATGATTTTTTTTTTCATGTAAATTAAGAAACTTAACTTCTGATATTACCTCCAAGCAATCAGCTGCTGAAGCCAATCTATGATCTTGAGAGCTCAGAAATAAACCACGGACACCATCAATTATATAGAATGTGAAAGATTGATATCGGTGGTGGGAGTATTCAGAATTTATTTTGTTTAGTGCAGCCTTTTGTTTCTCTCTCCTTATAGTCAGTTCAGTATTTTTGTTTTTCTCACTTGATTGTTGAGCTTCACTAGTCTTGCCACTTGATATTGTTGCAGCACAATATTTTGATTTAAGAATGATAATTGACATAATTATATCAATGATAATATTGCTGATTTGAAGAAGAGTTGACATTGATATATCACGGGTTTGAAGTGCAGTGGGACCAACTTCTAAGCCATCAGAAATCGGACTCTTCAGATTTGAAAGGTGAGCTAGAAGCTGAAGACCACGTTCAATTGGACAATCTGAGTTAATGTTTTGATGTGATGGAAGCTGGCTGAATTCATGTGCGGTCAGATAAAGTGAAGATGATATAAGAGATACCCATGAAGAACGGCAGTGGTCACTTGGGATCATTAATCTCATGAGCATTCGGATAAGATTGGATTCAGGGTGATCCGTTTTCTTTGTTGAGGAAAGAATTTCAGTATTTAAACCATCAGGATCACATAAATCTTCCATTTTTTTGAAATCAATATTATCGAGTACCCATAGCTGTGAGCTATCAATCTCTAAAAAAATATTTGCTACAAAAGGAAAAAAAAATAAGTAAAAGAACAAAAGTCAAGACTAAAAATTATGGTAACTTACATAACTCAGTAAGTTTTGAAATCCAATCTTCTCCACAAGATTTTTCCCAATGAAAAGTAAACATTGGAATATTTGACATGGGTTCTTGGGAATAAGTAGAAGAGCGTAATTCGAGGAGAGTAACAATTTCCAACCACGACCTTAGGACCTTTGCCGTGCTGATTCTACCTTTATAAAAATTATGAATTTTACAGAGTTCCTCCTGCAAATCAGATTCTTTTAGAACCGAGGGTGAATAAGTTAGAGGTTTTTTCGATATCTTGATTGGAGTTGATTTCATTGGTAGAGAAGCTTTCAAAGAGGTCAAAGTAGGTAATTTAGGAGGTGATGGGTATTGCTTCTTAGAAATGAAGGAATTCGGTGATGAGCTGTTTGAATCATCATCTTTATCAAACATATCAACATGTCTTGAAGAAGATTTTAAACTTTGCTTTTTTTGATGAACAAGCATAGCTTCATATTCTGATAGTTGATCATCGCTATTTTCATTGCTCTTTTCATCATCTTCATCAGGGAGAGGGCGTTTATGGATGGAACAATCTACAGCAGGTGAGTTTCTGGTACAAAATATCAAAAGAAAGATAAAAAGTACAATATGTAAGCAATAAAAGAGATATATGATTGAATTTTAAAGATAAAAGAATAACAATAAAAAAAAAAGGAAACAAGAATATACTCATTATCAAAACCTTTGCTTTTTTTTTGAGATTTATTATTTGATACATCAGAAAATTCATTAGCAGAAGCCGGTTTAATACGTCGAACAAAAGAGGAGCCTTGGGATAATCTCTTTTTCTTGGAGCGGATAACAGGTGTTTCAAGATTTTCCTTAGAAGTTGAAGCATGAGTTGAAGCTGATGGTTCATCTGTCTCATCATCATCCCTAATGACAATGACTTCATCAGGAGGAATCATACCCTCCTCATAAGCTACAAATATATATGAAGAAAAAAAAATATTAATAATCTTATCTACTAATTTAAAAGGAGACAAAAAAGGTGATGAACATACATTTTTCAAGGCTTTTCACATATTGGAGTAATTCATTACAAGGGTTAGATAAATATGAAGGAGAAGGATTATTGTTAAGGATCTTGACAAGCTCTTCTGTTTTATCTCTAGCCAATTCAAGTAAATTGCGATACTGAACTCTCGTTATTTCCTGCCTCTCATTGCTAAGTACAGGAGGGTTAGGTGCCATGCCATGTGGCAGACATGGTGCAAGCTCAAAAGCTTCAAAGCGAGTATCAATCAGAGAGTGGGATGAAACACATTTGGGTGCTGGAAAATCAAATTTTTGAAAAAAAAAAGATATAGAACATAAGTGAAATATATAAATTAAGAGAGAGGAACATGATATACATACAAAGTGGAGGTGTAGGATTTTGTATACTAGACATATTGATTAATGAATATTAAAAAAAAGTATTCGATATCAAAAAATTATGATGTAATATGATGAATAATTATAAGAAACTCTATTCTAGAAAATTGAAGTTGATATTTTAATAGGATAAAAAATTGAATAAGATTAAAATTAAAGTGAGGATGAAAGAAACAGAAAACATAAAGAGGGGGATTTTATATTATTTGAGCTTTTTTTAACATGTATTATTCATAGTGGGGTAAACTGAGTAACATGCTAAATCACAATCTGTTTATATTGAAGCGAAATTTGATGTAGCTAACAGAAAATACTAGTAATTCTTTGGGGACTTTTAGTGTGAAAAACAAATAATAACAAATTTATATCCCATATTCAAATTGCCACGGGTAAATACAAAATTTTTTAAATTAGAATTTACTCCTAAACAATGGAGATACACTTAATTAGTATATTATATGAAAAAAAAGGATAATCCTTTATGAATATTTGTTAAATTTAATTTCAGATGACAATGCGAGATTCACATATATACTGATATGCCTCATCAAACAAGAAATGAATTATAAATATAAAATTGGTAACATTAGAATTTAAGATAAGAATTTGTTTTTTAAGTGACAGGAGGAGTGTCAGGCTAGGGTGTGGGCACCGTGACCAAACCTTTGATAAACTTGGATACAACTAAGGAAAAAAAAAATTGAATAGTTTTATTTTGCAATATATCTTAGTCTGCACAAGATATTGCATTGTTGTCCCTAACTATACCAAAATTGTTACTTTTCAAAAGTTATAGGACTACTAAGTTGATAAAATATTATTATGAATCACCCAATGAAATACCTTAAGCAACATTCAAAATTATTAAAATATTAATATTCAATTTGAGATTTGGATTAGCTAATTTTTCACAACTTACCACAGTTTTGATTAATATAATAAAACTTGAAAAAAATTGTTGAGATAACCTAGAAATGGGTGCAAGAAAATGATGAAACATATGACTTGAAACTTAACTCATACACTATTGATAAACTTCATGGATCCTGATTAATTTCTATCGAAATTAATTTTGAGACTAGCATATTGAATTTTAGCTATGACCAAGTACTGTAAGTGCCATGGTTTGTATTCAATATATTGGTGTTGAAATTAATTTTTATAGGAATCAACAAGTATCAGATGGCACCATGCATGAAACACTGACAGAAACCATCAAATTTATGAGGCAATGAACCTCATAATTTCGATCGAAATTAATATAGACCCCTGCATATTGAATACAAGCCATTTCACATGGACTACACAGACATAGATAAAATTCAACATGCATGGCTTAATATTAATTTTGATCGAAATTAACCAAGGCATTAAAACATCAATTTTTATATGGTGTACTTGATCAAACCAGTTTATCTAACTGCTTAGCTTACCTATACTTATAGGAATTTTATGCATAGTCCATGTCCATATTAATTTCAATCGAAATTAATGTTGACTAATACATAATGAATACATGCTATGCCACTTACACTTTCCAGGCATAGCTACCATTAAATATGCCAGTATCAAAAATTAATTTCGATCGAAATTAATGAGCATGATAATCATGAATTTCTGGAGTCAACTGCTTATTTTTATGCATGGTGCCTTGCCAACATTAATTTCGATCGAAATTACTTTTGATACTGGCATATTGCATGTATATATGCCTGGAAAGTGTAAGTGGCATAGTGTGTATTCATTATGTATTGGTCAACATTAATTTCAATAGAATTTAATATTGACATTTTCATATTGAACCCAAACCAGCAAACGACCCAAAAAATTCTTCATAAAACTGCTCATTAATTTCGATCGAAATTAGTGAGCACCATATACATATTGAATGGTAGTTATATCTGGTGTGTGTAAGTTGTAAAGCTTGTGTTCAATGTTTATTGGTCAACATTAATTTTGATCAAAATTAATGAGCATTTTGATCATGAACTTTTTCAGTCAGTTAGTTGTTTCAATGCATAATGGCATTCCAACATTAATTTTGATCAAAATTAATGTTGAAATGATATAATGCTTTTTTGCATGACATGTAAAGGACGGCAAGTATTTTTAAGTATTGAAATTTACTATACATGTTGAGGGTAAATATAAAATTTACATATCCATATTAATTTCTATAAAAATTAATGTTGACCAATACATAATAAATAGTAAATATGCCTGGCTAGTGTAAGTGGCATAGCTTTTTTTCAATCTGCACTTGGCAACATTAATTTCGATCGAAATTAAGGTTCATGATTATCATCAATTTATTCAGTCAGTTGCTTACTGTTATGCATGGTAACATGTCAACATTAATTTTAATAAAAATTGAATTTGACATGCTACCAAGCATTTTTATGTAAGATGAAAAGTAGGGCACTCTATTGTTAAGTAAACACATTACAATGCATATTGAGCATGTAAATATCATTTACACATTAATATTAATTTCAATCAAAATTAATGTTGACCAATAAACATTGAACACAAGCTTTACAACTTACACACACCAGATATAACTACCATTCAATATGTATATGGTGCTCACTAATTTCGATCGAAATTAATGAGCAGTTTTATGAAGAATTTTTTGGGTCGTTTGCTGGTTTGGGTTCAATATGAAAATGTCAATATTAAATTCTATTGAAATTAATGTTGACCAATACGTAATGAATACACACTATGCCACTTACACTTTCCAGGAATAGACACCATGCAATATGCCAGTATCAAAAATAATTTCGATCGAAATTAATGTTGGCAAGGCACCATGCATAAAAATAAGCAGTTGACTCCAGAAATTCATGATTATCATGCTCATTAATTTCGATCGAAATTAATTTTTGATACTGGCATATTTAATGGTAGCAATGCCTGGCAAGTATAAGTGGCATAGCGTGTATTCACTATGTATTGGTCAACATTAAATTCGATTGAAATTAATATGGATACATAAATGTGACATAAAGAGGTATGGACCATCAATTTGTTGAAAATACATTTTTATATCTCATACATTATTCGTTTTTCTTAAATAAAATGTTACTCTCTCTCAATATCACTTTATAACATTTACCAAGCTGCTTTGAAAAAAAACAGAATACATAAAATTCAATATAAGATAGCTATATTACACAGAAGATCACCGTTATACCTAAGTTATGATGATGTTGATGCTCTATTAATTGATTCCCGAATCTTTACCAGATCAATATCAGCTCCAACCCCAAGTGACTCACGTTCATTCACAGATAATCCTTGCAAAAATGTTGCTGAATAGCAATTCTTGGGGAGGTATTTGGGAACATTGAATATACCATTTTGTGCAACTGTCCTTTCTGATGACCGTGAATATGTTTTTAATGTTGATTTTTTTTGAGCTGGTGTATGGGCTAAGTCCTTTGTCATCTTATCCATTTTTTTAAACAAATCATTGAGTTCAGGATTTCGCCATCCAGGAATAGCTCGGATAGGTGCAGTTGGGGCTGGTGCTGGGCCTTCCTCGATATCAGAGATGCACCTAGTATCATGAAAAAGCACAACAAAACCTGGCACATCACTGCAGAGATCTCTTGCTAACTTGTAGCGTGCACTAGCAATCTGAATTCCAACTAAATCAGCTTCATAATAACAAAAAGCAAAGTAAAATTAAAAACTTACCTTGGTCCGATAACGTTTTACTTGTGCCCTTGCCCTCTTTTCAATCTTTTCTCTTGCTACCCTTTCCTCTTCTTGCCCAAACAACCTTATCATCTCCTTCCCCTTATTAACTACCCATTTCTCAATAACACATTGAGTGAACTGAAGCTTTGACTGATTGATTGTATTCAAGGTGGTGAGCCATCTGGTACAGTGGTCGCATACTATGCTTCCCATGACTTGATTCCAAGTTGATTCTGAAAAATCACGGCAAGTCCAATCAAACGTGAATTTCCGAAAACCTTTTTCTTGCAATTCACGCTCTAAGTTTCTTTTGACAGAAAGTGGGATCGGTGCTCCTCCTTTTAGTCCTCGAGGCTCAGGTGCTGGAAAAAATTCGGGTAGTCGAATTTTGGATCGCAAGAAGGCTATAGAATTGGTTATCAGAAATTGTCGATCAGCTGCAGAATTGGCACGGTTAGAAGATTGGACTTGGGTTAGGACAGTTTGAATGGTTTTTAGTTTGAATTGGCTCCAATCTTTCCAATTTTCAATCTCCAAAGGTGTTGGGCTCGCAGGATATTTTGATATTTGTGTTGGTCCCCCAAGACAATACTTCAGAAAGTGGTAAATATTTCTATTTAGACTGTCCGAGCTCCTGGGAACATCATTCCTTCTAACTAAGCCTCTTACAGCCCTTAACCCCCGTTCTCGCTCATGAGACTCTGCTGAATTGAGTCTGTGGTAATCACTGATACCCATAATGATTGAGGGATTCACTAACAATTCAAATAAGTTAATTAAATTGGTTATTTTTCAATAAAAGAATACACTACAAATTTTACTTACCTGCTCCACTTGTGCTTGCTCCTTGGTTAGGCTGAGCAGATGATGATTGGTCTCCGAAAAATTCCCTCAATACTTCACTAGCCCAATCTCTTCCTAGCTGATCAGCTTGCTGATCAGCACTTTCAGAAGCAGAAGTATGATTGGGATTAAAATTTCTCGGTTCTGAATGAGACTCTTGGCCTGGATTGGGATTAGGTGGTGGGTTAGGATTAGGTGGTACAGATTGAGATGCATCTGGAGGTGGATCAGCAGAGGGTGGTGGAGGAGTATTTCCAGTATTAGTATGTTGAGGCGGAAAACAATCAGAATCGGTTGGGTCAACAGACATCCCTTCAAAATTATCATCCATAATGAACTGTAATAAAATAAAATAAAATAAAAATAATCAGTTGTTAAAATTTATACCTATCAAAGCTAAAGTAAAAAAAGATACTATGTATATAGTCTTGTAAACGTGTATGTTCTCTTGTCAAAAAATAAAGTGAATAATATATAGCTATCAGCTAAAGTTGGAAGGTCAAACTATTTATAGTAGATGAATGAGCAAGAAGATCATTCATTAAGTAAAAATTTTATCATATTTCTCATTATCATGATTTTATTTCTTTCATTCTTACATTTAAGATAAAAATGACTCATTGAAAGCATGGGTTCTCTCGCAATAAAAGCAACCAAAGTAATTGTTCACTGGTTTATGATAAGGTAAGTTGGATGCATTGCATTTTTTAATCGAGCATTGAATTATTTCTTTCACCATTTACAAATATCACCAATCCTACAAATTTCCCGAATCCCAAATTAACACAAAGATGTTAGTCAACAGAAAATAAATTTGATTAATTTTTTCACTCACTACTGTCTGCAGTCCAATGGCAGTGACAACCTCGTCTTTGATTCCAAACATTCCTTTTTTGTGCTCGACAGTAGCTGCATGTCCAATTATTGCATCTTTCTTAATCACAATTTGAGTTGCTTTGGCTACTCTTACTAACCGACAATGCACTTGTGGGAAAAGCTCATAGGGATCCTTTGATGTTTCTTCTGGACGGAGCTCTTTGAAAGGACTTACTATTAAATATATTTGATCAATCTCTTCCTTTGATCTGAAAAGATCATCAATTTGCCCAAACTGGCTATCTTTTCCATAGTAGAATTCAATTGTTGAATTAGCAATGTGTCGATGGTAACTAGTAAACCTCTTTCCATGTATCAATATGCTTGCTACATTTTCAACTACCCGATCCCCACTTTTCTCCGATGGTGTCAAAGCCCGTCTTGAAGTTTCTTTTCCCATTCGTGCCCTTACCCATTTAGTAAATAATGCCATACTTAGATGGATCCATTTGTTTTGTTTATCGAGATCAATATGGATTTTTTTAGTCTCACATTGATCATTATCTTCAGCTTCACCAAGATCTAATACCCTAGACTTCCGATACCAATGTTTGAGCATTGTTAGCGGTATCTCTCCTGTGGTAAATATTAATAAATTAGCACAGCTGAGTTTTTAAATCATTTCTTACAAACATTACATACGTGGATGGTGATTGTTTGGAATTTCAGATAATATATGATTCACCCGCTCTCCAGACCAAGTAGCTGTACCTGATGGTGGACCAAGACGCTTTATCATTTCAGGATAATGTTGAGTGATATGCAGATTTGGCTTTGCATTAATATTCTTCCAACCCTCTTCAAGGCACTCACGATACTCTAACAGAAATTGATCTAGATCTTTAAGCTCATTAGTCTGTATATTTTTTAATGTCAAAAAATTGGTGATCGAGCATAATGTTACAAGTGACTTGAGAAGATAATATTCTCTTGGTTTATCAGCTGAGGAAGCTGAAGATTCAGATTCTTTAAATTTTTCAAACCAAAGGAGTATAAGTGACAAAGGGAAGTAGAGAGTATACAGCATGTGCCATTCTGCTGCCTTGAGGGATCCTGCCTTTTTAGATCCTACTGATTTTGGAACTCGTGTTAGCCAGGAAGGTCTTCTTACTTGATCAATCATCTTCCATACAACCTGTAGCTCTGCTGCTGTGATTCGTGGATTACTACTACCTTCATTTTCTTTCTCCTTACCTTTCCTTTTATTTTCTTCATCTCTAGCTGTCTCATTTGATGAGTGAGATCCTTCACTCTGTGATATGCTAATGCTTCTTTGCCTTAAGTTATACAATGAATTCCTACTGTCACTGCTTTGAGACTGTACTGAGGCCACATCGCTATATGGAGGAATAAATTTGGAGCTGGATGACCTACTCTGGCTTCTTGATCGATTTGTTCCCAATCCTTCATTATCTAGTCCATGATGACTTGATGACTGTCTTGAACTCGTACGTCTTTGCCGCTTGTGCTGTCTCGTGTGTCCTGTATCATCATCATCATTATTCGTGGTGCTTAAGCTACTTCTACGTTTTTTCGAATGTTTGTGCAGTGAAGTATCAGAAAAGAAATCATCATCTTCTTCTCTTACATGCCAATTTTTATCCTTTTCCAGCTTTCTTTCTAGATCTTTTGCTGCATTTTGGATTTGAAAATAGCTTAGACTGTGATCTTTTAGGTTGCCAAGCATATGTGAATGCATAACATCAATTGAGCAATATTCAGTTGGACGCCAATATTCAAGGTTATTCAGCTCACTCCATCGTACCCCATGATTTTGAACAATTGATACACGCTCCCAATGTGACTTAGAATTTTTCCACTTTGTTGCCCAGCACATATGATCCTCATGATTCCGTAATGAAAAATTTCCCACATTCTTTTCACTAATTTCATCTTTAGAGATATTACAGAAAGAGCAGAACATTTTTGCAGAGTGACTCGAAAAGCCAGCCAATTTTCGTATTGCAGGAATGTCACCTATCAAAGAGAACAATGCAACTCTTAATTTCCGGCCTCGTGGATAAAGATGTGTCTTTTCAATCAATATACCATCCCATAGAGTTTGTAGATCATTAACCAGTGGTTTTAGAAGGTGATTAAGCTGTTCACTTGTGGGTTCTGTTGGTCCGGGTATAATAGAATACAAAAAAAGATTTTCCATTTTGTATCTATCTTCTTGAGGTAGGTTCATACACACCATCATAATATTGCCTACAGACTTCTGATGACCTCCAATCCTATTGCCACCAGGCCTAAACCAGTCGACATATAAAGTAAACATTAAGTTGCCTGAAGTTATCGTATATTCATCATCATTGCTATCCAGAGCTGGAGTGGTTATGGGAAAGTTTTTCCAAATTGAACCATCACAAACATCCTTCATCAAATCACACTCTACACGTTCTGCCACAGGGGTTTTCTTCTCAATCAGAAGCTCAAATTTGAACAGTTTGATCTTTTCCTTAAGCCAGTCGATAAAAGAATGGTGATGAAATGTTTTAAGAGATAAGTATTTTACATGTTCTTGATGTTCCTCCATCAAATACAGCCTTTCATCACATTTAACTGCAATTTGTCCTGCTCCAAACATTTTTAAATAGCGCTTTGATGATGAAAGAAACGGTTGATTGCAACATAGTATAGATGGTTGAGATTCAGAGTTATACTCATAAAGAGCAAAGCATTTAGGACAGCATGTTTTAGTGAAAAATGATTGATTGAGCTTTAATCGACTAAAAACTGTATCTATCGAGCGTGGGACCAGGCGGACAATGCTATCAGAATCCAGTATTCCACTATCACCTAGAAGTTTGAGCTTCTTAATTTCTTCATCCAAAAATTGAGTACAACCTTCTTTGCTCAAATGATGAATCAGAGAAAGCTTTGCTGCCTGCCACATAATTATTTGGCTATACCGTTCCCCGAGATTTGAGTTTCTAGAGACTGTTGAAGATACTTCTGCCCCCAATAGCAACTGCCCCTATGTAATAAATCATTGAAACATCATAAAGACTTTAATTCTCACATTGAACTATAGATATACAGCTTACTGTTTCTGTGGAGCGGGAACTTCCAATGTTAAGTGGATTGTTGGAAGAAATAACCATCTGGGCCTTCCTATTTCTTTCCTCTTGATGTTTTGCATAAGAATTAGAGCTTTTGAAAGCCATACCAACTTCAAAGGACCCAGAAGAAGTTTGATACTTTCTATTGACACATCCAAGATCTTGACATTGACATACATGAAAAAATGGAGGCATTGTAATTGTGATAATTGTAGGAATAAGTTAGCTATTCGAAGTTACCGATTGAAGGTATTCCTTTTTTTGAAAGGCACTAGCTAATATAAGCTACATTTTTTTATCAAAAGAATATGATGGAATATGTGTTGAAATTATTTAAGTTTAAATGTTTAATTTTTAATCGGATAAATTATATATTAATTTAAAGTTATGCAGTCTACTTTATTTGTATTCTGTATACTCTCTGCATTTGTACAACAATGCATGCATGTTTATCAGAATATTTTCTATCATAGAAAAAATTCTGTTGTACGCACAAGCATCTTAATTATTTTTCTATCAAATGCCTTCTGAGTTATATCTAACTACCCTATAATTATTTGATTTTGATAAAAATTCTTAGTTATGGACTATAAGAAAAGTAATCCATATTTTTAACATAATTATTTAAAAAATTACCCCAAAAATCAAAGTTAAACCCAAAAATAAGTTTAATATTTTGTAAAAAACAATCACAAACATATTTCTTTCAACTTGAAAATTGGTCTGTACTAGGTAGAATTTTCTATAAAGAAAAAATCAAAAATACTCAAATAATAGATGCTACAAAAGTGTAAACCTTAAAGAATTACATAAAAGCTGAAACCTTGTATAACTTTTCATACATAAATGCGATGAAGTGACACTCTAGTCTATTTATTCAGGTTGAAAAAAATTACTCAAAAGAATATGTATTACTATCATATTGGACCAAAAATAATTTTTTGGTAATCAAAAAATGAACATAGCCTCACATTTAACAAATTATTTTTGTGGAAGAATTTTTTGAAAAGAAAAAAAAATCCGTTTCTTAAATGAGTCTGCTTTTATCACATAATCATTCTCTTTATTTTATACCATTCCTTTTGAGTTCAAGTTGCATATAAAAATATAATTTATGCATATTATAATTCCATAAAGTCGAAATATTTCTTATTCTTAATTTTTGTGATATTTCTCCTTAAATCAACTTTGATCATAAAGTTTTGGAGCTCAACAATTTATCCTTCCTCTTTGTTTAATTTAATTGAACACTTTCTTAATCTTATTATTTATGAACCCTAGTAGCTCTTACTTTCCTCATGGAAACCTGCCCACAAACACAAGAACACTTAATAGAATTTTTAATGAGACTTTGCCTCCATTCAATTCTCACTTTTGTAGATCTATACACAATTTTTGTCGTTCACTTTTGGATATGTCACCAGAATCAAATGGATGGAAACAAAACCCTACTGAAGAGCAATCAGACAGATTTTCATCATTCGACATGAATTCTTGCAACATTGCCTTTGAACTACCTCATCCAGAATCAAATTCAGCGGTTTCAGAAAAGTTTCCACCAATTTTCCGTGAATCTTTTATTGAGCACCTTCGCATGTGTGGTTTCCCAGGATCAACTTTCGCTTGGAACCTAGATTGGTTTGACAAATGGAACCAGGTCTTGGCAAATATTCTCATTAAACACTGGGACAATGCCTTAAAAACCAATAATTTGATTGCATATCCAATTGACTCAACTCAAATTAGCTTCTCAAATCAAATAGGAGTTCTTCACCGTTGGTTTTTAGGTCATGCTGATAGATTAAGACTTGGGAAGGATTCTCATAGCTCTCAAGAAATAATCAAAGTGAGAAAGCATAAATATAGAATAAAAAAAAAAGTATGAAAATCCCTTTTTTTTCAACCGTTTTTATTTATGACCTTTATTTCAAATAACAAAGATTCTTAGAATTCAGTTAACCGAACTAAACTTCTTAAACAACTTCCACATTGTGAAACTTATCACAACCTTTTCACAAACATCAAATGTTGTTCAGACACCGAAATTGATAATGATGGATCGTTAAGACGTATCTTAATGCAATGGAGGTCTGAAGATTTTTCTAAAGTTGCACAATATCTTGACCAACAACACTTTGATATTCGAGATAATTCAACCTACTCTGGCAGTGTGCTAAAGGACTTGGCCTTGTACAAAAGAATCAGTTTGGTTTCAACATTATCCCCTAACCTTAATCCTTCTCATGTCCCCCGGGGTTTGCCGAATGACTGTTATTCTCCCTTATATCTTGCATCTCTAAATCCTCAACAACTCAGACTTTTAAATCCTCAAAATCCCATAAATTTACCTGCTCTCCTTGAAATTCTTTGTTCCTCTAATGTGAGTGATTGACAAACTCCCTTAATAATAGGTTTGCACACTCATACTCCTCATTTCCACTGTTTGGGACACTTAGCCTTGAAAACAAAAACATAATTTTAATGATTACTATTATCATTAAAATTTATAGAAATGAAATTTGGCTTACATTGTTAGCTCCATTTTTTTCCTTTGAATCTTATACATGCTGAATTCTATACTTCCTTGTACAAAATAATTCAAAACATTTACTTCATTTTGCTGCCCCATTCTATACAGCCGATCAACAGCCTGTTGCTCAACTGCTGGATTCCAATTTGGCTCCTATTTCAACATTGAACATATAAAAAATTTAATATTTTTGTTCTTAATATGAAATAAAAGACATTGAGCTCACCATTATATATACATTTTGAGCACACCTGAGATCTATACCCACTCCTGCAGCCTGAATCGTTCCAACCAAAACTTGGCAATTTTTATTAAAATGGAATTCATGCATATTTTTGTCTCGCTTTGTCCGGCTGAGTTCACCCGTAAGCTGGGTATACCTAATATTGTGGTCATCTAAAGCCATTTTTATTCTATTTTGAAATATTAGAAAATTGTTTTTAATAAGCCAACACAATTTTGTAAAACAATTCATTATAGAATCACTTACATCTGCAAAAAGTCTGCAAAGTTGGAGAATATAACAGCTTTTGGAAAATTTATATCCCTTTCACCAGACAAAAAGTTTTTTAAGTGGCCTATAAGATGACAAATCTTTGCGGAATGCTGCCAGGTGAAATCAAAAGTTGGAGTTTCATCCAGATTTTCGTAGATTGGATGGTTGCAGAATTTTCTTAAAATCATCAGCTCTCTTAGAAACTCAGATGAGTCCCAAGGGAAGTCAGTGCTTCTGGAGGGCCCATATTGCTCAGTGAATCCTTCTTGAAGCACATCAAGTTTAGACCTCCATGGATCTGCTAATTGAACCGATATCCCCCTTTGAATCTTTTTTGGAAGAGACAAAATTGCATCCTTTGTTCTACGTAGGCTTATGACTTTCATTAAGTGATTGATTGATTTAATAGAATTAGCCTTTCCTTTTTGCAAACCTGGAAAAAGGAAATTCTTCCATAACCAGTCTTCTTGCCACTTTTCGATTCTAAGAAAAAATATGAGACTTTGAAGGTCAGTGGGCCTGTTCTGAAGTGGAGTTCCAGTCAAGCATAGTCGGTGTTGGGATTCCAAGTCAAATATTGTTTGAGCCCTCTGCGAGTAAGGATTTTTAATGTAACTAAAA
Source organism: Hemileia vastatrix (assembly GCA_030280995.1). Lineage (NCBI taxonomy): Eukaryota > Fungi > Basidiomycota > Pucciniomycetes > Pucciniales > Zaghouaniaceae > Hemileia > Hemileia vastatrix. The sequence continues at coordinate 1,969,317 of JASXTE010000002.1, read as the reverse complement.
GAATATTTATAAAAATTGATAATAAAAATTAAGTTTTAAGTTTTAGATATAGAAATGGGCACTAACTGAGCTTCATCTAAAACAACTCTATACCAAAAGAGCATTTGAGTCACCGGTATCTTTTTTTGGCTTTGATTTTTTGACATCGTTGGGCTAGCTATTTCATAGGTCGTTAAAACAATAGCAGTGTCCTGTAGCTCATTGACATTAGTATTTTGACAATCCTTCCCATAAAGAACCTTGAAAGGAAGTGCATTATCTTCAAAGTGCACACTTATTTCATTGATCCAATTCAATAGTGTTGCCAGGGGGCATATAATCAGTGTGGCTGAACTCCGATTAATACCTTCTTGATTTTCTGATACCTGGAATTGTCTTGCTTCACCTTGAGTTGCACTTATAAGAGAAAGAGTTGAAAGTGTCTTTCCCAAACCCATATCATCAGCAAGTATTGACCCGTTTCCTTCAGGCGGCAATTGATTGTTAGGAAACTGATCTTTATAGTCATCGAATCCAGTTCTAAGCCAATGGTTGTCCTGGTGCCTCCACATGATATCCAAATTTTCCTTTAACATTCGTTCATTGTCAATCATAAAATTTATTGCTTGAAGTTGATGTGTTTTGAGAACTGTTTTGATTCCTCGGATAAGTTGATCAGCTTTCCAATCTTGAGTACTCTGAGATATTTGGAAAGAGCCTTCAAAAATTACATGCGGGATATTAAAAAAGATAGTGAAGTCGTAGTTCAGGATTGGACATAAATCGATTTGTGCAGAAGAAAATGCTTCTTTAGCAAGACTGATTAGTGTACTTGAAGAAAAGAGGCATCCCCAAAGTTGATACTGATTACCAAAAACTGGAACCAAGTAAGCATGAAAATAGAAAGGCTTCATAGGATTCAAGGCACTTCTTTGGTTTAAATGGTGAGATCCAGAGCCAATGTCACCCAATAGTGGTCCAATGTGCTGACTCTGCACTTGAGAAAGATTACCAACAAGGGTTGGTTTTCTTTCTTCAAATAGTCCAAAAATATGAACATTCGAATGGCCTCGCTGTAAAATTGTGGGGGTCGGTGAGTTTTGAAATCTTGAAATTACATTCATATAAATTTGATCGATTGTTATTGAGAACTGTCCAACACATCTGAGACTTGACATATTAAGTAAGAATAGTATCTGAAGATAGTGGTTGTTAAAAGATGAATTGAAGCAAAAAATGAAGAATCAGTTTTGAATAAAACGACAAAATAACTTTTTAGCATATGCTATGCTAAGCTCATAATTCTTTCACATGTATTATTATTATCTTTTTAATAAATATTGGAAGTAAATCAATGATAACTGAAATGAATAATATGTCTTAAAAATAAATCTTGAGCCTATAGAGTAAATTTTGGTTTGTGGAGGAAGAAAAATTTTCTCAATAAAAATGTGCATTATTGTTACATTATAATCACAAAATAGAATAATTTCACTCTTATTACACTTATTTATGTTTCTGTCTAATAGTAAAATGCTTTAGATGTCAGTTCAAAATCCAAATTGAAACTACTACCTAGAACGATATCTTGATACTAACATACTTTTTGTAAGTCTTTGGAAAGACACTTATGGTGATCTCAATAATATTAAAATTGATTTGAATTGTATGTTTTATCAAATATCTATGTAGTCTAGTGTAATAATTGAGATACTACAGTTTAACCTTCTGTTACCAACTTGGCAAGAAAATATATGTAGATATTCTTAGAACGAATATCAAATTTTGCTTTCCACAAGATGGGAAAGTGAATATTATGATATGTTAAATGATATGTTCAAGCTTTGCTCAATCTGTGCTCAGCTCAAAATCAAAGTAATCACCAAGCTCCAAGAAACCTGTGATTGAGTTTGGTTGAACCTAGGTCTAACTGATTACCAAATCTTTGTCCAATTAATTTAAATCTGGTTTCACAATGAACTCCCAACAGCCTTCCAACAGCTTTCCAACCACTTCCCAACATTTTTAAATGAGGGGTATTGCTAGCAATACCCCCCCAAATTTTCTGTGGTGTATGATGAGTAATTTTTCTAGATTTTTTATTATAGTTTTAAAGGTTCTAATTGAGTCCGGAAGTCCGGACTGACTCCGTTTGGACTCCGGATTGACTCTGGGAGAGCTCTGGAGGGGAAAACTTAGGCACATGACTAGGAATACTTAAGCGCCTCTCAAACTCAAAATTGAAGTGGGGGACACAACATACAGCTTAATCATTAACCACCACGGTCTTATTTTTTATTAATCAACAAATTAAATAAGTTATAATACCCTTATAACATTTATTATTTTTACATAACATTTTAGAAATACAATTCAACAATTTAAATCACACCTCATATAGGGTATCTTTAGAAAGGTCTTCATCACTGGGTCTTGATTATTGCTGTCTCATAGAAATTTAAATTATTATAAAAACATAAAAGTCAATCTTTTCAGATCTTTCACTGGTACACCTTAATTTTTGTTATCAGTATTTCTTTCTCAACAGCCTTTTTCATTAAATCTCAATAAGCATTTATTATTTTAGAGTTTCATTATTTTTATCAATCAGATCCAAGTAGACTGGTTAGCTTAGTGATTTAGAATTCCCATTTTGTTATTTTATTGGAAGGACGGGGTTTTCAGCTAAATCCACATATATCCTCCGGATTCTGCTTACAGCAAGGCGACTGTAAGAGTTTACCTTACCATACCGCATGAAGCAGCCCGGCCTCCCTGAAGGCAGAAAACCAATAAAAACCACTAATCTACTTAGAAAAATTAGCTACAACTACTAAAACCTTTAAAACACGGAATTTCACTATAACAACATTGAGACATGAAATATAGAGAAAAATGAGCTCTATCCAATGGTACTAAGCACTTAACCATAAGACTTAAGGTTAGCCCTTAAAACACAAAAAACAAAATTAAAAAGCAATCTTTTATAAATGTAAAATGAGGAAATGACCCCTTAAAACTCAGAATATGAAAAATATCTTCAAGACATAAAATATAGAGAAAAACCAGGGCTATCCAATGATAGTACCCACATACCCGCAGACCCAATATCCATGGAATAAAACCAGAAAAATACCAAATTCCTTAACAGATGTCAATTAAGACATGCACAAACAGCGCCAAATCACACAACAAAGGCCCCTGCCAATGTTGGAAGACCACAGAGTAGGAAGGAGAATTTTTAAGATTTCAAAGGCAAAGTTACATATGGATTATCTTTTATTTTATTTACTCAATTAAAAGAGGTAAAAAAGTTTATAATTATTATTATAATTTATAATTTTACAATTATGTTGTTGTAAATACTAAGTAATAAATAATGTTAATAAAATTTTTGGTTTAATAAATGATTTAATAAAATAATAAGTGAGTAAAAGAATGAATCCAAAACAACCAGAAAGGGGAGGCCTTATATAGGCAAAAGAGAGTCAAAGTACAGAGTAAAAATCCTATATACAAGTGTATGAGAGAGAGAAAGAAATTTCCAGAAGAAAATATTTCAAATTTTAAGATTGTTCTATAATGAAAGACTTAGAATCTTGTATTTACTGTATATGTCAAAATAATTTGATTTATTTAAAAATTCCTGTAAATGTCATTTTTAAATAAGTGATTTGATATTTTTGTATATGTTTATTTTAATTTAATTTTTTTTCAATATTAAATTTTATTTTAAATTTTATTTGTTTAAGCTGACATTGAGCACGGTGTTAAGAAATAAAACTAAAATATATGAGACAATTAATAGTGGGTATCAATATTCAGGGATCAGCAATTAAATTAATTACGGATAAAAATCCTTACACCCCAATTATCTTCAGCAATTATTTTTGCTAATAATTGGGTTATTAGACACTTTACATGTCAATGTTAACCTCTTATCCATCATTTTTATACTCAATTTTTTATAACCACATCTTGGACAACTTTCTGTCATAACCACATGCTGCACAACTTTCTGCAATAACCATATCTTGGACTACTCCCTGGATATGTGTTTTACCTTGCTGCACACTCCCATTCTCATCCCATCCTGTTCATTCAATCTGCTCAGAACTTCTCCCCATTTCATCTATATGATTGTGCTCCTTTACATATCACTCTCTAATTTGCTTGTTTCTGCTCCTTTTCATCTTGCTATCTCATCTGCTTGTTTCTACTCCTTTTCATCTTGCTATCTCATCTGCTTGTTTCTGCTCCTTTTGATCTTTCTATTTCATCTGCTTGTTTCTGCTCCTTTTCATCTTTAATTATCTTAACATGCATTGTCATCATATATCTTCTCAAATGCAGCCCTCACCCAGTTATTCTTCAAATCCCACTACTCCCTTTTTCCCCCGCTCTCCTGAGAAATCTAAACTTGTTCAACTAAAGAAATATAATCATCTCATTCTTATCAACTGGCTACAAACTAAATCTACCTATGATTCTTGTTTTGGTACTGAGTATGCAGCTAAAGTAGGATGGCCCCCTGCACGAAATGTTAATGGTTATCTTCTAATGGCCAATGAATTACAAAATAAGACTAAGGTAAGGATAGATCTTTTAAAAAAACAGATTTCTGAATGCTTCAAGAATTATCGAGCCAAGCACAAGAAGGAAAAGACTCTTTCATCTTCTACTGGTTTTGGTAGTACTGACCTCAATATCAGTAAGGGCATCAAATCCATAGATGATAAACTTGATTCTTTATGTCCTTACTTTAAAGAGATGGATTCTCTTTTTGGAGAGCGTGCTGATGTTAATCCTACAAACATTATGGATGGTAAAAATTCTATCTCCAAAAATGATTTTGAAACAAATCTTTTTCCTTCTTCTTCTACTCAAGCCTCCCCTCATTTAACTTCCACAAATCAAGATATCTTTTCAATAGATCCTTATGGTGATATAAACCAACCTGATCTAACTCAAGTATGTTTTTTTTCTTTTATCTTATCAATTCTTTTTTATTTACATTTTCTTATTTATAAAAAGGCTGAAGAACTAACGCAGGAGCCACAATCAACTGAGTCAGAAGCCAGTGAAAATTAAGAGGAGGAAAATGTGACCTTAAACAATAGGCAAAGGGCTTCAAGTAGTCTTAATTTCCACTCTCAAAGAACAAGAAAAAGTGATACTTTATCTCAAACCCCTTTTTATTCTATTGAAAATTTTTTGGAGAAACGTTGTGGTCATCCAAACCTTGGTAGGCCTTTGGAGTGCATATTTGGGGGTGTTTGGTATGTAGGGTGTTTTTTGGGGTTATGGGGTTATTAGTGGTTTTTTTCATCTTTAGGTGATAGTTAGTAATGTTTATGGAGGCTTAAGCTAGGGTCACTTATTATTTCTCAGCTTAATTTCCTTTCTTTTTACTTTATTTTGGTATCCTTACGGGTGGTTACCTTGTTTTATAGGGTAGTTATGGTGTTGTTATAGGTTTTTATTGGGAGTTTATTGCTTAGTGGTGCTTATGTAGGCTTAAGCTAGGGTCACTTATTATATCCCAGCTTTTTTTCCTTTATTTTCTTTTCATTTTGGTATGTCTTATGTGTGTTTATCTTGTTTATTAGTGAAGTTATGGGCTTTCAGGGTTTTTATAGGTTGTGTGGGTGTTTTAGGGCTTAGAAGTGGCCTGCTCACCCATAAGCGGAGGCCCCCCTTGAAGCAGAGTGCCGACCTGGGCGCTGGGGAAGCACTAAAGTGCACTTTAATGCATGAAAAAGGCTGGGAAAGCTGGATTTTGGGCGGGGAATCGGTCAGGGTTGTCTGTGCACTGGCTGTATGATGCGTGTGTGGGATGATTTTTAGGAAATAACCTTATCTCTTTACTCATCAACTCTCTGCTCCTCACTGTCTCACTGGCTTGTGTTTTGTTAAAATATATTACTTTCCATTTCAACTCTTTCTGGTAGTCTGTCTGGGACTATTATCTTCACTTTTTAAGAGGTCAAGAGTATTTAATTAGAGGGTCTAGCAAACAGATCTCCAATTTACTGCAAAAGGTAAATCTCACTTGTTTTTCTAAAGGGACAGGGGTTATTCTTTCTGGTTTTTCTCCAAATCCCTTTGTCAAGGCCTATAGCTAGTACTATAGGATTGTCTACATTTCTGGCACCCAACCTGGGGTAGGAATCTGTTGGCTTTTTGGAATCTCTGTTGATCTAGGATTTGCTCTCTGGTGGATCTCCTTTTGTTAATTTTAAATTTGGTTCTATATTTTTTTGTGGTTGGTCTAGGGGTCCTCTTTGCTGTTCGATTTGGTCCCTCCAAGGTCTTTAAGGCTATTGGGGGGGACTTTGGCTATATTTGGTGGAGATTGGAGGCCGTAACATGGATTTGCTAGGATGGTAAGGATTCAGTCTTGGGATGGTTCAAGGTTTTTTTGGGAGGATGCAAAGGATTTTTTTGCTAGGTTTGAGTTTGCTGTTGATATTGATGGGGCCTCCCTGTTGGACATTGTTAGGTAAGTAATCTTTTTCATTGGTAATAGGTAGGTGGAGAAGGAAGTTTCAGGTATGGCAGGATATAAGAGTAAGGACTGGGGGAAGTTGAAGATTGAAATGGTTAAAAGGTGGCCTACTACTTTCTCAATGGTGGATCTTCATGGGATTGCTAGGAAGTGGGATTTGAAAGGTGGTGTAACTTCACTTTCTCAGTATGGGGAATTTATAAAGGAGTTTGGGGAGGCTCTGGATTATCTGGTATATAATGATATATTACCACATGAAGATGGGGCCAAGTATGTATTTTAGAGTGCCATGGGTAGGGATGTAAAGGTGGAGGTTATGGAGATTCTTTTCAAGGCTGACTTGATGAAGACTCTTCCAAATGGGGAAATAGGATTCCTGCTATGGCTGTTTTAAGGGAGTTTATTTTGGTATATTTTGATTTTATGAAGGATAGGGATGTGGAATCTGGAGAGGAAATACTGTTGGACAGAGAGGTTCAGAAGACTGTGGTAGAAATTTCAGCTTCTGGGGAGGTGTTGGAGCCATCAAATTTAGGAGATGGTGATTCTGATGATGTTTGTGAAGCTTATTTTTCTTTTACAGAGGATACCATGGGAACTCTGGAATGTGTTTCACTGAATGTTTTGGAGATGTATGCACTAGAGGATAAGTGTATTTCCTTAAGTTTGGATGAATTATGTTGGAAGGAGGATTTTTCTGGTCATGATGAAGGATTTTGGGATATTTAGAAGGAATCTGTGGTGGATGAATGGTTGTTGAGCGATGATTATTTTTCTTTCTCAAGTTCAGATAATGGCTTATTGGAGGAGGATGTATCAGTTGAATTTTTGGATGGACAGAAAGATTCTGTCTTAGATCTTTTTCTAATAGAGGAAGATTATTATCAGGTGGCTCCCTCAAGATCAGAAAGTCTCTTCTTGGAGGATGATTTTTCTTTTTATTTTATGGATGTTTTTCTGGAGTATTTTGAAGATTCTACACAAGATTCCTATAGGGAAGAGGAAAATTGTGATGTTTTGGATGTCACTGATATGGAGGTTGATTTTAAAGATGTGGTGGAGGTTCCATATGTTTCATAGGGTGGAGAATTTATTGATTCTGGTGATGTGAACTATGGTAGAATCAGTGTATGGTGGAGGATGGAAGATTTTTTTGGAGGTCTGATGTTGGGATATCAGAATTGGAAGAGGAGCTTAGAGGTTTCAGGCGCTAGGGGCAAAATTATTGGTTTAAACCTGGGGTTTTCAAGAATCTGATTCCTCCAAAATGAGGATAAACTACTTAATTGTTTTGGTTTTGCTTAATTTGGCCTCTATCTATTTGGTCAGGATTTTTTTGTCCAATTCTTATCAGTCTCTCTGGTTCAAGTCACTATATAAAGAAGAAAAAAAATCTTAGTATAATTAAGATGGAAGAAAAGAAAAAATAAATTGAAGATGGGTATTTTATTTAAAAGAAAATGAAGATAAAAATGATGATCATTGGTTTTATCTAACCTCCAGCATGAGGTTAAACTGCAAAATTTTATTTCTCAATTGGATTTTTTTGGCTTTCAAGAATTTTAATGGTTTTTCTATGGGAGAATATTTGTGTTGGAAAATCCTTTTGTTAGAGGTTAATCAGGGGTGGGGCTTCTAGATTTTATTTTGGCAAGTGTGGGGGTAACTGATGGGCTGGCTGCTCTAACAACAGTTACCCCAGATTTTCTGTCTCCAACCCCTTCTCTTAATTTTGTTGAATTCTAGTATTGGTTATTTTATTTAACAGGTTTATAGTCCACCATGACTTTAAACTGGAAACTCTTTTGGTCTTCAAGTGCTGGACCCCTCATGCTTATTGGTTTTGTTTAATTTTGTTGGATGTTGCATTTTTGTTAGAAGGTACCCAGGGGGGCTTCTAGATTTTATTTTGGCAAGTGTGGTGGTAACTGATGATCTGGCTGCTCTTTAGAAAAATCACCCTAGAATGTCTGTTTCAAGCCTTTGGTTTTTTTCTAGTTGACTTCTAGTGTTGTTTTTTGTGATTCAGGCTTTTACTCCTCTATGACTTAGAACTGGATTGCCTTGGATGTCTTTTGGTGATTTTGGATTGGTGGTGGATCACTGGTGGTCTCCCATCATTTTTATTTATTGGAGGGAACCCACCCAGTGATCTTTTCTGTAGACCTGGAGCTGGATTTTCTATGTTGTTTTAGGGTGTTGGCTGTGAAAGTGAAGAGGTGGAGTCAAAATAAAAAATTAAAAAATAAATTTTTTTTAGGTGCAACCATATCAAGATGCACTTGGATGTTGGTAAGTAATCAAGGGATCAGCTCATCAATTTTCTGGGGGATACCATTTTATTTTATTTTTAATTGTTAAATGAGCTTAAATTTTTTTGCTTTGATGGTTTTAGGTTTGGGGATTTATGGGCTATATCTTCCAGATTTTTTTTCTGGAATGTCCTTCAAGAATTTAAACTGATCTTTTATTTATGGGATATATCTTCAAGATTTTTTTGTGGAAAGTCCTTCAAGACTTTTAACTGATCTTTTAATTATGGGCTCAAGATTTTTTTAAGGAAAGTCCCCAAGACTATAAACTGAGGAATGGGAGGAAGTGTGAGGTGGAAGTTTAAAGGCAGAAGGATCCAAGGGGGAACTTCTGAATTTTGTTAAGGCAAGTTTGGGGGTGACTGTTGTTACCCCAGAAAGTTAGTTACTTCACTAAATATTTTTCTGGTTGATCTCTGGTTCTGGGTTCTGTGGTTCTGGTTTTTGCAGTCCCCCAAGACTATAAACTAAGGATTTTTGGAGTCCCCCAAGACTATAAAATGAGGGATTTCAGTCCCCCAAGACTTTAAAATGATGGCTGTTAGTCCCCCAAGACTTTAAACTGAGGGTTGTGAGTCCCCCAAGACTATAAAATAAGGAAATTTTTATGCTGGTTGAAGGTTATAGTCAGGAAGACTGGTCAATTGGATATCACTTTTCATTGTTACAGACTGGTACAGCCAGAGTTGGAATTCAGGAACAGAAGAAAGAGATTTTTTATACAGGGATAGATTAAATTTTAAGGCATGGTGCAAGAGAAGTTTAAAGAAGAAGCTTGGATTGCTGGTTCAGAAGTTCACTTAGGATGGAATAGGATCTGGTGGAAGAGAGAAATGGGCTGTTTGTAAAGATTCTGGAGAGGTATTCAAACATGGTTTTTGGCAAAGGAAGAATGGGGACATTCTTGATTGGAGGGAGGATGTGGTGATTCAAACCTTGGTAGGCCTTTGGAGTGCATATTTGGGGGTGTTTGGTATGCAGGGTGTTATTTGGGGTTATGGTGTTATTAGTTGATTTTTTTCATCTTTAGCTGATAGTTAGTACTTTTTATAGAGGCTTAAGCTAGGGTCACTTATTATGTCTAAGCTTAATGTTCTTTCTATTCTCTTAATTTTGGAATCCTTATGGGTGGTTACCTTGTTTTATAGGGTAGTTATGGTGTTGTTATTGGTATTTATCAGAAGTTTATTGCTTAGTGGTGCTTATGTAGGCTTAATATAGGGTCACTTATTATATCTCAGCTTATTTAACTTTATTTTATTTTCATTTTGGTATGTCTTATGTGTGTTTATCTTGTTTATTAGTGAAGTGATGGGTTTTTAGGGGTTTTAGGGTTTTTATGGGTTGTATGGGTGTTTCAGGGCTTAGAAGCGGCCCGCCCTCCCCTAAGCGGAGGCTCTTCTTGAAGCATAGTGCCCGCCTGGGCGCTGGGGAAGCACTAAAATGCACTTTAATGCATGAAAGAGGCTGGGAAAGCTGGATTTTTGGCAGGGAATTGCTCAGGGTGGTCTGTGCACTGGCTGTAGGATGCAAGTGTGGTAAGATTTTTAGAAAATAATCTTATCTCTTTACTCATCACCTCTCTGTTTCTCACTGTCTCATTGGCTTGTGTTTTGTTGGAATATATAACTTTCCATTTCAACTCTTTCTGGTAGTCTGTCTGGGACTATTATCTTCACTTTTAAAGAGGTCAAGAGTATTTAATTAGAGGGTCTAGCAAACAGATCTCTAATTTGCTGCAAAAGTTAAATCTTACTTGTTTTTCTAAAGTGACAGGGGTTATTCTTTCTGGTTTTTCTCCAACTCTCTTGGTCAAGGCCCATAGCTAGTACTATAGGATTGTCTACAACATGATACTGGTAAGTGATACCAAACCTCTTAATACTTAACTCTTATTTTCTTCTACTTTTTTTAATATATATTATCACTCTAGAACATGTGGAAGTTGATAAAGAGACTCTAAAGTTTGAAAAGCAAAAATAAGAGCTCTCTTTAAGGAGGGATGACCAGTTATATGATTTGGAGGAGAAGAAGTTTGAACTCTCTTCACTGAAGGATGATAGGGCACAAGACTTGGAGGAGAAGAAATTCGAGTTATTTTTAAGTATTGAAAAATCGAAGAAAGGGGAGAAAGAACTTGAGCATCAAACCCTCATGGAACAAATGAAATATAAGCTTGATCTTGAAGAGAATTCCAAAAAGGAAGAATTCTTGATAGAATGTGTTAAAGCTAATAAATCTGTTGAGGAAATTGAACATTTGAAGAAATTGTTTGATTACTAGTTTTTTTCATTTACCTTACCCTTCAACTGTTCATAATTAGTTGTACATGAAATTTTATCTTAATTTTCTGTATTTGTTTACTATATCCATCATTAGTTGAATTTTCATATTTTAATGTAATAAATTCTCTTTTAAATAAAATTTTCAAGAATTTTTAGTGCTCAAAATTCTTTTTTAGTTTAAATTTTCAAGTCACATTTGAAATTTTCCCAATCCCACCCCTGTATTTGATTGAACTAAGGCTGGGGTATCACCAAAATTCTTTCAAGTAAAAAATTTGCAAGTCTTATATGAAATTTTGGCAATACTCCCCCCTATATTTTATTGAAGTAACGGATGAGTGTCACCAAAATTTCAAGTCAAATTTTTTTAAGTCTGATATGAAAATTTGGAAATACCCCCCCCCTGTATTTTATTGAATTAAGGAAAGGGTATCATCAAATTTTCAAGTCAATTTTTTTTAAGTCTAACATGAAAATTTGGCAATACCCCCCCCGCTGTATTTTATTGAATTAAAGAAAGGGTATCATCAAATTTTCAAGCCAAATTTTTTTTTAAAAGTCTGATAAGAAAATTTGGCAATACCCCTCCCTGAAATTTTTTGATTCAAAGAAATCAAATGGAAAAAAAATTAAAATTGAAAATTTCTACAACCAATTATTTTCACCAGTCCCAATCAAGTTTTCCTATTCTATATAATAGCCATTATAACGATCTAAGGCCAGATGAACCATTATATAAAAAATTAATCTGTCTTGATGTAACTTTAAAAAATAATTGGAAGAGACAAATCAAAAATTAAAAGAAAAATTAAAATTGAAAATTTCTACAACCAATTATTTTCACCAGTCACAATCAAGTTTTCCTATTATATATAGCAGCCATTAGAAAGACCTAAGGCCAGATGCACCATTATATAAAAAAGTAATCTATCTTGGTGTAACTTTAAAAAATAATTGGAAGAGACAAATCCAAAACTAAATGAAAAAAATTAAAAAGGATAAATAAAATTGAAAAAGAGGAAAATAAAAAGGAAAGTTGAAAAAAAAATAAAAAATTAAAATAAATTAAAATAAATTAAAAATTTAATAAAAGAGAAAAAAAAGGAAAATTTTTTTGTAAGAAAATATTAAATGAGAGAAAAAATATAAAAGTTTATTTGCAATACTTGACAGAACTACTAAGAACCTGAATTATAATTAAAATACAAGGTAAAACAAAATCACCCAAAAAAAAAGAGTAAATAAAAAAATTTAAATTAACTTCAGTAAATTTAAATTAAAAATAAAATAAAAATAAAAATTACTTACCTGCTATTGGAAATACTTGTTGATATCATTCAATCCAATTTAATAAAATATAAATAAAAAAATTGATTTCAGTAAATTTCAGAATAATTATTTATTTGACAAAACAAACACAAATATAAAAAATTAATTTACCTGATGGGTTTTGAAAACAGGGAAAAATGTCCAGAAACTAACTAAGGGAAAGAAAATAAATTCTGTAAAAAAAATTAAAAAGCATAGATTAGTCTTTTTTTTTCTTCAAAATGCCCTGCTTGCCCACCTCAAACCTCCCCTTTAGTCCCCCTTTACCCCACCATTATCCCTTTTTACCCCTTTTTTACCCCCCCCTTTACCCCCCTTTAACCTCTCCTTAGACGCCTCAAATCCCCCCTTTACCCCCCTTTAACCTCTCCTTAGCCACCTCAAACCCCCCCTTTACCCATTCTTTACCCTCTTTTTACCCCCCCTTTACCCTCCCTTTACCCCTTCTTTACCCTCCCTTTACCCTCCCCCCTTTACCCCCTCCTTGGCCCCCTCAAGTCCCCCCCCTTTACCCCATCAGACCCACCTCAAACCCCCTCTTGAACCCCTTCAAACCCCCTCCTAACCTAACTTATCGAATCGGTAACGATTCGATAAGTAGGTGGTGGGGGGAGTGTGGAGCGGGATGAGGGGTGATTTGAGGGGGGTTTGAGGGGGCCAAGGAGGGGGTAAAGGGGGGTAAAGGGGGAGTAAAGGAGGGTAAAGAAGGGGTAAAGGGGGGTAAAGGGGGGGGTAACGGGGGGTAAAGGGGGTAAATGGGGGGTAAATGGGGGTAAATGGGGGGTAAACGGTGGTAAATGGGGGGTAAATGGGGGGTAAATGGGGGGTAAAGGGGGGTAAAGGGGGGTAAAGGGGGGTAAAGGGGGGTAAAGGGGGGTAAAGGGGGGTAAAGGGGGGTAAAGGGGGGTAAAGGGGGGTAAAGGGGGGTAAAGGGGGGTAAAGGGGGGTAAAGGGGGGTAAAGGGGGGTAAAGGGGGGTAAAGGGGGGTAAAGGGGGGTAAAGGGGGGTAAAGGGGGGTAAAGGGGGGTAAAGGGGGGTAAAGGGGGGTAAAGGGGGGTAAAAGGGGGTAAAAGGGGGTAAAGGGGGGTAAAGGGGGGTAAAGGGGGTAAAGGGGGGTAAAGGGGGGTAAAAGGGGATAAAGGGGGGTAAAGGGGGGTAAAGGGGGGTAAAGGGGGGTAAAGGGGGGTAAAGGGGGTAAAGGGGGTAAAGGGGGTAAAGGGGGTAAAGGGGGTAAAGGGGGTAAAGGGGGTAAAGGGGGTAAAGGGGGTAAAGGGGGGTAAAGGGGGTAAAGGGGGGTAAGGGGGGGTAAAGGAGTGGTAAAGGGGGAGTAAAGGGGGGGTTAAGGGGGGGAGTTTGAGGAAGGCAAGGAGGGGGTGAAGGGGGGGTTAAGGTGACAAGGAGGGATTAAAGGGGGGAGTTGAGGTGGCCAAGAAGGGGAGAAAGGGTGGTATGGAGAAAGACAAGGGGGGGGAAAGGGGGGGACTTGAGGTGGCCAAGAATGGGAAAAAGGAGGGTATGGAGGCAGACAGGGAGGTGGGAAAGGGGGGTGATAGAGGGTGAAAAAAAAGAAAAAAAAGATAGAAAGAAAAAAGCAAAATTAGTCTAACCTTGAAAACCAAAAAAAGCACTTACAGGACAAAAAAAAAAGAAAAAAAATGGACAAAAAAAAAGAGAAAAAATAAATTATTAGCAAGTAAAAAAAATCAAAAATAAGAAATAGAATGACTTACATGCATGGAGAGATGAGATGAGAAATAGAGGAATGAAATAGAGTAATCAAAAATATTTGATGGATGTTTGAGGAGAGGATGAAAAGGATATGAGTGATGAATGAAAAAAAACACTGGCAAAATATGTGATTTCAGAAAATATGCAATTTCATGTTGAGCTGGTGAAAGAAAACTAATGAGCCATCCAAAAAAAAGAGAAGCACTTGCCAGCCTCTTAGCACCAAGGCGGGGGGTCTGCCAGTTTTTGGGAGGCCCACCTAGAGGTGGCTGGAACACCCTGAAGCCAGAAATCCACCAAAAACCTCCAATAAAGCCCAAAATACTTAAAAAATCCACCTCAACTACTAAAACCCTTAAAACACATAATTAAGCTATGACAACATTGAGACATAAAATATTGAGCCAAATTAGCTCTACTTAATGGTACTAAGTACTTAAGCCTAAGACGTAAGGCTAGCCTGTAAAACACAAAAAAAATGAAACAGCTATCTTTTAGAAATGAAAAATGAGTAAAGGACCCCTTAAAACTTGGAATATGAAAAATATCATCAAGACATCAAATATAGAGAAAAACCAGGTCTATCCAATGGTAGTACCCACATACCTGTAGTCAATTTTTTAACTGAATAAAACCAGAAAAACACTAAATTATTCAACCAATGCCAATTAAGACATACCAAAACAAAGATGTGGTGATCCAAACCTGGGTAGGTCTTTGGAGTGCATATTTGGGGGTATTTGGTATGTAGGATGTTATTGGGGTTATGGTTTTATTAGTGGATTTTTCATCTTTAGTTAATATTTAGTAGTGTTTATATGTCTCAGCATAATGTCCTTTCTTTTCTCTTCATTTTGGTATCCCTATGGGTGGTTACCTTGTTTTATATGGTAGTTATGGTGTTGTTATTGGTATTTATTGGAAGTTTATTGCTTAGGTGTGCTTACGTAGGCTTAAACTAGGGTCACTTATTATGTCTCACCTTATTTTACTTTATTTTCTTTTCATTTTGGTATGTCTTATGTGTTTTTATCTTGTTTATTAGGGAAGTTATGGGTTTTTAGGGGTTTTAGGGTCTTTATGGGTTGTATGGGTGTTTTAGGGCCTAGAAGTGGCCTTCCCGCACCTAAGCGGAGGCCCCCCTTGAATAAGGACGCCCGTCTGGGCACTGGGGAAGTGCTAAAATGCACTTTTATGCTTGAAAAAGCTGGGAAAGCTGGATTTTTGGCAGGGAATTAGTTGGGGTGTTCTGTGCACTGGCTGTATGATGTGTGTGTGAGAAGATTTTTTAAAAAGAATCTTATCTATTTACTCATCACCTCTCTATTCCTCACTGTCTCATTGGCTGGTTTTTTGTTGGAATAAATTTCTGTTCATTTCAACTCTTTCTGGCAGTCTGTCTGGGACTATTATCTTCACTTTTAAAGACGTCAAGAGTGTTTAATTAGAGGGTCTAGCAAACAGATCTCCAATTTGCTGCACCAGGTAAATCTGACTTGTTTTTCTAAAGGGAAAGGGGTTATTCTTTCTGCTTTTTCTTCAAATCCCTTGGTCAAGGCCTATAGCTAGTACTATAGGATTGTCTACAATGCTAAACAGAGCAAAAAAGGTGTCTTCCAATGTTGGAAAACCACACCATAAATTTAAAAAAAAAATTCATCAAAAAAAAATACCAAACCAGGTGAAAAAATTACACAAAGTGGACATGTGGGGAGCACCAAAATAAAATTTTAAAAGTGTTGTGAAGTGAAATTTTGGAGAGTGATTGGCATTATAATAGATCATATGCCGGTTGATTGAATGTTTTGTGATTCAAGGGAGGGGAGAGCTGGTGCTGGTTCAGGATCTTCTTTTTCATAAAGTTCATTCCACTCATCCTTTAAATCAGCTAGGATATTTTGGTGTATAACGCTGTAGACAATCCAATAGTACTAGCTATAGGCCTTGACCAAGGGAGTTGGAGAAAAACCAGAGATAAAATCCCCAGTCCCTTTAGAAAAATAGAGTGAGATTTACTTGCTAAAGTAAGTTGGTTCCTGTTTTGCTAAAGACCCCTTTTAAACACACTTGACTGCTTGATGAGCCAAGAAAGTAGTCACCAGATAGACTACCAGACCAAAGAACTGAAATGTAGAACAAAGTCCACACCAGAGACAGCAAAGATACTTGATGTAGGCTGCAAATCCACACCAGAGACAGCAATAATACTTGCTATAGCTTGCAAGACTATAACAGAGAAAACAGTTGCCAAAGTTAAGTTAAATGAAGAACTCACTTGCAACAAACACAGCCAATTGTGGCCAGAAAACAGTGAAAACTGAGTGAGGAACAATGAGATCACCCCGGATGGTTGTATGATGATTAAGGTTGCCCCAAACTGTCTTATTCACTATGTACACACAGACCACTAACTAAGAGCCCATGCGCACCCACCAATCTGGCGCCTGTACCTGCCAAATTGCATAAAAAACCCTCCTGGAGCGCTCCCCAACCTCCTAAAACAGAGGCGGGCGGGCCACCCGACGTCGGAGATGCCGCCTGAAGCGGCCCGGCCTCCCTGAAGCCAGAAAACCAATAAAAACCACTAATCTACTTAGAAAAATTAGCTACAACTACTAAAACCTTTAAAACACGGAATTTCACTATAACAACATTGTGACATGAAATATAGAGAAAAATTAGCTCTATCAAATGGTACTAAGCACTTAACCCTAAGACTTAAGGCTAGCCCGTAAAACACGAAAAACAAAATTAAACAGCAATCTTTTATAAATGAAAAATGAGGAAATGACCCCTTAAAACTCAGAATATGAAAAATGTCTTCAAGACATAAAATATAGAGAAAAAGCAGGGCTATCCAATGATAGTACCCAAATACCCACAGACCCAATATCCACGGAATAAAACCAGAAAAATACCAAATTCCTTAACAGATGTCAATTAAGACATGCACAAACAGCGCCAAATCACACAAGAAAGGCCCCTGCCAATGTTGGAAGACCACAACGCAAGTCACGATCCAATGATTCGCAGTTTTGATCTGCATTTTTTTTGAAATTGGATTCGGAGCTCCCTAAGACTAGAAAATTGTCAGTATAGTCTAGTATATAAGTATGATATAATAGTGTTTATTTATGGTCCTACTACTTATTGATAAATGATTTAGTGATTAAACCTCAGGGAAAGACTAATAGAATATTTATACTCAAATAAAACTCAATACTTGAATTTAAATGCGTGCTAGTGGTGGAAAATAGAAGAATAAAATATAGTTATAGCTTATATAAAGATAATATCAATTTATAATGGCCTTACAATATATTTCTAAATTTTAATAATTGTATAATAGTGTTTTTTGGAGTTCTAGTAATTGAATGATGATAATAAACCGTCAAAATCTCTCCTTACTTATACCCAAATCCACTGGAGTGCACAGACCTTCAATCCAGATGATGTCACTGCTATCCCCGGCAATTACAGCACTGTGAGGGCCCATCACCTCCCCATGGCGTCCACTTCAAGCAGTTTCAACACCCAGACCTCCAGTAAGGACCCTCCATCACTATTAATAATAACACAGATCCATACCATAAATAGAAAACCCAGATAAAAGTGGATACCATAAAGAAACAGGTAAAATAAATAATCAAAAAGAGATTTAATGAAACTAAAAGCATATAAAGAAACAAATAAAATATCCAAGCCCCCAATAACATCCCCAAGCATCCATATTAACCCAGAAACATCCTTCCAACCCATAAATCCGTGAATAACCATCCAAGGAAGGAATTTTAGTTGTCCAAACTGGGTGTATGTGCCTGATATAGATGTCTATGCTTCTGTAGGCGTTGTGAGTCCACTGATTTCGTCCATATGACCTAAAATAAACAGAAAAACAAAGGTTATAGGCTATTAATGGGCTAAAACCCACTTATATACCTAAATATACATAATATACTGCATATTTCACTGACTATGAGATTTATGTATACATATAAGCTTATGTATGTCAATAATTACTTCATATCACTTAAGATAAGTATATTATGACTCCATTACCACCTTAATAAGTATTATTAGGCCATGGATAAGCTATTTAAACTATTATAAATTATATAATAGAATAATAATTATATATATATATAATAAAATAATATATATTATTATTTTAACCTTATTTTTAAGATATAAGCTTAATATACTTAAGGTTATCTTATTTTAAGCATAAGAAATACTCAGTCCTAAGGATATTTAGGCTGACACTCCCTCACCCCAAAAAAAAACAATAAAAAAAATGTTAAGACATTTTAATTAAAACTAAGGAGTGAAATAATAAAATAAAAAAAATTTTATAATACATATACTGAATGAACAGTATTATTTAGATTTAAATTTTTTCAAAAGATTTTTAAGATCAGAGATTTCATTTTCTGGAATCCACTGGTCATATTCACTTGATTTATTTTTAAATCTTAATAGATACTCAACTCCCTTTTCTTTAGTAAGGTGTCTCTTTTTAAGTATCTTTTCAATTTCTGCCTTTTCCACTATTTCTTCAGGTTGCTGTTTATGCCTTCCTGATCTTCTTGGAAATAGAGCAGTATCATTAGAATGGTATGGTTTCATAAGAGAAATAGGAAATACTGGATGTTTTCTATCATATGGTGCATATAGAATAACCTCAACAGCATTATTACCAACCATCTTTTTAACTACAAATGGTCCAATGAATGGATCCTTCAATTTAACATTACCATTTAAATTGAAATGTAGCGTTGAAATAAGGACTTCATCACCCTCTTTGAACATTTGTTCTTTATGGGCTTTATCCCATCTTTTCTTTTCATACTCAAAAGCCTTATTTATACATTCTTGAGCATGTTTTCTACATAATTCCTGCATCTGAAGAAAAGATTTAGTACCTGGATGAATATCCAATCTAGGTAACTTATTAAGAGTTTTAGCAGGGGTATTAGGTACATAACCCAACCATAACTCAAATGGCTTTTTGCCAGTGACAGAATGTACTGTACTATTATATGCAAATTCTAAACCTGGGATAAGGGTTACCCAATCATGTGTGAATTTGTCATTGTCTTTAAAATTAAGACCAAAAGCACAGTATCTTCTTATCATATCTTCTAAGGTTTGTATCATTCTCTCTGCTAGCCCATCAGTTTGTGGATGGTGTGCTGTAGAAAGTTTTAATTGACACTCTGAAACATCCATAAGTGACGTCCAGAACTCAGAAGTAAATTTAGGATCTCTGTCAGAAACTATTGCTTTGGGGAAACCTGCTGTATTTAACATTTGTGTCCACCATAAAAAAGCTAAGTCCTTTGCAGAAACCTCTTTGTGGGTAGGAATAAATTTACACATCTTTGTAAATCTATCTACAATTACCCAGCAGGAGTTATAACTCTTATGCCCGGCTATTGGCAAACCTGTTACAAAGTCCATGTTAATGATTTCCCATGGAGCTTTTGGTTGCTCAATTTGTTGTAATAAACCAGCTCTTTTTCCTTTTAATCTTTTAGATTTTTGACAAGAATCACATGTTTCAACATATTTCTGAACATCCTCAGACATGTTAATCCACCAAGCTGTGTTTTTTACTCTGGTTAATGTTTTATGGTAGTCAAAATGACCTGCTAATATATCATCATGACATATACTTAAAATTAACCCCTTCATTGAAGGGGGAATTACAATTACATTACTTAATTTTTTCCTGTAATATATAAAACCATCCTCAATGGAAAATTTTCCTTTTTCTAATGCCTCTTTATACTTAATTGGTAATGTTTTTATTAAAACATTTATTGAAGCATTATATGGATCATTTAATATTGTATTTAATTTACTCAAGTCAGGATCTGAATTATAATTATCAAGAATTGATTGCATAAATTCATCCTCAAGATCTACAATATTAATGCCATATATGTTAATAATCTCTGACTCAGGAACATAAGCAGGATTATCATCATTATTAGGCAGAGGTACTCTAGATAACAGATCTACATTAGAGTGCAAGGTTCCTGCTCTATGTGTTATAATCATCCGGCCTCTGTATTTTTGTACAGCTAATTGCCATCTAAACATGTGTCTATTTGGAGTTTTCATGTTTAAGAGTGACTTAACTGCACTACAGTCAGTTATTAACTCAAATTTTTGGTCTTCAAGGTAATAATGTAGCTTCTCAAGAGCCCATACTACTGCCAAACATTCAAGTTGAGTAGCACCATATTTCAATTCACCACTTCTTAGAGTACGTGAAATATAGCAGATTACTACTTCTGACATTTTTCCTTCAATAAGTTGTTTTTGATGCAAAGCAGCACCTAGACCAATAAAACTTGCATCTGTATATAATACAAAAGGTAATTGGAAATCTGGTAATCCCAAGATAGGAGCTGTCATTAAACATTCTTTCAACTTATCAAAAGCTTGTTGTCTTTCATTATTCCAAATGAAAGCTTCTGATTTCTTTATCAGTGTGGTCAGTGGTGCAGCAATTGATTGGTAGTTTTTTATATATTGTCTATAATAAACACAAATTCCAAGAAAAGATTGTACATCCTTCACATTTTGAGGAATTTCAATATTCTTTATTGCAGCCACTTTATTTTGGTCTACACATATTTGTAAGCCAGATACAATATGACCAAGCACTTTTAAAGATTCAAACCCAAATTTACATTTTTTCAATGCAAGGGTCATTTTTATTTCATCCATTTTCTGAAATACTTTCCTTAAATGGAATAAGTGTTCATCAAAAGTTTTAGAGAACACTATGATGTCATCAATATATACCATTAACCATCCCTCAATCATTTCATTATGGAATGTTATATCCATAAAATTCTGAAATACTGATGGAGCATTTTTTGGTCCAAATGGCATTCTGACATACTTATAAATTCCCATGTGTGTTGTTATCAACAAAAAGTTCTGTGAATTCTTTTCAACAGGAATTTGATGGTACCCTTTATTTCCATTTAGGCAACTAATATATTTAGCACCTTTAAGGGTAGCATGTATAGAGGCAATCCTTGGCAAGGGATAAATATCATATACTGTAAATGTATTTAATGCTCTATAATCACCGCACAGTCTTGCTTTATCTTGTTCATAAGAAATTAGCACTGGTGATATTACACAATATTTTGGTGTAGTTTCAACCTTCTCAAGAATGTTCATTTTTAATAACATCTTAATATTATCCTCTATGTCTTTCCTCTTCATTGGTGAAGCAGGGTATGGTTTCTTTTTAAGACTAGCAGGAATATTATCCATATCACAGGTTAAACTAATCTTCATTTCATGATCTCTTACAAGGCCAAGTTCATTTGTACCATGTGCAAAAGCCATTGGAAAAGCTTTAATTAATTCCAAAATATTATCTTTCTCAGTTTCACTTATCTGAGTGCCAAATGATGCTTTTGAAATTTCTGTTTCCAGAAGTTCCATCTCATTGGATTCTCTTCCTTTAGACGGGGAATTTGTTACTGACTCAATGTGTAAGACTGTGTTAAAAGAACTTATTTTAAATTTCCTTTTACCATTCATTCCAATTGTAAAATTGTTATTAGCAGGGTCTAATTTTACACCAAATTTAGTCAGAATATCATTTCCAATGATAAAACAGGTACTACAATTAGTATTATCCATTACTACAAAGTCACAAGTTACCCTTACATAACCATGTTGGTGTTTAAAGAAAACAGCAGCTTTGTATTTACCAATGGGGTGTAGTACTGATCCAAAACCTCTCCAATTTTTATTTTGAAGTGGTTCAAGCTTAAACTTATATTCACTATCAATTTTCTGTAATGTATTAGTGGAAACAACTGAACCAGAAGCTCCTGTGTCCAATACTATATTAAAATTTTCACCAGAAATGATAGCTGGAACCATGATAGGTGTCATTCTAAAGTTATCAGCTTGTATATCCTTAATGATTTCAGCATCCTCAAAATTCATTAAAGATTCATTTGAGTCCATATTTAATATTGGATTTTCAAAGATGGACAAATCATCTTCCAACATACAGACTTCATTTTCATCATTATATGAGATATTGCTGTCATAATCACTTGATTCTTTACTTTTTTCAGTTTCAGTTTCAGATTCACGTTGATTTTCAACAATATTTATGTTTTTCTCACATTTGTGACCTTTGACCCAAGGTTTGTTACACTTATAACAAGTATTTGTTTCATAATTTTTAGGTACTACAGGTGCAGTAGGTTTTTTCTGCTTCTCCTGAAGTGTTTTTGAATTCTGAGTTTTTACAGGTTCAACATTTTGATTATAAGTGGAATACCTTGATTCATACTTATGGTTTAATAATATTTCATTACAAATATTAATAAAGTCAGAATATTCAGTAACATTTAATGTTCTAGCTACAACAATGTCTCTGACAGATATAGGTAATTTGTATATTATCTTATCTTTCCATAAGTTAAAATCCATATGAGGCTCAATGGCTTTTAATATTTTGTTTAAATTCATTAAAAATACCATAGGTTTGTCACCATTCAACAGATTATACCTAGTCTTCTCATAAAGTCTCTGCTGAGTAAGCCTGAATTTAGAACCTCCAAATTGTTTTTCAATAAGTTGTTTCCATTCAGCCCAAGAGTAGTCTCTACCCTCACTTAAGACAGCTTCAAACCATAATAAAGCAACATCCTTAAATAAAGAAATTAATTTTGATGTTATCTCTTCATCTCGTAACTTATACGAGAATTTCAAGTTGTCAATTCTTTGAATAAAATGTTGCCAATCAGAGCTGGATTCCCCATCATAAGTTGGGTACTGATCTATCTTAGGCCAGTTTTTCTGATTGGATTTTATCTCACTAATCTTAGGTAAATTCAACAACTCATTCACTTTTGATAAATGGTCTTGTATTTCTTCCTGCACGGATTTGTGACTTACATTTTCAGATTTGACACCACCACCAGATGGTTTTAATTGTGGTGGTACAGGGAAGGAATGAGATTCACTTTTGCCAATGAAAGGATTATTATTATATTGATTATACTTATGATTATCCTGGTTCATTAGTAGATTGGCAGTTTCAATCTCAACTTTAGTTAATCTTTGTAGAAACTCAGAGACACTTTGATTTGTCTGGGCAAAAGATAACTTTTTTCTTGATTTAGTTTTTAATAAATGTGTTTCATATAATTTTTCTAACTCACAAAATTTGTTTGAAAGGTCATTATATTTATTACTCAATGAATCATATTTAAGAGTTAGAGACAAATTTTCTTTCTCTAATTCTTTGTTGCGTGTTTCTAATTGAGAAATGTTTAATTTCAAGGATGAAATTGTATCACTAGTGAGCTTAACTGTCTGTTCCTCACAATCAGTCATTCTATTCCACAATGCTGAAACAATTCTATGGACAGTTGGATTATTGTTAAAATATTCCATGTCCTCCTTTTCAATTCTCTCACTCTCCTGTGAACTTCTCATCTCACTAGTAGGTGGTTGCAACTGAGTATTAACTGTATTATCATTATAAATAGTACTGTTATTGTGAACAAAAGACAAGTCAGGTGTATCTACTCTAAAACCTAAATTTCTTAAATCCTCCTCTATTTTTTGTACAGATTTAACATCAATAGAATTACCTATATTGTAATTATCAGTATTATGTCCAATCTGAGAGGGTAATCTACTTACCAAGAGATGGTTGCCAGTCCTGATTTTTGGCGCTTTTTCCCCTTGTAAGGGTGAGCTGAGGAAGTCAGATGAGGGGGTGGATCCCTGTTTCAACTGTGGCTTGTCCACTGTTGGTGAAACCAGTCCCATTTCCATTTGTCTACCAGGATTTTCTCTTGGGAGTGAGTGGACCCTCCTTGGGTAGGGGGTTGCTGATTTGATTGACTGGGCTGGCCTCCCTTTAATTCTGCCATTGCCTGATTCATCTGCTGAAACCCTACCTTGCAATTGTTTTGCAACTGCTCTACTTCTTTGAACATGAGAGATTTTGATTCCTCCAACTTCAGAACCTGTTTGGCCAGGTGAGACAGTTGATCCTGAAGAGGAGAAGACGTCTTTTTTATAGTTATCTTTTTTAAGAGGGTGTCCTTTTCCTCTATACTCATGCTTTCTGGCTGGGGGTACTGTTGTCCCTCCATGGTGATGTCCTGGAAAGTTTTTGTTAGCTTTAGACCTGGTATTATAAGCAGGCTTTTCACTTACACTGTCCTGGGGAGCACTCATATTGTTAAAAATGACAATATTTTACGTCTACAAAAGGAAAAAACTCTATGGAATTAGTAGAAAAATAAGATTAGCAATTATATTACTAATAAAAAAGCAATGGAGCTTACCATGAATTTATATCTTTATTTATTTAAATAAAATGTAAGAAAAATTCGAAAAAATCTGTTAAAAATATAATAATAAGTTTAACTAGACCTCTATAAGGGTGAATAATTAGCTTACCAAGCTTTAGCCAAATACCAATTTAATTGGGTGTTATATTGGTGTCCAAATACCAAGTGAAATTGGGTTTATATTGGGTACAGTTACTACTGTAAATATCTAATTTTTATGATAAAAAATTAGTAAAATTATTTTAAGGGTTCTTTTCCGCAATCAATGAGTTATGATGACCCACTAATATGCAGCAGACCCAATTATTTGGTTAAATTTGAGCTGTACTAAGGTAAAAATCACGTCCCAAGGCTTATACTAAATAATAAGTAAAATATAAGGAAAGACCCCCAATTGTCAGTATAGTCTAGTATATAAGTATGATATAATAGTGTTCATTTATGGTCCTACTACTTATTGATAAATGATTTAGTGATTAAACCTCAGGGGAAGACTAATAGAATAGTTATACTCAAATAAAACTCAATACTTGGATTTAAATGCGTGCTAGTGGTGGAAAATAGAAGAATAAAATATAGTTATAGCTTATATAAAGATAATATCAATTTATAATGGCCTTACAATATATTTCTAAATTTTAATAATTGTATAATAGTGTTTTTTGGAGTTCTAGTAATTGAATGATGATAATAAACCGTCAAAATCCCTCCTTACTTATACCCAAATCCACTGGAGTGCACAGACCTTCAATCCAGATGATGTCACTGCTATCCCCAGCAATTACAGCACTGTGAGGGCCCATCACCTCCCCATGGCGTCCACTTCAAGCAGTTTCAACACCCAGACTTCCAGTAAGGACCCTCCATCACTATTAATAATAACACAGATCCATACCATAAATAGAAAACCCAGATAAAAGTGGATACCATAAAGAAACAGGTAAAATAAATAATCAAAAAGAGATTTAATGAAACTAAAAGCATATAAAGGAAACAAATAAAATATCCAAGCCCCCAATAACATCCCCAAGCATCCATATTAACCCAGAAACATCCTTCCAACCCATAAATCCGTGAATAACCATCCAAGGAAGGAATTTTAGTTGTCCAAACTGGGTGTATGCGCCTGATATAGATGTCTATGCTTCTGTAGGCATTTTGAGTCCACTTATTTCGTCCATATGACCTAAAATAAACAGAAAAACAAAGTTTATAGGCTATTAAGGGGCTAAAACCCACTTATATACCTAAATATACATAATATACTGCATATTTCACTGACTATGAGATTTATGTATACATATAAGCTTATGTATGTCAATAATTACTTCATATCACTTAAGATAATTATATTATGACTCCATTACCACCTTAATAAGTATTATTAGGCCATGGATAAGCTATTTAAACTATTATAAATTATATAATAGAATAATAATTATATATATATATAATAAAATAATATATATTATTATTTTAACCTTATTTTTAAGATATAAGCTTAATATACTTAAGGTTATCTTATTTTAAGCATAAGAAATACTCAGTCCTAAGGATATTTAGGCTGACAAAAATTGTCCCTTTAAAATATCTATAGCATGTTAAATCCTTACTCTTGATTGGGAGAGGTGATAATTAAATTTAGTTTTGGGTCATTTTCTAAGGTTGCACCAGGGAAAGCAGGTATAATGTACTTCCCACTTGCATATGCTGAGTCTGAAAGGAGGTACTGAGATTTGTCAAAGTATGAGTCTGGGGTTTGAGAAATCCTCATTATTTAGAAGAAGGAATAGTCATGACATGATCCAGGGCAGACACTGTGAAAAGCAATATTTTTTTTATTACATCACATATAAGTTGAACAGCAATAGAGTATCTAGAAGGAAGATAAAAAGTTAGTTCATGAATGATGAGAAATTGGAGAAGATTTTGAAGAAACCTGTTTTGTGATCAAAATAAAGGTTCCCTCATGAGCAGGCTTTTCAATTAAAGGTATAGTTGTGCCATCAACAAATCCTACACAGCCAGTGAAACCTTCAGCTTGCATTACTTGAGAGGATTCAAGTCCTTGCTCTGGAGTTGGCCAAGCAAGTGTTTGAGACTTGAGGGAAAGGATAGCAATAATACAGTGCTTGGTGTATAATATCAACATACCATATCCTATGTTAAATAGATTATCCAAACGTCTTACAGAAGCACCATTTCCATTTGAGCCAAAGCGACATAGTGCAATAGAAAGTTGAATGGCAGGATTACGCTGTTTGTTATGGGAATTGTTATGAAAGATAGGATGTTCAGAGATGAGTTGATGAATTTTGAAGAAATAATTGGGTGAAGCTCTAAATATCTGAGTGAATTTTAGCTGGGGAATGTTGAGAATGGAGCGGAGATCATATCAGGGATCATGATAAAGATATGGCCCCCTGGAAATGAGGTAATGCTTTTTGGAAAGAAAACACAAATAGGCTAAGGCATCTTTCAAATCAGAGTCAGATTTATAGTAGAGAGCTAAAAGTAAAGTTATAAAATTAATAGTGGAGTGAAGTAGACAACTAGTAGAGAGATGCTTCATTATTGTCAGTAGTATAGGTGTTGGTAGAAGGTTTAGGTGATGAGTGGGAAGTGGGACTTCACCGCCAAATGTGCAGTTGGGGTGTGTAGATAGAAAAAAAACTTAAGGGTTTTCCACCAAATTTTAGTTGCATAGAGTGAGGAGAGACTTAATGATGGCATCAGAAATTATATGTCATGTGACTTTCTTAAAAATCCATCATGTATGTGATGCGTGTGGGATCGGGAAGTAGGAATGGAAATTGGGCTATAAGGTGAAGGATAATGCATTATGATGGATTCGTTATCCACTAAACCCGGGTCTAGTGGATAAGATTATTCCGCAATTAATAATTTCTGATCCTGGGAAAAAAAATTCTGATCTCTAATTGTAGATCCCTGAACATTAATACCCCCTATTGGGTGCAACAGGAGCAGAAGGTTTACCAACCTTTTCTAGAAGTTTTCTCCAATGTAGTTCTAGAAATGAATTTTCTAGCACCATACTTGTTGTTTAGAAGGATCAAATTACAAGTATTAATGAAAGAAGAAGGTTCCCTTGAGAACTCAGTCCTAGAAACTATTAAAACTCTCAGAGACATTGGTAATTTATAGAGGATCCTGTCCTTCCATAACTCAAACTCCATATCTGGGTCCATTTCCCTCAAGATTTTCCCAAGTTTCATCAGGAACTCAATAGGTTTTTCTGTAGAAGAGATATATCTGGTTTCTTCATATTGCCTTTGTTGAGCTAACCTAAACTTGTAACCACCAAATTGTGCTTTAATTTATTTTTTCCAATCTTCCCATGAGTAGTCATTTTTATCCAAGAGAAAAGATTCATACCACATTAGGGCTATATTGGTAAATAAAGAATTAATTTTGACACAATTTCATCATCTGGCAGTTTGTAATAGTTTTTTAGATTATCAATCCTGCAAATGAACTGTTGCCAATCAGAGGAAGAGTCACCATCAAATGTTGGATACTGGTCAAGTTTTGGCCAATTCTTTTGATTTGAAATAGTCTCTTTGTTACAAGATATTTTCTGAGTGAGAAGGAGCTGTAACTTCTCCGATTAGGAATTAATCTCATTTTTTAATCATTCTATAGGTGATCCAGGTATATCATCAATTTTTGATGGAAACTCAGTGTTATCAACAGGTATTTTTGGCACTAATTTTACTTTGGATGAGCTAGGAACAGGTACCATTGGGGTATTCTGCTCAACATGTTCTTTCAAAGAAGTGTCAGAAAACTTTTGATTATATAACAATGAATTCAATTTTTCTTCAATGGTTGTTTAACTAGTTTTTACTCTTGGAATACTAGATAAATTCTCATTGATGGTTGCAAAAGATAACTGATTCTTATTTTGTAAATATGAATAATGGTTACACAATCTTTCTAATTTCATCTTATGTCCTTCTAGAACCTGCCAATAGATTCACACTTCATCTTTTAATGTAGACAAATCATTCTTGATATTTTTCCATAAAGCAACTTTCTTTTCATGAGTTACTTTTTAATGAAGCAATTCATTTGAAACTCTCTGTAACTCACTCCTCAATACTTGATAACCCTGTTTAGTTAACACACTATTATATTTCTGAGTCAATTTCATGTTGTTCATTATATGATTTTGTTTAGCAATAATATCCCTCAAATGTTCATCATTAATGTTGGCTTCATCTGGAGTATTTCTCAATAGTGAAACTGAATAACTTTCCAGATTCTCATAAAACTTAGGATCAAGTGTCTCATCAATAATAGCCATATCTGGATTTATCATTTAAGTATCAATCAAAACCAAAGGATTAGATACATTAGAATATTGAGAAATTTGTCTACTGTTCTCAGCCTCTACTGGCCTCACAGTCTCATCTCTTCTTCCAGAATTACCTGAAGGAACTGAATCATTTACGAGAAATGGTACTTAAGATTCAATAGAGGGGCATACCATGGCTTGGGAAAGACTTGAATGTGATTGTTTTTTCTTTTTCTTCTTCTTTGGTAGGGGTGAGAAGGTGTGGGTTGAACTGATTGGTTCTTGAAGGACCTGCCTGAGGTACTTGTTGCTGTTGTTGTTGGGACAGATAATCCCACTGGGTGTTCAGCCAATCCCACTGCCACTTTGAGACTTCCACCTTTTCATGTTTCTGGGAAGCCAATGGTGGAAGGGCTTTTGGAAGAAGAGGTTTTGTCTTCTCTTGAAGAAAGGACTCTATTTTTCTTACCTTGTCTTTTAAAGAGTCAGTTTTTGACCTCAACTCCTTGATGTGAGTGGAGATTTTTTTAACTTGCTGATTCTAGGGCATATTTTTTATCTTGAAGCCTTTGGGAAGCTCTTCTGGGGGGTTGATAGAAGGCTTTTGGTCCTGAGAAGTTGTTTCCACTAATATTTCCATCTCCTGCATTTCTACATCCTGATTGTTCCAGTAATTGATTAATTTGAGCCAGTTTTGTAGTCAAAGGAGAACTTACAAAAGAATTTTTATCATAATCAATTAAATCTACCTCCTCATCACGGCCAGTAGAATGACCTTGATCAGTAATAGTCGTAATTAAACTGATCTGAGAGAAAGAAATATTAAGATTTAATCAGTTATTATTTTTACTTTATTTAAGGAAAAATAATGAAAAAAAACTTTTTTTATATAAGTAATTATCTGGACTTTGTAATCAAAGGGAATAGTTAAAAGACAATGTTTATCAGGACTAAAAATCAACTGAAATAATAATCACAATTTTATTAATTATTTTTTAGATAATTTTATAACCAGGATTTACAATATATCAACTGAAATAATAAAATAATTTAATAATTAGTAATATTTTGATAATTATCAGTACTAGAAGTCAATTGAAGAATTCAATTTCCAGGACTTTAATTTCAACTGAAAATAATTTTAATTACCAGGACTTAATTTCAACTGAAATAATTTAATTACCAGGACTTATTGTCAACTGAAATAGTTTAATATAAAATTTAATTAATTTTT
Source organism: Hemileia vastatrix (assembly GCA_030280995.1). NCBI lineage: Eukaryota > Fungi > Basidiomycota > Pucciniomycetes > Pucciniales > Zaghouaniaceae > Hemileia > Hemileia vastatrix. Next base: position 1,939,263 of record JASXTE010000002.1, on the reverse strand, counting down.
TAATATTAGGGGGTATCATTGTTCAGGGATCAGCAATTAAATTAATTGCGGATAAAAATCATTATACCCCAATTATCTTCCGCAATTATTTTTGCTAATAATTGGGTTATTGGACAATTTACGTGTCAATGTTCACCTCTTATCTGACATTTTTCTACTCAATTTTTTATAACCACAACTTGGCCATCTATTCTTCCTTACCTTGTCAAGTCTTTTTTCTCATCTACGCTCACCCCCAACTCTCAACAACATTTTTTTTTGGCTTTCATTTCTGCTGGAGTTGATACACCTATCTCTCATTGGCCTTTCATCTCCTTGGTTTTCTTAGTGGAAACTTCCTCCAAGAAAAATTTAAAAAATATGGGCTTAGCCAATTTTTCAAGTGGTAAAAGTGACTTATGCAAATTTTTAAGTGTTTCAATCAACTTAGACAAATTTCCGAGAGGTGAGAGTGAATCACACAAATTTTTGAGTGTTGCAAGTGACTTAGACTCATTTCCAAGTGGTGAGAGTGGATCACACAGATTTTTGAGTGTTGCAAGTGACTTAGACACATTTCCGAGTGGTGCAAGTGACTTGGACAAATGTTTGAGTGTTGTGAGTGACTTGGACAAATTTACGAATAGTGAGGGTGACTCAGACAAATGTTTGAGTGTTGTGAGTGACTTGGACAAATTTACAGTGGCCGGACAATAATTTCCACCTGTTTTTTCTCCTCATAAATCCTTTAATATTCACTCTACAGACATGAGCTTCTACATTTCTAACTCATACGACCATGTAGAATAGGACTGTCACAAAATAAACTCAGCCGGACACCAATTCGTAGAAAGATTACATTTTTAAAAAAAACATCATTCTTGAAATCGACAACAAGCAAGTTTACAAGTCTATCCTTTTTCTGAATGAAAGGGATAAGGTTGGTATGAGCGTTGAGCAAAAAAGATTGGTGAAAAGTGGAAAAAATTGAGCAAAAAAGCACCACCAAGATGTAGCTTTACTGTTTGCTTCCCTGTCAACTTGCACCTTTGAAAGCAAAGATGCAATCAAGTTTCCAAAATATGGTCCGAAAATCCATTCCAAGCCTATTTAAAGGCATTAAAAATAGCAGGAAATGTCATTGTGTGATAAAATTACAAAACTATTTTTTTGAGGTGTTTTCATGTGTTTGCAACAAGGCTTGAATAATGTGATTGGATTGTGCCAGGAGCACAGATTGTGTTTTAATTGGAATAGTAAGTAGATGGTTTAGCTATTGTGATCTTCCTTTCATGGATGAGATGTTGTTTGCGAGCTGAGGACCCTGTCGTAGTTTGAGTGAAAAGCGGAAAAAAAGGTAAATATTGGATAAGAGATTAATGAGTAAGTTTTGCAAGAAAAGAGAAGGATAGGACAAATTACCAAAATGTGAAAGGTAAATCATAAAATTAGTATGATCTTGAGGCATGAGTAGCAATGGTGGTGGTGTTAGGAAGAAGAAAAAAAAGGATGATAACCTGGATTATGCATGCACCAGGTGAAAATTTCTGTCTGGCCACTGTACAAATGGTGAGGGTTACTCAGACAAATGTTTGAGTGTTGTGAGTGACTTGGACAAATTTACAAATGGTGAGGGTGACTCAGACAAATGTTTGAGTGTTGTGAGTGACTTAGACAAATTTACGAGTGGTGGGGGTGACTTGGACCAATCTTTGAGTGAGGTGTGCAGATAAAAATTTTATTCTAGGACTTAAGAACAGAAATGTAGGTGTGTTATGCTCCTGAAAGACATAAGGTTAGGATACGTGATTTGAAACCATGTGAATCGCTCATGGATGTGATGAGTTTGGGATCAGTAATTAGGAATGGAAATTGGGGTATAAGAAGCAGGATAATGTATTATCCTGCATTCCTTATCCACTAGCCCCAGGGCTAATGGATAAGAATCTTCCGGAATTAATAATGTCGGATCTGGGCAAAAAAAATTACTGATCCCTAATTGCGGATCCCTGAACATTGATACCCCCTATTATTATTTTACTGCCAGGACAATTTTTTAACTGAAACAATAATATAAAACTTTAATTATCAGGACAGAAGTCAAATGAAATAATTTAATTTCCAGGACTTATTGTAAACTGAAATAATTTAATATAAAATTTAATTAATTTTTTAATATAATTTTTTACTGCCAGGACAATTTGTCAACTGAAACAATAATATAAAATTTTAATTATCAGGACAGAAGTTGTCAGCCAGGCTATAACAGGAGCCCAGTAAATGATATGTTTATTTATTGGACCTGAAATAGGGTGTTGTGGTCTTCCAACATTGGCAGGGGCCTTTGTTGTGTGATTTGGCGCTGTTTGTGCATGTCTTAATTGACATCTGTTAAGGAATTGGGTATTTTTCTGGTTTTATTCTGTGGATATTGGATCTGCCTGTATGTGGGTACTATCATTGGATAGCCCTGGTTTTTCTCTATATTTTATGTCTTGTAGACATTTTTCATATTCTGAGTTTTAAGGGGTCATTTCCTCATTTTTCATTTATAAAAGATTGCTGTTTAATTTTGTTTTTCGTGTTTTATGGGCTAACCTTAAGTCTTAGGGTTAAGTGCTTAGTACCATTGGATAGAGCTAATTTTTCTCTATATTTCATGTCACAATGTTGTTATAGTGAAATTCTGTGTTTTAAAGGTTTTAGTAGTTGTAGCTAATTTTTCTAAGTAGATTAGTGGTTTTTATTGGTTTTCTGGCTTCAGGGAGGCCAGGCCACTTCAGGTGGCATCTCCAACATTGGGTGGCCCGCCCGTCTCTGTTTTAGGAGGTTGAGGAGTGCTTCAGGAAGGTGTTTATGCAATTTGGTGGGTACAGGCGCCAGATTGGTGGGTGCGCATGGGCTCTTAGTTAGTGGTCTGTGTGTACATAGTGATTAAGACAGTTTGGGGCAACCTTAATCATCATACAACCATCCGGAGGTGATCTCATTTTTCCTCACTCAGTTTTCACTGTTTTCTGGCCACAATTGGCTGTGTTTGTTGCAAGTGAGTTCTTCATTTAACTTAACTTTGGCAACTGTTTTCTCTGTTATAGTCTTGCAAGCTATAGCAAGTATTATTGCTGTCTCTGGTGTGGACTCTGTTCTACATTTCAGTTCTTTGGTCTGGTAGTCTATCTGGGGACTACTTTCTTGGCTCATCAAGCAGTCAAGTGTGTTGAAAAGGAGCTTTAGCAAAACAGGAACCAACTTACTTTAGCAAGTAAATCACACTCTATTTTTTCTAAAGGGACAGGGGATTTTCTCTCTGGTTTTTCTCCAACTCCCTTGGTCAGGGCCTATAGCTAGTACTATAGGATTGTCTACAGCGTAAGAATTGTATTTTATGTATATAAATTAATATTTTATTGCAAAATAAAATTATTTAAGCATCTTATTAAATATAAGTTTTATATTAATTTTATTGTTATATAAATTTCTATACATTTAAATTAAGCATAATATATTTTATATTCTACAAATAATGGCGCATTTTTGTGTATTTAATAATTATAAATTAATAATTAATTAATTACAAACATATATTATAATTATATATGTAAAATTGACTTATAATGTAATTAAATTAATTATTTAAATCTATATATTAAATAAAACATCATATATTATTAAACAATAATATAATGCGCTTCTTTCAACCCTTAATTGTGTCAGGAAAAATTATTAAATAAATTATAACTCTTATTTAATAACAAAGTATTAAAATCCCCACTTTAAATTAAAAATATCATTAAATTAATTATATGTTTCATTTAAACTAATTATTGAATTAATTACCTAGTTAAAACATTTAATTAAAATTGCTTTAAATTGGATTGAATTTATTATATGAATTTTTGGCTTGAAAATAATTTTATTTGTTTTACTTAAAATCTTTACATGTCACTATAATGTCTGTTTTGGATTATTTTACTCATTGTTCTCATGTTTTAGACTTACTTGGTTACTAATTATTTTAATTAAGTATTTTGGGAAGTCATGGTGGAAAAATGGTTAATTTCTCAAGGGTTTTAGTTAATTGTTTCATATTTTTCTCTTAATATCCATGTTTCATTTCTACTCTTTTATATTTTTGTTCTAGCTTATTACTATTTTGTATTTACTGACTTGTGGCACTTCAGAGGTCCCTTGGTCTATAAAAGGGCCTTGGGTAATCCCCTTTAACCCATCACTTATTCTACACTCTACTTACTTACAATTTTTAAAAGTTATACATTTATTGTATTTTTATTAGCATTATAAAACTAAGTTAAAATAAATAAATTACTTGAAAAGGTTGCAATAAGTCTAATAATAATATTGGTGTTTGCCGCTGTGGCACGCGCCTTGTAGGTAGCATAATTTTAGACCAATCAGCGCGCGTAGTCCAGGAAGAACAAAGGAATTTAGCGCAGTAGGAAGTGCTAAAATATACTATGTATTTGTGTGTTTCAGAGAACAAAGGAAATGGAAGCGCGGAAAAGGAATAAGGGTCTGTGCGCTCGGATTTTGCGGCTAGATGTGTCGCATAATGGGGAATTGTGTGTTATTGATTTAGGACTGTAAAGCGCTAAGCAATATGGATTTGGACTTTCCAATAATTATGTGTTACGCATTAAGGAAAGAGTAATGGCTTAAGGATGATTCAAGTGCATAGTATACTGTACCACGGCTAGTTGGGTAACTTACTGAAACAGGTAATAAGGGAGGCTAACTAGTTAAGTGAATTGTAAGGACTATTAACTTAGTATTAAAGAAAGGAGAGTGGGGACTCAATCACAAAGATACACAAGAGTCAAGGCAAATAGGATCAGCGTTAGAATGGGCCAAACCTGGAAATAGTGCTGAAAAAAAAACAAAGGTATAGTGAAAAGCGCATATGTGGAGTATGAGTGAAAAAAGTTAATACTAGTGTTAGTAATCATAGGATATGTTTTAGGTGCCGTAGTTGTTACAAGCAGTGTACATAGTTTACTAATAGATTAGTTATTTTTTTACTAATATGGCGCTAGAGCCAGCGCTGGAGATCCACTAAGGAACTTTGTCTTGAGTACTGGAAAAATATAAAGAAGAGGACTATTTGAAAAAAATGGAGAGTCTTTGGTAAGTAGAATATATAGAGAGAATATATAGATTTAGTAGGATTAAATATTATTAGAGCTATTTTATTACTATAATAAGGCATATTCAAAGAGAGCGCTTCCAGAGGGAGTAGCTGTGGATATTAGCACTTATTAAGAATAGAAATATCTAGATAGTAATACTTGTTTTTCCTGATCTCTAAAACTTATCTCTCATCTTATAAACTTTCTAATCAAATATTAGTGTTACACATTATTGTTCTGTCTTTAAAAATAAGAGTGGCAGGCGCTTCTTTTTAGAAATTGAAGAGGAGAACCAACCCATCTCGCATTGTGTCTACTTCTTAGTACTTTAGAACTGTCTACACTGTGCATTGAAAATAATACTTACTTATATAAATATATTATAATTTAATACCTGTCACTACTGTACCAAGTCCAAAGGAATTTTGTTGTCTCTCCCTCTCAGAATAATTATATATTTTTTTATTATTTTGATTTCTTTATTTTTTATTATCTTCTCCATATATTTCCTCCTCTTTTTCTTTATTCTTCCTCTCTTCTTCTCCTTTTTCTAGACAACCGGCCCATAGAAGTCATCTGAAATAAATTAATTACCAGGACTTATTTTCAACTGAAATAATTTAATATAAAATTTTATTAATTTTTTAAAATTATTATTTTATTTCCAGGACAATTTGTCAACTGAAACAATAATATAAAATATTAATTATTAGGACAGAAGTCAACTGAAATAATTAAAAAAAATTTAATATAATTAATTTTTCATATTACTTCTAGGACTGAAAACAATATAGTTCTATCTTGGTCAACTAGAGAAAGAAAAAAAAAATTTTCCAGGCACCTCCCCCTGTAAAATAAGCAAGTTAATGCCACTTTACAGAGTGCTGAGTAAAAAAAATGTATCTGGACAATGAAATGTGAAAAATGTCCCACAAATAGTAATCAAATAATTACCACAAATATATATGACTATTTTCAATATATGAACTTAAATTTTGGAGTGTGGTTTGATTCCCAATTGCAGCAAAAATTTAAGTCACATGGTTGATGAAATTTGTAATTTTTGTCATCTACTCATCCTACTGGTACCTTGTCGTTGATGGTCCCTTTGTTTCCAACTTCAAGATATCAATGCGCCGTTGAAAATTTGGAAAGGGCCTCAATTGTTGAAGGGTCTTTTAGGTCTAGAAGGTTTTTAACAGAGGTCCAACAGCGGTTATAGAGGGATTTTGGGATTTCAAATTTAAAGTACATATATTTATCTTTTATTTTCTTTACTCAAAATAAAGAGGTAAAAAATTTATAAATATTATTATAATTAATGATTTAGAATTACTTGTTTGTAAATACTAAAACAATAAAAAATAGTAATAATTATTTTAAATTTAGTAAATTTTTTAATAAAATAAGTAAGAAATGAGTGATCAAAAACAACCAGAAAGGGAGGCCTTATATAGGCAAAGGAGAGACAAAGCACAGTGTTAAAATCCTAAATACAGTATAATTAGAGAAAAAAAAATATTCCAGAAAAATATTTTCAAATAATAAGGTTGTTCCAAAAAGAAGGTGTCAGAAAAGTGTATTTACTGTATGAGACAGAAATAAATTAGTTTAGTTAAAATTTACTGTAAATGTCATTTCTAAATAAGTAATTTGAATTTTTTGTATATATTTATTTTTATTTGAATATTAAATTTTTATTTCAATTTAAAAAATTTTATTTTAATATTAATAATTTTTATTTCTCTTAACCTGTCATTGAGCACGGTGTTAGAAAATAAAAATATAAGGGACGTTTTAATATTAATTTTAATTATTCACTAACTTTACCCTTTTATAATTAGATAATTTATTACAGCTAAATTTAATGTAAATATATTATAATTGATAAAGAAATAAAAATAATAAGGCGTGGCTTCATCTCAGTAAATAATTAATTATTTTACTGGGTAAGTCTAGCAGCCTGACTGAAAATATGACTTATAGTAATTTAAATAGCTTATCCATAGACTAATAAATCTTATTAAGGCTTTAATGGAGTCATAATATACTTATCTTGGGTGATATTAAGTAATTATTGACATACATAAGCTTATATGTATACATAAACCTCATATTCAGTGAAATATGTAGTTATATTATGTATATTTAGGTCTATAAGTGGGGTTTAACCTCTTAATAGTCTATAAACTTTATTTTTCTGCTTATTTTAGGTTGTATAGATGTATTCAGTGGACTCACAACGCCTAAACAAGCATATACACCTATTTCTGGAGCATATATCCAGTTTGGACATATTAATCTGCTTCCTTGGATGGAGTTTCATGGATTCATGGGTTGGGATATCATTACTGGGCTATATGGATGCTTGGGGATGTTATTGGAGGCTTGGAAAGTTAATTTGGTTCCTTTATATGCTTTGGGTTTCATTTTATATTCTTTGGAAGAGTTATTTTACCTGTTTCTTTATGGTATCCACTTCTATCTGTTTACTCTATTTATCGTATGGGTCTGTTGTATCATTAATTGTGATGGAGGATCCTTACTGGAGATCTGGGTGCTGAAACTTCTTGAAGTAGACGGCATGAGGAGATGATGGGCCCTCACAGTGCTGTAATTTCCGGGTATAGCAGTGACATTTTCTGGATTGAAGGTCTGTGCACTCCAGTGGATTTTGGTATAAGTGAGGGAGGATTTGATGGGTTATTAGACATTACTTACTTACTACACTTCAAATAAACACTATAACACAATTATTATCATATATTAATATATCATAAAGCATTTATAAATTTATATTATCTTTATATAAGCTATAACTATATTTTATTGATCTATTTTCCACCACTAGCACACATAAAAATCCAAGTATTGTAATTTACATTGAGAATGACTATTTTATCAGTCGCCCCCTGAGGTTTAATCACTAAATCATTTATCAATAAGTAGTAGTACCATTAATATTCACTATTAATTCATACTTAGATACTAGCACACACTTACATGTTCAACCAGGTAAGTAAGATATCTTAACTATTATAGCTGTTGACTACTAACCTATAAAGAGAAACAAAAAAATATTAGAAAACAAAGAGCAGAAAAGACTTTAAGCATGAGATGATGAAACTAAACAGTAGTTTTTAAATGTATATATGGTTCTATCCTACTTTACTGCAAGAAGTTATTCTCATGTACATGCTTTGATAGAACATAATATTTATAATTAATACAAAAGTATTTTAATAGATAAATAGAAATGAATGAATGGAACAAAATTTATTATAATGAAAAATATAAATACACTAATTCTTACAATAAATAGGCCTGAAATAGGCTCTCCTTCCTTATCCAATCCATTACACTTGACAAGTTCTAATTAGCCATGACCCAATATCATACTTTACCTAGAGATCATTCTTGTTCTTTTTGCCACTGTTTCAATTTTAACTTTACTTTTTTTAAGCCTTGTGGATATGCTACCTTTAGACCTGCTTGACATAAATGCTTCAGCTTTCATAAGACTTTTACTTTTTCTGATGAATTTCCTAGTTCTCCTAATAGTTATATCCAGTTCTCTTCTGGAGATACCTCTGGCGCTCCTATTATAATAGCTAGTCCTAGTAGCACTACTCACCCTGCTTCTGAAACTTTACTGACTGACAGCATGTCTCTCCCTACATACTCTTGGTAAGAAATCCCCATCCAACCCAAGGCAGAATTCCCTTATCCTTCTGAACAGAAAGACACATTACAGCCATCTTCTTCATATCCTCCCAGAACCATGAGAGTGCTTTCACCTTCTGTGCAGCCTTAAAATCTGTTAGCTAGTAAGTCCATAATTTTTACTTTCACATAATATTTTCTAATTTTAATTTTTTTGAAGATTTTAAAAAATCTATTTGGTTAAGAGGGGTCTCCCAACCTCTCACATTTGTGAATTCTATGCAAATCTTTTGCGCCTTTGCCTCATATATGAGGCCATTTCATTCTCATAAAGTTGGGCTGTTACTTTTTCTAAAAAGGAGTTAAATTCCCATTACCATCATATTGAAATGATTGGTCAACTAATGAGAAAAATAAGCTCCTCATTAATTTCTGGTTTTCCTGCCAATTGCAATAACTTCATTATGCATGAAGAATGCAAAGTTTTCACTTCCAGTTTTGATGGTGATTCTAATTAATCATTATCTTTTTTCATTACTCTCTGATAAACATTTTAACTCAAACGCTTTTACATAGCTCCCTTTTTAACTATTCTTAATTCTTGTAATTATCATAAAAAAAAATTCCTAATTCTTCATAAACCATGAGCAAAGCACATACCACTTGCAACAGACTTGCCTTTTGCCATATATACCTTCTTAGAGAGTAAGAGAGCACTTGACTATTCTCCCTCTACTATCTTTAAATAACTTCAACCCCATTAATTAACCTTCATCATCAGAGATTTCTCAAGAAGCCATATGCCTAAATGTGGAGGCTCCATCTTTCAACCTTCTTCACCTAAAGTTACCACCTTCTGCTAATTCCTCAGTATCATTCTGATTGGCCCAGACAGCCATTCCACTATCTAGCTCATCTGCTTCTTCATATCATCTTGTAAAAAATTAATTCTTCATTCCATAAAATCTACTCTAGGTGCTAATGCCAACTGCTTGTTCAGCCATAGTTGCTTTGCCATTGCTAGCGCCCTATTCATCACAGCTGTGTCATAGCCTCCTATGACTCATAAAAACATTTTAACTTACTAATAATACTTTAAACTCTTTCTGGAGCAAACATAAATAATGTTTTTAATTTATCCTCTTTCCAGAGGTAATTCTGGTAGTTTTACCTCATTCCAGAAGTAATTCTTGTGTTACTGGTACCCCTTTTAGGTATAATCTTTTGATCAGATTGGCCACTACACTTCACTTCCATTCAGTCAAATCCAATTCCTCCAGTAAGTAAGACCCTCCATTTATTTCTTTTCTGATCTTATAAGGACCATTCTATCTTTCTGAAACAACTTCACCCCATTGACTCTCAAGACTTCTATCTTATACTAATACCTAATCCCCTGGTTTAAATGGTTCTCTTAAGCTGTGTGCTAAGTCCTCATCCATATATTTCACTGATTGGTCCATCATCTGCATCATTCTTTAATATTCCTTTTCCACAAAATCATCCTTCCTTTAAAGCTGTGCCACTCTTTCTAGTATTAAATCCTCAGTTGAGCACATCTGATCCCAGTCACATCCTAGAAAAGATCCAGCTTCCAGTTCAATAGGCAATACAGCCCTTTTGCCAAACATATTTTCACAAGGTGAAAAACCTGTTGTCTTTTTTACAGAAATCCTATCTGAAAATAATAGAAAAGGAAAATAAATTTTCAATTTTTCCCCATTAGTTCCACATAGCTTAACTAGCACATATTTACTCACTTAATTCCCCCTCTCAATCATACCTTTGGCTTCTGGATAATAAAGAATTTCAGCTCAAATCTTTGCACCAATCCCTTTAACAGATTCTTAGAATTCACAAGAAAATTCAGCCCACCATCCACAGTTACCATGCTCATTACCCTCTAACTATACACTCATTTCTTCTTTAAAAATTAATCTATATTGCTTGCCCTAAGGTTTACCAAAGGCTCTTCTTCAACCCATCCTGACAGATCATCCCTGGCCACCACCAAGTACTTAAAGTGTCTTCTTTGATATGAACCACATCTAAGCTAATCCTGCCAAATATAGTATCTTCACACATTGCCTTTCCTTTCTTTTTATGCTTTCTGTAACTGCTATGCTGTCATTACGGACAAGATTAGAACCAATCCTTGACCTCTGCTCTCATATTTGTCAACCAGAATTTCTCCTTGACTCTTCTATAAGCTTCATCTTGACCCCTATGTCCCAAATTTTCATGTAATTCTCTAAGAATCTTATCTTTTCTGCCTCTATCCACTATACCTAATTGTGGTTTGGAAGAGAATTCCCTCCACAAATTTCTGTCCTTAATAAAATACTATTTGGTGTTCTTCCCTATCTTGGGCCAGGTGTCTTCATTACAATTTTCTGGTTTGCTGGTTCCCTGTAGATACTCTTTCAACCAATATACTTTCTTGATTGATTTCTTAATTAAATCTCCAGCTTCTTAAAGTGAATCACTTTTAAAATGTCCTCCTTAAGATTTATTAGTATATTTTCATTGCAGACACCCCTAGGTGATGATGATAGTTTAACATCTCTCCCAACGCCAGTCATTAGTTTTAGGTCTCAGAAAAAAACCTTTTTTAGTGATGATAGTTTGAAATCTCTGCAGAAAACCTTATTTCTAAACCTTTGATAAAAATAGTATACTCCATTTATTCACTTTTTATCTTCTTCAAATTCTTTTACCTCAGAGTCCTCATCACACAACGGCCTTCTTGACAAAGAATCTGGTATTGTGAAGGATTTTCCTGATTTATGGACTAAATAAAAAGAAAATAAGTTTATCTGTGCTACCCATCTATTCATTGGTGTGTCTGGTAAGCTTGGACTACTTATCATTTGCACCAAAGATAGTGCATTAACCTGCAACTTAAAATGATGCCCCCAAAGCATCCATTGTAACTTCTTCAAAATCTTAGCAACCCCACACAACTCCAGCTTGGACTGTGAATACCTAGACTCCACCTTTTTAAAGGTCTTTGACTCATAAAAGACAGGCCTATAATTTTCTTCCTTTCCCTCTTTCATTAAAACTGTGCCTACTGCAGATCTACTTGAATCTACCACTAGAGTAATCTTTCCAGAGCCTTGTCCATATTCCAATTTCTTTAAAAGAATATCTTTTTTAAAAATTCTTATTAATAATTTGAATGATTCTTCACATTTCTCTGTCCAATCCCATACAAAATCTTTTATTATCAAGTACCTTAATGGTGAAGATAACAAGGAAAAATCACAGATAAACATTCTTACATATGTAAAAATACCTAAAAATCTTCTAACTTCCATAATTTTTCTTGGTCTTGGCCACATAAGTACCTGGTTTTTCTATTTTTCTGCAATGATTCTTCCCTTCCTACATACAACATGACCAAGAATATCTAGCTCTGGCATGCATCAAGAGAATTTTAACCCTGAGAGTTTCAAGCCAGTATTTTCTATCTTTCAAAGTACCCTTTCAAGAGTAATAGCATGTTCCCAAATCAAAATTCAAATTTTTGAGTTCTCCTCCAGAACCTCTCCATCATAATCAGTTACTGGCCCTTTTATACTGCGTTTGTCAAAAAAGATTCCTACATGTTCCAGAAATTCATCCAGTAATATCCACATAATCTGCACCTGATACACAGAAACTGAGTTTATAGCATCCTGCAACAGCCTTATTAGCTTAAAGCAACCCAATGGAGTTTCAAACATAATCATGGGTGTTGAAAAAATATCTAACTTGCAATCATTTTATCCTCCCATTATATCTCCTAATCCATAAAAATCTCATCCTGAAGATGATTCCACAAATACTTCTGGTGTTGGTGGCAATCCTGCGTCCTTAACTGTAACCTTGTTAATCTCTCTCAAATAATGAACCACCCTAAACTTGAAGTTATGTTTGAAAGCCAAAAATACTGGACTTGAGTAACTAGACATTTAATTTTAATACAAACCAAACCTTTATCTTTCCCTAATAAACTCTTTATATTCTTCTCTTATTGCCACTGGTATAGGAAATGCAGTCTTCTTCCACAGTGCATGAGGTATAACTGGAAAAGTATAAGTTTTCTTATAAGAGTGCTTCAATAAACCATTTTCCTCTTCTGAGAATGCAATAGCTTTCTCTCTAAGTACCATAACATATAACAATAAATTCTTTTCTTCCTGCAACCGCCAATCTTCTGGTTCAAAATTAACTATCTGAATTATTTCCAAAGTTATTTTATTAGTAGGCGTAAATTTAGGTGGAAACTTTTTTAAAGGGGTGTGGTAAGGATTTCTTGATAGTGCCAGCCACTGAAAAGGAAGGTTCAAATCTGGCATCAGTACAATTACTGTTTTAAATTTAATCACTACTAATTTATACTTTGACACTAGAAAGCATTAGCTGCTTCTTTTATTCCTTAATATTAGACCTTTTTTAATATAACTTTGAGTTGTACCTATATTGTGTTTTTGTCTTTTCTTTTTTATATAGGTGCAATAAAATCCATAATCAAAGAAATTAAAAATTCTAGGCACAATGCACTCTATAGTTGTGTTACCAAGACACATGTGAAGCCCAACTTTAGGTATCCCTGCTTGAACTGACTGATTACTATATAGGTTGCTCTCATCTTGTGAGATCTTTATATCTAGAATGCCAGCTCCTAATGAGAAGATTGGAACCTACCTGGAAGACACCCACTCTCTTCTTCCTCATAGAACTCTCTTTCCTTCTCTTGACTCACAGATCGAACTTACTTAGTTTCTCAGCCACCATCCTTAGGTGTTACTAAGACTGATGTTACCGGTGTATAAATATTTTTAAAGTAGCCTTGCTGTAAGTGGAATACAAGGGAGTTGGATAAACCAAAGAAAAAAAATTTTCTTTAAGTAAAATAAAGAGTTCTCAATTATCTAATCTATAACCTCTACATGATAAGAAATGACCAATCAACTATTTTTATTAACAGTGTTAAGATTCAGAGTAAGTGTTCTTTATAATGAGGTAGAAAAACAAAACAGTGAATCTGTATTTAGAAAATATATATAAATGATTGAAAAATATGTTTTTATGAAGCTTTTATTTCTATAATATTTAGTTGTTAAAATCAGATTCCTGATAATGAGACATTTATAATGGCACCCTATATGTTAATATTTATGATGATGAGTGTGTTTAATACATTTTTATGGAAAAATTGTTATTTCAATAAGGTTATTACAATTTTATCATTTTTATGAAACAATAAAATGATTGTTATTTATGCATTGTTGTGGTTGGTTGTTATATGATCATTATTAAGATACAAGTTGTTAGCTTCTATCAAATTTTAAGTCAATAGGCTTTATATGCATATTATGTTACATTCCCTACTTTCCCCAACTGGAGCATTTTGGAGTCATCCGGAGATATTTGGAGTTTTTATGGAGCTTGTCCCAAGTATTCTGGAGCTATTACAGACTTCTTGACTCAATTAGAACCTTTAAAATATCAATAAAATATCTGTAAAAATTATGTATGATAAAACTACTTCTCCTTTATATTTCTTTTTAATCTTTGTAGCCTGCAAAACCCTATTCACCTAGTAAAAATTATCAAAGTTAAGCAAAGTATGAAAAATCAAAAATAAGCAAAATACTTTATAAAATTATTAAAAATAGTAGAAAAGTAGTAAAAAGTCTCCAAAAAGTTTAAAAGGTTCTTATAATCCTGACATCAATTTCCATGCACTTTTAAACCTATAATTGCTTTTCCTGTCTGGTAATTATAGTTTAAAACTTGACTTGAACAAGGTACCCTTTTTAACAACTTTAATACTCAATTTTCTTGAATATAACAATTTAGAATTAAGATTTGCCTTTCCAATATCAATACCCATCTCCAAAAATCTATTGAAAATAAACTACAGTGCCATAATAAATTTTAGACTGCCACATCCTCCCTCCAATGAAGAATGTCCTCATTCTTTAAATTTGCATAATTGACTGAAAAAATATTCATCTCTCTTCATCCTCTTCAACCAATTACCTTAACTATTCCTAAAAAATTCCACCTTTATTTTTAAATCAATATCATCATCAATATGTCATCAAAAGACCTTGCTGTCCCATGTAAACTTTAAACCAAATACCAGGTTCCTTTTCTGTTTTCTAAACCTTTTCTTTCTGGAAGAACTGCCTGTGATCTTTTCAGGCTTAAGAAAATCAAATGCAATTGTCCAATCATACCTTCCAGAACTAATGTCTATACTGGACCAGTGGCTCTTCTTGATCATACTCTTCCCAAAAAGATATTATTAAATATTCCCACCTTTTTTCAAAATATGAAGGCCAAAAAATCTTCTTCTTCTAAAAATACCAATCTGGAGCTTCCTTCTCCATCTCAAGATCCCAATTCTATTATTCCAGTTTTTACACTCATTTTTTCTGAAACATTATTTTCTGGCTCAAAAAGTTAGTCTTTTAATTTAGATTTAATAAATCTCCTACTATTTCTTTATCCATCTATTATCTCTTCAAACTTCTATGCTATTGAAATCACAAATAGAGATGATGTTGGCCAGGTTCAGAATGATTACATAAATCATTATCCTAAATTTCATAGATATCTCTTTCTTGAATTTTGTGATGTTATGAAGCATAAATTTTTTACTTATTTTCAGGAAATTACTGCTAATAATACTGAAGTTTTAATGAAGAGAAGAATTCTAATGCAATTTTTGATAATGATGTTGAAAGATTTTAAAAATATTATGTATTTTGACTATCTTCACTTCTCTCAAAATTTTAATACTTTGATTGCTTAATTCTTTTTGGTTCTGATAAGTGTTATTGTCTGGTTGATTTTAATTCTTTTTATTTGTCATATAATTTTCATTTATTGAAAAAAATATTTTATAAACCGTATTTGCCTTGTGATAATGCCACTACTGAGAGTAAGGTTTGAATCCCTTCAAAATCTCCTCTACCAGTTTCTATTGTTCTTCACAACATGAGAGAGCGGGCCTCCCTAGTTAACTGAATACTTTTGATTCAATTCTGATTGGGCTTCCCCCTGAGCAGAATAATATGATTCTATTCTTGCAATAAGTTCCTTCAAGCTTCCACCTAAATAGTTTACAAGAGTGACTCACAGAATCCAAATCCTATCCTTCTTCTATGATTCACCATTACAACATTCAAACAAATTTCCGATCCTTTAAAATCACTCCTACTATATCATAAATCATAATTTTCCAGAGATTCTTAGCGACTGTACTTTTTAGCTTTTAAAAATCTCCATTAATAACATTTAAAATCTCAAACTTTATCTAATCTTAAATAGCTCAATTTAACAAAATCTCCATTGCCTAAATTATGCCACACAATATTTGGGGGGGAATTGCTAGCAAGTCCTCAAATTGAACTTAGAGGAACACAGATGTAACTCAGACTGAACTTATAATGAAGTGGTACTGAACTTTACTTTGAACTCATCTTGAGCTCTTAACCAATAATTAATGATTCTGTTCTGGAAGAATAGTGAAATTTTAATGAATAATTTATAGAAATAATGACAAGGGAAGATTAAGAATCTGATCCATTCACAAATTTTTTTTCATAAAACACAATTTAATTTCCATTTTGAATTTCTATTGATCATTAAAAAGACTGAAAATTATACTATTTATTTAAAAAGCATCACTTTAAGCCTCTCCAATGATTTTATTAGTTTTTTTTTAAAAAAATATATAATAAGATCAGTGGTTCTTTTTATTGATAGCTCCTTTTAACCAAGAACTTGAAGGTTTCATTTTTGAATTTAAACCATATTACCTTTTTTTTGTATTTTTATTATTTCTGATTATGCAATATAAATATTTTTGATTCAATCGATTTATTTAAAAAACATATTGAACCATCAAAATTCTCAAGTATTTTGTTCTATAATACTGTGAAAAGACTCATAATTAAAAAAATTAAAGATAGCAATATGTTATCCTAATTATTTTTTTCAATGAAGTCCTCTCATAGCTTCTTTACACTAAGCACTAATAATTAATAAGTTGTTTTATTATAAGTTTAGAAAGAATTACAATTCTTATTCCAGCAGATTTGAACAATTTTTTTACATTTTTAGCGGATTTAAACAATTTTTTTACATTTTTATTTGCAAGAAGATGATTAAAATTAAAATAAAATATATTTTTGCTCTTTTTTTTGTTCTATTGAATATTAAACTACTAAGAATTTTAGCAATATACATTTATTCAATGTAATACATATATGATATTCTTGAACTTTTCATGATTTATTTCATCAAAATTGCATGTAAATATGGTTATTGGGTAGAGTAATCTCATTAGTTGAAATAATAAGTCAAAACTCAGTAAATTTTTCATATGAAAAACTGAAATTCAAGCTATATGTAAAACATTAAAGATAATAAAAACAAAGTAGTATAAACTTGTTTAAACTTTACTTTTAGTGCTTGATTTTTCTTCAATTCTGTATTGTGGGATAGTTTCAGTATCAACTTGGGAATAAGCACCATATATTTTGCAAAGTGTTATCATGTTAAAAAATGTGCTTCAGATATAAATTTTGATTGCATTATTTTTCAAGAACTGAATTAAATAGGTAGAAGTGGTACTTCTTCATAATTATATCAGTTTCAAATTGAAAAACTATTATATGATATTTATTTTGTGAAAAATACACAATAGGTACTTTAGATTATTCCCATTTAGCAAAGTAGCTGTAAATGCAATCATATTTTGATGAAAAATAATATTATTCCATATTTAAAATGAATAGAAAAAATATTTCAATTCTATGGTGCTAAAAAATAAATTAAGTGAGATTTTTCAGGTACACTTTTTTTGTCTTTAGAATATAAGTTTTGAGAGGAGTAATTCACAACTTAACATGTTGTAGTCCATCCTATGGTACTAGCTATAGGCCTTGACCAAGGGAGTTGGAGTAAAACTGGAGAGAAAAACTCCTGTCCCTTTGAAAAATACCAGGTGAGATTTATTTGCTACAGCAAATTAGAGACTGTTACTATACCCCTCCCAACACACTTCTTGACTGCTTAACAAGTCTAGACAGTAGCCAATAGCAGACCACTGAGAACCAAAGAACCAGAAATCTGAAATGAAGAAAGATCTACGCCAGAAAACCAAAACACTGTGCACTTGTTGCACAGAAAACAGCAATAATACTTGATGCAGGTTGTAAAGCTACACCAGAGAAACCAGTTGCCAAAGTTGAGTTAAATGAAGAACTAACCTTACAACCAACACAGCCAATTTTGGCCAAAAGACAGTGAAAACTGAGTGAGAACAATGATATCACCTCCGGATGGTTGTATGATA
This sequence comes from Hemileia vastatrix, assembly GCA_030280995.1. Taxonomy (NCBI): domain Eukaryota; kingdom Fungi; phylum Basidiomycota; class Pucciniomycetes; order Pucciniales; family Zaghouaniaceae; genus Hemileia; species Hemileia vastatrix. The sequence continues at coordinate 1,921,116 of JASXTE010000002.1, read as the reverse complement.
ATTAAAGTTGCCCCAAACTGTCTTATTCAGTATGTACACAGACCAACACCTAAAAAATTCATGCACATCAACAAATTTGGTGCTTTTGGAAGCCAAATTGAATAAAAAACCTCTAGAAGCGCTCTCCAGCCTTCTATAACCAAGGCGGGGGGGCCGCCTGACATGGGCTGCCTGCCTAGAAGCGGCCAGACCTCCCTGAAGCCAGAAAACCACCAAAAACCACCAAAAAAGCCCAAAATACTTAGAAAACTCCATGACTACTAAAACCCTTAAAACACAAAGTTAAGCTATGACAACATTAAGACATAAAATATAGAGCCAAATTAGCTCTACTTAATGGAACTAAGCACTTAACCCTAAGTCTTAAGGTTAGCCCATAAAACACAAAAAATAAAATTAAACAGATATCTTTTAGAATTGAAAAATAAGCAAATGACCCCTTAAAACTTGGAATATGAAAACTATTATCAAGACATAAAATATAGAGAAAACCCAGGGCTATCCAATGGTAGTACCCACATACCCATAGTGTCATGCGCCATGTGACACTCGAAGCGAAATTAACTCAATAAATCAATAATATTGAGTCCTAAATCTATACTCGAAGCGCAGAAAGCAATTCTCCATAGCAACTGCGATTTTTCCTTTGTGTACTGCTATTTAACTGCGCTAGCCTAAAACTCTAAATCTAAATTAGTCAGTCTCCCAATAGGGTAACTTAGTCCTTTTCAATAAGCGACGCACAGCGCTAGGATCAACGAAATAGTATAGTAGTAGTTTTTTTCCATTAAATTTTTGTTAATTAATTAAAAGGGGCAAATTGAGCATGAACGGATATTTAGTAGAGAGGGTCTAAGTGTATGTTAGTAATGGTCAATGGAATGGGAATGCTGCAATGGAAGGGAGGTCAATGCGAGGAGGAACAAAGGATATAAAAGGAGTTGGGTATTTGGTTTGATATTCCTTAGAATTAAATTATAATATTGTATTTACATTAATAGTGGTAAATCCTTAAAAGTTAAATCATTGTTATTGTATCTTTCTTTTACCTTCTCAAATATTCATTTCTAAATCCTAAATCTTTGATTATTGAGTTTCCAACCCTTCGTGAGATTTTAAGAATTATTATTACCTTGGAACTAGTTTATAATTCTTCTCGATCGAACCTCGAACCTATAGCTATTACTTCGAGTGACCTTCGAATCATTTCCTCGAATCATTCCTCTGTGCTTCGAAGAAGTTTCTAAAATCCCTCATCTCACTTACAGGAACATCCTCAACCTTGTGCGTAGGTCGTCCGGTGACAGTATAATTTAATTCTCTGTAGTTCTCATTCTTTGCACTACTACGTCCTTTTAGGTGTTTCTAAAATTTTAAATGGCACCTGTTCAACGCACTCCTCCTACGGGCGCTACTACTAGAGCTCGCGCTAGAGGCAGGCCAACAGCCACAAGGTCTGTTTCTCGCACTCAATATTTGGAACCACTCAACCTTAGGGAACGGAAACATTCAGTTCAATCTGTAGAAGACATTCCACAAGATTTTGAGGATTCTAGTGATGAAGAAGAAGGAGAGGATACAATGCATGAGGCACCATCCGCCCCTGACAATCACCCTTCTGCCCAATCCTCAGAACCGGGACCATCTAATTCTCTGGAAGATTTCATGAGACTTTTTATGAAAACCCTTTCAAATCCAACGTCTTCAGAGGGATCTAAGCTCAAAACTCCTTCTATGAAATCTCCTGACAAATTCGACGGAGATCACCCCGACAGATTGCGACCCTTCTTGCAAACCTGCAAGCTACTGTTCCATAATGACCCTCGAACCTTTAACAGCGACCGATCAAAGGTTGTTTACGCTTCTTCTTTCCTAGCCGGAAAAGCAGCAAGATGGTTCAAACCTTATCTACTCATGCTTTCTTCGACAGAAACCCACTTACTTATCAATAATTGGGAAAAATTCGAGGACCAACTTTTTACGTTGTTTGGGGACCCTAATGAAACGGACAACGTGGAAATTGAACTTGATTTTCTTCGCATGAGTGATAATGGTAAAGCTTCTGAATATATCTCAAACTTCAGAGCACTTCAAACTCGAGTAGGTTGGAATGATGCTGCCCTTAAGTATCATTTCAAGAAAGGACTTCCTTCGAGGATTCTAGATCAATTAAATCTTCACGGTCAGAAGATGACTACTTTAACGGACTTAATGGATCGAACCCTCGAACTTGACGGCGTTTATCAAGGACGACTTCAACATTGTCGATATCACCACACAATATGGGGGGCGGACTTGCTAGCAAGTCCGCAACCTTGGACCCAAACTCACCATAGATTGAACACACATTGAGCTATTGATAAAGGAACCATACAATCAGGGATGAACACCACTTAGCAGAACAGTTTTAGGTGGGTGTTCAAGTATAGTTCAGTATGGGTTCAGTCTGAGTTCAGTCTGAGTTCCATCTGAGTTCCATCTGAGTTCAGGTTGAGGACTTGCTAGCAAGTCCACCCCCTATATTGCGTAGTGTATGCCAACAAATCTCAAGGCCTAAATTTTAAATCGGGACCTTCTTCACACCCACGACCAAATCAATCCTCCTCGACTCAATCCAAACCCAATAAGGGAAAGGATAAACCTCGACCAAAAGGCTCAACCCAAGGCGATATCAGCAAAGTACTGGATCCTAAAGGGGAACTTAAAGAAGCTGAGAGGAAGAGACGAGCAGATAATGGGTTATGTATGTATTGTGGGGGTAAGCACAAGTTGGAAGACTGTGTAAAGTTGAAGGAAAGAGATGGTACTAGTTCGAAGTCAAAAAACTAGTAGATAGTTTACTTGTGTGCAAAGCAAACTATCTTATCTCTCCCAGTGCACAGAACCTCCATGTCTTAAGGACTGGAGTTGCCTTAAACCGCTTGAGATTCATTCTTTTTAAAGAGGATATCCCCTTCAGTTGTCTTATAGACTCTGGAGCTTCAATTTCTTTTGTTAGTTTATCTTTTGCCGAGAGGCTTCAACTAACATTTACAGATATCAATTGAACTCCCATCTATTTGGTCAAATAAGAGGAACCCAAATATTGGGTAAGTAAGAAAGTTTTATGGGTTTTCAACTTTCCGAATTTTCCCCCCTTCGAGTGGGAATTATCAGTCTTGGACGCCCCAAGGATGGACGATACCATTCTTGGCCATGACTTTTTAACGCATTGGAATCCCGAAATTGATTGGACTAGGGGATTGATCACCCCACGCTCTAAGTATATTTCTGATTCTTCAATGCAGGTCAATAGGGAGTTAAACAACCCGCCTGACAATGTCCTGCTAGAGGACAAGTCTCTGCCAGATGACTTGCAAGCATCTGATCCTTCTTTAAATGAGCAATTGGCTAACCCTTCTAGCTCGATGACTTCACTCGAAGAGGATTTAAATTGCCTCGAAGAAATCGAATTATGCTCTCTCAATACAGGTATCCCCTCGACAGATTCTCTCGAAGATGAAGAGGACAACCAAATAAACTTTGAAGCCATCAAATCAATTCTACCAGAAATCTACCACGATTTCCTCGATGTTTTCTCAATCCGCAAGGCCGATAAGTTACCACCTCATCGACCCTACGACCATCAAATAGAGTTAATAGGCCCAGTACCTCCGGCAGGTCCTGTCTATTCTTTATCGAAGGACGAATCTAAAGTTCTTCGAGACTACATTGCAGAGAATGTAGCCAAAGGTTTCATCAGAGCCAGTAAATCTCCAACCGGCTCCCCTGTCCTCTTTGTAAAAAAGAAGGACGGTAGTCTTAGGTTGTGTGTTGACTATAGAAAGCTCAACACAGTCACGAAGATGAATGCATATCCTGTTCCTCCTATGTCATTACTTCTTACCCTTTTCAATGGTGCTAATTTCTTTTCTAAAATTGATCTTAGAGGCGCTTACAATCTTATTCGCATTGCGGAAGGTCATGAACCACTGACTGCAATGCGCACTAGATTTGGTAGTTTTGAATATTTAGTTATGCCTTTTGGATTATGTAACGCACCTTCAACTTTTCAAACTTTTGTTAATCATATCTTTCAAGATGTTGTTGAACAATTTGTAGTCGTCTATTTAGATGATATTTTAATATTCTCGAAAACACTGGATGAACATATTCATCATGTTCGACAGGTCCTAAATCGTCTTCGAGATCATGGTCTCTACGCCAAGCATAATAAATGCGAATTCCACCTCAAATCAATTGATTTTTTGGGTTTTACGTTGTCCACTGACGGTTTAGTCATGGATGACAAAAAAGTCCAGAAAATCCTGGAATGGCATGAGCCCAAAAACATTAAATCACTCCAAGGATTTTTGGGTTTTGCAAACTTCTATAGAAGATTTATTAAAGATTACTCTAAAACTATTTCCAATCTTACTTCTCTTCTTAGAAAAGATATTCCTTTTGTTTTTACTTCTACAGCACGAAAGGAATTCGAAGCACTAAAAACGGCGTTCACCACAGCCCCAATTCTTTGGCATTTTGATCCTTCTGCCTCGACAATAGTTGAGACAGATGCGAGAGATTATGCTATTGCAGGGGTCATCTCCCAATAAAATCCTGAAACAAATTTGTTTCATCCTGTTGCTTTTGAGTCACGCAAACTCATAGCCGCGGAATTAAATTATGAAATTCATGACAAAGAGCTTTAAGCTATTATCCATTTTCTTAAAAAATGGCGTTCTTTTCTTCTCAGCCTAGATAGTCCTTTTCAAATTTTAACAGATCATAATGCTTTGAAATACTTCATGTCTTCTAAAGTGTTAACCAGGCGTTAAGCCAGGTGAGCTGAATTTTTGTCTGAATTTTCTTTCTCTATTTCCTATCGCCCAGGAAAAAACTGCATTGTCCCAGATATCTTGTCACGTTGGGACGACGTTTACCCACAGTGGGGGGACGCATTTGCCGACAAGAACCCAGCAAATGTGCAATCAATCTTCAACGAATCAATGTTAACGACACATCAACTTAATTCAATGACAATTCAATCTTTTCAAAATCCACTATCCAACATCCTCGAAGCTCAGTCGAAGGACGATTATTGTTTAGGGTTAAAAGACAAAATACTCTCGAAGCAAGGGGCCAAAAGATTTAGTATTGAATCAGGTCTATTAGTCTTCAAAGGTAGAGTAGTCATACCCGACAACAATGAGATAAAATTATGGATTTTCAATAGTCGACATGATTCTCCGTTAGCTGGTCATTTTGGGGTTGATAAAACCTACCAGTTAATAGCGAGGGATTTCTTCTGGCCAGGTATGACCAAGGAAATCAAGGCCTATATAAAAGCTTGTTACGAATGTAATAGGAATAAGGCTCCCCGTCACCGGAAGCATGGGTTGCTTCAACCACTTCCTATTCCCTCTAAACCTTGGGAATCTTTATCGATGGATTTAATTTCTCAACTTCCTATTTCTAATGATTTTGATGCTATATTAGTAATAGTAGATAGATTTTCAAAAATGTCTATTTTTATTAAAACCACTACTACTGCTACAGCAGAAGATTTGTCAAAATTGTTTCTAGAATATGTATTTTTTAAACACGGCTTACCAAATGACATTATTTCAGATAGAGGCTCATTGTTTGTATCCACATTCTGGACCCAACTGTGTCGACAACTCAATATCACGAGGAATCTCTCCACGGCCTATCACCCTGAAACCGATGGTCAAACAGAAAGAGTTAACCAAATCCTCGAACAATATCTTCGAATGTATGTCAGTTACCAACAAGACGATTGGACCACATGGCTACCATTGGCCGAATTTTCTTATAATAACTCGACTCATTCTTTGACACGACAATCTCCCTTCGAAACCATTTATGGACGACATCCTTGATTCAACTCAATTCATGTAGGAACTAATCATCCTGCGGAACATTATCTTCGAACTATATCACGACTCCAAGAAGAACTTAAAACAAATTTTGAATCAGCGATTTGAAGATACAAGGAACAGGCCGACAAACATCGACAATCTGCTCCTTCCTTTAAACCAGGCGACAAAGTATGGCTCGATGCACGAAAAATCCGAACAACAAGACCATCAAAGAAACTGGCTGAAAAGCGCTTGGGACCGTTCGAAATCGACTCTGAAGTCTCTAAAACTGCATTTCGACTCAAGTTACCTCCTAAATGGCAGGCGATTCACCCTGTTTTCCATGTATCTCTCCTGGAACTGGCTCGAGAAATATACCCGGGCAAGAACCAACCCCCTCCGGAACCGGTCAAAGTAGAAGATCATCTAGAGTGGGAAGTAAGTCGTATCCTTGATTCAAGAATACGCAAGGGGAAACTTCAATACCTCGTGGAATGGGAAGGCTTCCTCAATGACTCAGACAAAACATCCTGGGAACCAGCCATCAATGTTTCTAACGCTCCTGAACTCCTAAAAACTTTTCATTCAAAATATCCTTTAAAACCAAAACCTTAAAATTTCTTTATTTAAAATTTTCTTTTCTTTTCTTTCTTTCTTTAAAATCTAAAACATCTCTTAAATTTCTTAGCCTTGTTTTCTTTTTTCTCTCTTCTTTTTCTTTCTTCTCCTTCTATAAAATTTCCTCCAAAACCAACTAAAATTAAAATCAAAATTAAAATTAAATAAAATTAAATTAAATAAAATAAAGTAAAATAAAATAAAATAAAATAGAATAAACATAAATAATAAAATAAAATAAAAAACTCATAAATCTCTCTAAATATTTTCTTTCTTTTCTTTTTCAATTCTTTAAATACATTCTTTTCTTAAATTTAAAATTCTCTTCAAAAATTTCTCTTCCAAAAAATTTATTCTCTCTTTTAAAAAAAAACTTTCTTTCCTTCGAATCATCAAATCTTGTACGACACGACCATTTCCTCGAACTCAACTTCAACCCCTGAATCTCCCTATAATAATTCTTCGAAACAAATAAATCTTCTTTTCAAACTCTCTTAAATTCTAAATTCTGTTTTTTTTCTTTTCTTTCTTCTTCCTCTCTTTTCAATTAAAATTTCTTAAAAAAAAAAAAATTTTTAAATCCTCAATTTAACAAACTCATCTCAATCACAAAACCGTTTCTTTTTCTCTCTCTTTTCTTACATAAAAATTTTCCTTTTAAAAACACTAAAACTTCCTTCAATTAAAACAACCTTTTTTCTTTCTTTAAAATTCTTCTTTCAAATTCTAAAATTTTTTATTTAAAACTTCTTTTTTCTTTTTTTCTCTTCTTTTTCTCTCTCTCTCAAATCTTGTAAAATTAACAACATTCACCTACAATAAAAAAATAATACTAATAATAAAATAAAATAAAAATAAAATAAAACTAAAATACAATTTTTTTCTCTACTTCTTTACATCTCCTTTTCATTTCAAATTTTTTCTTTTAATTTTTCTCGAACCAATCTTTTCATTTTCTCCAAAACTACCCTTATCTCCTTCCTGCATTTCTCAAATACCTCCTCCTCTCCTACCGGAACCACCTCTCCAATCTCCTAGAGCTCCTCTGCCACGTCGAAGGAAGCAGCGTCAATAATAGCGTCGACCTCCCCACATAGTTCTTCCGCAAACCTTACTCGTCGACCTTGATGAGGTTTCTTCGACCACACCTGGTCCAGGGTGTCTTCGGGCTCTTCAACTACTTCCGTGGCTGGAGGGTTTGCCTCAGTTGGTATAACCGGCGCAGGCTCCGCAATCGGCTCTTCAAGGTTATTCGATGTCTAAAACAAGACTCATCAGTAACTTCATCCTTGAAATAAAACAATTAAAACTTACCTCGAAGATGGGATCAGGCTCCAGAAATAACCTGGGCGCCACTTCAACTTCTACCTCTCTCTCTTCCTCATCGTCCTCGATGACCACCCGTCGTTTCTTGGGTGCCCGCCCTGGAACAGGGATTTCATCTTCATCCTCCTCCACCAGTTCGTCGACCTCTTCCTCGACACCTCGCTTCGAACTCGTGGCCTGGGTTACCCAGGTTGAGATCTCGTTGTTCATCTCCTTATCATTTTCCCCCACCGATTGTTCATCTTTGATCGAGACATCCCAAATGTCTTCGACCACCTCTTTGGTCTTCGGAACTACCCAAAATTTAGTTTTTGTAAATCGTTTTTCGATTTCCGCGTTCTTCATCAACGCATCGCACGCCACTCGCCGCCAACGGCAAAACTCGCATTTCTGGCGAGGGCCTCAAGTTGCTGTACTTTCGACACAGAAATATTCCATGCTTTCACAAGCCGTGCAAGTCTGTGAAAACTGTCGTGTGATTATTCCCCCATCCGCTTTAGGGTGTGGAGGCGTGGGTGTGGGAGTAGGGCAGTTCATTATAAAATAAATAATTAAGAGATGAGGGAAAAAAGTATTAGACAAGGGAAATTAGTGTGGGAAGATGGTTCAAGCTCAACGGAGTTCGCGTTTTTTATACCCGGGCATCTGTCACGCGCCACGTGACACTCGAAACGAAATTAACTCAATAAATCAATAATAGGGGGTGTCAGTTCTGGCAAATCCGCACTTAAATTAAGTGCGGATTTCAAACCAAATCAGCACTTACAAATCAGCACTTAAATTTTGCAAAAAAGTCACTTATTTCAAAAAAGGGTGTCAGTTATGACCTCAAATCAGCACTTTTTTCCCGTTTTTTTTCACAACCACATTTTGGCCACAAAACATCCCTTCATTTCTTACCCCATCCCTGTCACATGTGACACACTGACCTTCCTTGCTACCTACCCATCAATCCTCGGCACACACCCCTTCCTGACATTTTCAATATTTTGACCAGGCATGTTTACATTCTTTTTTACTTATTTCTTCTACTTTTTAATCTTTTTTCTTGTTATGTGCCAGTTTCATAATGCCTCCCAGACATTCCAAATCTCAAAAGGTAACTCAAAAATCTGCTTCGTCACAAAAGTCTCCTCGTAAAGCAAGGATTACATAGAAAAAAAATCAGTGACTTTTTCTATTACTTACAACTGTTTTTACAGAATTGAAAACTATGTTTCAGCTAATATTTTATGGAAGTGAACTCTGTTCTTCGCCCGAAGAACAGAGTTCATCCTCCTATTTTCACACTCTGTTTGCACCAATCTCCATCCCTTTCAATTCTATCAACACATGCTTGTCTTCCCTCCCCATGCCTTTCGCTATCCTCCCAGCCCCATTGTATGCCATCCTCTTTTGATCCCCATTTCACCCCTCTCAACCTCTCCCAGACCCTTTTCTTCATTTAAAATGCCTCGGAACCCTTAATCTTCCCTTCCAACTCTTTCCCAACCTTTGAGTGACTGAAAAAATATGCGTTTGCTGAAAATATGCGATTTCATGTTGAGTTGATGAAAGAAAACACAGAGAGAAAAAAAAATAAGACTTTAACAGCAAATTCAAAAACCAAAAAAATATGCAAAAAAATTTACCATTCTCAGTGAATAATACATGCAAATTGATAATTTGAAGAGAAAGAGAAAAAAATTAAAATTGCGTTGAAAAATGTTGGAGTGTTATTGGAAGGATTTTCGCCCTTATACTAGTTGATTGAGAAATAGAAGTGTTGGATATAGTCGGAGGTGAATCAACTTGTTCATCTTCATACAGCTCTAACCATTGATCTTTGAGGTCAGCAAGTAGGTTATGAAGTATAGTGCAACACAGAATCCAGTTGATCACCGCCTCCATTTCAGATTTATTTCTAAGAGGACTTCTTAATTCCCTTAAACTAGAAAAACGGCCTTTCAAGATTCCAATAGAATGTTCAATACGGACTCTTGACTTTGCCAAATGATTGTTGAATTTGGCATTTTGACTGTCTTCTGAAGCTGCTCCCCGAAAAGCAGGAAGTACATACTTTCCATTCTCATAAGCAGAATCTGCAAGAAGATACTGATTTTCATCAAAGAATTTTTCAGGTTCATTTGAAATATGCATTCTTTGGAAGACGTAGGAGTCATGACATGAGCCAGGATAGCCAGCAAAGAATGATATAAATTTTTTGTTTACGTCACATATAAGCTGAACGTTAATTGAATATCTATAAAGAAGATATATTTGTTTGTGTTAGTTTCAAGGAGGATGAAAGGAGTTAAAAATAATCTACCTCTTTTTACGGTCAAAGTAATTGTTTCCACCTTGAGCAGGTTTCTGGCTCAAAGGAATAGTAGTACCATCAACAAAACCAATACATCCTGGAAAGCCCTCTGCTTGCATAACCTGAGATGATTCAAGTCGCTCTTCTTTTGTTGGCCAGGTGAGAAGTTGAGATTCCAAGGAGTTGATGGCAGTGATACATCGTTTGGTATAAGTGTTAACTGAACCATACCCTAAATCAAAGACATTTTCTAAACGTTTCAAAGCGGCTCCATTACCATTTGAACCCAAACAACATAGTGTGATGGCCAATTGAATTGAAGGATGTTGTTGTTCTTTTTGAGAATTATTGTGAAATATGGGATGATCCTGAATAAGCTCAAGCAATTTAAGGAAACATTCCTGAGAAGTCCTGAACAGCCATCTAAAACTGGGTGTAGATAGTTTAAGAAGTGTTTGGATGGTGTACTTGGGGGTATGAAGTACTTGAGGCTTTCTGGGAAGAAGGTAACGTTTCCTGGCCATTTTTGATAAAACGACAAAATCTTCTTCTAGATCAGAATCGGAATCAGAGTCCAAGAGCAGTTCAAGCGCCATGAAAGTCATTGCTTTATGTAATTTATCACGATTTGAAAGTGAGGAAGGCATGACTCTTATATGATATGATATGAAGATGTAAATGATGTATGATGTTTTGGGTTATGAAGTGTTATGCTGTGGAGTGCTGCGTATGAATGGGATGATGCTGACAAATCAGTGAAATGGGACTTGATGGTGAAATCAGCACTTTTGGTTGAGAAAGTGCGGATTTGAGTGAAATAAGTGACTTATTTCATTTTGAAATCCACCAGTATTGGGGCTAGTGTGTTTTGGAAATCCGCACTTATTTAAGTGCGGATTTGGTCAAATTTAAGTGCGGATTTGTAAGTGCGGATTTGCCAGAACTGACACCCCCTAATATTGAGTCCTAAATCTATACTCGAAGCGCAGAAAGCAATTCTCCATAGCAACTGCGATTTTTCCTTTGTGTACTGCTATTTAACTGCGCTAGCCTAAAACTCTAAATCTAAATTAGTCAATCTCCCAATAGGGTACCTTAGTCCTTTTCAATAAGCGACGCACAGCACTAGGATCAACGAAATAGTATAGTAGTAGTTTTTTTCCATTAAAGTTTTGTTAATTAATTAAAAGGGGCAAATTGAGCATGAACGGATATTTAGTAGAGAGGGTCTAAGTGTATGTTAGTAATGGTCAATGGAATGGGAATGCTGCGATGGAAGGGAGGTCAATGCGAGGAGGAACAAAGGATATAAAAGGAGTTGGGTATTTGGTTTGATATTCCTTAGAATTATATTATAATATCGTATTTACATTAATAGTGGTAAATCCTTAACAGTTAAATCATTGTTATTGTATCTTTCTTTTACCTTCTCAAATATTCATTTCTAAATCCTAAATCTTTGATTATTGAGTTTCCAACCCTTCGTGAGATTTTAAGAATTATTATTACCTTGGAACTAGTTTATAATTCTTCTCGATCGAACCTCAAACCTATAGCTATTACTTCGAGTGACCTTCGAATCATTTCCTCGAATCATTCCTCTGTGCTTCGAAGAAGTTTCTAAAATCCCTCATCTCACTTACAGGAACATCCTCAACCTTGTGCGTAGGTCGTCCGGTGACACATAGTCCCAATATTTGCTGAATAAAACCAGAAAAACACCCAATTATTCAAGCAATGTTAATTAAGACATACCAAAACAGCGCCAAACAGCCAAACAAAGGCCTCTGCCAATGTTGGAAGACCACAACGTAAAAAATTTGCTTTTTTTAAAAAAATTATTAAAAATAGTATGTCTTAAAAAAAATTGATTTATTGTTACCAAAACAAAATTAAGAAGCTGGAGATTCTGAATATTAAGTTTGAGACGTATCTGATTAATATTGAGAGAGTAATTTGAATTTGAAGACTAATGCTTACATTTGTCCAGGCACTGTACTACACTTGTTGGTATATCCCAAATGTTTTGTCAGCTGTTTCAAAGCCAGGAGCTAGACTGCCAGGCGATTTATGCAATATGGATATGCAATGTGGAGGAGGAGTGGTTTTCTTGGCTTTGGTGGGTTTTTGGGTTGAGTTTTCGTGTTCTTTCTGCCCACGATGTCCTCATGTTAGTCGTTTCTTTTCTTCTCAATGTTCTCTTGGTCATTAATAGGGTCTTATAATTTGTTTGTATATTCCAGTTTCAAATATATTTCCTAACAATCCTCCCTCTCAAAACAATCAATCAACTACAACAACAACTTCTTCTTCCTCCAGCTCAAACCTCTTTTCTTTCTCTCCTCAACCTCAATCTCAAAATCTTCAATCTAACTCTCCTGCCCTCTTTGGCTCTTCTTCAAATTCTATTCCTACCCCCAAGTCTCAATCTTCCTTGTTTTCTGGTTCGTCACCGTTCTCGTCTTCCTTGGGCTCCTTCAATAAACCTACCTCTCAATCTCCTGCTACTACCACGTCAACCTCAAATACCCTATTTCCTACTTCCTCTAACATTCAAACAACGACTGCTGCTTCCAATGCTTCGTCCACTCTCGCTTCTTCCATAACATCGAATTCCTCTACTGGAATCGGTCTTACTACTGCCGCCACTACTCCCTCTCTGTTTGGTGGTCTCAAGTCAACTGCTCCTGCTAAATCCTCTCCCCTTGCCGGGGCTCCTCTTCAATCTAATCAGAACCCAACAGTCTCTAATCAAACGGAGACTAATAAGCCGTTAGTTGTACCGTCTCTATTGCGAGGTCGTACTCTGGAAGATCTTGCGAATCGGTGGTCTACAGAATTAAATTCAAAAGTCCAAGAGTTTCAAAAATTGGCCAACGAGATCAAAGCCTGGGACATCAGTTTGATTACAAATGGTGATCAAGTCAGTTGGCCTTTCTTTTAACACTCTTCTGTTTCTAAAAACAAAATGGCCATGTGGCTTAAAATTAATTCAATCTGAGAGAATAATATGATTCTGTTCTATATTCATATACTTTGTTTGTTCCCTATTGTCCAGATCGAAAAACTCTATGAGCAGTATCGTCACACTGATCGCATACAGGCTTCAATTACGGAATCCCTGGACTACTTTGAGTCTCAACAAACAGAACTAGCTTCTGTTTTAACAGATTACGAGTCTATTTTATCGAATTTGACCACACCCACGACAGCGACACGGAACTCTGACAGGATTCGGTCTGAGGCATATCAGACTACTGAACTAGTGACCAATCAATTGAATGAAATGTCAAGTTCCTTAAGCTCGATAATCAATGAAGTCAATACTTGGACCGAAAGTGATGGATCAGGTTCAGGTGCTTCAGGCGAAGATCCAGTCGTTCAAATTGGGAAAATCTTGAATTTACATTTAAGTAGCTTACAGTGGATTGAAGAAGTGAGTGAAGAGCTAGTTAGTCAAGTCGAAGACTTGGAAAATGTGGTGGGTCAAACTAAAGGTGAGGCTGGGAAGGTATTGAGTGATGTGAGTGGATATGTAGGTGGGTCATAATGATCATGATGGTGACAAAAGTGGTCGGACGTTGAGTATCTTTATTGTGTAAATTTTATTAAAAAAGAATGATATTTTATTGGGTTTATAGCTCATTTCTTTCATCTTGGTCTATTTTCTTGGGATACGTGAGGACTCTCAAAAGGGGGATACCTTTAAAATGTATTATTCTCCCCTTTCCGATAATTAAAATGTTTAATTTTCCCATTTCTGATGATTATAATGTATTGGTTTTCCTCTCTGATGAATGGTATGCTAATTATCTGGTCAATTTCAAGAAAGAAAAAAAAAGTTAAATCAAAGTTGATGAAAGAGAAAGAAATGAACAGTCATGGCATTGTATTCTATGTTCTCACTACGTACAAACAGCTGACACTTTTACCACAGGGTGGCTCTGGCGCTGTGAGAGGTTCTTTTTAAAATTGTTAGAGCATGTACAATCATCCATCAAATTAACCCAATTATGCTTTTTTTTTTTTGCATTAATTTGCCATTTTTGCTCCAATCATCACTTTTGCTAATGTCCATCAATGCATTATCTTTATAAATACAAATTGCATAATTGACGATACTGGAGGATAATTGAGCACCATGTGATCTTAACACCACAGGACATAAGGTTCTTATGTATTTAATTCTCAATTTTTTCTACTTTATGTCAAGTTTCTCACATACCATTTCCTCCACTTTCATCTCTCCCACATATTATTTCTTCCTCTTCCTCTTCCTTGCACAATTGTTTCATCCTGCACAATATCCCCCCCCCTCCTTATCTTGTGAAATGAGTCCAGACACCTCTTTTGACTTAGACAAGCAACTTGCTAAATCTTGGATTCATGTCAGCCTAAAGCCAGTTTTTTTTTTGTTTTTAGCTTTGGCAATTCATTACATGTTGCAAACTAAGCCTCTTAACTATATCTCAACCATGATAGCAAATGAGATCATTTGAGAATCAAAAAATTGACTCATTCAATGTGTAGGGTTTTCAATACAATGAATATGAATATGTAATCCCAATTCCTTAAAAGATAATGTGAGAAATAACATTGCATTAAGTTTACTTGGATTGATGTGATTTCATGTCAAAATTTGCTATTTTCAATTAGCAAATGTGATGGCAGTATGTTAATTCCCATTAATTCAAAATAAGTTGCATAATGACGCAAACAATTTTGATGATTGTACATGCAAACAATTATTCATAATTATTAAAAAAAGTTGGAAAAATGAATGTGAACTGTTCATTCCTATGAGATTGATAGGCTCAGATCTTGGTTACTGCCATTATGAACAGGGAAAAGGGAAATATGAAATCAGGATATAAAATAATATAAGCAGGGCTAGCTTCTGTGAACCCACTACCTGATTTAATTTAAAACCAGGAGTATTGGAAGTTAAAAATAACAACTTCTTTTAAGGCAGTGAAATCTGAATTTTCAAAGCAGCAAAAAGGCTATTTCAAATTAACAATATCACTGTTTCAAATTAGTGATCTTCCTATTTACAAAGCAGAAATGTTGCTACAAAAGTGACGCAAGGAGAGTGGGGACATAAGGAGTTAATGATGCATGAATGTGAAGCTCCAGCTTTAGCACTGCAGAAAATTCTATAGTACTAGCTATATGTCTTGACCAAGGGAGTTGGAGAAAAACTTGAGAGAAAACCCCCTGTCCCTTTGAGAAATATCAGTTGAGATTAATTTGCTACAGCAAGTTAGAAACTGTTACAATACCCCTTCCAAGCACACTTCTTGACTGCTTAACAAGTCAAGAAAATAGCCAATATCCAACCACTGAGAACCAATAAACCTGAAATGCAGAAATAACCAACACCAGAAAGCAGAAACCCAGTGCACTTGTTGCACAGAAAACAGCAATAATACTTGATGCAGGTTGAAAATCTAAATCAGAGAACACAGTTTCAAAAAATTGATTTTAATGAAGAACTAACCTTACAACAAATACCACCAATTGTGGCCCAAAAAACAGTAAAAAATGAGTTTGAAACAGTGATCTAATTACCAGATGGTTGTTTTATTATTAGAGTTTCCCCAAACTGTCTTATTCAGTATGTACACACAGACAAATCCTAATCTGCCCAATTCCACCTTTACCACTTCTAAAAATGCATGAAATACCAAATCCAAGCACTTTCCACCAGTCTGAATGCATAAAACACCCAATCCAAGAGATTCCACCCCCACCTGTATGTGGGTACACCTCCATGCAGATTCCCGCATTTGAGCCAAAATACCCCTATAACACCACTAAAAAACCACAAAATACCAAAAAACCCTTAAAACACAAAAGTAAGATAGAAAGTAATTTAGACATAGAATGTAGAGCCAAATTAGGTCTATCAAATGATAATAAGCACTTAACCATAATACTTAAGGTTATCCCAAAAAATGCAAAAAACAAAATCAAACAGTTATAGTGAAAAGTGAAAAATGCCCAAAAGAGCCCTTAAAACTTAAAATGAGAAAAATATCAACATGAAATGAAATATAGAGAAAACTAGGGCTATCCAACAGTAGTGGCCACATCCCTAGGACCCAAGTATTTAGCACAGGAGTCTAGAAAAACCTAAAATTAAGGGAAAATTCCACCTTTGAAGACACCAAATACCTCCTAAATACCAGAAAAATGACAGAGAGCCTTGAAAACTTGAAACCTTGAAAGAAAAAAAGGGTTATCCAATGGAAATATTCATTTCCAATGCAGAAAAATTACACAACTCTTTAAAACAGACTAAAGAATGGTACCCAAAGCCTATCTACTTCTGTAGCACCACAGTGCACATTTGAAATTTCACATTGAATACTACTTTGAATGATTTCTGAAAGTGGAAAATTAGCCTATTTTTTTAGTGTGAGGCAACATTTGATAATTAAATTTTTCAATCATGATTTGAAATGCTCTTAAGTACTTGACCGTCCTGCACACAGATGTACAGTGGGAAGAAACAAGTTTCCCCCAACCCATGAGTTTTTTTTTTCAGCACTCATTTCTTTCATACTATCACTTAGCTTTCATTGCAAATATGTATCATAGCTAAACAGGACTTCAAGATTATAAATAACTAATCATCATATCAACAAAACTCTTACCCTTTTCACCAACAAGTAGGCCCCCTAGAGGCATCTACTACTGACTGAATCCTTTGTAGAATAGACTTAATCAAATTATCTAACAAGTTGGCTGGAAGTCCTTCCAAGATAAATTTAAGGCTTTTGTCATTTCTTCTTTCTTTTTGGGTTATAAAGTTGATGTATATTTTTTTCATTTCAATCCACAGATTCCTGATTGGATTCAAATAAGGTGATTGAGTGGGCCTTTTCATTTTCTTCAAGCTCACTAGATTGAAAAATGCTTAAGTTTCTTTAGATGTGTGAATAGAAGCATTGTCCTCTGTAAGGAGAAGCTTTTGGTGAGGATCATTTGCTTCCAAAAAGGGTAAGAGTGACCTGCAGAACATTTCTATCATTGTGTTTGATGTTTGATGTTGCAAAGAGAGTACCACAAGGGGGACTTTGCCAGTATTGAAAAAGTCACTCCAAACCATGATAGATGACCAGCCACTTCAGAAGATGTGCAGTCTTGATGATACACCAGTCTGAATATCTTTCAAGGACTGAGAAAACTGTGAAATGTGGGAGGGAGAGATGGCAGGAAATAAGAGACTTGTTAAAGCCCCCAATCCACATGCCAACAATGGGAACCTTCATTTCTTCAGTTAAATGGTGCTTTATAGTACTGAAAGTGGACATGGTGGAATGAAAATATGATTTATTAAGTGAGTGTTACAATAACAACTTGAAATGGTGGTGTTATTGAGGAAAGAAAAATGGAAGTGGAAAAACTAAAAATAAAAATAGGTGGTGGCAAAAACTTGTTGTGGGACACAGTATATAATCTAAAGTGACTGAAAAAAATATAATAAAAATATCTAAAACTAAAACTTGTATCTCATCAGACCCAATAGGCTATTGTGCCTTAAATGTTTCTACTTTACTACTAGAATACCAGTTTCCATTGGTTTTAAAAGCTCTTACCATTTTCTAATGGTTATTTTTCATTGGCCAGTTTCTTACCAGTTCCTTGTGGTCCTTTATTTTCTCATTCTATTTCTTCTCTAGCCTCCCCTTATCTACATACTAGAAATCCAATGTTTGTCCTCTTACTAGGACCTACTTTGGCTTGATGGAGATTTCCAGAAAGTTCCTTTACTTTCTTCTTGCTCTTGTAAATCATAAAAAAAATATAAAAAAAAATAAAAATAAAAATAAAAATAAAAATAAAAAAAAATAAAAAATAAAAAATAGAAAATAAAAAATAAAAAATAAAAAATAAAAAATAAAAAATAAAAAATAAAAAATAAAAAATAAAAAATAAAAAATAAAAAATAAAAAATAAAAAATAAAAAATAAAAAATAAAAAATAAAAAATAAAAAATAAAAAATAAAAAATAAAAAATAAAAAATAAAAAATAAAAAATAAAAAATAAAAAATAAAAAATAAAAAATAAAAAATAAAAAATAAAAAATAAAGATTAAAAAGTTAAAAATTAAAAATTAAAAATTAAAAAATCAAAAAATAGTAATAATAACAATACCAATAATCTAATTGGCACCCCCAAGAGCAATAACAATACAATAAATTTTCATTTCTTTTTGAGGTGCAACAATGGCACAAAAATTACGCAACAGTTATGTAACAATTATTTTCGGCACTTAAAGGTCTTAGGTGGGTCTTAAGTGAAAAATAATTGGTTTTTTAACCTTTTCAAAACTTTTTCATAATTTTTGCACCCCATGGCATAACAGAAATGTGCTGTATTTTAAATTGTTCAATGGCAGCAGGAGCACCAAGACAGAAACCAGAAACTACTCAAAACACCCATATGCCTTCTCCTTCCCAACCAAAGTGGAAAAGGCAGACGTTACAAAAGTATAGGAAGACACCAAGTGATTTTTCCATGATGGGAAGAAAGGGAAGAGCAAAAAGCTACTGCAGTCTCTTTAGCCAAAATTAAAGTGGAAATGAAATATTAGTCACACACACTCAAATCAGATTGAAGAAACTACCCCCATGGTACCATTAAATAAAGATTGTCCTACTAGAACACCTATACAACAATGATTTCTTCCCCACTCTCACCAAAAAAATTACTCATCTCATGAAACATTTGGAAACTTGATACAAATTAAATCTGTCAAAAAAAACTTTTCAGACAAATTATCTCAAAATTTCAATGTAATTTTTCATTTGTGTATCTGAAAGATCTTTTCAATGAAAATTAAAGAACAGCTAAACTTAAAATTTACAATAAAATAAAATCATTAAAAATGAGCTCCTATGAAGACCCCACCTCACTAGTAACTTAAGTCAAAGAATTATTCGATAATCTTAAAGAGGAAGGATTTAAGTTTGATGAAGATTCTTTTTTCTCAATAGCCCTTCAGTTGGATGTCAATTCACAATCCTGTCTTGCATTAAAAGTTTCAATGTTCTTCTAAACTCTACAAAAATGACACAAATCATCACAAATTTATGATATCAATGTAATTATGCTCAAGAAACAGATACTCATCACCTGAATTTTATGGCCAATTTATCATCCTTCCTAGCTCAAAATAAAGATTAAGAAATGGATGATAAAACAGAAGCAGCTTGATTCTTCTGGAGCTTCAATGCCATTGGCTATATACAAACCCAATATTCCTATCCAAAACAGACCCAAAATGTTTTGGATCCTCCTTTTTTCTCAAAATCAATTTAAAACACATTACCTCTCAGTTAATTATCCTGTTCACACTTTATCTTATGTTTCCAAAAGCTAATAATTGCCTCACTGAGTCCATCAGAACCATCAGAGCTCTAATCATCAACATCAACAAGGTAAAATTGATTCATACTATCCTACTTATCCAAGATGAATACAACAAAATGTGAGCAAAAATAAAACAAGAAAAGCTAAAAACATGGATATTTAAGATCAACATGAAGCTGCTGCAGCTGATTTCGAGAATCTGAAAATATTGGAAACATATCCACCTTCAACTAAACCCCCCCTATTTCTGGGAAAATTAAGTGTGAGGTATTCAAGACTTCAAAAGATACAAAAACATCAAATATTTAATCAAAAGAACAAAAAATTAAAAAATAGACATTTAAAAACCTGAAAAAATTTTCCCCCTTGAAGAAGCCACATATGATGGTGGCCTATGGGAATTAACCATTAAAACAGGATGCAAAAATATATGAAATACGTTCACACCTCATTAAGTAGGTTCACCTGAGTTTTCAGTTTTTGAAACAACACATGGGAAAATCTTGTTAGTAAATCTCCATTTGCAATATTACTCGATTGATTCCAGCTGATTCATCTGTGGAACTTCTATTTGTAAATGAGATTACCTTGTGGGTTTGTACTATGCATGCAGACCTATTTAATGGGGGTTTTTTGTACTCAAAAGATTTTTGAATGCTTTAAAAGGACTGTGCCACAGGCTACACTGAATTCTATATCTTTAAGACAAAAAGTGAAATGATTTGAAATAGTCAAATCGACCTTCCTCCATCTAGAAACTCAGAAAAGTATGAGTGTAAATGTTTTTAAATCCAATAATGGACAAAGTTTTGGTAACTGGAATCTATCAGCCTTTTTATTCAAAAGGAATTATACATAAGCTCTCTTTACCCTACAATAACAAACAGAATGGAAAGATCTAATTCCAAAAACAGGTCATTCTCTGATATGAAAAAACCATATTACTAGACAATGGCTTAATTAAGTTTATTTGGGGTTTTGCATACAAGTGGGAGAAATATGTACAAAATAGACTTCAAAATACAGTATGTAAAAACTGTACACCTTTTAAGACTATGTACAGATTTTATCAACTAGCCAATATCATCTTTACTTTTGGATCCACTACTTTTCTTCATGTCCCTAAAGAAACAAGACTCAAACTTGATCCATGTGCTAAGAACTTTTTCCTGGTAGGTTTTTGTCATCCAGGCTGCTAGACTTACCCAGTAAAATAATTAATTCTTTACTGGATGAATCCATGCCTTATTACTTTAATTATTCTTAATTATAATTTATTTACATCAAAATTACCTATAATAAATTAACTAATTACAGAATGGTAAAGTTAATGAATATTTAAAATTAAAATGTCCCTTAAATTTTTATTTTCTAACACCATGCTCAATGACAGGTTGAAAGAAATAAAAATTTACATTAAAATAAAAATTTTAAATTAAAATAAAAGTTTAATATTCAAATAAAAATAAATATATACAAATAATTCAAATTTCATATTTAGAATTGAACTTTACAGTAAATATTAAATAAATAAATAATTTATTCCTTTCATATTCTGTAAATACACCTTTTTGGTGCTTTCTTTTTAGAACAACTTTATTATTTAAAAATATTCCTTCTGGAATATTCTTTTCTCTCTCTCATACTACTGTTTTTAGAATTTTATTACTGTGCTTTGTCTCTCCTTCGCCTATATAAGGCCTCTCTTTTTGGTTGTTTTTGATGCATTACTTACTTACATTTAAAAAAAGATTTATTCCATTTAATACATATTGCTATTTATTATTGGTTATAGTAATCACATTCTAATAGTTATATCTCATTAATTTATGATAATAATACAATTTTTTACCTCTTACATTTGAGTAAAACAAATAAAAGATATAAAAAACATACTTTACACTTTGAAATCCTAAAATTCTACTGTTAACACTGTTGGACTGCCGTTAAAAACCTTCTAGACATAAAAGATCCCTTGAAAATAGAGGCCCGTTCCAAATAGTTGATGGCGCATTGATATCTTGAAGCTGGCAACTGAGGACCATCAAAAACAAGGAGCTAATAGGACAAGTATACAACAAAGACAAAAAACCTCATCAGCCACATGAGTCACTTTTTTGCTGTGACCAGGAATTGAAACACGCTCCAAAAATTAGGTTCATATATTTAAAATAGTCATATATATTTGTGGTAATTATTTGATTACTATTTGTGGGTCATTTTACACATTTCATTGCACATTTACATTTTTCGTTCCTCAGCACTCTGTAAAAAATAATTAACTTGCTCATTTTGCAGGGGGAGGTGTCTGGCAAAATAATTTTTTTTCCTAGTTGAAAAAGATAGAACTATATTGTTCTTAGTCCTAGACGTGATATAAAAGTTAAATTAATTATATTATTTTTTTATTATTTCAGTTGACTTCTGTCCTGATAATTAGAAATTTATATTATTGTATCAGTTGACAAATTGTCCTTGCAGTGAATTAATAATATTATAAATTAATTAAATAAATTATATCAAATTATTTAAGTTGACATAAGTCCTGGTAATTTAAATTATTTCAGTTGACAATAAGTCCTGGTAATTAAATTATTTCAGTTGAAAATAAGTCCTGGTAATTAAAATATTTTTCAGTTTACTTCTAGTCCTGATAATTATCAAAATATTACTTATTATTAAATTATTTTGTTACTTCACTTGATTTATTTTAAATCCTGGTTATAAAATCACCTTAAAATTAAAAAAATTGTGATTATTATTTCAGTTGATTTTTTTTCCAGATAAAAAATTATATTTTAATTATTCCAGTTGATTATAAGGTCCTGATAATTATATAATATATATATATTTTTTTCTTTAATTAAAGTAAAAGTAATAACTAATTAAATATTTCTTTTCTCTCAGTTCAGGTTAATTACAACTATTACTGATCAAGGTGCTTCTGCTGGCCGTGATGAGGAACTAGATTTAATTGATTATGATGAAGCTTCTTCTGTAAGTTCTCCTTTGACTAAAAAACTGGCTCAAATTAATCAATTACTGGACCAATCAGGATGTAGAAATGCAGGAGATGGAAATATTAGTGGAGAGAACTGCTCTGAAACAAAAGCCTTCTATCAACCCCCCAGAAGAGCTTCCCAAAGGCTTCAAGATAAAAAAGATTCCCTTAAACCAGCAGGTAAAAAATCTCTCCACTCATATCAAGGATTTTAGGACAGAAAACCTCACACTGATGTCAATAATAGACTGTCTAGAAGACAAGGTAAGAAACATAGAGTCTTTTCTTCAAGAGAAGAAGAAAACTCCTCCTACAAAAGCCCTACCGCAACTGGCCCCCCAGCAACAAGAAAATGTGGGAGTCTCAAAGTGGCAGTGGGATTGGCTGAACACCCAGTGGGATTATCTGTCCCAACAGCAACATCAACAGCAATAAGTACCTTGGGCAGGTCCTTTAAGAACAAATAAGTTCAACCCAAAACCTCCTCATCACTACCAAGGAGGAAGAAGGAGAAAGAACAACCACATATAAGTCTTTCCCAAGCCATCGTAAGCCCCTCTATTGAATATCAAGTACCATTTCTTGTAACTGATTCAGTTCCTTCAGGTAATTCTGGAAGAGGAGATGAGACTGTGAGACCAGTGGAGGCTGAGAACAGTAGACAAATTGATCAATATTCTAATGTATCTAATCCTTTGGTTTTAATTGCTACTTTAACGATAAATCCTGATATGGCTATTATTGATGAGAAACTTGATCCTGAGTTTTATGAGAATATGGAAAGTTATTCTGTTTCACTATTGAGAAATACTCCAGATGTAGCCAACATTAATGATGAATATTTGAGAGATATTATTGTTAAAAAAAATCATATAATGAACAACATGCAATTGACTCATAAATATAATAGTTTTTTAACTGAACAGGATTATCAAGCATTGAGGAGTGAGTTACATAGAGTTTCTGATGATTTGTTTCATTACAAAGTAACTCATGAAAAGAAAGTTGATTTCTGGAAAAATATCAAGAATGATTTGTCTAAATTAAAAGATACTGTGTCCATCTGTTGCCAGGAGCTAGAGGGACATAAGTTGAACCTAGAAAGATTGAGTAACCATTATTCATCTTTACAAAAGAAAAATCAATTATCTTTTGCAACCATCAATGAGAATTTATCTAGTATTCCAAGGGTAAAGACTAGGTTAACAACAATTGAGGAGAAATTGAATTCATTGTTATATAATCAAACTTTTTCTCACATTTCTTTGAAAGAACCTGTTGAGCAGGATACCCCAATTTTACCTGTTCCTAGCTCACCCAAAGAAAAATTAATTCCAGAAATACCTGTTGATATCACTTAGTTTCTTTCAAAAATTGATGATGTACCTGGATCATCCACAGAGGGATTAAACAATGAAATTACTTCCCAATTGAAGAGGTTACAGCTCCTTCTCACTCAGAAACAAGCTTTTAAAAAGGAAACTACTTCAAATCAAAAGAATTTGCTAAAACTTGACCAGTATCCAACATTTGATGGTGACCCTTCCTCTGATTGGAAACAGTTCATTTGCAGAATTGATAATCTAAAAAATTCTGACAAACTCCCAGATGGGGAAATTGTGTCAAAATAAATTTCTTTATTTACAAATGTAGTACTAATGTGGTATGAATCTGTTTTCTTGGATAAGAATGACTACTCATGGGAAGATTGGAAAAAATTAATTAAAGCACAGTTTGGTGGTTTTAAGTTTAGATTAGCTCAACAAAGGCAATATGAAGAAACCAGATATAACTCTTCTACTGAAAAACCTATTGAGTTCTTGATGAAACTTTTGAAAATCTTAAGGGGAGATGGATTTTGAGTTACGGAAGGGCAGGATCCTCTATAAATTACTTATGTCTCTGAGAGACTTAATAGTTGCTAGTACTGAGTTCTGAAGGGAACCTTCTTCTTTCATTAATACTTGTAATGAGATCCTTCTTAACAACAATTATGAGGCTAGAAGATTCATTTCTAGAACTTCATTGGAGAAAACCTCCAATTACCAACAAAAAACTGTGGAAAAGTTTGGTAAACCTTCTGCCCCTGTTGCACTCAAAAGGTATTCAACAAATACTTACTTCAAATGCAGTAAGCCTTGGAAGAAAGGTAATGTTTTTTACAAGAAGATAAATCTTGTTGAGCAGACAGAGGAACATGCTGATGACACAATAGCATTGGATAAAACTTCAAGTGATTGTGCCAGCAATATCTCATATGAATCTTACCAGGAAATATTAATGCTGGAAGAAGATATTCATTATTTAAATAATATTGATATTGAGAATAATGATTTATCTACAGTAGAGGATGCTGAGATCATAAAAAAATTGAGGACAGCTCAATTATTATTTCCCCTATCAAGGCACCAGTCTTGATCAATGGAAATAACATTGAGGTTGTCTTAGATTCTGGAGCTGAAGGAAGTGTAGTATCTGAAAAAGCACTAGCTTCAGTGGACCAAGATTATAAATCAAAACTTATGCTTAAACTTTCTGAGAATTGGAGAGGTTATGGCTCAGTTTTGTCCCCCATTGGTAAATACAAAGCCACAGTATTTTTTAAATAAAACCATAGTTTTGTAACAGCTATATGTGATTTTTTTGTCATGAAAAATGATAACTTGAGTAGTTGGTTCATTGTGGTAAATGTCATTTTAATCAAATATGGAATAAAATTAAATCCTTCAAACCAATGCTTCACAATGGGGATGAATGGGAAGAGAAAATTTATAATTTCTTCCACCAAGTAATTATTAACACCAGGATTGAACACATGTCACTCTGTAGTTCAATATAAAGGAAGATCTACAAAATAAATTCCTGCCCTCGTGTCTAAAATTGGCGATGCTTTTTTTGGAGAACAAATTTCAGGTGAGGATAAGGATTCAATCATTAAATTGATCCAATCTTTTCCTATGGTCTTTGCTCATGTATCACATGAATTAGGATTGGTAAAAGAAGAAATAAAGATTTAATTATATTTCCCTTTAACAGAAATACCACCTACTTTAAAGATGAATCCTTACCCAGCTTCTCCCACAAAGAGAAAAGATATTGAAGACAATATCTCTACCCTTTTAAAAATGAATATTATTGAAAAGGTGGTTGAAACACCTAAATATTGTGTTATCTAACCTGTCCTAATTTCTTATGAGAAAGATAAGGCCAGGTTATGTGGTGATTATAGAGAATTGAACACTTATACTGTTGATGATATCTATCCTTTACCAGAATTAGCTCTATACATGCTACCTTACAGGGTGCTAAATATATCAGATGTTTGGATGGTAATAAGGGATATCACCAGGTACCTGTTGAGAAGAATTCTCAGAACTTTCTGATGATTGCTCCTCATATGGGTATTTATAAGTATATTGGGATGCCATTTGGCCCTAAAAATGCCCCTTCAGTTTTTCAAAAAATTATGGATAACACATTCCATCAAGAAATAATTGAAGTATGGCTGATGATTTATATTGATGATATCATTATATTCTCTTAAATATTTGCGGACCATCTGAACCACCTGTGTAAAGTTTTCCATAAAATCGATGTGATAAATATGACACTAGCTTTGAAGAAATGCAAATTTGGTTTTCATTCCTTAAAAGTGCTTGGTCATTTTGTCTCAGGGTTACAGACATTGGTTGACCAAAACAAAGTGGCAGCCATACAATAGGTGAAGGCTCCTACCACAGTTAGAGAGCTCCAGAGTTTTTTGGGAATGTGTGGATACTATAGACAGTATATTAAAAATTACCAAGTCATAGCATTACCCCTTACCCAAATAAATTGGAAAGATGTTTCTTTTGTCTGGAACAGTGAAAGACAAAGAGCTTTTGGCACTATGAAACATTGTTTGATTTCAGCACCAATTCTTTCTTTATCTGACTTTAATCAGCCATTTGTTTTACACACTGATTCCAGTTTTATTGGTCTTGGTGCTGCCCTCCATCAGAAACAAGTGAGAAGTAGTAATTTTTTATATTTCAAGAACCTTGAGAAATAGTGAATTGAAATATGGTGCCACTCAACTGGAATGTTTAGCAGTAGTGTGGGCTCTGGAGAAGCTACATTATTACTTTGATGACCAGAAATTTGAACTTGTCACTGACTGAAGTGCAGTTAAATCCCTACTAAACTTAAAAACATCTAACAGACATATTTTCAGATAGCAACTGCATCTTAAAGAATATAGAGGGAGAATGAAAATAATTCATAGGGGTGGTATTGTTCACTCAAATTTGGATATTTCATCAAGGTTACCTTTGCCAAATGATGACTCAAATCCTGCATATGTTCCTGAAGATGAAATTATTCATATTCATGGGATATATGTGGTTGATATGGAGGAAGAGCTATTATAGCTCATTATGGATTCATATGATAAGGACACTGACTTAAAATATTTATGTACCATATAAAATGATTCAAAGAGTGCTTCAATACAAGCATTAATTAAAACCCTTCCACCAAAGTAGCAGAAGGCTTTGGAAAAAGTAAAATTTTCAATTGATGAAGGCTACCTCTATTATAGAAGAAAGTTGAGTAATGTTATTGTTATTCCTCCTTCTATGAAAGAGATCATTTTGAAAATTTGTCATGATGACATATTGGCTGGACATTTTGATCTTGAAAAAACAATAATCAGAATTAAAAACACTGCTTGGTCAGTTAATATGTCTGAAGACACCAAACTATATGTTGAATCCTGTGACTATTACCAAAGATCAAAAAGATTGACTGGTAAAAGAGCTGGATTAATGCAACATATTGAATCTCCTGATGCACCATGGCAGATATTTAAAATGGAATTTGTAACAGGACTACCCATTTCTGGGAAAGACAGTTATAACTCTTGTTGGGTTATTGTGAATAGATTTACAAAGATGTGTAAATTTATCCCCACCCAAAAGGATTTTCCCACTAGAGAATTAGCCTTCTTATGGTGGTCTCATATGTTAAATACTGCAGGTTTTCCTAAAGCCATAATTTCTGACAGGGACCCTAAATTTCTTTCTGAATTTCGGATGTCCCTGATGGATGTTTGTGATTGTCATCTGAAACTTTTTACTACCCATCACCCCCAAACTGATGGATTAGCTGAAAGAATGATTCAGACTTTAGAGAACATGATAAGAAGGTATTGTGCCTTTGACCTTGAGTACAAAGACAATGACAGATTTACTCATGATTGGGTTACCCTACTTTCTGGGTTGGAATATGTTTATAATATCACTGTTCATTCTGTTACTCAGAGAAAGCCTTTTGAGCTCTGGCTTGGATATGTTCCACATACTCCTGCCCGAATTCTCAATAATAAAATACCTGAATTGGATTTACATCCAGATGTAAAATCTTTTCTTCAAATGCAACAACTTTGAAGAAGTCATGCTCAAAAATGTATCTAAAAATCCTTTGAATATGAGAAGAAGAGATGGGACAAATCCCATAAAGAATACACTTTTAAAAGGGTGATGAAGTACTGATTTCTACAGTCCACTTCAATTTTCAAGGTAATACCAAATTGAAAGACCCATTTGTAGGTCCATTTTTTATCAGAAGAATGGTTGGTGATAATGCAGTTGAAGTTATTTTGTATTCTCCATATGACAGAAAACATCCAGTGTTTCCAATATCTCTTCTGAAACCATACACATCCAATAGTGATTTATTTCGCAAAAGGAGGGGAAGACCAAGCAAGACCCTTAATGAAATCACTGAGACAGAAGAAATTGATAAGATTCTAAATGAAAGAATAGTTACTGCTGAAAAAGGTACAGAATATTTATTGAGATTCAAGAATAAATCTTCAGAATATGATTCTTGGATACCTGGGAAAGATATATCTAATTTTCCTACTCTGCTAAAGAAATATTAAAAGAAAAAATCATAGCATTTTTTTTATTGTGTTTTTAGAGTGAGAGAGTGTCAGCTAGGCTGCTAGACTTACCCAGTAAAATAATTAATTATTTACTGGATGAAGCCACACCTGATTATTTTAATTATTTTTAATTAAAATTTATTTACATTAAAATTACCTATAATAAATTAACAAATTACAGAATGGTAAATTTAATGAATAATTAAAATTAAAATTTCCATTACATTTTTTTTTCTAACATTGTGCTCAATGACAGGTTGAAAGAAATAAAAATTTTAAATAAAAATAAAAATTTAATATTCAAATACAAATAAAGATATACAAAAAATTCAAATTTCTTATTTAGAATTGACCTTTACATTAAATATTAAATAAATTAATTTATTCCTGTCATATTCTGTAAATACACCTTTTTGACACCTTCTTTTTAGAACAACTTTATTATTTGAAAATATTCCGTCTGGAATATTCTTTTCTCTCTCTCATACTACCGTTTTTAGAATTTTATTACTATGCTTTGTCTCTCCTTTGCCTATATAAGGCCTTTCTTTTCGGTTTTTTTTGATCCATTACTTACTTACAATTAAAAACCCATTTATTCCATTTAATACATATTGCTATTCATTATTGGTTATAGTAATTACATGCTCATAGTTCTATCTCATTAATATATAATAATAATACAATTTTCTACCTCTTACATTTTAGTAAAACAAATAAAAGATATAAAAAACGTATTTTACACTTTGAAATCCTAAAATTCCACTGTTACCGCCATTGGTCTGCCTTTAAAAACCTTCTAGACATAAAAGACCCCTTGAAAGTTTTCCTCAGGGATCTAAAGGATAGGTGTTTTGGAACATGGAACAAAAAAAATTGATTGCCTCTGCATGGGCAGCTTTTGAAAACATTCTCACACACATTCAAAATAAGATCTCCCTTGAACATCTTATTCATCATGTCAACGCCAACATGTGTGAACAGATATCAATTTTAAATCTTGGAAAATTTAATGCTGAACTTTTGATTGAAAATCAAGAAATTTTTATTGACTCTATAGAAAGGGCTTCCACATTCTTTGAATCTAATTACCCAAAATCAAACAAAGAAGCAATGAAAAAATTATACTCCAAATTATGTCATGATGCCTTTCTAGAAGAGATGGAAAAAATGAAAAGGATGCAAGTACAGGAACAAATAACTCCACCCACATCTTCTGGAACAGGATATTCCAGGTGGTTTTTTGTAGAGAAACTCAATTTCTAAGGTAACATTTTCAGACTAAAGACATGGTATGTAGCAAAAAGAGTTTTAAAAAACCATGGAATATATTAGCACAAAACCTCTGACATCACAGAAACCTTCACCTCTCAATGCATTATTACTATACTCAGAGCACTTTACAATTTTCCAATTCACTCATTTGAAGTGACTGCTGCCTATCTTCACAGTCCAATCAAAGAGGATATTTAAACTAAAGATTCACAAGGCTTTGAGATAAGTGATGTAAAATCTCTATTATTAAAAATAATCTTACATGAAACATGTCAAGAGGCATGTTCTTGGTAGGAACACTAATCATATCTGCCTTTATTTATGTGAACTGCATCCAAACTAGCTCTTTCAAAGACATTATTTCAAACAGAAGCATCTCCTGGCTATTTGTGATAAAGACAAATTCTTCTCTGACACTCTTCAAAAGACTGTTCCCAAGACTCACTACTACCTTCATACATGGTGACCAAAATCTATCAGCCACTTTTTTATATGTTTCAGAAATTTCACAGTGCCTTAGATTTACATTGAAAGACTTCATAACTTAATCTTTATCCTTAAACTGAGTTAAAACAACCTGATAATTTGGGTATCTTCAATTAACCAATAATATTCCAGATGAATAAAATACTGTTAAATTCCTTTTCATAGCCTCCCATTGATCTTTGATGCCACACTCTGGGATCTCCAGAATAAGCAGATATTCAGCCATAACATAATAGAACCCAGATTAACCCCAAACCTTATTTCTGAAATCTTCTCAAATAAACTACACTGGCAATTTTCTAACATCATTACTTCAAATGTAGCATGTTTACCCTCAACATCTGACGACAATAACTTAATCAACAATAAAAAAATATTACATTACCAATAATTAACACTGGACACCTCAATAAGATGAAGAAATATTTAAAAGTATTAGTAAAATCATAGATAAGAAAGAAAACATAGTTAGGTGGAATTTGAAAGTTAAATTCAAGTATTGTACACTAAGAAGTGGAATAAATAGTAACAGTAGAAAAAGAGATGATAGGAAAAATATTTATAAGACACAACACAGTATATTTATACTCAAAATTAGTAAAATAGGTTTTAATAGAAAAGCACATAATGATGGGAAAGTAAAAGTTAAAAGAATAAAAGGTGATACTCAATCATGGGAATGTGGAATTAATAAAGCTATTTTCACTTTTTTGAAATGTTATAAGAGAAGCACTTCTAAGTATCATGGGCACTTTATTGATAAAAGGCATAAATAGGGTGCAACTGTTTTAATTCGTAGTTTATGTTGTATATATTATTAAATTGAAATTATAAGTATTATATTAAATATTTTTAGACATTATCAGTACCAAATTACTTCACAATTTAAATTTTTCATTTCACAAACAAATATTTCTTTAGATTTCAGAACCAATCAACAACAAAAGTTATAGAAATCCTCAATACTTTCTCAACAAAAATAATTATTTCATTTGGTCTACCATCATGGAGGAAGAGTTGGACAATATATACTGTTTTTATTATTTTGGCGAAAAAAATGTGATAAAATGGAAGAAAGAAAATGTAGATCTTATAATCTTATTATCTTTAACTTAAACAGAAATCATTATGCCATAATTGCTAGCAAGTTATATGGAGAAAATAAAGGTGACAGATTGAAGTTTTGGGGGCTACTAAAATGAAAATATGCCAGTAGCGACACTCAAGAACAACTTTCTGCATTCAAAAAATTATTAGCTACTGAATTCACTAATATAGAGCAGTTTCTCAGAGCGGTTAGAAAAATCGACAGTAAAATAAAACTTAATGGCCTAATAATCAATGATTAAGTACTATCACTTTAAGTACTTCACAAACTACCAAAAGAATTTTAATCTTTTATTCAAGTAATTATACATGGGGAAGACATTTTAGGGCTAAAAAAAATCCTTAAGAAACTCAAGAAGGATAATAAACAATTTACTGTGAAGAAAGAAGATAATATTGCAAGGACCACCATAACCAGTCAAAAGAAAGATATAAAATTCTACAAGTGCAGAATTATAGGTCACTCAGCTCAAGAATGTAGAAAACACTGGAAAAAATACAAATTTTCTCCTCCAAGAATTGCAAGAATTATGGAAGTCAAAGACAACAAGAAAAATCTTGAGGTTATTGTTAATAATAAAACAGTAATGAGCGGATAAATCAGAAAAAACCTGCCATTCTTAGACCTTGAAAGAAGACATGCCCAAGCCCATAATACTTTACAAGAGCATAAAAAATTGGACACCTGGGAGACAGAACCATCTGTAAGACATATAGGCTGGAAAAAACGGCAAGAAATCCATTTAATAAATTAAAATAATGAAATGATACACCAGGTGAAGAGATATCAATGTATTTAATGGGACCAATAATACCCATATCCCTAGTAAAATCAATATTTGCATTAAATATGGTAAATACAGCCACAGTTTATGTCTGTATTAGGACACTTAAGCATAAAGGTCAGGCTAAGAAAGAGATAATAGGAATCATACATTGAATAAAGAGACAAAAAGAATACAACATAAAAAGATTATTCAGTCATGGAGGAGGAGAGTTTATCATTAATGAGTCTAAAAAATGGCAGCAAGAAAAAGGAATAATTCATATAGTAACAGTACCAAAAATACCACAAAATCAGGAATATCTGAGAGAATGAACAGAACTATCATAGAAAAGTCAGGAACTCTGATGCTGGAACATAACCTACCAATGGTCTAATGGGCAGAAGCAATGACCATGGAAGAAATAATATACAACAAAAAAAGAAAGAGAGAACCATTTAATAACTTTTGGAAAAAATATCTTCAGACTGAAAAAATCAAGGAGTTTTGAAAAGAGGTATTTTATAGCATTCATAATTTTCAGAAAGTTGGAAAACTTGACCCTATATGCAAGAGAGCTACATTAGTTGGAATGGAAGAAAATGAATCAAAAACTTACCAAGTATTGTACAAAGAGAAAGGTAATATTATCAGAACAAGAGACATATATGAAATTTAGGAAGAATTCCAACTATTAAATGAAATGGATGTTAGCCTAATCACACCTGTAATTGAAGAAGCAAAAGAAACTGAAGAAGAAGCAGAAGAAAAAAATTAGAAGCAAATAATCTCAATGTGAATGAGAAAAAAGTTCAAGGAGGAATAAAAAAGAGCCAGAGAGATATGGAAATTTAAGAACTTATGTAACAAAAAAGATAAAAGAAGAAAAAAAAAAACGAGGTAGATAATGACAAAGATGAAGTAAATCTTGGAGCTTTTGTGATGGAAAATTTTATGCAAGAAAATTTTGTGACACCAAATATTTATTATGAAGCTAAGGAATCCAAAGAGTGGGTCTCATGGAAGAAAGCCATATTTGAAGGATTCAATTCAATCATTGAAAATGGTGTATTTGAAATAATCCCAAGAGATTAAAAAGGCAAAGAAAAACAACTATCACAAGCAGGTGGGTCTTGAATAAGAAATACAATTCCAAAGGAGAATTAAAAAGATATAGATATAAGGCCAGATGCTTAGCAAGAGGTTTCAAACAAAAAGAATGAATAGAATTCAAAGAAACATTCTCCCAAACTGGAGGACTTAGCAGTATAAGATTCATCTTAAACTATGCTCTGGCAACAAAACAACTATCAAGAAAGGTATATTTTGCAAAAGTGTATTTAAATGAAAAATTAGAAGAAAAGGAAGCTTTTTTCATTGAAGTTACAGATGGATTTCAAGAATGGATACAAGAGGCTGAAAAGGAAAAATAAAATGAGAAAACAAGGAAGAGCTAGTTGAACCCCAAAGTATTTTGTAATAAGACTAAAGAAAACACTGTATGGCCTCAAACAGGAAGAAAGTAAGTGGTATTTAATAATTACTGAATATTCAACAAAAAATGAAATTTGAGTTTGTGATGCATATCCCTGCCTTTTTATCCATACTGAAGGGGATCTAGCATTTTCTTGGGTAGATGACTTAATATTAGTAAGAAAGAATAGTGAAATTTTTACTAGGAAAATGACAGAAAACTTTAAAACTAAAGATCTATAGTTAGTACAACATGTATTAGAAATAAAGGTTGAAATTGAGGAAGATGGAAGTATATTCTTATATCATGAAAACTATATTTAAAATCTATTAAAAGTCTACAATCTAGAGGAAGCCAAGATAAGCAGGACCCCAATGAAATTGAATGAGAAAATAGAAACTTCAACTAATCAAGAGCATGACAGCATCAAATTAGAAAATTAATATTACAGATTGGCAATTAGATCACTAAATTACCTATTGCAATGAACTAGACCAGACATTGAATATAGTGTAGGCATCTTATCAAAATTTACGTAAAGCTAAACAAAACACATTGGGAGGCATTTAAGAGGCTTGTAAGATATCTAAAGGGAACTCAAGGGTAGAGAATAACTTATCAAAATGAAAAAGAAGAAATAAATGGCTATGTATATTCCAGATTGGCAGAAAATGATAACCAAAAATCAACAATCAGACATATATTCATGATCAATAATTGAACAGTCTGCTGGAGAATTAAGAAGCTAGGAGTAGTAATTACATCAACATATGAGGCTTAATTCTGAGCTTTTCTGGTAGTAGCAAAAGAGGCACAATGGTGGAAAAAAATGCTCATGAAACTTGGCATAGAGATCAAAGCACTTACAATAATTAAATCAGACATTCAAACTGCAATTAAAAAATTAAAACACCATATGCTTCATTTTAGAACTAAACATATAGAAACTCATTACAACTGTGTCATGAACTTAATAGGGGGTATCAAAGTTAGAAATCTTCCAATTCAAAATACCTCTTTTCTTCCACCAAATAAACCATGATCATTTTTTAAAATATTCCATATTGTGCCCCAAAAACGCCTTTTCACCAATGATTGATGTCAAGTTTGTGGATTTCTTTTTGTGCTGTTAAATACCTTTTAAATAACTATAAATTTCTAACTTTTATACACCCTAATAAGAAAGAGAGAAATTGTCATAGAGTATTACTATCAAGTGAAATTATAGCTGAAATTTTACTAAACACTTAGACAGAGTTAAAAATTTTAAATTCATGAGGTAAATAGGAATGCAAAACCATGAGATATTGAGTAGAAGGGAGCATGTTAACATCATTACAGAAAATATGGCATTTTTCCCCTCAAAATCTCATGATAGTAACTTAAGAAACAATACACAACATGACATTAACAATAATTCACGCTGGACACCTCAGCAAGATGAAGAACTATTTAAAAGGATTGGTAAATTTATAGATAAGAAAGAAAAGATAATTAGGTGGGATTGGTTAGTTAAAGTCAAAAATTGTACACTAAGAAGTGTAATAAAGAGTAACAACAGAAAAAAAATGATAGGCAAAACATTTATAAGACACAACACAGTATATTTATATTCAAAAGTAGTAAAAGAGGCTATAAGAGAAAAGCACATATTTATGAGAAAGTAAAAGTTAAAAGAATTAAAGGTGATACTTATTCATGGGAATGTGAAATTAATAAAGCTATTTAAACTCTTTTGAAATGTTATAAGATAATTGCTTTTAAGTATCATGTGCACTTTATCAAGAAAAGGTATAAATAAGGTGTGAGTGTTTTAATCAGTAGCTAGCTGCTGTATTTATTATTACATTAAAAATTTTTAAATTGAAATTATAAGTATTATATCAAATATTTTAAGACACTTCTCTATCACCTCAATCTCCAAAAGCTGAATGAGATAGTACAC
Organism: Hemileia vastatrix; assembly: GCA_030280995.1. Taxonomy (NCBI): domain Eukaryota; kingdom Fungi; phylum Basidiomycota; class Pucciniomycetes; order Pucciniales; family Zaghouaniaceae; genus Hemileia; species Hemileia vastatrix. Next base: position 1,885,652 of record JASXTE010000002.1, on the reverse strand, counting down.
ACATAGAGTTCTTCCATTACCAGAAACCTGAATAACCTATACCCAAAAACCTTGAAACAAAACTGGCTTCCCAATTTTCTTACAAGTGTGGCACAAGGTAGAGTTTTGTAACAATCTAGAGTTGAAAAATTGGGAAGAATCACATGTTAGCCAGTTTTTACCACTCCAAAACTTCTCCTGTCAATAAATTTCCCCACAAAGACTCCATTTACCAACTTCTCACTATTCAAAACTCTTCATAATCTTCTTCAACAAAAACTTCACCCAGGGAATCCAAACTTTTTAGTTTAACCTCATTCCTGAGGTCTAATTCTGCTAGTTAAACATCATCCTGGAAGTCTTGATCTGTGAACTCCTCATCTCCCTTCAAGCTTTCCTCACTACAGGCACATCTTCATCAAATTCTTCTGAATCTTTATCTTCATCAATTGTTGGTTTTCTTGATAATCTTTCTGGAATAGTGAAAAATCTCCCAGGAATATGCACTAAATCAAAAGAAAAATTCTGAATAAAATCAATAAACCTAGTCATTGGAGCATTTGGAAGACTAGAAGAATTGATAATCTAGATCAAATACTTGGCATCCACTTGAATATCATAATTTTTATCCCAAAGAATGGTTTGGAATTTCTTCAAAATATTTTCCAGACCACATATTTCCAAATTAGGCTGAGAATATCTAGACTACGCCTCTGAAAAGACAACAGATTTATACCTAACTGGCCTTACATAACCATTGAGATCTTCTGAGACAACACTTCTCCAGCAGCAATATAACTTGAATCAACTGATAAGTAAATCTTCCCTTTTGAGGGCCATAATACTTCTTTTGAAGAACAATATCTTCACTAACAACCTACTTAAACTAAAAAAAGTCCTCCTCACAATCTTCATCCAAGTCAATGTAAGCATCTTTTCTGGTCAATTATCTGAGAGGAGCTTCCAACAGAGATTAATCTTTGATGAAAATTCTGACAGAAACACAAACACCCAAGAATCCCCTAACTTCAGTAGTATTATTATGTTTTGGCTATGTTTGGATCTTTTTAACTCTCTTCTTTGACATAATTTGTGCTTGAAACACCACATGAGCCAAAATCTCCAATGCTGCAAGGCAACAACAAAAATTTGAGACAGAAACAGTAGTCCTTCCTCAATCCTGAAAAAAATTGTCTCCAAAACCACAACATAGTCACAGATAAGCCTTCGGATTCTCAGATTCTCTCTCAAAACTTCTCTGCTATTATCTGTGACTGGACTCTTTATTCCTCCATTATCAATGAAAATAACAGCATACTGAGGGATCTCAACTTGAAACATTCATAAAATCTGAGCTTGATAAACTGCAACAGAGTTGGTTGGACCTTGAGGAAATCTAGGTAGCTGAAAACTTCCCAAACAAGATTCAAAGGTAGTCAATGGACATTAATCTGGATGAATTTAGCTTTCATCACATCCATACATAATATTTCCAAAACCTTAACATACTCTTCCAGAAAAAGCCTCTAATTATTCAGCATTTAGAGGCATACCAAAATCCTTAATAGTGACTCTATTCAACTCTCTAGGATCATGAGGAGCTCTGAGCTTCCCATTCTTCATCTTGACATAAAACACTGGGCTTGAATAACTGAAACTTGACTTTTTGTAAAGACATTTCCTAATTTTCTCTCTAATAATTTCAAAAAAGTTATTTTTGACAGCTTCCAAAGCTCATGATAAACAACTGGAATCGATAAATTTTCACCATAAGAGTTTTTCAATACGCCCCTCTTCTCTTCAAAAAATGGAATATCCTTCTCACTGAGAAACATTATGTGAAAAAACATCATCTTCTCCTCTTCAGACAACCAGTCGTCAGGGCCAAATTTAATAACACCCAACCTCTATAAAGTAATCCTCTTAGTTTCAGAAAAAAAAGGCAGACTCTTTACTAATGGAGTTAAGTATGGTTCTCTTAAAAAAACTTATTTTCTTAAAGGTGAATTCAATCCTAAATGTAGGGGCTCATTGATTGTCCTAGCCTTTTCTGCTACCTTCTCATACCTTTCAGAGTTGACATCCAGATAACCAGTCTTGAAAAAAGGTTATTCTTCTCTACAAAATGAAACAGGAATTTTTCCAATGCTCACATTTGTGGCCAAGGTATTAATTTTGAAAGGAATAGAAGAAGCCCTAGAGGTTGAAAATTGGGAAGACTCAGTTTTAAGAACATTTTCCACCACTCAAAAACTTCTCTTCCCTGAATCCTCCTCAAAACCTTCTTTTTCTTCAACCTTCAATTCTTCTTGTACACCAGAAAATTGACTTGAAATATTAACCAAAACACCAAGCCAATAATTATCATCTGGAGTCTCAAAAGCCTCATTCAAAAGCTCATTCTCATTGTCTTCAGAAAAGTTTTCTCTTCAGTAACTAACCCCCCAGAAGCTAAAGAATCATTCCTTTTATCATCATGCTGGAGGGAAATCTTTTTGAAACTGACCACAGACACACCAGTGTCATCAAAAAAATCACCAAACTTACTATTAAACACACAATCTTCAAAAATATTGTTTTCTTAATTTTTTTTATTCAGACAACTTTATTCTTGAAAATCTTCTAGATCTTGAGAGATAAAATATTGAGACTAAGAAATGGACACCTAAGAATTAAATGAAATATTTTTTTTTATACTGAGATTTTTTTGAAATTCATCTTGAAAATACAGTTTAAACTTTTGCTGGAGGCAAATTTGAGAAACTTGAAAGAAACATCTTTTTCACTGATTTGATTATTATTAATTTTTTATTGAATTTTGAAAAAACAGCTATAATCTTAGAAGAGAAAACAAGAACACACAATTTCTCACAATTGTAGCACCTGGTACAGTTTTTACAATTCCTAAAAGTGCAAAATAGAAAATATTCACTTGTTATCCTGACTTTCACCACTCCAAAACGTTTCTGCTCAACTTCAAATCTGCCTATCTATACTCTTATATTTGAAACAAACTGAATTTAGAAAACAGAAGGAAGACAGAGACTATACCAAAAAGGCAAAACAAATTAACACTACAAAGAATCATCTCCTACAAAAAACTGGGAGTCCACTTTGCATATCTTCAAGTGAGCTGACCTACTACAATTCAGGAATTCCACACCCATGGGAGAGATTATACCATTATTTCTTTCAAAACTTACTACTACAAAAAATGACCATCACATTTAATCCATCCCAGTGTTCCTACTAATCATAAGCAAACCCTCTTTCAACTCTTTTCAAAAAACAATAAAAGCTCTGACACTTTTCTGAAAACCCAGGCCTTTTCTCTCAGGCCTCATCACCAGGTGGTTCCAACCTCATATGACACCTTCTATTATTATCACCCAAAATATTTAAACTAATTTCAATTTCAGGATGATAACCTATTTTAGACTTGAAATCTATCAGAAAAGGACCTCCCAAAACAACGTTAACTAACCCTCTTGGAATGTAAAAATGTACCCTTCCAGTAGCTCCATAAACTTGAACATTCACATTGTCTTCTGTACCAACCAGATCAGTAGCATGACCTCAAATTCCTCTGATATTCCTAAAAATATCAGCCTTGATCACTACGCAATATAGGGGGTGGACTTGCTAGCAAGTCCTCAACCTAAACTCAGATGGAACTCAGATGGAAATCAGACTGAACTCATACTGAACCCATACTGAACTCTACTTGAACACCCATCTAAAACTGTTCTGCTGAGTGGTTTTCATTCCTGATTGTATGGTTGCTTTATCAATAGCTCAATGTGTGTTCAATCTGTGGTGATTTTGGGTCCAATGTTGCAGACTTGCTAGCAAGTCCACCCCCCATATTGTGTGGTGAAGTTCATAAAGCTTCTACTAATTCCAATAGCTCCTTATCATATATTTAATAGTTCAATTTAATGCCTAGTTCAAATTCTGAGAAGTCAAATTTCAGAACAAATGATTTTAGTAAGTCTGTGATTGCAATAATAGGGGCTGTCACAAATTGTATTTTCAGGTAGTCAAAGGCATTTTGTTGGCTACTCTTCCAATTGACATGGTCAGAGACAATCTTGTTTCTTCATAAAATGAAATAAGATTCACCTGAAAGCCTGATTCCACTAAAGCTCTGACTTCAACACCATTAAAAGATACCACTAAATAACCTAGTGGATCCAAAATATGAGTCTCTTCTTTATCACCAAAATTTTATGCATTTTTACAGAGATAATCAACCTCTCCATTAGAGACCCTATTCATTTTCAAAATCTTCTTCTGGCCTTCTTTCAAACCAGGACTGATAGAAAACAACTCTCCAAAATTAAGTGATATAGGGGCTTTATTCATCTTATCCAACACTCCACTCACACCATTTTCCATCCCTGACACCACAGGCCTCTCATAATGACCTCTAGACTTCACCACCTCAGTACTAACTGACTCTTGAGGGCTATTTCCAACACCAGTCTTTCCACTAGGCCTAGACACCACACCAGAAACATCATTAGTCACTCAGTCTCCCCTAATTATAGACATGCCAGAAACCCTCTTTGGAAGAGATACCAAAGGATTATCTTCTTCAGAATCAGAAACACTTTCATAATCCATTGCATCTCCATTAAAATTAATAATACCATCTATTTTAGAAGAACTCTTAAAGTCACCGTTCTGTAAGAAGAACCCAGAAGAGTAGGAGAATACAGACAGAAACCCTGTTTTCTAGAAAATAAACATGGAATTATCTTAATTCAGAGAATTCAGACTGGGTTTTTACAGCCAGAAATTAAGAAATAAGGACAGTTATATTTTCAAAAGAATGAGTCTAAAATTCTCAGTCTAATGATATGTAGCAGTACTATGAAACCTCTAATACAAATTACTTTAATAATTTACTTTATTGTAGATAAAGTAATATAAATCTAAGTAATGTTGTAGTAGAAGTATAAAATATCTCCCTCGAAACATGTTAATCTAATTTTAAATCAATGAGTTTTTAATCTCCTCCAATATCCCCCTGTTGAATTTCCCTTGGAAATTCAACTTATAATTTCACTGAAAGTCTTCATTCTGTGGCCAGATGTGCTCAGGGTGTGCCATAACATGCCATGAGTATGTCTTCAAGGGGTGTGCCATGATGTGCAATAGAAAAGGGCTCTTTGATTGTGCTGAAGTGTGCTGTGATGTACCATGGGAAATAGTGCCATGAGTGTGTCATAGCATGCTATGAAATCTGACCCTTCCACATTAAAAAGAAGTAAAATAATAAAACTGATGATTACCAAAATGAAAACTGGATTCTAAAAATCTCAAAAATACCATTTTGAAATAAAAATAAGTAAAACTCCAGGCTATCTACTAGTAACACTTATTAAAGTTCACACACAAAACTCACCCAATAATATACCAACAATAAAAAATAAACAGCAACAAGATTCTAGGATACCCAAATAACAGCCATATAACCTTATAATCACTAAAGAATCATCAAGACATAAAAATAAGAGAAAATACTTGGCTATTTAGTAATCCCATCCAGATAATCTGTTCAACAACACCCTCCATTCTAGGAGGAAAGAAATCCTGTCAGAAGTCAAATAATCACTGTAGACAGTTCTAAAGAGCTAGCTATAGGCCTTAACCAAGGGAGTTGGAGAAAAAATTGAGAGAAAACCCCTTTCCCTTTGAGAAATATAAGGTGAGATTAATTTACTACATCAAATCATAGACTGTTACAATGCCCCTTTCAAACGCACTTCTTGACTTCTTAAAAAGTCAAGACATTAGCTATTAGCCAAGCACTGAGAAACAATAAGCCTGAAGTGCAGAAAATTCCACACCAGAAACCAGAAAACAGTGCATTTGTTGCACAGAGACTGCAATAATACTTGATGCGGGTTGCAAAAACCACACCAGAGAAGCCACTTTAAAAAGTTAAGTTAAATGAAGAGCAAACCTTGCAACAAACACAACCAATTGTGGCCAAAAACATTAAAAACTGAGTGTGAAACAGTGATCTAATTTCCAGATTGTTTTATGATAAATAGAGTTGCCCCAAACTGTATTATTCAGTATGTAGCAAAGACCACCTCTAATCTGCCCGATTCCCTCTTTACCACTTGTAAAACGCATGCAAAACAGTTCCCATGAGCTTCCCACATCTTCTAAATACATATTTAGGCTGGCATGCAGGTGCCTGCTTCTGATCTTAAATACCCCAATTTACCTTTAAAAAACATAGCACACTACCAAAAACCTTTAAAACACAAAATTAAGTAAAAATAACATTGTGAAATGAATTATCAAGATAAATTATTTCTATTCAATGCTACTAAGTGATTAGAAATAAGGCTTAAGGCTAGCCCAAGAGACAAAAAAATGGAATTAAACAGTTATAGTAAAACATGAAAAATGAAGCCTTAAAACTAAGAATATGAAAAATTTCATACAGACATGAAATAAAGAGATAAACTAGGGCTATCCAATGCTATTAAACACATACCAATAGTTCAAATATTCAGCCCCTGAAACAATAAAAACCCAAATTTCACAATTAAATGACAATTAAGACATCCATAAACAGCACCAAACAACACAATAAAGGCCCCTTCGAATGTTGGAAGACCATAACCTTAAATCTCTCATTTAACAATAAAAGATTTGGATCTTAACAGAAGTTTGAGGATATTACTTGTTTGGAAGTTGTTTAGTAATTTTTAATTATACTTAGAGTACTTTACATATTCATTTACTCCTTTCTCAATATTATTGAATGATGTAGGTTCATTTGTTGTATAAAAAAGGCACAGGGGAGGTGTAGGTGTCTCTTCAACAAGCTACCAAAATAATTAATTTAAAGCCTCTTACATTTCATTTATGTTTTTTCAGTGAGTATCAATTGGTTATACAAAGGGTGACAAATATTTACTGGAATATGTCATGTGGCTGTAGGCTTAAAATTTAGCTCCCATCTTTGTAGGTGTATACTAATTATTATTATTGTTACTTCAAAATGGCAAGGAGACATGAACTGATGAGAATAATGCTACTAAAATTTTAGAATTAACTTCTATGACACTTTTTTAAGATGTCAAAATCCAAGAAAAACCTGTTCAGAATGATTGTGTTGCATAAGTAAAACAAAACCATCAAAGAAAATTCAATTAATAAATAATTTATGTAATTAATTTTTCTAGTGCCATGGATCAATTTGAAAAAAATTCTGCACCAAGTGGCTTGTTCAATATAGAGGATGATTCTTCAAAAGAAGGCAAATTTGTTTTACAGGGGAAAATTTGTAAAGTTATTTCACCAATTATTTTATTCGTGTTCCATACATTTTAAAATGAAAATATTTTTATAATATACAATTTCACATAGAGCATTCAAAGACAACCCAATTTTATTGTGTTTGTGCTTTTTAATTTTTGATTTTATATCAAAATTTAATTTATTTTAAAATTTACTTGTGCCCCTGATTACCGGAAATTGAAAAAATCACAGATGCATGTAAATATGTTATAAATAATTGTCCAAATGAACAAGTAAGTACTGTTGGTCTTGGATATTATTTTCAATTTTTTCATTCTTGAACTTAAGTAACATATTGTTATTGTTGTGAAGGGTTTCTATAAAATCAAACCACTCAAATCTTATAAAGTTTGGATAGAAATTCAAGTGAGCTCAACTTAAACCAAAATCAACATTAAGTAAACTGTGGGAGCAGGTATCATATGTTTTCATGATTTTGAGGACTGGAATGAAGAAATTTTTTTTCAATTTTTTGAAAAAATTCAAAGTTTAATTGGTTAGAATTTGTTAAGTATTTATCCAAGTTCAGAAGCCTTTTAAATTCTACTAAGTGATCTTTTCAGCTAACAAGAATAATTGGTGGTAATATTCAGTGTATCAAATAATAGTAAACATTGACACTGAGAATGATTTTGATAGTATAATTATAATAATTGAATACAATAGGGGGTGTAAAATTAGAAATCTACCATTTAAAAATCTCTTTTATCTCCACCAAATCAAACATGAATATTTTTTTCCTATATGGCATATCTTACTCCTAAAACACCTTTTTTCTTATAATTAATCTCAAGATTTTGGTTTCATTTTTTGTGCTGTGAAATACATTTTAAGAAATATAAGACTTCTAACTTTGATACTGTTAAGAACTAAGAGGGAAGACCACTACTAGTGTTAAGAACTAGCCTAAGAAGAGAATGACTTTTCTGGCACAGCAGTGAGACTCACTAGACTGACTATGCTGGGGTTGCTGACAGTGAGGGTTCCAAATATTAGTGACTAAGAAGTAACTGTATTACTAAATAATTTGTCCAATGAGGAGCTCTCCACAGAACTTACCCTGTAAATCCTTCTTATAAAATTTCCCCTCTTCTGACTTTTACAATGAAAGGCGCCCTTACTGCTCCTCTTCACCTCTCAACCAAAAAAAAATGTCACCCACCTTTTTTCCCTTCCTTCCTCCTGCACTGCTTCTCAAACATGTTCACCTTCCACTTAGTGTTACCTAATGTCCCTACTGGATCCCATGACCTATTCCCTAATCCATAAACGTTCCAGTGCCCCAAGTACTGAACCTTTCCCTTGTGCACCTGCTTAGAAAAAACCTTTTCTACTTCAAATTCTTTGGTTACAATGTATACTGGTGCCAGTAATTCATCTGGGTGTTCTGGTATTGCATCTTCCTGCTGCTTTGTGAGAAATGAGGTATTAAACACTAGGTGTCCTTGTCTCATTGTATTTGATAGTTCAAATTTGTATGCTGAGTCAGATACCTTGTGCTTGATCTTAAAGGGACCCACCTTCCTGTGATCTAGTTTAGAACTTGGGCATAATGTAGAAAGAAATTGTGAGCTTAGGCAGACCTTGTCACCCACCTCTGCCACCTGATATTGAGTCTTTCCTTGATCATGGTGGTGCTTCATTTACTGTTGGGATATTTTGATAACTGCTTTTAATTCCTGACGGTGTAGACAATCCTATAGTACTAGCTATAGGCCTTGACCAAGGGAGTTGGAGAAAAACAAGAGAGAGAATCCCCTGTCCCTTTAGAAAAACAAGTGAGATTTACCTGTTGCAGCAAATTGGAGATCTGTTTGCTAAACCCTCTAATTAAACACTCTTGACCTCTTTAAAAGTGAAGATAATAGTCCCAGACAGACTGCCAGAAAGAGTTGAAATCAACAGTAATATATTCCAACAAAAAACCAGCCAATGAGACATTGAGGAACAGAGAGGCAATGAGTAAAGAGATAAGATGATTCCCCTAAAAATCTTCCCACACACGCATCATACAGCCAGCGCACAGACCACCCTGACCAATTCCCCAGCCTTTTTCATGCATAAAAGTGCATTTTAGCGCCTCCCCAGTGCCCAGGCGGCCAGGCCGCTTAGAGGCAGGCAGGCCGTTTGGGGGCGGGCTGGCTGCTTCTAGGCCCTAAAACACCCGTACAACCCATAAAAACCCTAAAAACCCATAACTTCACTAATTAACAAAATAAACACACATAAGACATACCAAAATGAAAAGAAAATGAAGGAAAATAAGCTGAGACATAATAAGTGACCCTAGCTTCAGCCTACATAAGCACCACTAAGCAATAAACATCTGATAAATACCAATAATAACACCATAACTACCCTATAAAACAAGGTAACCACCCATAAGGGATACCAAAATGAAGAGAAAAGAAAGGACATTAAGCTGAGACAAAATAAGTGACCCTAGCTTAAGCCTCCATAAACACTACTAACTACCACCTAAAGATGAAAAAATCCACTAATAACACCTTAACCCCAATAACACTCTACATACCAAATACCCCCAAAAATGCACTCCAAAGGCCTACCAAGGTTTGGATCACCACATCCTCCCTCCTATCAAGAATGTCCCCATTCTTCCTTTGCCAACAGCCATGTTTGAAAACCTATCCTGAATCTTTACAAACAGCCCATTTCTCTCTTCCTCCAGATCCTATTCCATCCTAAGTGAACTTCTGAACCAGCAATCCAAGCTTCTTCTTTAAAACTTCTCTTGCACCATACATTTAAATTAAATCTATCTCTGTGAAAAGAATCTCTTTCTTCTGTTCCTGAATTCTAAATCTGGCTGTACCAGCTTCCAACAATGAAAAGTGATATCCAGTTGAAAAGTCTTCCTGACTATAACCTTCTACCAGCTTAAAAATTTCCTCATTTTATAGTCTTGGGGGACTCACAACCCTCAGTTTAAAGTCTTGGGGGACTAAAAGCCCTCAGTTTAAAGTCTTGGGGGACTAACAGCCCTCAGTTTAAAGTCTTGGGGGACTTTAAAAATCCTCAGTTTATAGTCTTGGGGGACTGAAAAAACCTGAATCACAGAACCCAGAACCAGAGATCAACCAGAAAAAGATTTAGAGAAGTAACTAACTTTCTGGGGTAACTGTATATAGAGCTGCCAGCCAATCAGTCACCCCCAAACTTGCCTTTACAAAATTCAGAAGTTCCCCCTTGGATCATTCTGCCTTTAAACTTCCACCTCACACTGCCTCCCATTCCTCAGTTTATAGTCTTGGGGGACTTCACCATCAACAATCCTCAGTTTAAAGTCTTGGGGGACTAACAAAGTGTTCAGTTTAAAGTCTTGACGGACTACTTCTTGACAAAATCTTGAAACCAGCCAGTTTAAAGTCTTGGAGGACTACTAGATCCACAGTAGTAAAATTAAATTCTTGAATAAATCTTTAAAAAAACCAGCCAGTTTTAAGTCTTGGAGGACTAACAGAATTTTCAGTTTAAGTCTTGATAGACATCAAAAAATCTTGAGCCTGTAATTAAAAGATCAGTTTAAAGTCTTGAAGGACTTTCCGGAAAAAAATCTTGAAGATATATCCCATAATTATAAAAAAATCAGCTTGAAGTCTTGAAGGACCTTCCAGAAAAAAAATCTTGAGGATATATCCCATAAATCCCCAAACCAAAAACCATCAAAGCCAAAACATTTAACCTCCTTTAACAAATAAAACAAAATAAAATGGTATCCCCCAGCCAATTGATGAGCTGATCCCCTGATACCTTACCCACATCCAAGTGCACCTTGATGTGGTCACACCTAAAAAAATTTAATTTTTTAATTTTTATTTTGACTCCTTCTCTTCTACCAAAAACATTGCCAGAGCCCTATGTTGAGCCTTTGAACAAACATAGCCTCCATAAAAAAATTAAAAGAAAAAAAAGAGAAAAAAAGAAAAAAAATCTTGAATCCACCACTTTCACAGCCAACACCCTAGAAACACATAGTAAAGCCAGCTCCAGGTAAACAGAAGAGATCCCTGGGTGGGCTCCCTCCAATAAGTAAAAATGATGGGAGACCACCAGTGATCCACCACCAATCCAAAAGCACCAAAAGACATCCAAGGCAATCCAGTTTAAAGTCATAGAGGACTAAAAACCTGAATCACAAAAAAACAACACTAGAATTCAACTAGAAAAAAACCTAAGGCTTGAAATAGACTTTTTGAGGTAACTATTCTACAGAGAAGCCAGACCATCAGTCACCCCCACACTTTCCAAAATAAAATCTAGAAGCCCCACTCTTGGGTACCTTCTAACAAAAAGAATTTTCCAACACAAATCTTCTCCTGTAAAAAACCAAAACCATTAAAAAACCATTAAAATTCTTTAAAGCCAAAAAAATCCAATTTAGAAATAAATTTTGCAGTTTAACCTCCTGCTGGAGGTGAAATAAAACCAATAATCTTCATTTTTATCTTGATTTTCTTTTAAATAAAATACCCATCTTCACTTGAATTATTCTTTTCTTCCATCTTCATTATACTAAGATTTTTTTTTTTATTACGGGCGGGCCGCCCGACGTCGGAGGTGCCGCCTGAAGCGGCCTGGCCTCCTTTTTTTATATAGAGACTTGAACCAGAGAGACTGAAAAGAATTGGACAAAACAACAAAAAAAAATCCTGACCAAATACATAGAGGCCAAATTAAGCAAAACCAAAACAAATTAAGTAGTTTATCCTCATTTCGGAGGAATCAGATTCTTGAAATCCCAAGGTTGAAACCAATAAGTTTGCCCCTAGGGTTTGAACCCCCTAAGCTCCTCTTCCAATTCTGATATCCCAAAATCAGACCTCCAAAAAAATCTTCCATCCTCCTCCATACACTGAGTCTTCCATATTTCACATTACCAGAATCAATAAATTCTCCACCCTGTGAAACATCTGGAACCTCCACCACATCTTTAAAATCAACCTCCATACCAGTGACATCCAAAACATCACAATTTTCCCCTTTCGTACAGGAATCTTGCTTAGAATCCGCAAAATCCTCCTGAATAACATCCATAACATCAAAATAAAAATCCTCCTCGAGGCAGAGACCTTCTGATATTGAGGGAACCACCTGAAAATAATCTTCCTCTATTAGAAAAAGATCCAAGACAGAATCTTTCTGTCCATCCAAAAATTCAACTGATACATCCTCCTCCAATAAGCCATTATCTGAACTTGAGAAAGAAAAATAATCATCCCTCAACAACCATTCATCCACCACAGATTCCTTCTCAATATCCCAAAATCCTTCTTCATGACCAGACAAGTCCTCCTTCACACATAATTCAGCCAGCCTTGAGGAAATACACTGATCCTCCAGTGTGTTCATTTCCAAAACATCCAGTGAAGCACATTCCTGAGATCCCATGGCATAATTTGGAAACGAAAAATCAGTTTCACAAACATCATCAGAGTCCCCATCTTCCAAAATTGATGGCTCCACCACCTCCCTAGAAACTGAATTTTCCACCACAGTCTCCTGAACTTCTCCATCCAACAGGATTTCCTCTCCAGATTCCACATTCCTATCCTTCAAACCATCCAAATATCCCAAAACAACCTCCTTCAGAATAGCCATACCAGGAATCCTATTTTCCCCATTTGGAAGAGTCTTCATCAATTCAGCCTTGAAAAGAATCTCCAAAACCTCCACCTTTACATTTCTACCCATGGCACTCCAAAATACATACTTGGCCCCATCTTCATGTGGTAATATATCATTATATACCAGATAATCCAGAGCCTCCCCAAACTCCTCCATAGATTCCCCATACTGAGAAAGAGAAGTTACACCACCTTTCAATTCCCACTTCCTAGCAATCCCATGAAGATCCACCATTGAGAAAGTAGTGGGCCACCTTTTAACCATTTCAATCTTCAACTTTCCCCAGTCCTGACTCCTATATCCTGCCATACCAGAAACTTCCTTCTCCACCTCCCTATTACAAATGAAAAAGATTACTTGCCTAATCATGTCCAACAGTGAGGCCCCATCAATCTCAGCAGCAACCTCAAACCTATCCAAAAACCCCTTTGCATCCTCCTCCAAAAACCTTGAACCATCCCAAGACTGAATCCTAACCATCCTAGCAACTCCCAGTTACAGCCACCAATCTCCACCAAAGATAGCCAAAGTCCCCCCCAGTAGCCTTACAGACCTAGGAGGGACCAAAACCAACAGAAAAGAAGACCCCTAGACCAGCCACAAAGAGATATAGCACCAAATTCAAAATTAACCAAAGGATATCCACCAAAGAGAGAAGCCTAGATCAACAGAGATTCCAAAAAGCCAACAGATTCGTACCCCACGTTGGGAACCAGAAATGTAGACAATCCTATAGTACTAGCTATAGGCCTTGACCAAGGGAGTTGGAGAAAAACCAGAGAGGGAATCCCCTGTCCCTTTAGAAAAACAAGTGAGATTTACCTGTTGCAGCAAATTGGAGATCTGTTTGCTAGACCCTCTAATTAAACACTCTTGACCTCTTTGAAAGTGAAGATAATAGTCCCAGACAGACTGCCAGAAAGAGTTGAAATGAACAGTAATATATTCCAACAAAAAACCAGCCAATGAGACATTGAGGAACAGAGAGGTAATGAGTAAAGAGATAAGATGATTCCCCTAAAAATCTTCCCACACACGCATCATACAGCCAGAACACAGACCACCCTGACCAATTCCCCAGCCAAAATCCAGCTTTCGCAGCCTTTTTCATGCATAAAAGTGCATTTTAGTGCCTCCCCAGTGCCCAGGCGGCCAGGCCTCTTGGAGGCGGCTACGCTTAGAGGACGGCAGGCCGTTTGGGGGCGGGCTGGCCGCTTCTAGGCCCTAAAATACCCATACAACCCATAAAAACCCTAAAAACCCTAAAAACCCATAATTTCACTAATAAACAAAATAAACACACATAAGACATACCAAAATGAAAAGAAAATGAAGGACCATAAGCTGAGACATAATAAGTGACCCTAGGTTAAGCCTACATAAGCACCACTAAGCAATAAACATCTGATAAATACCAATAATAACACCATAACTACCACTACGCAATATAGGGGGTGGACTTGCTAGCAAGTCCTCAACCTGAACTCAGATGGAACTCAGATGGAACTCAGACTGAACTCATACTGAACCCATACTGAACTCTACTTGAACACCCACCTAAAACTGTTCTGCTGAGTGGTGTTCATCCCTGATTGAATGGTTCCTTTATCAATAGCTCAATGTGTGTTCAATCTATGGTGAGTTTGGGTCCAAGGTTGCGGACTTGCTAGCAAGTCCCCCCCCCATTTTGTGTGGTGTACCCTATAAAACAAGGTAACCACCCATAAGGGATACCAAAATGAAAAGAAAAGAAAGGACATTAAGCTGAGACAAAATAAGTGACCCTAGCTTAAGCCTCCATAAAAACTACTAACTACCACCTAAAGATGAAAAAATCCACTAATAACACCATAACCCCAATAACACTCTACATACCAAATACCCCCAAAAATGCACTCCAAAGGCCTACCCAGGTTTGGATCACCACAACGGATACTCAATATTTTCTGAATTTATTCTTCAGCTTCTGGAACTTCCAACATTGATGGGGTACCAATTTAGAATGTCAAGTGATATCCATAGTTGGTGTAGAAAGGTGAAATTTCTGTTGCAAAATGTGTCCATTTATTATATGAGAATACAGCCAGTGGTAGCAGCTGCACCCAATAGGGGGTTTCAAAGTTGTAGATTTGTAATTATATAAAAGGTATTTCACAACACAAGAAGAAAGCCAAAAACTTGAAATTAATTCTCAGTAAAAAGGTGTTTTTAGGGCATATTATGGCATATTTTAAAAAATAATCATTTTTTGTTTGGTGGAAAAAAGATGTGTTTTGAAATGGAATATTTCCAACTTTAATACCCCCTAATCATCTTGCTGATAGGTTATTAAATGACACAAGTATTTTTTGATAATTTTATCTACTATTTCAAATTTCCTATCAGGTTTTTATGCCATGCTTTTTAAAAAACTGGCATAATTTTTAGTTGCTCATACATTGACTTTAAAACCTTATATCATGCAATATTTGGGGGGACTTGCTAGAAAGTCCTTAACTTGAAGTCAGATGGAACTCAGTTGTTACTCAGACTGAAGTGACACTGAAAATTTACTTGAAATAAGATTGAGACCTCAAAAAAAAAAGAATGAATCTTTATTGAAAAAATAGTGAAACTTTCATGATAACTGAATGGAAACCAGAAAAATTTATTGTAATATTCTACCTAATGCACAGTATTTTTTGATGAAACTTATTTGAATAATGCTTTATTAATATAATTTGATCAATGAAAATACATAAAATCATATTATTTCCTCTCAAAGCATCACATTTATTAAATATAGTAGTGTTATTAAACCTCTCAGATAACATATAAAAAACAATCAGTGATTTTTTGTATTATATAAAACTATTATTCTAGAATTTAAAAACTGTAATTTTTCAATTAATAAAAAATAAACTAAATTTTTCATTGATTTATTTCTATAATTTCTAGATTACTCAATGATATATCACAATCTAATGAATTATTTAAATAATTACATGCAGCCAACAGAAAACTTATATTATCTATTATAGCATACAGTGAAAAACATGAAACACTAAAATTTAAAGTATAGAAATTAATTTTGAATATTTTTGGCTAAATGAAGAGCTTTCACAAATTCTTTTTACCAATTACTTGTAATTGAAGAACATTGACTATATTTTAAAAATCACATATTTCTTTAAGTTTTAGAGCTCAATGCATTTTTGGGCACAGTAAATGCAAGAAAAGGAAATAAATCAAAGAAATATTTTTCTCATTTCAAAATTATACTGAATTCCCAGATACTAAGACAATATATATAATATATCATGAATAAATAAAATATCTATCTAGATTTTATAGTATCTTTTTAATTGGTTTCATAAATATCCTTTAAGCATACTTTCATTTGGTGAAGTGATCTAGAGAACTCAAAAATAAATTATCACTCAGTGAATTCTTTTTGTAATAAAATACATAAAGAATGTCCCTAAAGTCATGAAAA
Organism: Hemileia vastatrix; assembly: GCA_030280995.1. NCBI lineage: Eukaryota > Fungi > Basidiomycota > Pucciniomycetes > Pucciniales > Zaghouaniaceae > Hemileia > Hemileia vastatrix. The sequence goes on along the minus strand of JASXTE010000002.1, from coordinate 1,869,226 downwards.
TAATTTTTGAGTAAATAAATGAATATTTTTTGAAACTTTAAACTGAATATTATGGTGTACTTCAATGTTGATATTTGAGATAAAATTACTATTTTTCTGTAGATTCACTTCAAAATTTTCACTGTGTTCCCATGTAAGAAGAGGTTATCACCATCAAATTTCAGGAATTTATTGAAATTCAAATACACTATCAAAAGGTTTGAACTTTTATTTTTCATCATTCTATTCATAGAATAACATCTATATATAATTTTTAAGAAGGATAAAATAGATAATTTCAGTTATGGCATCATAAAATATTACAATGATATTAATCAATTTTTTCTTAGTATAAAGTTTTGAACATACTTTAAAATATGTGGCAAATATTGTAGTTTTTTGCATTCAAGTTTGATTAAATAAAATTTTACAGGCTCATATTCCTGGTTTGTGAGATAAAAAATTTACAAGATAAATTTACAGCTTTAAATTTGATCATTATTCACAAGTTAGATACATAGGTTAATGGCTTTTCAATACTTTATTTGAAACAAGATAATAAAAAATATGGGTAAAAATTGATTATTTTAGACACTAAATTAGTGAATATATTTGATGTTTTTCTTAGAAAACTACTATATATATCCTTTTATATATTTTAAGTATCAAAATTTATTAAATTAATAAATAATTTTTTATTTAAATTTATTTAAACTGATAGTATTATTAGTTTCCAGTGAAGATTCAACCAGAAAAACAACTTCATAAGTTAAATCTAATTGAAATTTAAATTTTTGAAAAATATTTTTTTCTATTTTAAATATTCCAGTTTTATGCATTGGTGTTATTTAAATTAAACATATAAATCTATATAAAAGAATTTGTTATAAAGAAGAACATGATTAATTTTTATTTAAAAGTGATTTTTTCCTCTATTAAAATATATTGCATGAAAATAAAAACTCTGGAACCTGTTTATGGATATTATAGGACTATATACATAACTGTAGAATTCTTTCAGTCTATCATTTGAAAGAAAAATCATACTATAATAATTGAAGTTAAAATAAAAGCTATTTAATTTAAAAAAAAAGATTCTACAAAGCTTTTTATTTATTCCCATGACTTCATATATTATAACAAAAATTTTATGATAAAAAAAATTACTTTGATTATATTATAATATGTGCTTTTAAACTTTAGAAATTTAGAAGAAATTCTCACAGCTTAGCTAAGCTTGACCCACAGTCAGGAATAGATTTTCATCGAAAGTTTAATCTAAACTCTATTAAAGCTAAGGTATTTAATTTTATAAATTTGTATGTATTTATTTGCATAAAATATTTTTAGAAATTAAGAGAGCTCATAGAGTAGTTTTTTTATTGATTAAGTAACAATATACATATTAAAAAGTATTATAAGCTTTCTTTATCTGAGTGTTTATTTATTATATGCATTTATTGATTTATAAACAGTAATCAGAAATTAAGATATTAAGATAAAATTTTAGTTATATTGATAGATCATGAGTTAAAGTTTCATTTGAAGCTCATGATCAATGAAAAAGATTTTTTCACCTCACCGGAAGTACTCACATGTAAATTTAAAACTATGTAAGTTAAGCTGATGAGAAATATCAAAATTGGTAAAGCTTTAATCAAGTTTTTTGGTTCAAATTATTTTCTAAATTACATTTTTTTTCATAACATATTTAATCATAAACCATATTTCATAAAATTGTTATAAACAAAAACTATAATAATATTATATGGGGTTTTTATTTTATTTCTTCTAATAATTAAACTTTTAACATATATAAATAATGATCAATACATCTGTATGTTGAACTAATGACCATTCATAAAAATTCATACACCATAATTTAAAATTTTTTTACATGATAGAATAAATAAAGAGCTGTTGTACTCTTTTTAAAATGATTATGCATGTCTAAAACTAATGAAATCAACACATGGTTTTATGTCCTCTCAACCCCATTGTATGTCCTCCCCTTTCCCTCCTCATTCACCCCTCCCAACCCCTGTTCTACAATAAACACTCTTTAGAAACTCTTAATCTGCCCATAAAAATCTTGCCTAACCTTTTTGCTTCCCAAATAACCTTTCTCTCCCCTCTTTCTAGCCTCCCAAACCCTTGTAGAGCCAATAATTCAACACCCCATTTTTTCCCTTTACCTTGCTGCCCCAACCTTTGAACCCCATGTTCCTCCCTTCCAATCCAGTCCAAATTTCTTTCTAAAAAAATAAAATGCTAGAGAGGAGTGGGTAGGTAATGATACTTAATGGAGAGGAGTGGAGAGGGGTTCAGAAGGGTGGAGAGGAGTGGAGAGGGAGAGAGAAGGTGGAAAGGGATTGAAAAGAATGAAGAGGGGAGTGGAAAAGGTGGGGAGAAAGATGAGAGGAGAGGAAAAATGAAGCTTTCAGAAGGAAAGGAGTGTGGTGTTCTTGAGAGGGATTAAACAAAGAGGGTCAAAGAAGATAGTGATACAAAATAAATATACAAAATATGGTACAAATAGTAGGAACAGTAACTATCTGAATCCTAAAATCCCACAAGTCCTATACTATTTTTTTCTTTGTTTACTTAAACTAAATAAAAATATACATTTTAATATTTTGAAATTTAGAAGATGAAAGGAAATAAATTTTAATAAACATTAGTATGAAAATGTTTTTTATTTACTAGTAAAATATATTATGTATATTAATTTTGAAAATTATATGTCTCAGTAAAGTATTTTTAGCATCATATTTATGATTTTTGAACCTTATTTAGATATTTTAATAATTTGTAAGATTCAATACTATTTAATCATACAATTAGTATTTAATTTTTTCAACCATTGAAAAGATTAAAATAAATAATATCCATTCAAAAAGTAATTTTAATGAACAAATTCACATATTAGGGGGTGTCAGTTTTGAAAAATTGGCACATATCTTAAGTACAAATTTCAAACCAAATCAGCACTTAAATTTTGAAAGAAATTCACTTATTTTAAAAATAGGTGTCAGTTATGACCTCAAATAAGCACTTTTTTCCCAATTTATTTCACAATCACATGTTGGCCACATCATTGCTTCCTTGCCTACCTCATCCCTGACACATGTAACTCTAAGACCCCAATCCTCTCATCAATTCTTAGCAAACACCTCACACTAAGATTTGAAACATTTTATTGAGAAATTTTACCCAGCCATGTTTTTTTCCTTCTTCTTTTATGTTTTCATCCTCCCCAAATCAGATGTCCACCTTCATCAAAGTTAAATTGCTTTTTGTTGATGGAAAATGAAGTAAAAAAGAAGACAAAAGGGAGAAATGACATCAATTCTGAATGAAGGAGAGGCTCAAAAGATATCAGTCAAAATATAAAAAGGCTCATTTTGCTTTGACTTCTACTGTCATTGGTATTGATGATTATGATCTGGAGAATGGAATAACTACTGTTTCAAAAAGCTCAATGTCATGTATCTTCTCTATGAGGAAATTGATATTCTTTTTGGTTCCTGATTTAATAGTTACTTTTAATCTTATCAAAAATAGTTATATCATGTGATTATGATAACAACATTTTTCCATACTGGACTCTAAAATATTTCACTTTTTGAATTTCAGATGGTAAAATAATACTGACACCTATGCAAAAAACCTCATCAGCAACATAATTTAATCACATCACCACCAATTTAGCATTTCTAAAAAAAGATAAGTTGAAAAAATTCTATATCTGTTTGAAAAATTTGGCAATACCCTCCCCTGCATTTTATTGAAGAAAAGGGGTGGTTATCACCAATTTTTTCTAAGTCATCAATTTTCCATGTCAGATTTGAAAATTTGGGAATACCCTCCCCTGAACTTTATTAAATTAAGGGGTGAAAATCACCAAAATTTAGAATAATTCTATAAATTAATAAATAAATAAATAAGATAAGTCAAATTCACTAGTTTTTAAGTAATAACAATCTGTCAGGCTGAGGTCAAGCACAAAGACGTGAATTAGCTTGAATGGTCAGTTGTCTAGAAGTTTTTAATAGTACTATATGAATACTGTAGTACAAATTCAATAAGTATTAAAATATAACTCAAAATAAGGGTCTCAGTAATGCTAATCTCACTAATTATATATGGCTTACAATCTTCATAGCTGGTAGAAAAATAGATTAAATAAATTCAGATACTATTCAAAGACTTTATAAGTACCATTGATATGTATTGTAATTGTATTGGTTATATGTTTAAGTTGTAATGATAAAGAATGAAGAAAATAAGACCAAAAACCTCCTCCTTTTATACACAATTACTTCCCCATGACCCCTATACTTTACCAGCTCAATATACAGTTAATGACGCCTCATTCTAGCCAATAGACATGTTCAGAACCAAAAAGAGTGACTAGTAACATAATTAGAATGATATCACCTGCCAAAATCCTGTAGTAATAGGGATAATCTATCAAAAATAAAGAATAAGCAAAAAAGAGAGTATATGCCTATTATACATTAATATAAAGGCCTAAAAGGGGAAATTAAGACTTATTAATACTTAATAATAAGGGGGATTAACTGTAGAAATGTTGGGGCTAATCGTGACATTATATTACATGAAATCCTTATTCAAAAATAACCAAAAATTGACTGAGAAACCGCCAAAAAACCCAAAAAAGGGCATGAGATGTGGGGTAACTACATGCAGTCCTTGGCAGGCACTTGCACGGGTAAATCCTTGCTTGTCTAATTTAGGAAAATTTAAGCGTGGTAGTGAATTAAAGTGTCAAAAATGAGGTTATTAATGAAATTTGTGCATATAAAGAGGGTCAATGCATTTATAATTAAGCTATGACACTAAATAAGCACCTGTTGCCTATTTTAGTGTGTTTTCCCACAGTGGGCGTAGAATGTGGGGTAATTATAGTTTGAAGAAGCTAACTTTGCTAAAAATGAAGCTATTCACACGGGAAAAATGCAGGCAGTATGTGGCCAGTACACAGAAGCCATTTCTGGCATAAAAAACACCAAATTTGAAAAGTGTTATTTTTATGCATTTGAGTAGCCAAATCAATATTCCTAATTAAGAAAAACTGATCTGTCAAAGCGCATTTTTAATATTATTAAATTTATAGTGCATATAATCAACTTTTAAGTGATTTAAAGTGCATTTCTTGTTTTTTACATAAAACAATGAAAATAACAGCTTTAAGTGTACTTAAAAATTATGTAGCCTTATATTTAAGGCTCTTAAGATTACCCTAACATATTTCAACCTAATATTAAGTACATAAGACTTATAAAAGGTGGATATATGTGTGTATATAAGGTGTTATAATGGCATATTTTGTATATTATCATAATTTTACTTATGTATACTATTTGTGTACTCTAATTTATTTATCCCATGTATAGTCCATGTGTTTAACATAACTTATAAGTACTTTTTACTCAGTCCTGAGAATATCCAGGCTGACACAATCCCTCAAGCCAAAATGCAGACCAAGTCTAGAAACTATGTTCAGGACTTTATAAAGGTATAAGCAAGATGAACCCCATGAAAAAATTTAATGTTATCATGATTATCTTTTATAAAACACAACTTTGTTGTCTCATTACTTTTGTTTAGTAAATTTAAAGATCATATTTGTTTATCAAAAATTTATGAAAGGATAAAAAATATTTGATGACTTTACAAATCCACAAACTTTTTATATCTACCTAAATGTTTGTAAATTTATTAATTTTACCTTCCTTTTTTACCTTGTTTATTTGTTGATCTAACTTTTAACTGATCTGATAAGTGAAGCAAGAATGTGTGAAGGATAGACATATGAAAATTGTAAGAAAAAGAAAAAAACACACCTTGATGAAAGGTCAGAATAATAAGTAAAGAGAAAGGAAGCTGGAGGAATCTGGAAGGATGGATGCATGATTTAAACATTATGTTATGCATTATGAAATAAGTAAAAGTGAAAATAAGAAAAAAAGGCTCAATTTTAAAGGTCAATATCTCAGCAACCACTGAACCAAATTATAGTCCATTTTCTGGAAATGAAAGATGGGCTTCAAAAGTATCTTCAGCTAAAAGGACAGTAAATTCAAATAAAACTATCCCTAATACTGACTCTGATTTTTAAAATTGCATAGAAACTTGAAAACTGATGAGGAAAATTCCAAAAAGAGTGAGATAAAATCCTAGTTAATCAAAGGAATCTGGAAGGATAAATGCATGATGCAAACATTATGTTATGCATTATGAAATAAATAAAAGTGAAATGTTAAGAAAAAATCTAACCTTAAAAGGTCAATATCTCAGCAACCGCTGAGCCAAATTCAAATCAGTTTACTGTACATGAAAGATAGTCTTCAGAAGTATCTTAAGCTAAAAGGACAGTTGATTCAAATAAACCTAAACCTAAATTTGTCTCTACTTTTCAAATTTACAAAAACTTGAAAATTAATGATTAAAAGTCCAAAAAGAGGGAGATAATAGCCTAGCTAATAATCATATAAGTGTTTCAGAATCCTTGTTCTCTAATTATGCAATATAAAAATGTGAAATAAGAAAAGTAAAATTTGGAAAAAAGGCTCAACTTCAAAGGTCAAAATATCAGCAACCACTGAACCTAATTCAAACCTGTTTGTGGGAAATGGGAGATAGGCTTTAGTAGAATCTTCAGTTAATGGAAATGTGATTTAAATAAACCTAACCCTAATTTTTTATGTAAAAAATAAAAGAAAAAAAGTCAAATTGGGAAAAAAAGGCTCTACTTTAAAGGTCAATATCTCAGCAACCACTGAACCAAATTTAAATCTGTTTGCAGGAAATAAAAGACAGCCATTAGGAGAGTCTTAAGTTAAAAGGACATTAGATTCAAATAAACCAAACCATACTTTTGCGTCTGATTTTCAAAATTTTACAAAAACTTGTAAAGTGATAATAAAAATGACAACATGAAGAGTTGAATAAGTCTAATGTTATCCATATATGAGTACTACATAAATTTTAGTATGAAATTTTCATAGATAGAATGAGATATTATATAGACATGAAATAAAGGAGATGAAACTTACCTTAATTTAAAGGGAGGAAAAATACAGTGAGAAAGAGTGAAGTTGGAATTTGGGGGAAATTAAATATGGAGCAAGTTAAATGCTTAAAGAATTTTCAATGTATGTGTTCCATGGCATGGAACAAAAAAAGGTGAAATAGGAGAAAGGGGGAATGATTACCAAGACAAGGAGGGATGAAGAATAGGATGATAGAGCTAAAAAAAGAAAGAAAAGAGGGAGAGAAGGAAAAAGATTATTTTTACCTATAAAATAAAAAAATAAAAACTTACCAAAAAAATTTAGGTACAAAAAAAATTAATTAGAAAATATATAAGTAAAAATAATAAAATGACTTACCTGGAGAGTTGAGTTGAGAAAATAATTGACTTCAAATTATTGGAGGGATAAAAGAGGAGAGGAGGAAATGGATATAAGTGATGAAAGAGAAAAAGGAATGACTAAAAAATTATCCAATTGGTGAAAGTATGCAATTTCATGTTGAGATAATGAAGGAGAACAAAGAGACTTGAAAAAAAGAGTCTATAACAGAAAATTTAAAATCAAAGTCATATGCAAATAAGAATAAACATTCTAAAGAAAAATTCCTGATAAGTCCTGAAAAACTGTCTAAAAATGAGTACAGATAGGTTGAGAAGTGTATTGATGGTGTACTTGAGGTATGAAGTACTTGAGGCTTTCTTGGAAGAAGGTAATGTTTCCTGGGAATTTTTTATAAAAAAAGAAAATCTTCTTCAAGATCAGAATCAGAATTGCAATCAGAGTCCAAGAGGAGATCAAGAGCTATGAATTCATTGCTTGATGTAGCTTATCACCATTTGAGAGTGATGAAGGCATGACTCTTATACAGTATAAAAATTTAAATGATTTATGATTTTTTGAGTTATGAATTGTTATGCTGTGGAGTGCTGTGTTTGAATGGGATGATGCTGACAAATAAGTGAAGTGGGAATTATGGTGAAATCAGCACTTTTTCTTGAGAAAGTGCGGATTTGAGTGAAATAAGTGACTTATTTCATTTTGAAGTCCACCAGTGTTGGGGATAGTGTTTTTTGGAAATACACACTTAAATAAGTGTGGATTTGTAAGTGCAGACTTGCCAGAACTGACACCCCCTATTATATATTATAATTTCTCCATGTATTGTTGACCAAAGAAGCTTATATAATGAATTAATATGGTTTCTTATTAAGTCTATACTTTGTTATTTTTCTGAAACTGTGCAAATAAACTGCTTAAGTGGTTTGGGAAATATGTTTTTCTCAGCATAATTCAGGTGTTATCTGCAATGAATTCAAATTTCTAAAAAAAATATCATTCTTCATATGTCAGACCTTTTTCAAAGTATTATTAACTATGATTCATTAAATTTTCAAGTTATATTTAGGTTGACTTCTCCAAAATTTCAATCTTTTTTCTTGGTTTTTTCATCACTACCTAAATTTGGGCTCAATTTGTTATGAATTAGGGTTCAAGGTTATGAATTATCTATAAAGTCCACCCCCTATATTTTGTGGTTTTAGAGTTAGAAGTACTTCCCCTATCTGATAATATACTTTCAGACATTCCATTTAGCTTCCAGACATGCACCACTATTAACTCTGAAAAACCCTCTGATGTAGCTTTGTTAGTGGTGGGGAAAATTTACCATTTTGATGTAGTGGTCTACTACTGTGAGGATAGCATTCTTTCCTAGATACTTGGGTGACTCCACTATAAGATCCTAAGAGTGTTCCTTCAAAAGCTTCTTGGGTATGATTAATGGGGTTAGTGGCATGGCTTTTGGGCTAATCTTTTTCCTCTGGGAAGAGTCACACATTGCTACATAGCACTGGATGTATGCCTTCATGGACTTTTAGCAGAATTTGCGATTTTCCAGATCCATTCTCTTCAGCAGTCCTGGGTGTCCTGCCATTTTGTATTTTTGCCTTAACTTGAACACCTGTCTCTTTATCTCTTATTCATTTGGCACGGCTATCCTCCTATTCTAATACAGTGCTTCACCTTCCAGGTGATACTCCTCCAAACCTTTCCTTACCAATACCTTCTTAGATGAAAGAACCATTACTAACTCCTGCACTCCCTCATCATTTTCTTGCTCCCTCTCTACCCATTCCATCAAATCCTCATCTAGGACTACCCCCTCTTCAAGGTCCCCTTTAAAAAAAGTTGGTCAAACAGTATGCAGCTTGTTTAGTGCTGGGGGAAAGTCAGGAATTTGTGATAATGCATTAAGTTTACTACTTATCTTCCCTTTTCAAAATCAAACAACAATATTAATTCTTCTTAGCATTTCTGCCCAGAGTTCTTTCCAGTGAGTTAATTTTTTAGTGGTCAGAAAGGTTTCCAAGTCTTTGTAATCTGTGTAGATAATAACTTGTAAAAAGTGTGCTCCTTCTTCTTAATAGTGGCGCCAGATGTGTAAAGCCTCTACCAGTGCAAATAACTCCTTATCATATATTTTATAGTTTAAATTAGTGCCTATCAGTGTACATGAGAAATATGCTACTGGGTATAAGATATTCTCAGAGTCATATTGGGATAATACTACACCTAGGGAAAGTCTGAGAAGTCACATTCTTGAAAAAATTGCATTAGTAAGTCTGAAATTGTAAGAATAGGGGCTTTCACAAATTGTCTTTTTAGGTATTCAAGTGCATTTAGTTGGCTACTTTTCCAGGTGAATTTGGCTTCCTTCTTTGTGAGGTTGTGCAATGGTTGGAAAATGTGGGAGTAATTTTCAATAAAGTAGAAGTAAAAATCTTCAAAGCCTAAAAATTACTGGAGCTCCTTTACTGATATTTGTGTTGGCCACTCTTTTGCTTCATTTACCTTCTCCTGATCGATTTTCATCCTATACTTTGAAATAATCATTTCCAGGTAGGGGATTTCAGTTAATGAGAAGGCAAATTTTTCAAGTTTTAACAATACTTACAACTTCCTCAAGCACTTTAAACAATCCTTCACATGTATCCAGTACTCCTTCATTGATCTTGAGTAAATTAAGATGTTCTCCAGATACACTGGTACATCTATCCTACTATCCCTGAAGTTGTTATTGGTGAAGTCTTGGAAAGTTGCAGGTGTGCTACATGGACAAAAAAGTATTACTAACTATTCAAAATGACCAAATTATGTGCAGAATTCCAGTTTGTGTTCATCTCCTTCTTTCACATTTGGTGGTGAGCCTCCCTAAGATCTGAGGATTTAAAAATTTTTACAGCCTAAAGACTATCAATCTTCTCACTAGTCAGTGGAAGGGGGTATCTGTTTTTGAATTTCATCCAATTTAACCATATGAAGTCCATGCATGGTCTCAGTGATCTATCCTATTTATCTGAAAAGATCACTGGAGCTTCCCAGGGAGATTTTGATTCTCTGATGAAACCATTTTTCAAATTTCCATCAATTTTTTCTTTTAGTGCTGTTGACTCCAAGGTTTACAATGGGATTATGCAGCTAAATTTAGGAGTTTCTCCTGGAATCAACTCAATGCCAAAGTTGTATTGTCCATGAGGTTGCAGGGTTTTGAATCCTCCATTTCAAACAGTGGTAAGAGCTTCCAATAAGCTTCAGGGTCCATTTCCTTGAGGCTTCTACTTGGCTTTGAGGAGTGGACCTACGCTGAAATCTTAGAAGATATTTTCCATGCTTTTGTGATGCATTTAAGCTCCTGCTCTTCCTCCAGAGCCCCCTCCAAGTCCTGAACTTTATTTTCAAGAGAGAGTGTCAGTTCTTGCAGAAAGTCTACTGATGATAAGAAAACACCATGAGACTCACCAGGAGGGGCCCATGATCCCTTAAGGGGCCAGAGGGCTTATACTTTATCTCCTTAACACTCCTTTCTATCTTCTGTCTTCCTCTGTCTCTGTTGAGCCTTCTCCTCCTCTTGGCCCACTTCATCCCTTCTCTGTCCCTTTCTGGTGTTCCCAATTAAAGACTCATCCCCACCCTGCTGCTTAGTATCAAGAGAAACAATAAGTTCTGCAAGAAAGTAAACTGATGATAACAAAAAATCAGAAGACTTTCCAGGATAGGCCAGGAGGCCAATACTTTAGCGCCAATGTCCCCTTTCCTTCCCATTTGAACTGTTTTTTTTCCAGTCCATGTGCATTTTGTACTGGTAAAGCCATTTTATCCCCAGTACCATGTCATACTGGTCTTTCAAGTTTTTTGTGGATTCCATGCACTGAGATTCCATGTCATTACACCAGAATCTGCAAGAAAATTTTTTTTACCTTTTCTCCCCCACCTGGTGATCCATAAAACTTAATTAGATGCATGAAATGGTCTAATTTTACTTTTTCTTTTTATTCCTCTGTAAAAACTTATTGAAAATTAAACATTCTGTGACCCCACAGTCAATCAGGGCTTTTACATTTTTTGAGGAATCAAGAGTAATTAAAGGTAAGTTCAGTATAATACAATTATCATTTACTTCAAGTGGCCTACATTCTAATAATTTTTCTACTAAATTTACCTCATCGTTTTGTTCTAATTGGCTAAAGTATTGAATAAACTTCACTCCCAAATGCTTTCTTTTACCTGCACCTTTCCTGTGCTATCCTCCACTTAACTAACCCTTATTTTTTCTCTATACTCCCTTGCCTAGTGACCACTGCTTCCACACCTTACACACAAACCTTGCTCATGCGCCTTGGTATTCTTCATCTGAAATCCTTTTTCTCCCAATAGCTCTCTGTAATTTATTCTGTCAATATCCATGGAATTCAGGTCCCTGGTGCTGGCTCCACTTGATGGGACAAATTTTCAACACTGAAAAGTCCCACTCTCACCATCCATTTTCTGATTCATAAACTTGTTATCAATTTGGATAGCTAGCTCCATGAGCTCTTGGAGAGCGTTTGGATGGGGATTAATGATTAGGGATTTCTTTATTCTTGGTTAGAGCCCATTCCTGAATTAAAATATGAGCTCCTGTTCTCCCCATGTTGTGACATAGCTGGTGTGGCCCCAGAAATCCAACACATACTTGGCCACTCAATTTTTTTGGTGTAAATGATTTAATACATTTTCAGAGGTTTTGGAAACATAAGGAACATTAAAAGGTAGCTCAAATGAAGCCATGAACTTTCAAAAAGTTGTTGCTTCACTGGCACCTTCAAGTTTTTACTTTGTATATGGACTTTCCCAGCATGCCACCTTGTCTGTGAGGCAATATATTTCAAATCCAATTTTGGATTGCTCATATGGAAACTGGTAGCCATTGAGAAGGAAATAGAGGCTTACATTTAATGAATACTGATCTGCAAGGGATACTTTCTTTCCATAAAAGATTTCTTGGGCTTCAATCTTTGGGCCTATGACAGGTGGTGCTAGTGTAGTGGGAAGTGCCTGTGCTTTGACTTCAGCACCATCAACTCTGCCTCTGTGGGGGAACAATATGAGAATTTCTCCTCTTCTAGAAATTCCATGAGCTTGGAATTCTGTTCTTGCAAGTTACCATCTGCTCTTGCATTGCAGCAAGGTGTGCTGTGTTGGGTTGGCCTGAGGGGTTCATGATTCTTTTGTAGTGTGCTGGTTATAGATTAGACAAAATCTTAAGACCTAAGAGGGAAGACTACTACAATAGTTAAGCACTAGTTTAAGATTGTACTGACTATTCTGGTACAGAAGTGTGACTAACTAGACTGACTAAGATGGGGTTTCCAACAGTGAGGGTTCCAAATTTGGGAGACTAAGAACTGGATTTCTAAATAAGTTATCTGATGAGGAGCTCTCCACAATGCTGTGGCAGTCTAAAGTTTAGTAAGGCACTAAATATTTCTGAAAATATATTATGGGACACTCATTATGGAATATTAGAGGTTAATTTAATTTTAGATTAATTTTATTATAATAAAGTTGGTTGGTTTTATAGCAAATATTGGTTAAAATAATGTATCAAGGAAAATAATCATTTTATGGTTAAGAAAAATTATTATGGGCTTTAAAATACATGTAAATAAAATTTAGGAGGCTTAAGAAGCTTTGGAATTTTTAGTATTTTTTTTATATTTTTAATAATATTATTAAGTATTTTAAAATGTTTTGATTTTGGTTAAATTGATCAACTTAAAAGATTTGTAGCTTGTTGAATTAGGCTTCAGAAACCAGGAAGATTCACGGAAATGTTTTTCAGATGTAGATCTATCATCTCTAATTTTTATAGACCTTTTATTAAGGACTTAAGGTACTATTATAGTCCAGATGTCTTCACCACACAATATGGGGGGCGGACTTGTTAGCAAGTGCGCAACCTTGGACTCAAGTTCACCACAGATTGAACACACATTGAGATATTGACAAAGGAACCATACAATCAGGGATAAACACCACTCAGCAGAACAGTTTTAGGTGGGTCTTCAAGTAGAGTTCAATATGAGTTCAGTATGAGTTCAGTCTGAGTTCCATCTGAGTTGTGCCTGAGTTCAGGTTGGGGACTTGCTAGCAAGTCCACCCCCTATATTGCGTAGTGCTTGACACACTCTTTACAAACTCCAGACAAGCTCCAGAAGAGAAAAGGGGGCACATGACAAGACTATGCATATATAAGCTGTAGACTCAAAAGTAGACCACACACACAAATCAAATATTTATATATACAAAAAAATGCATTAAATCAACCACTTAAAATATCTTTAAAGATTTTTTAATACCCTTATAATATAACATTTTTATATAACACTTCATATATTTTACACAAAAACTTTAAAATGTACACATATAGAATGTCATTAGAAAGTTCTCAACTCCAGTGACCCAATTTTAACATCTTTTAATAAAAATAAAAACTTAGTAAAAACATATAAATTTAATCCTTTAAATACCTTTTCACTGGTACAACTTTGTGTTATATTTCTTACACAGGGGGAAAATCCTTGAACTAGATGTCTAGTTCAGTTTTTGGTTGCAGGGTATGGCTCTGGGTCTGATTTGTGGAGTGACCCTGTTTGACTCCACCTTATTTTTTTGCTTTTCTGACATTGGCACCTCCTTGACTCATGTAATATCATTTTCATGGATTCATCCATAAATTTGATTTGCACCTCCTGTTCCCTTCTCTTACAAGCATACTTATAAGAGACCACCTTAATCCTCTTCCAAGGGCAAAAAATAAGGTGGGCTCAAAAAGTGAAATTCAATGGTTTGTCACAAAAATGCACCTAGGAATGAAATAGGGTCACAAAATTGAACTATACATCTATTTCACCATCTTATCCCACTGTGTTATATTATCATAAGAGCACAGATTCTAACAACTCAAATACATTAATAATAACTGGTCAACAAGTATTTTTTTTACAAAGTAGAAATTATTGCCTAGATTATCAATAAATCTTATTTTACTTAAAGGGACAGGTTTTTCTTAGGTTTATCCAGCTCCCCTAAATTCTGCTTACACCAAGGCAACTGTAAGAGTCTTTTTACATTTGGTGGCACCCAACATGGTGTTTGAATTTTCTGGCTTTTGACAGACTTAGTTGACACTTGGACTATTTCAGACTGCAAGAGGCTCAACTTTTTGAATCCTTTTTTTAACATTTGATCTTTACTTTTGGGATGTCTTCTGCTACTTTATCTAGTTTTTCTGTTTTATGTGCTGCTCCTGTTATGGCATCAGTTGACATTCAAACTTAGGATGGGGCCAAGCTTAATGGTGAAGAGATTAAATGGTTTTTGAGCAGGTATGAAGCTGCTTCTGCTGTTGACGGGGCTTCTCATAGTGATATGATGAAGAAAATTAGGTTATTTATTGTTCACAGAGAGGTGGAAAAATTTGTCATTGTCATGGAGTGTAATAAAAAGTAGAATTGGATAAAGTTGCCAAAAGAGATGGTGGAAATATGGGGTGTTAGGTATTCTATGGTGGACTTGAACTAGAATGTTTTTCAGCCTTTTTATCCCAAGGACTGAGTATATCTTATGTTTAAAATAAGATAACCTTAATTTCATTAATCTTATAAGTTAAAATTAAGGTTATAATGTCTATATATATAATTATTACACTATTATATGACTTATAGTAGTTTAAATAGCTTATCAATAGCCCTATAATACTTTTGGAGGTGTTAATTAAGTCATAATATACTTATCTTAAGTGATATTAAGTAATTATAGATGTACATTAGCTTATTTGTAGGCATAAACTCATATTAAATGAAATATGTAGTTTTATTATGGATATATAGGTCTATAGGCCAGTTTTAACCTATAAATAGCCTATAAGCTTTATTTTTCTCCTTTTTTTAGGTCATATGGACATATTTAGTGGACTAAAAATTCTTACACAAGCATATACACCTTTTTCAGGCACATATATCCGGTTTGGACAACTTAATCTGCTTCCTTTGATGGATTTTCACAGATTTATGGGTTGGGATATGATTAATGGGTAAATATGGATGCTTGGGGATGTTATTAGGGGCTTGTAAATTTGATTTTTTTCCTTTATATACTTTGGGTTTCATTATATACTCTTTGGATGAGTTATTTCACCTGTTTCTTTATAGTATCTGCTTTTATCTGTTTTCTCTATTTATGGTATGGGTTTATGATATAATTAATTGTGATGGAGGGTCCTTACTGGAGGTCTGAGTGTTAAAAATTCTTGAAGTGGACGCCATGGGGAGTTTATGGGCCCTCACAGTGCTTTAATTTCCAGGGAGAGAAGTGACATCATCTGGATTATATGTCTGTGCACTCCAGTGGATTTCGGTATAAGTAAGGGAGGATTTGATGGGTTATGGGACATCACTTACTTACTAAAATTCAAATAAACATTATAACACAATTATGATAATAAATAAATATATTTTAAAGAATTTATAAATTGATATTATCTTTATATAAGCTATAACTTTATTTTATTAACCTATTTTCCACCACCAGCATGCACAAAAATCCAAGTATTGTGAGTTTGTATTGAGAATAACTCCTTTCTTAGTCTTCCCCTGAGGTTTAATCACTAAATCATTTATAAATAAGTAACTTGACCATTGATAATTACTATTAAATCATACTTTGATACTATCATACACTGAAAATTGGGGATTTTCCTTAATTATTACTTATTATTTAGTATAAGCCTTAGGAGGTGATAATTACTGTATTGTATCTCATAAATAATAAATATTTGGGTGTTCAGAACATTGGTGGGTCATCATAGCTCACTAATTGCGTAGAAGAGCCCTTATAATAATTTTACTAATTTTTTATAATAAAAATTAGGTATATACAGTAGTAAAACTGTATCCAATATAAACCTGATTTCACTTAGTATTTAATCACCAATATAACAACCAATTAAATTGGTATATGGTTAAATCATGGTAAGCTATCTATTCACCCTAATTAAGGTCTATTTAAGCTTATTATTTAATTTTTAACAGATTTTTTTAAATTTTCATTTCATTTTATTTTAATAAATAAAAATATAAATTCAGGGTAAGCTCCAGCAATTTTATTAGTATTTATATTGCTAATATTTTTTGTCTACTAATTAAAATACAAGTTCTCTCTTTTTTAGACATGGAGAATAATTATTAAAGCATAATGAGTGCTCCACATGACAATGTAAGTGATAAAACTGCTTTTAACACCAGGTCTAAAGCTAAAAACACTGTACCAGGACATCACTATTGAAGGACAGACCTAACCACAGTCAGAAGCAATAAAAATAGAGAAAAGGACACCTTATTAAAAAATATGACTATAAAAAGACTTCATCTCTTCTTCAGGATCAACTAATCTATCTGGAAAAACAGGTTCTGAAACTAGAGGAGTCAAAATCTTCTATAATAAAGGAAGTAGAAAAGGTGGAAAAAAACTGCAGGATAGGATTCAAGAAACTAAAATAAATTTTGGCTGAGCTGAAGGGAGTACAGCTAAGCCAGCAACCCCCTATCCAAAGAGGATCAATTCAGTCCCAGGACAAGATCTATGTGGAAAAAGGGAGTGGGATTGGTTCCATCAGCAGTGGGAAAGCCACAATTGCAACAGGGATCCACCCCCTCATCAGACAACATCATCTCACCCTTACAAGGCAAAGAAAAAGCACCAAACGTAAGGGCTTGCTCCTATCCCTTGATAAGTAGATAAACTTCTCAGATTGCAAACACTAATGATGATTACATTTCAGGTAATATAATTGATGTCAAACCTTTTCAGAAAATTGAGGAGGAATTAAGACAAATAGGTTTGATGTAGATACACCTGATTTATTGTTTGTTAATAACAATAGTACTATTTACAATAAAGATACAGTTAACCCTCAGATACCACCACTTATTAGTGAGTTGAGAGACTCACAAAATATTGAAGAATTTGAGAAGGAAGATTTTGAGTATTTTAATATTAATCCAACTGTCCATAGAATTGTTTCAGCAATATGGAATAGAATGACTGAGTGTGAGGATCAAACAATTAAGCTCACAAGTGAAAAACTTTTGTCCTTGAAATTGAATATTTATCAAGAGGAAACAAGAATCAAAGAATTAGAGAAAGAAAATTTCTCTCTAACTCTTAAATATGACTCTTTAAGTGATAAATATAGTGACCTTTCAAAAAAATTCTGTAAGTTATAAAAATTGTATGAAGCACATTTATTAAAGTATGAATCAAGAACAAAGTTATCTTTTTCTCAAAAAAACAGAGTGTCTCTGATCTGTTACAAAGATTAGCTTAGTTTGAGATTTAAACTTCCAATGTACTAATGAATTAGGATAATCATAAGTATATACAGTATAATAATAATCCTTTCATTTGAAAGAATGAATCTCAATCATTCCCGATGCCACCACAAGTAAAACCATCTGGTGGATGTGTCAAGTCTAGGAAAATAAATGTAAGTCACAAATCCGTGCAAGAGGAAATACAAGACCATTTATCTAAAGTTAGTGAGTTATTTAATTTGTCTAAGATTAGTGAGATTGAATCCAATCTGAGGAACTTGCCAAATATTGATCAGTACCCAACTTATGATGTTGAAGCAAGCTCTGTTTGGAATAATTTTATTCAAAGAATTGAAAATTTAAAATTCTCATATAATTTACCAGATGAAGAAAAAACATCAAAACTAGTTTTATTATTTAAGGATTTTGATTTATTATGTTTGAAGCTATTTTAAATAAGGGCCAAGATTACTCTTGGGCTGAATGGAAACACCTCATTTAAAAACAGTTTGGTGATTCTAAATTCAGACTAACTCAGCAAAGATTATATGAGAAAACATGATATAACTTGTTAAATCATGACAAAACTTTGATATTTTTAATCAATTTAAATAAAATATTAAAAGCCATTGATCCAAATATAAATTTTAACTTATGGAAAGATAAAATAATATATAAATTACCTATATTTTTCAGAGACATTGTTGTAGCTAGAAAAATAATGGTTAATGAATACTCTGAATTTATTAATATTTGTAATGAAATATTATTAAACCATAAGTATGAAGCAAGGTACACCACTTATAAACAAAATAATGAAACTGTGAAAAAAAATAATTTTAAACCACTGCAGGAAAAGTAGAAAAAACCTACTGCACCTGTAGTACCTAAAAAGTATGAAACTAATACTTGTGATAAGTGTAATAAACCTTGGGTTAAAGGTCAAAAATGTGAGAGAAATATAGATATTCTTGAAAATCAGCAAGAATCTGAAAATGAAACAGAAAAAGTAGAGATTCAAGTGATTATGACAGTAATATCTCACATAGTGATGAAAATGAGGTCTGTATGCTGGAAGATTATTTTTCAATCTTTGAAAATTCAATATTAAATATGGACTCGAAAGAATCTTTAATGAATTTTGAGGGCACTGAAATTATTAAGGATATACTAGCTGACAAATTAAAAATGTCACCTATCACGGTTCCAGCAATGATTTCTGGAGAAAATGTAAATTTAGTATTGGACACAGGAGCTGCTGGTTCTGTTTTTTCTGCAAATAAATTACAAAAAATTCATAGTGATTATAAGTCAAAGCTTTAACCCCTTAAAAGTAAAAATTGGAGAGGTTTTGGATCAGTACTACACCTGATTGGTAGATAAAAAGCTGCTGTTTATTTGAACATCAATATGGTTATGTTAGAGTAGCTTGTGAAATTGTAGTAATGGATAATACTATTTGTAGTAGCTGTTTTATCATTTTAAATGAAATTTTGATAAGGTTTGGTGTGAAATTAGACCCTGCTAATAATAAATTTGCAATTGGCATGAATGGTAAAAGAAAATTTAAAATAAATTCTTTTAACACACTCTTACACATAGAGTCAGTCATAGATATTCCTTTCAAAGGAAGAGAATCCAATGAGATGGAACTTCTTGAAAAAGAAGTTTTAAAAGCATCATTTGGCACTCAGATAAGTGAAGCTGAGAAGAAAAATATTTTGGACTTAATTAAAGCATTTTCAATGGCTTTTGCAAATGTGACCAATGAACTTGGCCTTGTAAAAATCATGAGATGAAGATTAGTTTAACCTGTGAAATGGATAATATTTCTTCTAGTCTTAAAAAGAAACCATACCCTGCTTCAACAATGATGAGAAAATACATTGAGGATATTATTAGAATGTTTTTAAACATGAAAATTATCAAAAAGGTTGAAACTACACCAAAATATTGTGTGATATCACCAGTGCTTATTTCTTATGAACAAGATAAAACAAGACTTTGCGGTGACTATAGAGCATTAAATACATTTACAGTAGATTTTATTTACCTCTTGCCAAGGATTGCCTCTATACATGTAACCCTTAAAGGTGCTAAATACATAAGTTGCCTAGATGGAAATAAAGGGTACCATCAAATTCCTGTTGAAAATAATTCACAGAAGTTTTTGTTGATAACAACACACATGGGAATTTATAAATATATCAGAATGCCATTTGGACCAAAAAATTCTCTGTCAGTATTTCAGAAGTTAATGGATGTAACATTCCATAATGAAATTATTTAAGGATGGTTAATGGTATACATTGATGACATCATAGTGTTCTCTAAGACATATGATGAGCACTTAATCCATTTAAAAAAGGTATATCAGAAGATGGATGAAATAAAAATGACTCTTGCATTGAAAAAATGTAAATTTGGGATTGGGTCTTTAAAAGTGCTTGGTCATATCACTACGCAATATAGGGGGTGGACTTGCTAGCAAGTCCTCAACCTGAACTCAGATGGAACTCAGACTGAACTCATACTGAACTCATGCTGAACTCTACTTGGACACCCACCTAAAACTGTTCTGCTGAGTGGTGTTCATCCCTGATTGTATGGTTCCTTTATCAATAGCTCAATGTGTGCTCAATCTGTGGTGAGTTTGGGTCCAAGGTTGCGGACTCGCTAGCAAGTCCGCCCCCCATATTGCGTGGTGTATTGTATCTGAATTACAAATATGTGTAGACTGAAATAAGGTGGTTTCAATCAAGAATATTGGGATTCATCAAAATGTAAAGGATGTACAATATTTTCTGGTTATTATAGACAATATATAAATAACTACCAATTAATTGCTGCACCATTGACCTCACGGATAAAGAAGTGAGAAGCTTTCATTTGGAACAATGAAAGACAACAGAATTTTGATAAGTTGAAATAATGTTTAATGACAGCTCCTACCTTGGGATTACCAGATTTTCAACAACCTTTTTTATTGTATAATGATGCAAGTTTTATTGGTTTGGGTGCTTCTTTTTTTAAAAAAAGATTATTGAAGGGAAAATGTCAGAAGTAGTAATTTGCTATATTTCACGTACTCTAAGAAGTAGTGAATTGAAATATGGTGCTACTCAACTTGAACTCTTGGCAGTAGTATGGGCTCTTGAGAAGCTACATTATTACTTTGAAGATCAAAACTTGAGTTAATAAGTGACTGTAGTGCAGTTAAGTCACTTTTAAACATGAAAACTCCTAATAGAAATATGTTTAGATGTTAATTGGCTTTACAAGAATATAGAGGACATAAGACTATTACACAAAGATTAGGAACTTTAAACTCTACTGTGTATTTGTTTTCAAGAGTACCTCTACCTAATAATGATGATAATCCTACTTATTTTCCTGAAACAGATATTATTAACATTTATGGCATTCATATTGTAGATCTTGAGGATGTATTTATGCAATAAATTCTTGTTAACTATGCTTCAGATCCTGGATTGAGTAAATTTACTACAATATTAAATGACCCATCTAATGCTTCAATGATTTTTTTAATAAAAACATTACCACAAAAATATAGGGAAGTATTAGAAAAAGGAGAATTTTCCCTTGAGTATGGTTTTATATATTACAGTAAAGCTTTAAGTAATGTAATTGTGATTCACCCTTCAATGAAGGAGTTAATGTTAATTGTATGTCATGATGATATATTAGCAGGTCATTTTGACTTCCATAAAACATTAAACATAGTAAAAAATACAGCTTTGTGGATTAACATGTCTGTCAGCCAGGCTGCTAGACTTACCCAGTGAAATATTTAATTATTTACTAGGATGAAGCCACACCATTTTTAGTTCTTATATTATTATTAATTATAATATATTTACTTTAAAATTTCTTTTTATAAATTTACTAGTTACAAAAAGTAAATTTAGTAATTATTTAAAGATTAATATTAAATGTCCCTTATATTTTTTATTTCTTAACACTATGCTCAATGAATGTTTAAAAGAAATAAAATTTAATATTTAAACTAATTTAAATATATACAAAAAATTCAAATTACTTATTTAAAAGTGACACTTAAAGTAAATTTTAAATAAATCAATTTATTTTGACATATACTGTAAAAACATATTTTAAATACATTCTTTATAGAACAATCTTAATATTTGAAATATTTTTCTGGAATTTTATTTTTCTTCTCTCATAATCCTGTATAAAGGATTTTCACTCTGTGCTTTCCCTCTCTTTTGCCAATATTAGGGCTTTCTTTTTTGCTGTTTTAGAACCATCCTTTACTTAAAAATTATTTCATTTTATTACAATGCAATAATATTTATTACTAATACCTATTGTTTTAGTATCTACACTATTTTTCTTAATTCATTATTTATAATAATAATTATAAAATTTTACCTTTTAAATTTAGTTATTTAAACAAAAGATACTTCTCTTCATATCTTGACTTTGAAATCTTCAAAATCCACCTACTGTTGCCCTTGAACCTCCATTAGAACCTTCTAGACCAAGATACTATCCTGACACCTGAGGCCCTTTCCAAACCATTGACAGTGCATTGATAACTTTAAGCCGGCGACTGTGGGACCATCAAATACGAGGAACAGTAAGGATGGGTGGACAACAAAAACAAAAAACGTCATCAGACACGTGACTTATTTTTTTTCTGTGACTGGGAATTTAACCACACTCCAAATGTTAAGTATATATATTTGAAATAGTAATATATATTTGTGGTGACTATATTGGTTACTATCTGTGGGTTACTTTGCATATTTCATAGTTCACGTATATCTTTTTTACTCAGCACTCTGTAGTGGCATTAATTGACTCACATTACAGGGGGAGGTGCCTGGTAAATAATTTTTTTTCCTAGTTGACCAAGATAGAACTATATTTTTCTTAGTCCTAAAAGTAATATAACATTAAATTAATTATATTTTTAAATTATTTCAGCTGACCTCTTGTCCTGATAATTAAAATATTATCTTATTGTTTAAGTTTACAAAATATCCTGGAAGTAAAATAATAAATATATAAAATTAATTTAATTAATTATATTAAATTATTTTAGTTGAAATTAATTCCTGGTAATTAAATTATTTCAGTTGACATTAAGTCCTGGTAATTAAATTATTTCAGTTGACATTAAGTCCTGGTAATTAAATTTTACAGCTGACTCTGAGTCCTGATAATTATCAACATATATTTTAGTAATTAATAAATTATTCTATTTTTTCAGTTGATTTTTTTTAAATCCTGGTAATAAAATATAATTATCTTAATTTAATTCCTAAATATTGTGATTATTATTTCAGTTAATTTTTTGTCCTGAGAAACATTATATTTTCATTATTCCAGTTGATTAGCAATTCATGATAATTGATTATATACTAGAAATATTTTCTTTTTTCTCTCTTTTATTTTTCTTTAAAAAAAGTAAAATAATAACTGATTAAATTTTAATATTTCTTTCTCTCAGTTCAGGTTATTTACAACAATGACTGACCAAAGTGCTTCTGCTGGCTTTGATGAGGAACTAGATTTGATTGATTATGATGAAGCTTTTGTCAGCTCTCCTTTGACTAAAAAATTTGCTCAGATTAATAAATTACTGGATCAACCAGGATGTGGAAATGCATGAAATAGAAATAAAAGTGGAGACAACTTCTCTGGATCAAAAGCCTTCTATCAACCCCCCAGAAGAGCTTCCCAAAGGTTTCAAAATAAAAAATATGCCCTTGAATCAGCAAGTCAAAAATCTCTCCACTCACATCAAGGAGTTGAGGTCAGAAAACCTCAAGCTGAGGTCAAAAGAAGAGTTTCTAGAAGAAAAGGTAAGAAACATAGAATCCTTTCTTCAAGAGAAGAGGAAACCTTCTCCTTCTCCAAAATCCCTTCCACAGTTGGCCCCTCAACAAGAGGAAAAGGTGGTAACTTCAAAATGGAAATGGGAATGGCTAAACACCCAGTACGACTACCTACAGGCCCAACAACAACAACAACAGAAAGCACCTGAGGCAGGTCCTTCCGGAACCCATCAGTTCAACTCAACACCTCCTCACCCCTACCAAGGAGAAAGAAAGAGGAAGAACAATCACATTCAGTTTTTGCCAAAACCATGGTATTCCCCTCTATTGAATCTCAAGTACCTTTTCTTGTAACTGATTCAGTTCCTTCAGGTAATTCTGGAAGAAATGAGACTTTGAGACCAGTAGAGATTGACTGTAGTAGACAGATTGCTCTATATTCTAATGTAGCTAATCCTTTGTTATTGATTGACAAATCAATGATAAGTCCTGTTATGGCTATTATTGATGAAACACTTGATCCTGAATTTTATAAGAATCTGGAAAATTATTCTGTTTCCCTATTAAGAAATACTCCACTTGTAGCTAACATTAATGATGAATATTTAAAGGATATTATTGCTAAAAAAATGATATAATGAACAACATGGAATTGACTCAGAAATTTATTAGTTTGTTAACTGAACAAGGTTATCAATCATTGAGGAATGAATTACAAAGAGTTTCTGATTATTTTTTTAATCACAAAGTAACTCATGAAAAGAAAGTTGTTTTGTGGCAAAATATCAAGAATGATTTGTCTAAATTACAAGATACTGTGTTTATAGGTTGCCAGGAGCTAGAGGTACATAAGTTGAACTTAAAGAGATTAGGTAACCATTATTCATCTTTTCAAAATAAGAACCAGTTATCTTTTGCAACCATCAATGAGAGTTTATCTAGTATTCCAAAAGTGAAGACTAGGAAAACAACCATTGAAGAGAAATTATATTCTTTGTTACATGAAAAAAAAATTTCTAACATTTCTTTGAAAGAACCTGTTGCACAGGATGCTCCAATTGTACCTGTCCCTAGTTCCTCTGAAGTAAAATTAGTGCCAGAAATGCCTGAAGATATTACTGAGTTTCCATAAAAAATTGATGATGTACCATGTTCATCTACAGAAGGGTTAAACAATGAGATTACTACCCAAGTGTAGAAGTTACAGCTTCTTCTCACTCAGAGACAAGCTTTTAATTAGGAGACTACTTCAAATAAAAATAATTGGCCAAAACTTGACCAATATTCAACATTTGATGGTGATTCTTCCTCTGATTGGCAACAATTTATTTGCAGGAATGATAGTCTGAAAAATTCTTACAAACTGCTAGATGAGGGGATGGTGTCAAAATTAATTTATTTATTTACCAATGTAGCCCTAATTGGTATGAATCAGTCCTCTTAGATAAAAATGAATACTCATCAGAATATTGGAAAAAATTAATTAAAGCACAATTTGGTGGTTCCAAGCTTAGGTTAGCCCAACAAAGGCATTATGAGGAAACAAGATATAGCTCTTCTTCTACTGAAAAACCGATTGAGTTCCTGGTGAAACTTGTGAAAATCCTGAGGGCAATGGACCCAGATATGGAGTTTGAATTGTGGAAGGACAGAATCCTCTATAAATTACCTATGTCTCTGAGAGACTTAATAGTTGCTAGGACTGAGCTCTCATGAAAACCTTCTTGTTTTATCAATAGTTGTTATGAGATCCTTTTAAATAACCAGTATGATTAGAGAAGATTAATTCCTGGAACTTCATTGGAGAAAACCTCCAATAACCAGAAGAAACCTCTTGAAAAGGTTGATAAAAATTCTGCCCCTGTTGCACCCAAAAAGTATGCAAAAAACACTTGCTTCAAATGCAGAAAGCCTTGGCAGAAAGGCCATTTTTGTTAAAATAAAATAAATCTTGTTGAACAGACAGAGGAACATGCTTGTGACACAATTGCACTGGATGATACTTCAAGTGATTGTGCCAGCAATATCTTTTATGAATCTCACCAGGAAAATTTAGTGCTGGAAGAGGATATTCATTATTTAAATAATATTGATATTGAGAATAATGATTTATCTACAGTGAAAGATGCTGAGATTAAAAGAAATCTTGAGTACAGCTCAATTATTATTGACCCTCTCAAGGCACCAGTCTTGATTATTAGTAATAATATTGAGGTTGTCTTAGATTCTGGAGCTTGAAGAAGTGTAGTATCTAAAAAATCACTTGCTTCAGTGGACCAAGATTATAAATCAAAACTCATGCCTATCATTTCTGAGAATTGGAGAGGTTATGGCTCTTTTTGTCCCCCATTGGTAAATACAAAGCCACAGTATTTTTCAAATATAATTGTCAGTATAGTCTAGTATATAAGTATGATATAATAGTATTTATTTATGGTCCTACTACTTATTGATAAATGATTTAGTGATTAAACCTCAGGGGAAGACTAATAGAATAGATATACTCAATTTAAACTCACAATACTTGGATTGAAATGTGTGCTTAGTGGTGGAAAATAGATAATTAGAATATAGTTATAGATTATATAATGATAATATCAATTTATAAAAGGATTTAAAATATATTTCTAAATTTTAATAATTGTATTGAAGTGTTTTATCGAATTTTAGTAAGTAATTGATGATAAATAACCGTTAAAATCCCTCCTTACTTATACCCAAATCCCCTGGAGTGCACAGACCTTCAATCCAGATGATGTCACTGCTATCCCCCGCAATTACAGCACTGTGAGGGCCCATCACCTCCCCATGGAGTCCACTTCAAGCAGATTCAACACCCAGACCTCCAGTAAGGACCCTCCATCACAATTAATGATAACACAGATCTATACCACAAATAGAGAATCCAGATAAAAGCGGATACCATAAAGAAACAGGTAAAATAAGCAATCAAAAAGAGATTTAATGAAACCCAAAGCATATAAAGGAAACAAATAAAATGTCCAAGCCCCCAATAACATCCCAAAGCATCCACATTAACCCAGAAATGGCCTCCCAACCCATAAATCTGTGAATAACCATCCAAGGAAGCAGATTAAATTGTCCAAACTGAGTGTATGTGCCTGATATAGATGTCCATGCTTCTGTAGGCGTTGTGAGTCCACTGATTTCGTCCATATGACCTAAAATAAGCAGAAAAACAAAGTTTATAGGCTATTAAGAGGCTAAAACCCACTTATAGACCTAAATATACATAATATACTGCATATTTCACTGAATATGAGATTTATGTATACATACAAGCTTATGTATGTCAATAATTACTTCATATCACTTAAGATAAGTATATAATGACTCCATTAACACCTTAAGAAGTATTATTAGGCTATGGATAAGCTATTTAAACTACTATAATTTATATAATAGAGTAATAATTATATATATATGTAATATAATCATATATATTATTATTTTAACCTTATTTTTAAGATAAAAGCTTAATTTACTTAAGGATATCTTATTTTAAGCATAAGAAATACTCAGTCCTAGGGATATCTAGGCTGACACTCCCTCACCCAAAAAAAAAACAATAAAAAAAATGTTAAGAAATTTTAATTAAAAGAAAGGAGTGAATAGAAAAATAATTTTTTTTAAAAAAATTTTTATAATACATATACTGAATAAACAGTATTATTTTGGTTTAAATTTTTTCAAGAGATTTTTAAGATCAGAGATTTCATTTTCTTGAGTCCACTGGTCGTATTCACTTGATTTATTTTAAAATCTTAATAGATACTCAACTCCCTTTTCTTTAGTAAGATGTCTCTTTTTAAGTATATTTTCAATTTCTGCCTTTTCAACGATTTCTTCAGGTTGCTGTTTATGCCTACCTGATCTTCTTTGAAATAGGGCAGTATCATTAGAATGGTATGGTTTTATAAGAGATATAGGACATACTGGATGTTTTCTATCATATGGTGCATATAGAATAACCTCAACAGCATTATTACCAACCATCTTTTTCACTACAAATGGTAAAATGAATGGATCCTTCAATTTAACATTACCATTTAAATTGAAATGTAGTGTTGAAATAAGGACTTCATAACCCTCTTTGAACATTTGTTCTTTATGGGCTTTATCCCATCTTTTCTTCTCATACTCAAATGCATTATTTATACATTCTTGAGCATGTTTTCTGCATAATTCTTGCATCTGAAGAAAAGATTTAGTACCTGAATGGATATCCAATCTAGGTAATTTATTAAGAGTTTCAGCAGGGGTATTAGGTACATAACCCAACCATAACTCAAATGGCTTTTTTCCAGTGACAGAATGTACTGTACTATTGTATGCAAATTCTAAACCTGGGATAAGGGTTACCCAATCATGTGTAAATTTGTCATTGTCTTTAAAATTAAGACCAAAAGCACAATATCTTCTTATCATATCTTCTAACTTTTGTATCATTCTTTCTGCTAGCCCATCAGTTTGTGGATGGTGTGCTGTAGAAAGTTTTAATTGACACCCTGAAAAATCCATAAGTGATGTCCAGAAATCAGAAGTAAATTTAGGATCTCTGTCAGAAACTATTGTTTTGGGGAAACCTACTATATTTAACATTTGTGTCCACCATGAAAAAGCTAAGTCCTTTGCAGAAACCTCTTTATGAGTAGGAATAAATTTACACATTTTTATAAATCTATCAACAACTGCCCAGCAGGAGTTATAACTCTAATTCCCTGCTATTGGCAAACCTGTTACAAATTCCATGTTAATAATTTCCAATGGAGATTTTGGTTGCTCAATTTGTTGTAATAAACCAGCTCTTTTGTCTGTTAATCTTTTAGATTTTTGACAAGAATCACATTTTCAACATATTTCTGAACATCCTCAGACATGTTAATCCACCAAGCTGTGTTTTTTACTCTGGTTAATGTTTTATGGTAGTCAGAATGACCTGCCAATATATCATCATGACATATACTTAACATTAACTCCTTCATTGAAGGGGGAATCACAATTACATTACTTAATTTTTTCCTGTAATATATAAAACCATCCTCAATGGAAAATTTTCCTTTTTCTAATGCCTCTTTATACTTATTTGGTAATGTTTTTATTAAAACATTCATTGAAGCATTAGATGGATCATTTAATATTGTAGTGAGTTTACTCAAGTCAGGATCTAAATCATAATTATCAAGAATTGATTGCATAAATTCATCCTCAATATCTAAAATATAAATTCCATAAATGTTAATAATCTCTGACTCAGGAACATAAGCAGGATTATCATCATTATTAGGCAGAGGTACTCTAGATAACAGATCTACATTAGAGTGCAAGGCTCCTGCTCTATGTGTAATAGTCATCCGTCCTCTGTATTCTTGTACAGCTAATTGCCATCTAAACATGTGTCTATTAGGAGTTTTCATGTTTAAGAGTGACTTAACTGCACTAAAGTCACTTATTAAATCAAATTTTTTGGTCTTCAAGGTAATAATGTAGCTTCTCAAGAGCCCATACTACTTCCAAACATTCAAGTTGAGTAGCACCATATTTCAATTCACTACTTCTCAGAGTATGTGAAGTATAGCAGATTACTACTACTGACATTTTTCCTTCAATAAGTTGTTTTTGATTCAAAGCAGCACCCAGACCAATAAAACTTGCATCTGTATATAATAAAAAAGGTAATTGGAAATCTGGTAATACCAAGATAGGAGCTCTCATTAAACATTCTTTCAAATTATCAAAAGCCTGTTGTCTTTCATTATTCCAAATGAAAGCTTCTTATTTCTTTATCAGTGTGGTCAATGGTGCAGCAATTGATTGGCAGTTTTTTAATATATTGTTTATAATAACCACACATTCCAAGAAAAGATTGTACATCCTTTACATTTTGAGGAATGCCAATATTCTTTATTGCAGCTACTTTATTTTGGTCTACATATATTTGTAAGACAGATACAATATGACCAAGCACCTTTATAGATTCAAACCCAAATTTACATTTTTTCAATGCAAGGGTCATTTTTATTTCATCCATTTTCTGAAATACCTTCTTTAAATGTATTAAGTGTTCATCATAAGTTTTAGAGAACACTATGATGTCATCAATGTATACCATTAACCATCCTTCAATCATTTCATTATGGAATGTTATATCCATTAACTTCTGAAATACTGACGGAGCATTTTTTGGTCCAAATGGCATTCTGACATATTTATAAATTCCCATGTGTGTTGTTATCAACAAAAAGTTCTGTGAATTCTTTTCAACAGGAATTTGATGGTACCCTTTATTTTCATCTAGGCAACTTATATACTTAGCACCTTTAAGGGTAGCATGTATAGAGGCAATCCTTGGCAAGGGATAAATATCATCTACTGTAAATGTATTTAATGCTCTATAATCACCGCACAGTCTTGCTTTATCTTGTTCATAAGAAATTAGCACTGGTGATATTACACAATATTTTGGTGTAGTTTCAACCTTCTCAAGAATGTTCATTTTCAATAACATCTTAATATTATCCTCTATGTCTTTCCTCTTCATTGGTGAGGTAGGGTATGGTTTCTTTTTAAGACTATCAGGAATATTATCTATATCACAGGTTAAACTAATCTTCATTTCATGATTTTTTACAAGGCCAAGTTCATTTGTACCATGTGCAAAAGCCATTTGAAATGCTTTAATTAATACCAAAATATTATTTTCTCAGCTTTACTTATCTGAGTGCCAAATGATGCTTTTGAAATTTCTGTTTCCAGCAGTTCCATCTCATAGTATTCTCTTTCTTTACACGGAGAATTTGTTACTGACTCAATGTGTAAGACTGTGTTAAAAGAATTTATTTTAAATTTCCTTTTACCATTTATGCCAATTTTAAAATTGTTATTAGCAGGGTCTAATTTCACACCAAATTTAGTCAGAATATCATTTCCAATGATAAAACAGTTACTACAGTTAGTATTATCCATTACTCAAAAGTCACAAGTTATTCTTACATAACCATGTTGATGTTTAAAGAAAACAGCAGCTTTGTATCTACCAATGGGGTGTAGCACTGATCCAAAACCTCTCCAATTTTTACTTTGAAGTGCTTCAAGCTTAGACTTATATTCATTATCAATTTTCTGTAATATATTAGTGGAAACAACAGAACCAGCAGTTCCTGTGTCCAGTACTATATTAACATTTTCACCAGAAATGATAGCTGGAACCGTGATAGGTGTCATTCTAAAGTTATCAGCTTGTATATCCTTAATGATTTCAGCATCCTCAAAATTCATTAAAGATTCATTTTAGTCCATATTTAATATTGGATTTTCAAAGATGGACAAATCATCTTCCAACATACAGACTTCATTTTCATCACTATATGAGATATTGCTGTCATAATCACTTGATTCTTTACTCTTTTCAGTTTCAGTTTCAGATTCACGTTGATTTTCAACAATATTTATGTTTTTCTCACATTTGTGACCTTTGACCCAAGGTTTGTTACACTTATAACAAGTATTTGTTTCATACTTTTTAGGTACTACAGGTGCAGTAGGTTTTTACTGCTTCTCCTGAAGTGTTTTTGAATTCTGAATTTTTACTGGTTCAACATTTTGTTTATAAGTGGAATACCTTGATTCATTCTTATGGTTTAATAATATATCATCGCAAATATTAATAAAGTCAGAATATTCAGTAACATTAAATGTTCTAGCTACAACAATTTCTCTGACAGATATAGGTAATTTATATATTATCTTATCTTTCCATAAGTTAAAATCCATATGAGGCTCAATGGCTTTTAATATTTTATATAAATTAATTAAAAATACCATACGTTTGTCACCATTCAACGTATTATACCTAGTCTTCTCAAAAATTCTCTGCTGAGTAAGCCTGAATTTAGAACCTCCAAATTTTTTTTCAATAGGTTGTTTCCATTCAGCCCAAGAGTAATCTTTACCCTCACTTAATACAGCTTCAAACCATAATAAAGCAACATCCTTAAATAAAGAAATTAATTTTGATGTTATTTCTTCATCTGGTAGCTTATATGAGAATTTCAAGTTGTTAATTCTTTGAATAAAATGTTGCCAATCAGAGCTGGCTTCCCCATCATAAGTTGGGTACTGATCTATCTTAGGCCAGTTTTTCTGATTGGATTTTATCTCACTAATCTTAGGTAAATTCAACAACTCATTCACTTTTGATAAATGGTCTTGTATTTCCTCCTGTACGGATTTGTGACTTACATTTTCAGATTTGACACTCCCACCAGATGGTTTTAATTGTGGTGGTATAGGGAAGGAATGAGATTCACTCTTGCCAATGAAAGGATTATTATTATATTGATTATACTTATGATTATCCTGGTTCATTAGTAGATTGGCAGTTTTAATCTCAACTTTAGTTAATCTTTGTAGCAACTCAGAGACACTTTGATTTGTCTGGGCAAAAGATAACTTAGTTCTTGATTCAGTTTTTAATAAATGTGTTTCATACAATTTTTCTAACTCACAGAACTTGTTTGAAAGTTCATTATATTTATTACTCAATGAATCATATTTAAGAGTTTGAGACAAATGTTCTTTCTCTAATTCTTTGTTACGTGTTGCTAATTGAGAAATATTTAATTTCAAGGATGAAATTGTATCACTAGTGAGCTTAACTGTCTGTTCCTCACAATCAGTCATTCTATTCCACAATGCTGAAACAATTCTATGGACAGTTGGATTATTGTTAAAATATTCCATGTCTTCCTTTTCAATTCTCTCACTCTCCTGTGAACTTCTCATCTCACTAGTAGTTGGTGGAAACTGAGGGTTAACTGTATTATCATTATAAATAGTACTGTTATTGTGGACAAAAGACAAGTCAGGTGTATCTACTCTAAAACCTAAATTTCTTAAATCCTCCTCTATTTTCTGCACAGATTTAACATCAATAGGATTACCTATATTGTAATTATCAGTATTGTGTTAAATCTGAGAGGGTAATCTACTTACCATTGGATAGATGCCAGTCCTGATTTTCGGCGCTTTTTTCCTTTGTAAGGGTGAGCTGAAGAAGTCAGATGAGGTGGTGGATCCCTGTTGCAACGGTGGCTGGTCCATTGTTGATGGAACCAGTCCCATTTCCATTTGTCTACCAGGATTTTCTCCTGGGAGTGAGTTGACCCGCCTGGGATAGGGGGTTTCTGACTTGGCCGACTTGGCTGGCCTCCCTTTAGCTCTGACAGTGCCTGATTTATCTGCTGAAACCCTACCTTGCAATTGTTCTGTAATTGTGCTACCTTTTTGAACATAAGTGATTTGGATTCTTCCAACTTCAGAACCTGTTTGGCCAAATGGGACAGTTGATCCTGAAGAGGAGAAGATGTCTTTTTTATAGTTATCTTTTTTAAAAGGGTGTCCTTTTCCTCTATGCTCATGTTTTCTGCCTGGGGGTATTGTTGACCCTCCATGGTTATGTCCTGGATAGTTTTTGTCAGCTTTAGACCAGGTATTATAAGCAGGCTTTTCACTTACACTGTCCTGAGGAGAACTCATATTGTTAAGAATGACAATATATCACGTCTACAGAAAGGAAAAACTCTATGGATTTAGTAGACAAAAGTTATTAGCAATGTTATTACTAATAAAAAGCACTGGAGCTTACCCTGAATTCATATCTTAATTTATTTAAATAAATTATAAGAAAAACTCGCAAAAATCTGTTAAAAATATAATAATAAGTTCAACTAGACCTTTATAAGGGTGAATAAGTAGCTTACCAAGCTTTAACCAAATACCAATTTAATTGGGTGTTATATTGGTGTCCAAATACCAAGTGAAATTGGGTTTATATTGGGTACAGTTACTACTGTAAATACCTAATTTTTATTATAAAAGATTAGTACATCTATTATAAGGGTTCTTTTATGCAATAAATGAGTTTTGATGACCCACTAATATTCAGCAGACCCAAATATTTGGTTATTTTGAGCTATACTAAAGTAAAAATCATGTCCCAAGGCTTATACTAAGTAATAAGTAAAATATAAGGAAAGACCCCCAATTGTCAGTATATTCTAGTATACAAGTATAATATAATAGTGTTTATTTATGGTCCTACTACTTATTGATAATGATTTAGTGATTAAACCTTAGGGGAAGACTAATAAAATAGTTATACTCAAATAAAACTCACAATACTTGGATTTAAATGCGTGCTAGTGGTGGAAAATAGATGAATAAAATATAGTTATAGCTTATAAAAAGATAATATCAATTTATAATGGCTTTACAATATATTTCTGAATGCTAATAATTGTATAGTAGTGTTTGTTTTGACTTGTAGTAAGTGAATGATGATAAATAACTGTCAGGCCTGAGTCACTGTAAGAGAGATAAGCACGTCTTATCAGCAGCACTGAGGTCTGATTTAGATTTAAGTGAGAAAGGAATATAGTAAAATATTAATAAATCCCACTTATCTATAGCTTTGATTATATGCTATAAATCAGGTACTGTTTATATAGTACTATAACTCAATCAATTAAATGTTGTAACAATAAATAAATATCAAATAATAATTCCCACAGTGTCTATATAAGATATAGACCAGGTACCAATTATTAATATATTTTAAGTATGTTACCAGGACCAGTAAGTTGTCAATTATATAACACTTATATTTATCTTATACTTCTGCAGTACTCACTCAAGCTACTCTTCAGTAAGTACTAGGAATAAGGAATATAAAATATATTATAAAAGTAACAGAGCTCACCAATTTAAGATACAATACCAAGTAATATAATCTTTAATATTAACTGATAAGGGGAATAATAATTAAACAGTATTTTCTATGCAGTGTCTCACTCAATATAGCAGGGAAACTATAATAATTATTGGATGCTTGTCTTGTTATAAGGCTACAATAGTAGCAGCTCAAACTAGGATTTATATAAATTGGTGTAAAATAGATGGTTATTTCTAAGGGAAATCACCTTTTTATATTCTATTTCATTTGTTTTATTTACTTCTATTTACATCTTTCTCTCCCTTTGTCCTTTCTTTATTTTGTTTCATAATATTTTCTATGCCCTTAACCCTGTTTATACTCAGTATCCCTTTGTCTTCTTATTATTTGTCCCATATCATATTCCTACTGTTTGTTTTTGTTCTTCTGTTTGTTTCTACACAGCTATTCCCTTTATTTCTTCCCTTTGTTCTTTCTTATCTCTATTCTATTCTAAGCTGTGTATTTGTTTGTATCATTCTTTTTCCCTTTATCCTCTTTATCTTCTCTTCTATTATCAGCTGTGTATTTATTTGTATCCCATCCTCTTCCCTTTCTTTCTTATTTGTCAGTTGTTTTATCCCTTCAGCTGACAATAACCGTCAAAATCCCTCCTTACTTATACCCAAATCCCCTGGAGTGCACAGACCTTCAATCCAGATGATGTCACTGCTATCCATGGCAATTACAGCCCTGTGAGGGCCCATCACCTCCCCATGGACTCCACTTCAAGCAGATTCAACACCCAGACCTCCAGTAAGGACCCTCCATCACAATTAATGATAACACAGATCTATACCACAAATAGAAAATCCAGATAAAAGCGGATACCATAAAGAAACAGGTAAAATAAGCAATCAAAAAGAGATTTAATGAAACCCAAAGCATATAAAGGAAACAAATAAAATGTCCAAGCCCCCAATAACATCCCCAAGCATCCAAATTAACCCAGAAATGACCTTCCAACCCATAAATCCGTGAATAACCGTCCAAGGAAGTAAATTAAGTTGTCCAAACTGAGTGTATGCGCCTGATATAGATGTCTATGTTTCTGTAGGCGTTGTGAGTCCACTGATTTCGTCCATATGACCTAAAATAAGCAGAAAAACAAAGTTTATAGGCTATTAAGAGGCTAAAACCCACTTATAGACCTAAATATACATAATATACTGCATATTTCACTGACTATGAGATTTATGTATACATATAAGCTTATGTATGTCAATAATTACTTCATATCTTTATGGCTGGGGAATATGAAGTGGATTCTTCTTGAAGGAAAGCTACTACTAAAGAAAAAAGTAGCATTCAAAGCCAACTTAGGTCTAAACCAGGCAAGGTGAGTCCAAAAAAGGTGGAGAAGAAAAGATTTTCTAAAGATGAAATATATAGGATGCAGAAGAGGATGGCTGACATGGGGCCTCCTAGTTTAGGTACTTTGGATTTAAATCCGGAACCTATCCCTTTTTATGAAGATTTAGATTCTGTTCAAGATGTGCCTTTAGCATCTATCCCCAGACCAAGCTTTAGTGGTCCTACTGCAATGGAGGGAGTAATGAGGAACAGTGATGTTTCTGGATTGGTTAAAGTTTCTAGTGATAAGGTTGGAGTTTTTCTTTCAGAAGATGTTGAAATGGCTGTTGATGATGAAAATTTTGGTCCTCAGGAGGTTCCTAGGAAAAAATTTGTTAAAAAAAGGCTCATTATGAAAGCCAATTGTGGCTGGTCAAGATAATTTGATGGATTTTGTTTTGGATAGGGTGAATCAACTTTAGATTCTTCTATCTTTGAGTGAATTATCTACTATTAATCCTGCCCTTTCAGAGGAGCAAAAGAAGCATCTGTAAAGGAGATGGGTATCAATTGGATAGGTGGAATATTTGTGTGAAATTGTGAAAAAGGTTGGTGAGGAGGTGGAAACTAATTTTTCTGCTCCTCTGGGATATTTAGTAGTGAAGTTAAATGGTAGAGAGGTAAAGGCCGTGGTGGATTCTGGGTCTCAAATTGATCTCATTTTGTTCAAGAAGGCTACAAGTATTAGTCTTCCAATAAAGAGTCCCACTGGTAGGAATCTTATATGTATTGGAGGACATGCTATTGATCTGGTGGGTACAGCAGAAAATTTAAATTTGGGTGTTGGTGGATCTGTTGGTAAGGTAAATCTTTATGTGGCCAGAGGGGCTGTAAAAATGGTTCTTGGTGGTCCTTTTTTGATGTATTTTGAAGCCAAGATGGGTTATCAGTCTGGAATAGTTAAAATTTTGTAGATTTCTAGGGAAGAGATGAGAAGGTTTCATATGCAGTTTGGAAACTATGCCTGGGCTAACTACAATGTGTCAGTGTTTTTCTTCCACCAAGAAGGGGTAAATTAAAAGGTCAGCTACTGGTGAATTAATTAAGGAAATAAATTATGAAGACCTTTATTTTTAGGGGTAGTTAGGGCTGCTTACTCTTATTTTGTAATCTCTCCTCAAAAAGAGATTCCGGAATACAATATTTCAGCTCACTTGGAGATAATTCAAGTGGATTCTCAATTATTTTCAGTTGATATTTCATTGGTTTGCAAATATGTGATGGTTTTTTTTATATGTCTTTTATCATTATCTGACCACCGTGAAAAAAATGTGGGCACCTGATAGCAGGTTCCAATCCCTATCTTTAATTTGATTCACTTTTAGCTCAGCTGTAATTTTTCTGAGAAGACTGTGCACTGAGAACTGAGCATGCCAGCTTGCGCAGTATCAAATCTAAGTTATGCTTGAATCACAAGTGGATTGAGGGGTTGGCACCTGCTAGAAGGTGCTGGCTTTTTTTTGTGGTGAATGTTTCTATTAATTTTAAAAATGGTTCAAGAAGAAATATGGGATGTATTATTTTGGATAAGAGATGGAATGGTAATTGGGTTGAAATGATGGATAGTAGTGGTGTAAATTCTGGGGAATCTTTTCTAGCCTCCACCATGAGGATAAACTTCAATAAATCAACATAATTAAGAAAAAAATCTTAGTATAATTAATTCACAAAAAAATAATATTTGTGAAAACTCTTCCTTTGTTCTACAGAAAGAGGTTAAACTGGAAAATTTTTTTACTGGGTAATTTATGGTGGACTATTCTGGTAATGGTGAAGGAAATATAAGTTTAAAATTAGATGAAAATATGGGTGATAAAAATAATGATTATTATTATGTTTCAACTTATTTTCCTTCTGATTCTGATGATGTAGAAGTTCCAATTATGGTCTATGTAATGGTGGATCTGGAAGAGATCAGATTACTCAAGTCAAAATGGTTGTTAATGTAGAAAAATATAAGAAGGTATCCAATAAGCTCAAGCCAATTTATAAACTTCTACAAGCTGAATTAAATCCACTCTTGAAGAGGCCAATTTTATCAAGAAATCCTTAATACATTCCTTTAGTCAGGAATCTTCCAAATTTTCTGAAATGTCAAGAATCACTTCTGAGAAAATAGGTTTTGTAAATTTTGGACCTCTAGATTGGTTATAAGGTGAAGAGAAAAAGTTGTTGTTGGATGTGATGGTAAAAAGGGAGAAGGCCATTTCTTTTGAAGAGGAGGATAGAGGTGTTTTAAAGCATTTTAAGGGGGAACCTTACAAGATTCCTGTAGTGTGTCACAAACTATTTCAGCAAAAGATTATTACAATTCCTGTTGCTTTTAAAGAAGATTATATTGAAGTTATTAGAGAACATATTTTCACTGAATTATATGAACAATCATCTTCAAGTTACTCAAAATGTATCAAGAAACCAAATTGAAAGCTCAAGGTAGTTCATGTTCTTAGAGAACTAAATAGGGTAACAATTAAAGATGCTGGTACACCACCTATTGCAGAAGAGTTTGTGGATGTTATCTAGAAGAGTGTGTTATAGGTTAGAAGATATTATGTGGGGATTTGATGAGAAAAAATTTCATCCAGATTCTAGACCTCTCACTACTTTTAATACTTCACTTGGACAATTAAAGTTAAGAAGATTACCTCAAGGAGCCACAAACTCAGTTGCTCTTTATCAAGCTCAGATGGCTTGGACTCATCAAGATGAAATCCCTCAGTATGCTGGTATATTTATTGATGATGGAGGAATCAAAGGAACTTCAACTGATTATGATAATGAAGTGTTGGAGGAGAATCCAGGGATACAAAAAATTATCTGGGAGTATGCAATTACTTTAGAGAGGATTTTGTTTAGGATTGAAGAGGCTGGTTTAACTATTTCAGGCTCCAAATTTTCTTGTTGTGTACCAGCTTTAGATATTCTTGGTCATGTGGTATGTAGAGAGGGTAGGATAATGTTAAAGAAGAAGGTTAACAAAATTTAATCCTGGCCCAGACCCAAAAATACTACCAAATTCAGTGCATTGTAAGGGGTGTGTGTATATTTTAGAATGTTTATCAAGGAGCTTTCTTCATTGGCAGCTCCACTGATATGGTTAGAAAGAGAGGATGCAGATTGGGATTGGGAAAAAGAGTACAAAGAGGCATTTGTGAAGTTGAAGAAGTTAGATGGAGAAGATATTGTGCTCCATAAGTTGGATTATGGGAAAGGAGCAGGAAGGATATATTTGGTGGTGTATTCAAGCCAAGTTGCTGCTGGGGTGGTGTTGTCCCAGATGGATAAAGCTGGTTATATTAGACCAATCAGGTATGAACCTATAGTATTTTCTGAGTTTCAATCAAGATATTCTCAGCCAAAGTTATAGCTGTGTGGTGTGGCAAAAATTTTAAAGAAGCTTCAAAAAATTTTATGGGGTCAGCATTTTGAACTCCAAGTGGATGCTAAATCTATAATTCAAATGATAAATACACCAAGTTTACCAAATGCACCCATGACCAAGGTGAAAGATAATTTGGTTAAAGAGAGGTTGGAAGGTTCAGTGGATGATGATTCAAAATCTTATTTTATCAAGCAGTGTGAGATTTGGTAGGGATTGGCACCCCACCTTGACATGCCAACTATTTTGGCTTTCTCCTCAGTTGTCAAATACTTCTTATCAGCTGAAGTTTTAGGCATAGGTGGAAAGGTTGGGTGAAAAAGGAGTTAAGAAAAAAAATCAGTATTCCCCCGGTGGTATGAGGAAGAAAATGAAACAGGTGATTGTGAAGATTATGCATGCTTTTGTTACCCCACTGTACAATAGGGGGAAGCACTGTCCAGTTAGGTGGTTGCCTTTTTATTCATTGTTGCACTCCTGTTGACATGTTTCAAATCAGGACATCACAGCCTGAAACGCAAACATGACACATCCTATATTCATTCTCTCATCACAATTCTTTTTACAAGGCAAACATTCTTTTATAGCTCAACAACATCCACTGTCCCTCCACTTGATTTCATCAACCTTTCAATCACTGTACTTCCTAATCCTGCGTCAATAGGTTGTTCTACTAAAATCAAATCTACTGAATATTCATCGTCCAGTAGTCTAAGTGATCCATATAATTTACTGGCACTTGTTTCTGGTTCTGCTTTTCTGCCAAACCCTGCTCTAATCAATTCAAACTTCACTTCTTCTCCATCGTAATCACCTTCCAAACAAATCTGAAAACTCCCTAGATTTATACCTTCTTTGTCTTGATGGTTACTACTACTAATTTCAACATCCTTCTTTTCAAGTAGCATGAGTCCAATCCGATATTCTTTTTTACTTGTCACTTTTTGCTCCAATCTAAGCCTTGATAGCTGCCGTGAAATCAAATCTGTAAAAGATCTTTTTTGATATATATCCCTGTCATCATTCTCATCAGAAGAGCACTGCTTCGCTTTAATTATATCTATTATAATCACTTGTGCCTTTGGAGAGTAATGTTTATACTTCATTCCTGGTGTCGTTGGCTTGAAATTTTCCTCGACATTTTCGTTTTTTCCGGAAGACTTGGAGTATTGAGTCACAGCAACATTAACTTGAGTGCTAAGACCAGCATCATGTAAACATTTTTGAATCCGCTCAACACTGACGCCACCCAATCGAAGAACATTAACGGTATCATTCTGGCCAAGACCTTCCACTACAGTGCTTTCCACTCCCACATCACAGGGTCCTCCATCGAGAATCATGCTGATCTGTTCTCCAAAATCTCTTGCTACATGATGGGCATGCGTCGGACTTGGACGTCCGCTCAAATTCGCAGATGGGGCAGCAACCGGTACGTTTGCAAGTGAGATCAAAGCTCTAGCCACTGGATGAGCAGGCATTCTTACTCCTACCGTCTCAAGTGAGCACGTGACTAGATCCGAAATTTGTGGTCGACCAGAAGACCTCAACCGATCAGGATTAGGAAATAACAATGTAAGTGGGCCAGGCCAAAATGCATCAACCAGAGCTTTGTAAGATGGAGGAAATTCCCAATCTGTTGGGAGAAATGATCTTAAAAGACTGATAGATGAAACATGGACGATTAATGGATTATCACATGGTCGCTTCTTGGCCACAAAGATTTTACGGACGCCAATCGACGAAAAAGCAGAAGCACCGAGACCATAGACTGTTTCTGTGGGAAATGCCACTATTTCGTTAGCGGTCAGTAGAGCAGCAGCTTGCTCGAGTGAGGCAAGAGTCTGCCGACATAGAGGAAGGGAGATCGTCATCATGTGATGTATGAACGTGTTGGTAAAAAATATAACGGTGATTGGGTTCTTTATGAGGAGGGCGAAGTGATGGCCAATATTTTTGTGTACATAATTACCTACACTTCATTCAATTCATTTCTTTCAAAATCCCAATTGATCATCATTATTATGCTTAAAATTGCATGACTATAAATGTTGTTGTCAAAAATTTAGGGAGGCCTTAAATGGACCACCTTTTTGAGCTGCAACAAAGACCACCTTTCTATCTTTAGTGTTTTCCCCCTTTCAAGTAAGCAGTATCTCTTGCTTCACTTCACACCAAGTAAGATATCCCTGTTGGGGATATCCATGTAGGAGTTGAGGATATTGTAGGGAGGGACATAAGGTCAGAAAAATAAGTGCGAGGAAATTCAGTGTACGAAATTTTTTTTGCAACCATAAGAATTTGTTTTCTCGTAAAAAAATTTGTAAAAAATAAAATATGTATGTATATATAAATAAAAAAAAATTGAAAAAAAAAATAAATAAAATTAAAAAAGGAAAGAAAAAGAAAAAAAATTGAAAAAAAAAAAAAAATTGAAATAAGATGAATCAATGATCAAAATAATAATTCTATAAATTCTATAAACTAAAAAAATTGAAAACTGAAAAAAAATGATAAAATTGAAAAAAATGATAAAAAAAATGATAAAAAATGATAAAATTGAAAAAAGGTGAAAAAAATGATAAAGATGATAAAATTAAAAAAATTGAAAAAATGAAAAAAAAAAAAATGATTAAGATGATAAATTTGATAAATTTGAAAAAATTTGAAAAAATGAAAAAAAAAATGAAAAAAATGAAAAAAAAAATCAAAACATCCAAAAACATTCAAAATTTCAAATAAAAATTTAAAATAAATGAAAAATTTGAAAAATTAAAAAAAATTGAAAAAATTGAAAAAAAGGAATTTGAAAAAATTTTAAAAAAAAATTAAAAAATTGAAAAATTGAAAATATTGAAAAAATTAAAAAAAAAAATTGTAAAAATTGAAATTTTTTTGAAAATTTTAAAAAATTGTAAAAATGGAAAAAATTATAAAAAAAAAATTGTAAAAAATTGTAAAAATTGTAAAAATTAAAAAAAATTGTAAAAATTGTAAAAATTAAAAAAAAATTGAAAAAAATTGAAAATTTAAAAAAAAAAATTGTATAAAATTGTAAAAATTGTAAAAATTGAAAAATTTGAAAAAAAATTGAAAAAATTTTAAAAAAAAATTTAAATTTTAAAAAAAATTTAAAAAATTTGAAAAAGTTAAAAAAAATGTAAAAATTGTAAAAATTGTAAAAAAATTGAAAAAAAGGAAAAAAAGATAGAAAAAATAGAAAAAAAATTTAAAACAGTCACCAGAAAAAAAAACATGGGCACCTGATAGCAGGTGCAAATCCTTATCTTTGACTTCACTCAATTTCAGCTCAGCTGTAATCCTTCTGGAAAGTCTGTGCACAGAACAGTGAGCACACTAGCTCATGCAACATCAAATCAAATTTACTCTTAAATGAAAACTGAATAAATAGATGGCACCTACTAGCAGGTGCCACTTGATTTTTTGTGGTGAGTAATTAAAAAAATTTAAAAAGTTAAAAAAAATGAAACACCAAGCAATAAAGGGGGTGGACTTGCTAGCAAGTCCTCAACCTGAACTCAGATGGAACTCAGACTGAACTCATACTGAACCCATACTAAACTCTACTTGAACACCCATCTAAAACTGCTCTTCTGAGTGGTGTTCATCCCTGATTGTATGGTTCCTTTATCAATAGCTCAATGTGTGTTCAATCTGTGGTGAGTTTGGGTCCAAGGTTGCGGACTCACTAGCAAGTCCACCCCCTATATTGTGTGGTGAAAAAAGGAACAAAAAGGAATATAAATAAATATAAATAAATATATAAAAATGTGATAAATGAAAAATAAATAAATTATTATTTTTAAAATAAATTAATAATAAAGCAAAAATTCCTATGGTTTTAATTATTTTTTCTTATACTTTTTTTCTTGCACTTTTTTTCACAATGATTTTTCTTACACTTTTTTTCTTGTATATATTTTTCTATCCAAATTTCCCTTCCTAAAATATACACAACATGTGCATGAATATCATCCTCATCAGGGATATCTTACTTAGAGCATAGTATTAAAATGTAAATGTAACATGCTTTTGCACCTGGTGAATGTGACACAGGTTTCCCAACAAAATTTACCTAATTCATTGTATTTTTAATTTGTGAAACTAAGGAAAATCTTTTGGAAACCTCTCTTAA
This sequence comes from Hemileia vastatrix, assembly GCA_030280995.1. Classification (NCBI taxonomy): domain Eukaryota; kingdom Fungi; phylum Basidiomycota; class Pucciniomycetes; order Pucciniales; family Zaghouaniaceae; genus Hemileia; species Hemileia vastatrix. Next base: position 1,825,990 of record JASXTE010000002.1, on the reverse strand, counting down.
TTCATTTGCATCTGGAGCTGGTGGCACTGCATGATTTTATTTAAGGCCCTATTATTTAGGGTTTACTCACGTCTTTTCAAACCCTTCAGGCAAATTATCTGCAACAATTTGTGATGGATGTTTCTTTGAAGTATAGCCTGGTGAATCTGATTTATGCAACACTTTCATAATGTTGCAATCCTGGGAGAATTTATAATTCTTTTTAGACTGATGCTGAGGATAGACATCTGGAGAAAAGGTGGAGGTCAAAGGTGATTGATTGCTTTTTCACTTACTTCATTTAAAAACAGTTGGTCATCATTCTCTTACATATTTGATGTATTTTGTTTAAGTACCTTGTTTTCTCTCCAGATTTTTGACCTTCTCTAAAAGATCTTTGATAACTATATCATATTTGGGTAGAAAATTTTCAAGAGAATGTAATATCAATTGAAATCTTGTGCAGAATAATTATTTGGGCCAGTTGTTAAAGCTAGACAAAAATTCAAAAATATTTATTTTTGTTTATTTTTTTAGTAGAATGATAAACTTCTGATTTTTTTTTGTGATGAATTGGGTGAGAAAAAGCTATAAAATTTTCTCTGAATAATGACAGAACATAAATACTTGGTTATACCCTAACACTTGTGACAACACTGTGAGTTTTTGTTGTACAATACAAAAAAATTGATTTGATGTTTAAAATATTCAATGTTCAATCAATCAAGATAAATTCTGTCTTGTTATTTTATATTAATTGAAAATGTACACTTAGCTCTCAGCTGCATATGTAAGTCATTCTTCTAAAAGGGATTTTTCTTCTTGTAATGTTATAACCAACTCCTTATTTACTCCCTTCATAACAAGTCACTTTTCAGTCTATTTTTAATTTTAACTTCATCTGTTGTTAGTCTTTTATCATCAGCATTGCAAATAGTATTCAAAATGTGAAAAAACTTCTGTCATAAATTAGCTTCTTTTTTACATGCAATTTAAAAGTTATGTAAAATCCTTAAAGAGTTACCATCATGATGGGATGCAGCTAGACTCTTATAATGTATATAGTCTAGCTTCCAGTCCAATAAGATTATTTTCCTTGGTTCTTAAAAGGCATTGTTCTCTACAAACTTTCTGTAAAGATCTCTTTTTATTGAATTGAATGGGCAATATGATATATTGTAGTGATATTAAGTCTTTCAGAATAGATTATAGATAAAAAAACTCACTTAATTAGCAATAGAAAGACTCTGCTAACCCTACTGGCCAATTTTAATTGGACTTGGTGAGATACAAGTTTTAGTTTAATATATTAGGGGGTATCAAAGTTAGCAATTTTGTCAGCCAGGCTACTAGACTTACCCAGTGAAATAATTAATTATTTACTGGATGAAGCCGCACCCTATCATTTTTAATTATCATTTAATTATCATTTAGTTACATTAAAATTAGTTATAATAAATTAACTAATTACAAAATGTTAAAATTAAATTAATTAATTAAATAAATAATTAAAATTAAAATTATAATTTTGTCCCTTATATTTTTTCTCTAACACCGTGCTCATTTGACAGGTTGGGAAAAAATAAAATTTTATATTAAAAAATAAATACAAAAATAAAATAAGATTTAAATATTCAAATAAATCAAATTTCTTATTTAGGATTGACTTTTACAGTAAATATTAAAATTATTGATGTATTTCTGACATACTCTGTAAATACATCTTTTTGACGCCTTCTTTTTGGAATAACTTTATTATTTGAAATACACTTTCTGGAATGTTCTTTTTCTCTCTTTTTTCCTACTGTTTTTAGAATTTGATTTCTGTGCTTTGTCTCTCCTTTGCCTATAAAAGGCCTCTCTTTTTGTTGTCTTTTGATCATTCTATTTTACCAACTCATTTTATTACAACAATAACCAACTAAAACACTTATTCTTATATTCTATATTATTAGTATTTACAATAGCGTAATTCTAAAGTATAATTTATATTAATATTTTAAAACCTACCTCTTTTATTGAGTAAAAAAATTCAACTTGAATTAAGAAATACGTACAAATCTGTTGAGAACCCATTATAGCCTTTTAAATCCTCGTAGAACTACGTACCAAATCTTCTAGACAAAAAGTATACCTTGACAATTGGGAACCTTTCTGAAATATCGACGGCGCAACGTTACTTGAGGCGTAATCGAGAGGACCATCGGCGTAGAAGCACCTGTAAAGGACGAGTGGAGGCAAGAAAACGACGAACGTCATACGTCACGTGATAAAAGTTTTTGCTGCGAACGGGAATCGAACCGCGCTCCAAAACTTAAGTTCATATACTGACTAAAGATCGTATATATCGTGGTAATTATTGTGATTACTATTTGTGGGTTACTCTTCACTCTTCATTTGCTACGTATTTCCTTTTACTCAGCACTCTGTAAGTGGCATTAATTTGCTCATTTTTCAGGGGGAGGTGTCTGGTAATTGGAATTTAATTTTATTATTATATTTTTTTTTATTTTTCCTGGTTGACCATAATAGAGCAATAACTGTTCTTAGTCCCAGAGGTAATAAAATAATTATATATTAATATTAATTATTATCATTTTTCAGTTGACAATTGTCCTGATTAATTTGAATTTAAATTGTTCCAGTTGACAGACTGTCCTGACAATAAAAGATTTTATTGAATAAAATAATTATTATAATTTTTCAGTTGACATTTGTCCTGATTAATTAATTGTTCCAGTTGACAAATTGTCCTGACAATTATATATATTTTTTTTTAATAAATAATTAACATTTCATTACTTCAGTTGACTTTGAGTCCTGGTAATCCAATAAATCTTTTTAAGTAATAAAATTCATATTTAAATTACTTCAGTTGACATTAAGTCCTGGTAGTTAATCAGTTAAAATAATTTTTATTGATAAAGATTCATATTTGATTATTTCAGTTGACAATAAATCCTGGTAATAAATTAGTTGATTTAAATCCTGAAAATAAAAATTAATAGAAATTCTAATTTATTTCTACAGTTGATTGCATTATCCTGGTTTTAAATTTGTTTTTATTAATTTTATTTAAGTTGATTTTTATCCTAAAAAGATTTTTTTTTATTTATTTTTATTTTATTTCTGTTAAATAAAAATTAAAAATAAAAGACTAATTAATATTGTCTCTTTTTCTTCATTTCAGTAGAATCTTAAAATGACTGATCAAAGTGGTTTTACTGCACGTGAAGAAGAACTAGACTTAATTGATTATGATGAGCCTACTTCTGTAAGTTCTCCTTTAACAAGAAGAATTTCTCAAACTAATAAATCCTTGCCCCAAACAGGATGTGGAAATGGAAGAAGTAGAAATCCTAGTGGACAATACTCAGGATCAGAAACCCAAGACAAACCCACCAGAAGAGCTTCCAAGAGGCTTCAAGATAAAAAAGATGCCGTTGTCCCAGCAGATAAAGAATCTGTCAACCCACATAAAGGAGTTAAAGACAGACAGCTTAAAACTAAAGGTAAGAGTAGATGCCTTGGAAGAATGGGAGAAAAGAAAAAATACTTCTCTCCAAGAGAAAAGGAAACCTCTTCCTCCCAGGGATCAACAACAATTGGCTCCCCAATCCCAAGAGATGGTAGAAGTGTCCAAGTGGCAGTGGGACTGGCTCAACACTCAGTGGGACTACTTGGCTCAAAACCAGCATCAGTTACCTCAGGTAGGTCCATCAAGGCCCACCCAGGTCAACCCCACTCCTCCCCACCCTTATCAAGGAGGCAAAAGAAGAAGGAAGCCCAATATGGTGATACCCAGCAAACCCTGGTACGTCCCTCTATTGATTCTCAAGTGCCTTTTCTTGTGGCTGACTCTGTTCCTTCAGGTAAATCTGGAAGGCAAGATGAAACCTTGAGACCTATAGAGGCTGGGAATAGTAGACAGTTATCTCATGTATCCAATCCATTACTTTTAATTGCTACCTCAATGATTAATCCTGATATGGCTGTGATTGATGAAACTCTTGACCCTGAGTTCTATGAGAGTCTGGAAAGTTACTCAGTTGCCTTATTGAGAAACACTCCGGATGTAGCAAGAATTAATGATGAGCACTTGAGAGATATTATTGCCAAGCAAAATCATATAATGAACAATATGCAATTGACTCAGAGATATAATAGCTTGTTAACTGATCAGGGTTATCAAGCATTAAAAAGTGAAGCACAGAGAGTCTCTGATGAATTGTCTTATTACAAAGCAACACATGAAAAGAAAATTGCTTTATGGCAAAATATAAAAAATGATTTGTCTAAACTAAAAGATACTGTATCTGCCTGTTGCCAGGAGGTAGAGATAGATAAGATAAATCTGAAAAGATTGAGTGACCAGTTGTCATCTTTTCAACATAAAAATCAATTATCTTTTGCAACTGTCAATGAAAGTTTATCTAGTCTTCCAAGAATGAAAACAAGACTAACAACCGTTGAAGAAACATTGAATTCATTGTTAAATGACCAAAAATATTCTGACAATTCTGTGAAGGAACATATAGTGCAGGATTCTCAACCAGTACCTGTGGCTAGTTCATCTAAAATAAAAATTGATCCAGAAATACCTGTTGATAACACTGAGTTTCCATCAAAAACTGATGATGCACCAGGATCTGCAACAGAAGGATTAAACAATGAGATTTCAGCACAATTAGAGAAATTACAGCTGCTTCTTACTCAGAAACAAGCTAGTACTAAGGAGACTCCTTCAAATCAAAAGAATTGGCCAAAACTTGACCAGTACCCAACATTTGATGGTGATTCTTCCTCTGATTGGCAACAATTTATTTGCAGAATTGATAATTTAAAAAATTCTTACAAACTCCCAGATGAGGAAATTGTGTCCAAATTAATTTCTTTGTTCACTAATGTTGCCCTGATGTGGTATGAATCTGTTCTCCTGGATGGGAATGACTATTCATGGGAGGATTGGAAGAAATTAATTAAAGCACAATTTGGTGGCTCCAAGTTCAGAATGGCTCAACAAAGGCAGTATGAGGAAACTAGATATAGCTCTTCTACTGATAAACCTATTGAGTTTTTAATGAAACTTGTAAAAATCTTAAGGGCAATGGACCCAAATATGGAGTTTGATTTATGGAAGGACAGGATCCTCTATAAATTACCAATGTCTCTGAGAGACTTGATTGTGGCTAGGACTGAGTTCTCCAAAGAACCCTCTTCTTTCATTAATACTTGCAATGAGATACTTCTAAACAATAAGTATGATGCAAGAAGATTCATTCCTAGGACCCCTTTGGAGAAACCCTCCACTTACCAACAAAAACCTCTGGAAAAGGTTGGTAAACCTTCTGCCCCTGTTGCACCAAAGAAGTATGCAACAAACACTTGCTTCAAGTGCAACAAGCCTTGGCAGAAAGGCCATGTTTGTGACAAGAAGATAAATCTTGTGGAACAAACAGAGGAGCATGCTGATGACACAGTGGCACTGGATGATACATCAAGTGATTGTGCCAGCAATATTTCATATGAATCTCAACAAGAAATCTTGATGCTGGAAGAAGATATTCATTATTTAAATACTATTGACATTGATAATAATGATTTATCTACAGTTGAGGATGCTGAGATCATAAAGAACATTGAGGATAACTCAATTGTTATTGCCCCTCTTAAGGCACCAGTCTTGATTAATGGAACCAGCATTGAAGTTGTTCTGGATTCTGGAGCTGGAGGAAGTGTAGTATCTGAAAGAGCACTTGCCTCAGTAGATCAAGACTATAAATCTAAACTGTTGCCTATCATTTCTGAAAATTGGAGAGGGTATGGCTCTGTTTTGTTCCCCATTGGTAAATACAAAGCCACAGTGTTTTTTAAATATAACCATGGTTTTGTAAGAGCTATTTGTGATTTTGTTGTCATGAAAAATGATAACTTGAGCAATTGGTTTATTGTAGGGAATGATATTTTAACCAAGTATGGCATAAAATTGGATCCCTCAAACCAATGTTTCACAATGGGGTTGAATGGGAAGAGAAAATTTAAAATTTCCTCCCCTAAAAAATTATTAAAACCAGAATTGAACACATGTAATTCTGTGGTTCAATATAAAGGAAGATCTACAAAGGAAATGCATGCCCTTATGTCTGAAATTGACAATGCCTCTTTTGGAGAACAACTTTCTGGTGAGGATAAAGATTCCATCATTAACTTGATAAAATCTTTTCCTATGGCCTTTGCTCATGGGTCACATGAACTGGGATTAGTTAAAGAGGAAATGAAACTTTCATTGTCTTGCCCATTAACTGATATACCACCTAGTTTAAAGAAGAAGCCTTATCCTGCTTCTCCCACAAAGAGAAAAGATATTGAAGATAATATCTCTACCCTTTTAAAAATGAATATTATTGAAAAGGTAGTTGAAACACCTAAATATTGTGTTATCTCACCTGTCCTAATTTCTTATGAGAAAGATAAAGCCAGGTTATGTGGTGATTATAGAGCACTAAATACTTATACTGTTGATGATATCTATCCTTTACCTAGAATCAGCTCTATACATGCTACTTTACAGGGTGCTAAATATATCAGCTGTTTGGATGGTAATAAGGGATATCACCAGGTACCTGTTGAGAAAAATTCTCAGAACTTTCTGATGATTGCCACTCATATGGGTATTTATAAGTATATTAGGATGCCTTTTGGCCCTACTTCAGTTTTCCAAAAAGTAATGGATAACACATTCCATCAAGAGATAATTGAAGGTTGGCTGATGGTTTATATTGATGATATCATTATATTCTCAAAAACATTTGAGGACCATCTTAAACACCTGTGTAAAGTATTCCAGAAAATGGACGAAATAAATATGACACTTGCTTTGAAGAAATGTAAATTTGGTTTCCATTCTTTAAAAGTTCTTGGTCATGTTGTTTCAGGCTTACAGATATGTGTTGACCAGAACAAAGTGGCAGCCATACAACAGGTGAAAGCTCCTACAACAGTAAGAGAGCTCCAAAGTTTTTTGGGAATGTGTGGATACTATAGACAGTATATTAAAAATTACCAAGTCATAGCTTTACCCCTTACCCAATTAACTAGAAAGGATGTTGCTTTTGTCTGGAATAGTGAAAGACAAAGAGCCTTTGACACTATGAAACACTGTTTGATGTCAGCACCAATTCTTGCTTTACCTGACTTTGATCAACCATTTGTTTTGTACACTGATGCCAGTTTCATTGGTCTTGGTGCTGCCCTCCATCAAAAACAAGTGATAAATGATAAAGTTTCAGAAGTAGTAATTTGTTATATTTCAAGAACCTTGAGAAATAGTGAATTGAAATATGGTGCTACTCAATTAGAGTGTTTAGCTGTAGTATGGGCTCTAGAAAAGCTTCATTACTACCTAGATGACCAGAAATTTGAACTTGTCACTGACTGCAGTGCAGTTAAATCCCTTTTAAACTTGAAAACACCTAATAGACATATGTTTAGATGGCAGCTGGCTGTTCAAGAGTACAGAGGGAGAATGACAATTATTCACAGAGCTGGTATTGGTCACTCAAATGTGGATATGTTATCAAGGTTACCCTTACCAAATGATGACTCAAATCCTGCATATGATCCTGAGGATGAAATTATCCATATCCATGGGATATATGTGGTTGATATGGAGGAAGAGCTATTACAGCTTATTCTGGAATCATATGATAAGGACACTGACTTGAAAAAGTTATGCACCATATTAAATGATCCAAAGAATGCTTCAATACAAGCATTAATTAAAACCCTTCCACCAAAGTACCAAAAAGGTTTGGAAAAAGGAAAATTTTCAATTGATGAAGGATATCTATATTATAGAAGAAAGTTGAGTAATGTTATTGTTATTCCTCCTTCTATGAAAGAAATCATCTTGAAAATTTGTCATGATGACATATTAGCTGGACATTTTGATCTTGACAAAACAATGATCAGAATTAAGAACACTGCTTGGTGGGCTAATATGTCTGAAGACACAAAATTATATGTTGAATCCTGTGATTCATGCCAAAAATCAAAAAGATTAACTGGTAAAAGAGCAGGATTAATGCAACATATTGAACCTCCTGATGCCCCATGGCAAATAATAAACATGGATTTTGTAACAGGATTACCTATTGCTGGTAAAGACAGTTATAACTCTTGTTGGGTTATTGTGGACAGATTCACAAAAATGTGTAAATTTATCCCTACCCACAAGGATGTTTCCACTAAAGAATTATCTTTCTTATGATGGTCTCATATGTTTAATACTGCTGGTTTTCTTAAAGCCATAATCTCTGACAGAGACCCTAAATTTACTTCTGAATTCTGGATGTCTCTGATGGATGTTTGTGGTTGTGATCTGAAACTTTCTACTGCCCATCACCCTCAGACTGATGGTTTAGCTGAAAGAATGATTCAGACTTTAGAGGACATGATAAGAAGATATTGTGCCTTTGGCCTTGAGTATAAAGATAATGACAGATTCACTCATGATTGGGTTACCTTACTTCCTGGGTTAGAATTTGCTTATAATAGCACTGTTCATTCTGTTACTCAAAGAAAGCCTTTTGAGCTCTGGCTTGGATATGTTCCTAATACTCCTGCCCAAATTCTCAATAACAAAATACCTAAATTGGATATACATCCTGGTGTAAAATCTTTTCTTCAAATGCAACAACTATGCAGAAATCATGCTCAAAAATGTATTGAAAAATCATTTGAATATGAGAAGAAAAGATGGGACAAATCCCATAAAGAATACACTTTTAAAAAGGGTGATGAAGTGTTGATTTCTACAGTCCACTTCAACTTACAAGGTAATAACAAATTAAAAGATCCATTTGTTGGTCCTTTTGTTGTCAGAAGAATGATTGGAGATAATGCAGTTGAAGTTATTCTGTATTCCCCATATGACAGAAAACATCCTGTTTTTCCAATATCTCTTTTGAAACCTTACACATCCAATAGTGATTTATTTCCAAAAAGGAGGGGTAGACCAAAGAAAACCCCAAATGAAATCACTGAGACAGCAGAAATTGAAAAAATTTTAAATGACAGAATAGTCACTGCTGAGAAAGGTACAGAATACTTATTGAGATTCAAGAATAAATCATCTGAATATGATTCTTGGATACCTGGGAAGGAGATATCTAATCTTCCTACTCTACTAAAAAAGTATAAAAAGAAAAAATCATAGCATTTTTTTTTATTGTTTTTTTTAGAGTGAGGGAGTGTCAGCCAGGCTACTAGACTTACCCAGTGAAATAATTAATTATTTACTGGATGAAGCCGCACCCTATCATTTTTAATTATCATTTAATTATCATTTAGTTACATTAAAATTAGTTATAATAAATTAACTAATTACAAAATGTTAAAATTAAATTAATTAATTAATTAAATAATTAAAATTAAAATTATAATTTTGTCCCTTATATTTTTTCTCTAACACCGTGCTCATTTGACAGGTTGGGAAAAAATAAAATTTTATATTAAAAAATAAATACAAAAATAAAATAAGATTTAAATATTCAAATAAATCAAATTTCTTATTTAGGATTGACTTTTACAGTAAATATTAAAATTATTGATGTATTTCTGACATACTCTGTAAATACATCTTTTTGACGCCTTCTTTTTGGAATAACTTTATTATTTGAAATACACTTTCTGGAATGTTCTTTTTCTCTCTTTTTTCCTACTGTTTTTAGAATTTGATTTCTGTGCTTTGTCTCTCCTTTGCCTATAAAAGGCCTCTCTTTTTGTTGTCTTTTGATCATTCTATTTTACCAACTCATTTTATTACAACAATAACCAACTAAAACACTTATTCTTATATTCTATATTATTAGTATTTACAATAGCGTAATTCTAAAGTATAATTTATATTAATATTTTAAAACCTACCTCTTTTATTGAGTAAAAAAATTCAACTTGAATTAAGAAATACGTACAAATCTGTTGAGAACCCATTATAGCCTTTTAAATCCTCGTAGAACTACGTACCAAATCTTCTAGACAAAAAGTATACCTTGACAAATTTCATAAATATTTAAAAGGTATTATACAACTCAAAACAGAAGCCACAAACTTGACATTAATTTGCTGTAAAGAGGTGTTTTTGGGGCACAGTATGCCATATTTTAAAAATAATCATGGCTGATTTGGTGGGATAAAAAGGAATGATGAAAATGAAGGATTTTTAACTTTGATACCCCCTATTGTTATTATATTCTATTCACTCACTTTAGATTAAATAAATATGGGGGCAGCTCAGTTGGGTACTTAAACCTACACCTCAACAAGACACTTAGCAATATATGTAATAAATTGTTTCATAGCTAGAACGAAAGTGATGGTTATAGGTTCTAAATGTTAATTTCAGATTAATTTAATATATATATATATTGTTTTTAAGTAACAGGAGAAAACAAGATGAAAAAGAAGAGAAGATAGAAAGAAAAATATAAAAAGGAAAAAATGGAGAGGAAGAGGAAAATCAAGGTAGAATGCCCATTTGATAAAGTCTGTTTATGTGAATGTCCAAGTTTAGATTTTACTCATGATTCTGGCAGGTTTTTTAATTTACAGGACCCATTTAAGAGTTTCCTTGCCTTTTTATAACTGTTTTTTGACATAATAGTAGACACACTCCATGCCCTACACCCAAATAAAATATACCCAATAGGTATATTTTTGATTTTTCTTCCATATATTTTTTTGGTGGTTTGGGAAAAAAAGTTCTCACCAAAAAAACTGCATTTTTTTCACACAGAAGGAAAAATGAAAAAAAGTAAAAAAAACTTAACAGAAGTAAAAATCAGCCTTAAATAATCTAATTAGAAACCCAAACTTCTAATTCTATGTCCTATGGCTTAAAAATTAGAATCCATATCTTCCATTCAATAACACTACCCAACAGGTAAGAGATCCCTGATGGGGAAATTCATGTGTGTTACAAACATACCAGGGAGAGACGTAAAGACAAAAAAAGTGTAAGAAAAATAAGGAAGATAAAAACAAGTGTGATAAAAAATAAGAGAAAGAAAATAATTTGCAAGAAAAATATTTTGAAAACATGAATATTTTTTCTTTTTATTTATTTTTTTCAAAAAAACTTTCTTCTTTTTCCATTTTCTCTACTATTTTCTTTTTTCTCTCTTTCTTTCCTTTTCCTTCCTTTCATTTATTTAATTTAATTTAATATAATTTTCTTTTATTTTTTTATGATTTTTATTTTATTTATTTATTTTATTTATTCATTTTGAATTTTTAAATTTTTTAAAGTTTCTTGATATTTTTTATATTTTATATTTTATTAATTTTTTTATATCTTTTATTGCTTTTTAGCTTTTTTGATTTTTTTAGCTTTTACTTTTTATGTTTTACTTTTTACTTTTCTTAATTTTTTTTACTTTTTTTACTTGTTTACTTTTCAACGTTTTATTTTTTGTTACTTTTTTATACTCTTATTTATTTTTTCATTTATTTTTTTATTTTTTTTTCATAATTTTTTATTTATTTTTTTATCTTATCTCATTTTTTATTATTCTATTAATCTTTCTATTTTTATAATTTTCACAATTTTTAATTTTTTTCATCTTTTTATATTTTTATAGTTTTATATTTGTATATTTGTATATTTTTGTCTTTTATTCTATTTGTCTTCTTTTCTTTTTTTTGCTTCTGTTTTTTTTCTACCTTTTCATTTTTTACAGTTATTTACTTGAAAAAAATATCATGGTAGCAATTTTTTTTTTACATCTTACACTTATTTATTTTGCACTTACTTTTTTTACATTTTTTTCTGAACTTATATCCCTCCATGAAATATCTATAAAAGGTGCATGAATATCCCCATCAGGGATCTCTTACTTGATGTGTTGTGTTCTGAATTATTTTTATCATGAAGAAAAAATTCTCAAATTTTTTTCCTCACTATTAAAAAAGAAATAACTATTTTTATAAAAAATATACCCAACCCAACCTAGGATATAGCCATTAGGGGGTATCAACATTAGTAGATATGCAATTTAAGTAATTTTGGATAAAAATGCATATACCCTGATTATCTTCCATTATTATTTTTGGAGATAATTTTATTATTAGATACTTTACATGTCAATGTTCACATCTTATCTGAATTTTTTATTCCAAATTTTTGATAAACACATCTTGGACAACTTTCTGGATATGACAGCCTTTCTACCTTTCTGGGAACTCCCATCCTGTCTATTTATTACATCTATTTAGATTCTTTCCCTTCTTATCTGCTCATTTCATCTCCTTTTCATTTAAAAATATTTTTACTTGCGTTGGTGTCACATATCTTCTCAAAGGCAGCCTTCCCTCACATTCTCTTCAAATACAACTACTACCTATTTCCCCACTCAGCTAATAGGTCAAAGACAATTCAACTAAAAAAGATGATCACCTCATACTTATCAACTGGATAAAAACTAAAAAATATTATGATTCTTGTTATTGTACTGAGGATGCAGCTATAGTAGAATATCCCCCCAATAAAAGTCAATGTCTATCCTCTTATGGCCAACAAATTAAGAAATAAGATAAATTTAAGGATGAATTATTTACCAAAAGAGATGTCTGAATGTTTCAAGAACTATTAAATCAAAAAAAGAAGGCTAAGAATCTTTCATCTTCCACAAGCTTTGGTATTACTGATACTCCAGTGATTTATTTTCTTGTATCTAGTTGATTTATTGCTAATTTTTTTCATTTCAATTTTTCTTAATCTTATGTACATGAAAATATTTCATTACTCTATCCATCATCAGTTAAATAACATATCAATAAATGTAACAAATTCATTTCTAACTGGTCCCTATGGCAAAATTTGACACAATATTTTTTGGTTCTTTTTGTTTACATATAAAAATTTTTAAATTTTCAAATTAAGTCAATAAATTTGCATTTCTTAAAAGAGATAAGTCAACAAAAATCTGTATCTGTTTTGAAATTTTGGCAATACCCACCCCTGCATTTCCTTGAAGTAAGAGGTGCAAGTCACCCCAATTTAATGAAATTACGTAAATAAATAAGATATGTCAAATTTACTAGTTTTAAATTAATGAAAATTCCTTATTCCCAAATTCAGATCAAGTATATAAACTAAGTTTGGGAAATACTACAGGTATAGTCTAGAGGAACCCCATGAAACAGATTAATATCTTCATGATTCACAAGGTTGTTGGCCCATTGATTTATGTTAATTAATTAAAATAAAATATTTATGAAAGAGTAATAAATATTTTATAGCTTTAAAAATCCCCATAATTTTTTGATTTAGCTATAGTTTTTTTAAATTTATTACTTTTACCTTCATGATTATTTGAATTAACTTTTTACTTATCTGAAAAGAGCAGTCAAAATGAGTAGGTTAGACATATGAAAATTGTATGAAAAAGAAAAAAAACACACCTTGATGAAAGGGAAGAATAATAAGTAAAGAGAAAGGTAGTTAGATGAATCTGGAAGGCTAGATGCATTATGTGGGCTTTATGATATGCATTATGAAATGCATTATGAAATAAATAAAAGTGAAATTGGGAAAAGAAATGCTCAAATTTAAAGGTCAATATCTCAGCAACTACTGGTACTAATTCAAATCTTTTTGTGGGAAATGAAAGATAGGCTTCAGAAGAATTTTCTATCAAAAGTAATTAGATTTTAATAAACCTAAGCCTAATTCCAACTCTGGTTTTAGAAATAGCACAAAAACTTGAAAAGTGATGATGAAAATGCTAGCAAGAGGGAGCTAAAAGCTTATATAATCATCCTATAAAAGTTTTAAAATCCTTATTCTCAAATTATGAAGTATAAAAATTAGAAATAAATAAAAGTGCTATTTATAAAAAAGGCTCAACTTTAAAGTTCAATATCTCAGCAACCACTGAGCCAAATTTGAAACTTTTTTTAGGAAATGAAAAAAGGCTTCAGGAGAATCTTCAGTTAAAATTACATATGATTAAAATAAACCTAACCCTAGTTTGATGTATAAAAATATAAAATAAAAAAATCTAAAATTTGGAAAAATTCGCCCAACTTTAAAGATCAATATCTCAGAAGTTACTGAATAAAATTAAAATTCATTTGTAGAAAAAGAAATATAGGCTTCAAGAGAATCTTTCTTTAGAAGAGTATTAGATTCAAAGAAACCTAACCCTAATTCCAACTTGTGTTTTTAAAATTTCTTAAAAACTTAAAAGGTGAAAATGAAAATGACAACAAGAGGAGTTAAATAAGTCCACTATTGTCCAGATAAGAGTCCTATATATATATAATTAAGTATGTAATATTGATAGAAAGAAAGAGATATCATATAGGAATGAAAAAAGGGAAATGAAACTTACCTTTATTGAAAGGTAGGAAAAATAGAGTGAGAAAGAGGGAAGTTGGAATTTGAAGGAAATTGAATATGGAGCAAGTGAAATGCATAAATAATCTTCAATTTATGTGTTTCAATGAAATGGAACCAAAAAATAGTTAAATACGGGAAAGGGGGATTATGAACATGCCTGTCAGTGTATTCTAGTAAATAATTATGATTTAATAGTAAATATTAATTTTCAGGCTGCTTAATAAGATATTATTTTTGGCTTAAACCTTGTAGAAAGACTAATAATACTGTTATACTCAATTGTTAACTTCCAATATTTGGATTGGTGTGTACTAGTGGTGTCAGCCGGCCGTCTAGAAGAGGTAGGAAATAGAAGAAGAAGAAGAAAAAGAGGAAACTGAAGGGGGTAAAGCTAAGGACAATGTAGAAAATCCATTAATTACTAGCTATAGGCCTTGACCAAGGGAGATGGAGTAAAACTTGAGAGAAAAACCCCTGTCCCTAAGAGAAATACTAGGTGAGATTTATTTGCTACAGAAAATTAGAGACTGTTACTATACCCCTTCCAACACACTTCTTGACTGCCTAACAAGTCAAGACAGTAGCCAATAGCAGACCACTGAAAACCAAAGAACCAGAAAACTGAAATGCGGAAAAATCCACACTGTAAAAACAAAACACTGTGCACTTGTTGCACAGAGAGAAGCAGTAATACTTGATGCAGGTTGCAAAGCTACACCAGAGAAACCAGTTGTCAAAGTTGAGTTAAATGAAGAACTAACATTGCAACAAAGACAGCCAATTGTGGCCAAAAAAAAGTGAAAAATGAGTGAGAACAGTGATATAACCTCAGGATGGTTGTATGATAATTAAAGTTGCCCCAAACTGTCTTATTCAGTATGTACACACAGACCACCATCTAAAAAATCCATGCACAGCAACAAATTTGGCGCTTTTGGAAGCCAAATTGAATAAAAACTTCTAGAAGCACTCCCCAGCCTTCTATAACCAAGGCTGGAGGGCCTCCCAATGTGGGCAGCCCTCCTAGAAGTGGCCAGACCTCCCTGTAGTCAGAAAACCACCAAAAACCTCCTAAAAAACCCTAAAATACTTAGAAAAATCCACCACAACTACTAAAACATTTAAAACACAAAATTTAGCTATAAAAACTTTGAGACATAAAATATAGAGCCAAATTAGCTCTACTTAATGGTACTAAGCACTTAACCCCAAGGCTTAAGGTTAGCCCATAAAACACGAAAAACAAAATTAAACAGCTATCTTTTAGAAATGAAAAATGAGGAAATGACCCCTTAAAACTTAGAAAATTCAAAATTTCAACAAGACATAAAATATAGAGAAAAACGAGGGCTATCCAATGGTAGTGCCCACATACTCATAGTCCCAATAGTCACTGAATAAAACCAGAAAAACACCCAATTATTCAACCAATGTCAACTAAGACATACAAAAACAGCGCCAAATAGCCCAACAAAGGCCTCTGCCAATGCTGGAAGTGGAAAAAGACAATAGGATTTTTAAAGGACTTGTAATGGGTCTTGGTGCTATTATTAATTTTAGGAGGTATTTCTTTTATCTCTGCTTAAACAACACAAATAGATAATATTAAATTAGTCTCTTAATGCAAACTTGTTAAAGTATAGTTACTTATAATTTTTAAAGGTATAATTCCACAATAAATGTTATTATATGCAAAATAGGTATATTATTTATAAAATATAAAGTAATAGATGAGTAAAATAAGTGATGAGGATTCAGGGGATTAACCAATTCCTTTATATAGGCAAGGGATTCTCTGAAGCGCCACAAAAACAGATACATGAGAAAAAAATGAAGTAAAACATTAATAAAATAACTATAATAATAACATAAGGCAAAAAAGATAGAAAATGTAAAAAATTCCAGTAAGAGCCCAAGTTTCCCACCACTTTAATCCCAAAAAATGTTTTTAAATTTAATTGAAACATTAATATAAATTGAAACACAAGTGTAAACCATTTTGAGATTAAACAAGTATTACAATATAATGAAAATTGTAAACAAATTATGTGAAACATCAAGAATTATTCTACTTTAGAAATATGGGTAATTTAGTTAGTATAAAACATAAATTAAACATTTTTCAACTATTTTAATATTATAATAACTATTTTGAATTAAATCAATCAATTAATTTAATGAAATAACTAAATTAAAGTAGAAATTTAATATTTTTTTATTAAATAAGTGTTCTAATTTATTTAAAATTTTTCTGAAACAATTTAGGGTAAAAAAAAACCAATAATTATGATTTATAAGGTATGTGAAATATAATTATATATAATTAATTAATTAATTAGTTTATAATTTTAAAACTATATTATGTAATTATAATAAAATATTATATTAATTAATAATTTATAATTATTAAATACATTAAAAAGTGCCATATTTTATAGAATATAATGTATTATTTTTTTATTTAATTGTATTTACAATTTATATAGTAATAAAATTTATATAACTCTTACTATTATAATTTAGTTATGTAATTTTATTTCTAAATATAATATTAATTTAAATACATAAATAAAATAAAATAAAATTTATTTTTTAGTCCAATAAAATGTTACAACATTTACTGGACTCCTGGTACATCCCAGCTGACAAGTGGTAGAAAATAGACTAATAAAATATAATTTAGCCAGTATAAAGATAAAATGAATTTATAATGACTTTTAAATATATTTTAATAGATTAATAGTTGTTTGTAATTTATTTTTTAATGTTTAATAAGTAAGTGATTTCCAATAACTGGCCTAATCCCCCTTTACTTACACCTAATTCCACCGGAATGCACAGACCTTCAGTCCACATGATTCCACTGCTCCCCCAGAAATTACAGAACTTTAAGGGCTCATCAACTCCTCATTTCATCCACTTCAAAAATTTTAATAACCAAGACCTCTAGTTTGGGACCTATATCACAATTAATGATATCATACCACTATACCATAAATAGAAGAAACAGATAAAAGTGTTTACCATAAAGGAAATAATTAAAATAACTCATTCAAAAAAACAATATGAAAACCAAAACCTGTAAAAGAAACAAAATAAGTGTCAAAGCCCCCTCATTGACTCAGTAATAATTTCCCAACCCATAAATCCATGATTATCCATTGAAGGAGGTAGATTCAGTTGTCCAAACTGGATATATGCATGTGTAGGTGTGGTGAATCCCTTAAATACTTGCAGATGACCTAATATAGGTGGGAAAATCATTCATTAAGGCTATTGAGAAGGTTAAACCTGCATATAGTTCTATATATGCATAGTATAGCTGCATATTTTACTGAATATGGAGTTTTTACACACATATAAGCTTATGTATGTGTCTAATTACTTAATATCACTTAAGATAAGTAGATTATGACCACACTAGAGCTTTAATAAGTATTATGGAGCTACAGATAAGCTATTTAAGATTAAATGATTCCATATAATAGTATATTAAACATATATATAAGTATAATAACTAAATATTTAACTTATAGGCTTAATAAACTTAAGATTATCTTATCTTAATAATAAGAACTACTTTTTCCCAGGGATGTCTAGGCTGAAAATTCCAAGAAGGAATGAATAAGAAGATGATAAAAAGAAAAAAAAGGTTAATTTTACCTTGAAAATCAAAAAATCACACCGCGCAATACAGGGGGCGGACTTGTTAGCAAGTCCGCAACCTTGGACTCAAATTCACCACAGATTGAACACACATTGAGATATTGACAAAGGAACCATACAATCAGGGATGAACGCCACTCAGCAGAACAGTTTTTGTGGGTCTTCAAGTAGAGCTCAGTAGGAGTTCAGTATGAGTTCAGTCTGAGTTCCATCTGAGTTCTGTCTGAGTTCAGGTTGGGGACTTGCTAGCAAGTCCACCCCCTTTATTGCGTAGTGTCACATACAAAAAAGAAAAAGAAAAAGAAACAAAAAAGTTATAATTAGCAAACATATAAAACCAGGGGGAAAAAAGTAGCACTAGTAGGAAAGTGGTTTTTAAGTACTTTTGGACCAATTGTTGTTGGACCTGTGGACCAATCTCTTTTGGACACATGATGGAACAAGAAATCTCAAACAAAAACTTCCATTATAAGAAAATTTCAAGATAAATATACATGCCAAGAGTTTCATACACTGATTTTCCGAAACCTCAATGAATAGTGATTGATTCATCACCTCCAACATGTATTTTATCAAATGGAAATATTTTTCAAATATATAGAATAATAATTTATAGTTATATTTTTGAGAAATATAACACAGTCTATAGCTTCAAAAAATTACTTAATTCATGTGGATTGACAGCTTTTGAGATATTTCAAGCCACAGTATTACCTTATCCCATCTCATCCACAAAAAGTTGATAAAGGGGGAAGGTTATCAGTGAATTCATCTGTAAATAGCTTTTTTCAAATTCAATTCCAAGACTACCTCCAAAAAATATCTCACTTCATCATTCTGATTGCATGAGAAAATAAAGGTTATTCTGATGTGGAAATAGCCAGAGCCTTATATATGTGGTAGGTGGAGGAAAAATTGGATAATAACTACAATATTTACTGAGAATTACCAATGAGACAACAGACTTCAAATATCTGTCAATAAGAAAAATTCAATAAAAAATATTAAAAAAGGGAGGGTATGTGGGAAAATCATTAAAAGATATTTTCTTTGATGTAGAGAATCCTTGGAAATATTTAGCCAATATATTGAGGAAACAAATATATTAGGATATTTCATTAAAGAATTGAGGTGGAATCAAATGGAAGTATTTAAAAATATTCTGCAAGATAGCAAGAAGAAGTTTAAATAACACTCCATCTACTTACAGGTGAAATTATGGATTCAGAATCAGGTTGACAAAGGAATTTTTTGAGAATTAAAAAATGTGATTGATAAAGGCTTCCAAATATTTTGTATGAGCAGGTTACTTGTTCCTAATTATAAGACTATACTTTTAAGGCAAAGGATTAACATGCTTCTTAAATAAAGAATATTTAACTCTGACAATTGTACTTTCTGATTTTAGAAGACTGATGCAGAAAGGGCCGCCAGATGAAATGATTGACAGGATAATTTAAAATTATTTCACAAGATTGACAGATGATATTATTTTATTTTATCTTTTTTTATTTTATTTTATTTTATTTTATTTTATTTTATTTTATTTTATTTTATTTTATTTTATTTTATTTTATTTTATTTTATTTTATTTTATTTTATTTTATTTTATTTTATTTTATTTTATTTTATTTTATTTTATTTTATTTTATTTTATTTTATTTTATTTCATTTCATTTAGTTAAATTTAATTTTATTTAATTTTATTTAATTTGCTTCAATTAAATTAAATCAAATTAATTATATTATATTGTTATATCTCATTTCATCTTATTTCATCTTATTTCATCTTATTTCATCTTATTTCATCTTATTTTCTTTTATATTATATTATATTACTCCATTTTATTTTATATTATTTGATCAAATTATATTATATTATATTTTATTATATTTCACTTTACTTTAATTTACTTCACTTTATTTTATTTTATTATATTTTACTTTACTTAAATTTTCTTTACTTTATTTTATTTTATCTAATTTAATTTTAATTTAATTTAATTTAATTTAATTTAATTTAATATTACTTTACTTTATTTTACTTTGATTTATTTTATTTGACTTTAATTTAACTTATATTATTTTATTGTATGGTATTATATTTTATTAAATTACAATACATTTTAATAACATTTAACACCACACAATATGGGGGGCTGAATCAATTGTGAGTCGGCAACCTTGGACCCAAAATCACCACATATTGAACACAAATTGAGCTATTAATAAAGGAACCATACAATCAGGGATGAACACCACTCAGAAGAACAGTTTTAGGTGGGTGTTCAAGTAGAGTTCAGTATAGGTTCAGTATGAGTTCAGTATGAGTTCCATCTGAGTTCAGGTTGAGGACTTTCTAGAAAGTCCACCCCCTATATTGTGTAGTGTAATACTAATTTATTAAGGATGTAGTGTTCATGACATGTGCAATGAACACATGCACCATAGGCCTGCAAATGGCATTTTTGGGTGTGTGACGTTGTAGACAATCCTATAGCACTAGCTATAGGCCTTGACCAAGGGAGTTGGAGAAAGACCAGAGAGAAAATCCCCTGTCCCTTTAGAAAAATAGAGTGAGATTTACTTGCTAAAGTAAGTTGGTTCCTGTTTTGCTAAAGACCCCTTTTAAACACACTTGACTGCTTGATGAGCCAAGAAAGTAGTCACCAGATAGACTACCAGACCAAAGAACTGAAATGTGGAACAAAGTCCACACCAGAGACAGCAAAGATACTTGATGTAGGCTGCAAATCCACACCAGAGACAGCAATAATACTTGCTATAGCTTGCAAGACTACAACAGAGAAAACAGTTGCTAAAGTTAAGTTAAATGAAGAACTCACTTGCAACAAACACAGCCAATTGTGGCCAGAAAACAGTGAAAACTGAGTGAGGAAAAATGAGATCACCTCCGGATGGTTGTATGATGATTAAGGTTGCCCCAAACTGTCATATTCACTATATACACACAGACCACTATCTAAGAGCCCATGCGCACCCACCAATCTGGCGCCTGTACCTGCCAAATTGCAAAAAAAACCCTCCTGGAGCGCTCCCCAACCTCCTAAAACAGAGGCGGGCGGGCCGCCCGACGTCGGAGATGCCGCCTGAAGCGGCCCGGCCTCCCTGAAGCCAGAAAACCAATAAAAACCACTAATCTACTTAGAAAAATTAGCTACAACTACTAAAACCTTTAAAACACGGAATTTCACTATAACAACATTGAGACATGAAATATAGAGAAAAATTAGCTCTATCAAATGGTACTAAGCACTTAACCCTAAGCCTTAAGGTTAGCCCGTAAAACACGAAAAACAAAATTAAACAGCAATCTTTTATAAATGAAAAATGAGGAAATGACCCCTTAAAACTCAGAATAAGAAAATGTGTCTTCAAGACATAAAATATATAGAAAAACCAGGGCTATCCAATGATAGTACCTACATACCCGCAGACCCAATATCCACGGAATAAAACCAGAAAAATACCTAATTCCTTAACAGATGTCAATTAAGACATGCACAAACAGCGCCAAATCACACAACAAAGGCCCCTGCCAATGTTGGAAGACCACATCCTCCCTCCAATTGAGAATGTCCGCATTCTTTCTTCATCCAACCACCATGTTTAACCTCCTTTCCAAATCTGCATCTGAAATGGGCCCCTGCCAATACTGCATCAACAATAATTTAATCTGCGCCATAACACCACCTGTTCATCCATACAGAACGTCCTTCAATGTCTGCCACTCCAGAAAGAAGACCTGCCACAGACCTGGTCCACTTTCTTCTACAACAGATTCACCTCCGCCTCAACCTGGTCCTTCTTCTGCCAGCACCAAAAGATCTAGGCCATCCATCCTGATACCCAGATTAATCAAAAAGCTCCACCCTTCCCAGAAGAGTGCCACAACCCATAAAGCAACTAGTTCCCCCATCCCTGGTCCATCTGATGGTAAAGAACATCCATTTCTTCCTTCAACTTTAAAACTGATAACTTCTCAGTTCCTTCCTCTTCTGATAGTGATGATAACAATCTAGGATCCATTGCACCACCAACACCAACGCACTTGCCCACTATCAAGGCCAAGTTCCAACAACACACATCTCAACAGAAGCAACTTCTGCTTCACTATTTCCAATCCACTCCTGCTAGAGATCCACAGGACATTGAGAACAGAAGACACCTCATTCACCAGTTCAAGGCTAATTCTGAACATTTCATTTCATCTCTTGATTCACTCTGTAATTCCACTAGTACTTGAGTTTGATTCAGAAAAGAAAAGTTGACCACACCCTCTATAGGATGTAACCACAAACAACCCTCAGTTTTAAGTCTTGGGGGACCATCCTCATTTTATAGTCTTGGGGGACTCAAAAACCCTCAGTTTAAAGTCTTGGGGGACTCAAAACCTAAATCATAAACCCAGAACCAGAGATCAACCACATTAAGACACAGAGAAAAAACTAACATTCTGGGGTAATTGTGAATAGAGCTTCCAGCCCATCAATTACCCCCAAACTTGCCTTTGCTAAATTCGGAGGCTCCCCCTGTGGATACTCTCCACCAATCTTTCAAAACAACTCCAACAACAAAAACTTTTCCCTCAGTTTATAGTCTTGGGGGACTTACAACCCTCAGTTTAAAGTCTTGGGAGACTAACACAGTGTTCAGTTTAAAGTCTTGACGGACTACTTCTTGACAAAATCTTGAAACCAGCCAGTTTAAAGTCTTGGAGGACTAACAGAAACCAGATTTCAGTTTAAAGTCTTGATGGACTGACTTGATACCATAGCTATTTCAGTTTAGAGTCTTGATGGACTGATAAATTTTCCAGTTTAGAGTCATAGAGGACTGTCAGAATCTTGCATGAATCTGACCCAGCCAATTTCATGCAATACACACACAGCCAGACCACGTAGCGTCCACCTTCACTTCATCTTCTATTCATCACTGACAAAATCTTCTCTTATCCTTTTAATCACCTTTCACACCACAAATCATGTCTAGATCCCCTGCTGTTGACTCCTCTACTCTTCCTTGCTTCACTGCTCCAAGGGACTATGCCTGCAAACAGTGCATACACATGTGCAGACCTTGCACATTCACTCTTCCAAATCCAGAAGCCAAATTCTACAATAGGGCTTGTGACTCCTGCTATTCCAAAAAAAAGAAATGTGACAGGATGCCCACTATCCTATTCCTCCGCCTTCTCCTTCTCACAAGTACATCTCCAGATCCCCTACCAGGTCTCCAGAACTTGGTCCATCTTCTTCCTCTCTATCTTCAGCTCCTTCCAGAAGATCTAGAAGCTCAGCTTCCCGCACTCTTCCAAAAAGACCAGCCTTAGCTTCTCAAGAAACTACTTTTATCACTGCTAAATTAGCTCCAAAAGCTTCAAAATCTACCCCTAGGCTTCTAGACCGCGTCCAGGCGGCCTGGCCGACGTCGGGCGGCCCGCCCGCCTCACCAAACAGAGAAAATCAGGGCCAAAACCTCCAAAAACGGCCAGAAAATAGCCAAATTTATCCAGATAACAACAACAACTCAACCCAACTACCTCCTACTGGTCCCAGAGCAATGAAATTTACCATTCCAAAATCCAAAAACACCAAAATTTCCCAGATTTCTAAGAGAACTGCCAGAGAACCCCAAGAAGAAACCAGAACACCACACACTGCTCCACAACAACAACTTCGTCCCCAACTAAGACAAAGAAACTACACCTCTCCTCTGTCAGCCAACTACTCTTCTGACAGTTCCATCTCTTCAAAATCTCCATCCAGAAAAGAGCAGTCTGCTTCCAAATCCCCCTCTCCTGCTCCATCCTTTAACAACCCTGGTACTACATCACCAGCACCGCCTTTAGCTGAATCCAACAGAAATAACAACCCCAACAACAACAACAATCTCACTGCTCCAACTAGGCCCCAGGAACATCAGCATCCCAGTTCACCTTCTCAGGATCATTCAGAGGAAGACCATGAGAATCCATATCTTTCCCTAGTTGATCCACCCACTATGACCATAACAAAATCTTCAGAGATCCAAATCCCAGCCGCTTACATATTTGAAGAGCTTCCAATCTGTAAGTACCAAATTAATTATTCCATTTCTTCAACAAAAATAATTACTGATCCAATTCTTCTTGTCTAGTTGGCACCCCTCCTCCTGAATCTATTATTGGAGTTGGCCAAACTCTTGAAACATCTTTGACCCTGGATTATGGAGACATGAAGAAACACCTAAGCGCCATGTGTTCCAACATGCTAAAAGCCTTTGCCCTTCATGGACCCTTGAATGACTTTGAAAAATCCCTGAGAAAGCGCCTACTGGACGACCACTGGAAGATGTCTAGGATCATTATACACACCCTCCAGCACTCCATTGCTGCCTCTTCTTCTTCCTCCTCTGAACTTCCCTCTAATCCAATCCCTGATTATCACAATCCCTATAATCTCTCCAGCAGGTTGCACTTCAAAGAACAGAGTGCTTCCCACAATCCCAACAAAAAACAAAAACGTCATCACAATACGGACCAGCCTCCAGAAGCTTCCTCATCCAGACAATGAGCTCCTGCAAAAGATTAGAAACATAAAAATAATATAAAACAAATAATAAAAGTAATTTCCGAATTTTTTTTTTTTTTTTTAAGGTTGTACTGATATACTAAAATAAAAAAATTAATAATTAAATGAAATGAAATAACATAAATGAAATAAAATAAAATATATATCTAAAAAAATAATACAAATGGTATCCCCCAGCCAATTGATGAGCTGATCCCCTGATACCTTACCCACATCCAAGTGCACCTTGATGTGGATACACAATTAAATCTTTTAAATGATTAACAGAAAAAAAAAAAAATATAGAAATTCAGAAGATAACAAATAATGAAACACAGAAACACATGAAATAAATTATATATAAAAATAAAATAGCATTGCCTGGCCGATTGATGAGCCTTTCCCCACCAATGCTTGCCCACATCCAGGTGACGCTGATGTGGTAACACCCTATATTTTTGATTTTATAATTTTAACAACCCCCATAAAAAATTAAAAGAAAAAAAGAGAAAAAAGAAAATAATCTAAAACTTCTATCTAGCAAAAACATAACTGCAAAATCAAAGAAAGTCCAGCTCCATAGATGGTCCAATAAGGGAAAGTCCGGTCCATAGAAATGATCACTGGGTGGGCTCCCTCCAATAAGTAAAAATGATGGGAGACCACCAGTGATCCACCACCAATCTGAAAGAACCAAAGATAAAGAAGCCAGTCCCAAACCAGTTTAAAGTCATAGCGGACTTAAAACCTGAATAATAAACAACAGAACTAGAATTCAACTAGGAAAAACAAAAGACTTGAGACAGACATTCTGGGGTAACTGTTCTACAGAGCAGCCAGCTCATCAGTTACCCCCACACTTGCCAAAATAAAATCTAGAAGCCCCCCCCTGGTACCTTCTAACAAAAACACAACATTAAACACAAAAAAAACCAAAACCAATAAGAGTGAAGAGTCCGGCACTTGAAAACCAAAGGAAATTCCAGTTTAAAGTCATAGAGGACTAAAACCTGTGAAAATAAACCAATACTAGGGTTCAACCAAATTAAGAGAAAGGGTTGGAAACAGACAATCTGGGGTAACTGTTGATAGAGCAGCCATCCCATCAGTCACCCCCACACTTGCCAAAATAAAATCTAGAAGCCCCACCCATGGGTACCCTCTAACAAAAAGTTTCCAACAAACAGATGCATAGCATCACCACAAAAAAAACCAAAATTAAAGAATCATCCGTAGTTTATCCTCATTGCGGAGTCAATCTTCTTCATGCCTAGTGCCTCTGGGATAAAACCTCTTCACTTGGTCTGCAGCCACCCTCTTTTTCAAGACTGCACCATCCAACTCTTCCAAAACATAAGAACCTCCAGACGCCTGAGATCTGACTCTATAAGGTCCATTCCATCTGTCAGCAAACATTTTGCCCCACTGACTCTCCAAACTTCTATTATACACCAAAACCAGACAACCAGGTTTCAAGGGATTCCTGAGTCTATGAGCTAACTTCTTGTCCCAGTACCTGACTGATTGATTCCTAATCTTCATCATTCTAGAGTATGCCTTCTCCTGAAATTCCTCTCTACATTCCCACTGTTGCATCCTGTCACAGAGCAAATCTTCTGTTGAGTGCACGTCATCCCAATCAATTCCAAGATAAGAGACAGCTTCCAAGTCCACTGGTAGAACGGCTTTCTGACCAAACATTAACTCATAAGGAGAAAAGCCAGTTGTCCTCTTCACAATGACCCTATCAGCAAATAAAACCAAGGGTAAATAATGCCTCCACTTTTTGGCACTATCTCCACACATCTTCACCAAAGCATTCGTGATAACTTGATGGCCTCTTTCAACCATGCCTTCAGCTTCAGGATAATACGGTGTAGCCACTCTAACCCTAGAACCAACACTAGCCACAGCTTCTTTAAATTCGGCACCAAACTCTGGCCCACCATCAACAGTCACCAACTTCATTAACCCATACCTATAAATCCACTCCTTCTTCAAAAACTCTGCCACATTCTTGTCAGTCAAATTAACCAGAGGCACTGCCTCAACCCAACCAGAAAAATCATCCCTAGCAACAATCAAGTATTTATACCTGCCCTCTTTAATATGGACAGCTCCAGGCTGACCCTTCCAAAAACAGTTGATTCACCAGTAGCACAGCCCACCTCTTTAGGTTTCAAGTGACTTCTTCTTTGACATTCTTCACAAGATTGAACCCAACCCTGCACAGCCAACTTCATACCCGGCCACCAAAATCTGTCTGATACTCTTCTATAAGTCTCCCCAAAGCCTCTATGACCAAGGTCTTCATGCAAAGACCTCAAAACCAATTCTTGACCGTTCTTCTGAGTCACCACCACTTGAGGATTAGGATGTCTCCTTCTCATCAAGCGCCTTCCTGACACATAAAATCCAGGACTCTTCTTCTTAATTGCCAACCAAGTATCATCATCACAACTATCTGGCCTCTCCAAGGTCAACAGATATTCCACCAAAATAAAATAAAACCCAGATTTACCCCAGGTCTCATCTTCAAAATCCAACAAGACAACATCCAAGGGTACAACTCTGTCATCAAAATCACCAGTGTGAACATGAGCCAATTGAGCAGCCCAACCAGGACACCAATCCTTAAATTTTGGCACATCCTTCTCTTTCCACTGAACCTTGTGAGAATCCAGTTCACTAACAAAAACACCCTTTTCCAATTTTGAGCTGTCCCAAACAACAAATCCATCTTCATCAACAAAAACATCCTGATCACCAGAATCAAGATCAGATCCAGCCAGTTTAACCTCTTGGGGGAGGTCAGAACAATCATCCAGTTTAGCCTCATGGGGGAGGAAAGAAAAATCCTCAGCACCCTTTGTGCTGGCCCTAATCACTGGAACATCTTCGTCAAACTCTTCAGAATCAGAATCCTCATCTGTAGGTGGCCTCCTTGATAACCCATCAGGCATAGTAAAAGTTTTACCTGGTTTGTGTACCAGGTCAAAAGAAAAATGTTGAATAAATGCCACCCACCTAGTCATTGGAGCATTTGGAAGACTAGGTGTATTGATCATCTGAACCAAAGATTTTGCATCCACCTGCAGCTCAAAATGCTGCCCCCACAAAACCGTCTGTAGCTTCTTTAAAATTTTAGCTACGCCACACAATTCCAACTTAGGTTGAGAATACCTAGATTCCACCTCATTAAACACCACAGACTCATACCTTACTGGCCTGACCCTCCCAGTCTTATCCTCCTGAGACAAAACAGCACCAGCAGCAATATAACTTGAGTCCACTGCCAGATAAATCTTTCCAGCACCAACACGATAATCCAACTTGTGAAGAATTATATCTTCACCAACAACCTTTTTCAGCTTCTGAAAAGCCTCTTCACACTCCTCCATCCATTCCCAATCTACATCTTTTCTGGTCAACCTCCTTAAAGGTGAAGCCAACAAAGAAAAATCCTTAATGAAAATCCTGACATATACACATACACCCAAAAATCCTCTGACTTCTGTAGTATTTTTAGGCCTTGGCCATGCCTGAATTTTATTAATCATCTTCTTTGCCATAATCCTTCCCTCTTTACATACCACATGACCCAGAATTTCCAAAGCAGGAACACAACAACAGAATTTTGACCCTGAAATGGTCAAACCAGCCTCTTCAATCCTGAACAACACTCTCTCTAGAGTTATTGCATATTCCCACACAAACCTCCTTATTCCAGGGTTCTCCGATAACACCTCATTACCATAATCAGTGGATGGTCCTTTAATTCCACCATCATCAACAAAAATCCAGCATGAGTAGGAACCTCATCCTGAAAAATCCAAGCCATCTGTGCTTGATAAACTGCCACCGAATTAGTTACTCCTTGAGGCAACCTAGTGAGCTGAAATCTTCCCAAAGGAGTCTCAAAAGTTGTGAGAGGCCTTGAATCCGTATGTAGTTCCCTCTCATCATAACCACCCATAATATCACCCAAACCATAACACACCCTTCCAGCAAAAGCTTCAACAAAATCCTCTGCACTTGGCGGCATACCAGCGTCCTTGATAGTGACTCTATTCAAGGCTCTAAGATCATGAACCACCCTCAACTTTCCATTCTGCTTCTTTACACAGAGCACCAGACTTGAGTAACTGGATGTTGATTGTTCATATAAACTGGTCCTGACTCTTTCCCTAATAATCTCCACAAAATCCTCTCTGATAGCGGCTGGAATCGGAATAGGTTTGATTTGCCAAGTTTCATGACAAACAACAGGAATCAAGTAAGGTTCCCCATAAGAGTGCTTCAATACACCCCTTTCCTCCTCAACAAATTCCACCGCTTTTTCCCTTAGCACAATAACGTGCAACAACAACTTCTTTTCTTCCTCAGACAACCACCCATCAGGACCAAAATTAACAACTTTCAATCTTTCCACGGTCACCCTCGCCGTCTCTACAAATTCTGGAGGATTCTTCACCAAAGGAGTACAGTATGGATCTCTTGAAAAAGAAGGTCTCTTCAAAGGCGGATTCAAACCCACAGGCATCGGCTCATTGACAGGCCTAATCTTTTGCGCTACCTTCTTATACTTTGCCGCTCCACCTTCAACTTGAGGGATCTTCAGGAAATTTTCACCACCAGACCTGGAACAAAAACCAAGGGTTTCCCCATTGCTCACATGTGTGGCAAAGGTAATGTTTTTGAAAGATGTAGAAGAAACCCTAGCGGTGCACAATTGGGAGGACTTACTTTTAGACCCCAATCTCACCACTCCAAAACTATTCCGCAATTCCACATCTTCATCCTCACTTCCAACTTCCAAATCTTCAAATCTTGATTCATCTTCTGAATCACATCTTCTAAAATTGTGCAGTTTATCCTCATGCTGGAGGTCCAAAAATAGATCTTGATGATCTTCTTTCTTCAACATTTTCTGCAGTTTAACCTCATTCTGGAGGTCCAAAAATCAATCTTGATGATCTTCTCTCTTCAAAATTTTCTGCAGTTTAACCTCATGCTGGAGGCCCAAAAATCGATCTTGATGATCTTCTCTCTTCAAAATTTTCTGCAGTTTAACCTCATTCTGGAGGCCCAAAAATCAATCTTGACGATCTTCACAAAAATATTTTGCATCTTCTTTCTTCATTATCTTCTGATTTATTCTTGATTCTCTTGAATTATCTTGAAATTTTTATCTTCTTTTCTTGAGTTTTCTTCTGAACTACAAAAATAACCAGGGGTTTCCCCAATGCTCACAGGTGTGGCCCAGGTAATGTTTTTGAAAGGTGTAGAAGAAAGCCTAGCGGTGCACAATTGGGAGGACTTACTTTTAGACCCCAATCTCATTGCCCCAAAGCTTTTCCGCATATCTTTCAATAAAGATATATAACCAATCTTCTTCTTTAAACTTGAATTAAATATAATTAAGAATCTTGAGAGAGAACAGAGACTTGATAAAAAACTTGATGAATACATGCAGAGAAGAGAAACATTAAAAAGAAAAAGTTGAAAATCCACTTGGTATATCTACTAGGGAGCTGACCTACTACAACCTGGGATTTCCTCATCTCGGGGAGAGGTTGTAGCACTAGGGTGATCAGCCCTCATTACTCTAAAAAAGACAGACTCTCAATAGAGCCTGATCCGCACTCCAAAAACCCAGAGGCAGCACCCACTTCCTTCCTTCTCCTGCAGCAGTCCATGCACTGGCACATTGAAGATAAACCAGGCCTAGTCTCCCAACCATCCTCTCCAGGGGATGACAACCTCATGTGAAGCCTCCTTTCGTCTTCACCAGTCAACTCTAAACTGATTCCCAAATTAAATTGATAACCAATTCTTGCCTGAAAATCCATCAAGAATGGCCCGCCCAAAACTGCTTTTACATTACCTTTAGCAATGTAAAAATGAACCTTCCCTGAGGCTCCTCCAACATCTAACTTCACAAACTCTGAAGTTCCAACCAATTCAGTGACATGGCCACCGATCCCTCTCAAATTTACACCAATACCAGTTTTGATGGGGAGGCCCATATGAGTTGCCTTAAACAAAGAAATCAGGTTTATCTGAGAACCTTAATCCACCAATGACCTTGCCTCCCTGCCATTCAGAGTGACATTGACATATCCAAGAGGAGCAGAAAAATGAGTTTCCAGCCCCTCACCAAACTTTTCAGCAGAATCACAAATGTATTCTACCTCACCAGAAGAAACCCTTCTCCTGGTCAACAACTTCTTCTGCCTATCAGCCAACCCTGGACTGATAGCATACAATTCCCCATAAGATAGGGAAACCTGACCCTGGTTCATCCTTTCCAGGACAGAGTCCATAACATTAACTTGACCAGACACTACTTTCCTCTCAAAGTGAGCTCTTTGCTTCACCACCTTGGTCCTAGAAGATTCTTGAGGACCAGCACCACCAACAGATTTACCATTAACAGGAACCAAACCAGATCCCTCACCAGAACCTATGACTCCAACAGGCTTTGGCAATGAAGCCAAAGGGACATCCTCCTCAGATTCAGAATCTACCTCCATTGGCATTGGCTCACCATTCAGGTCCAATGCACCAAAACTAGGGGGGCCCATGTCAGCCATACCCTTCTGCATCTTGTACAGCTCCTCTTTGCTGTACCTCTTCATAGCTGCACTCAGCTTAGGATCACCCTTTGAAGCATTTGGCTTTGGTTGGGCCTGAGAACTGCTCTTAGGCCTACCCACCTTTCCTGCTTCCACATCATAAACACAAGCCAAGCATTCACCACTTGACTGTTCACCACAAGAATACAACTCCAAACCACCAAAAGAAGTAGAAAAAGAGACCTTATTGACCTCCTTCCCCTTTCCCTTGACGTCCTCATCTACCTTAACAGAAGACTTCCCCTGATCAGGAATCTCCTCAAACCTTGGCCTCCTTTGATTGAGACCACCTCTTCTCCTGACCAAATCAAAAGGAGCCTGCCCCTCACTGGGCTTCACAAAAGAACCGTCAGGGAACTTAAAAACCATGCCATCAAACTCCACTTTTCCTTCAGACACATCTCTGTTCAATGCCCAACAATCATTGGACCTGTGCCCCCTCCTACTACAATAAGAGCAAACCCAAGGA
Source organism: Hemileia vastatrix (assembly GCA_030280995.1). Taxonomy (NCBI): domain Eukaryota; kingdom Fungi; phylum Basidiomycota; class Pucciniomycetes; order Pucciniales; family Zaghouaniaceae; genus Hemileia; species Hemileia vastatrix. The sequence goes on along the minus strand of JASXTE010000002.1, from coordinate 1,794,265 downwards.
TCACTCCTACCAGCCCTTCTTTCAAACTCTCTTGGCTGAGAAGGTGCCTTATTAACCTTCTTGGCCTCCTGAACAAAAATGTGCAGCTGTTTTGTCATATCAGCCAGCTGCTCCACCATTGGGTCCCTCTCCTGTTTGGGAACCTGCACCAAATTTTTCTCCTCCTTCTTCTTCCTAACTTCCTCTTCAGCCAAAGCCTCACTGACTTTGCTGACATACTTGGCACACCCCTCCTGATAGGTGTCCACAGCCAATAACTTCAAATGGGCCTCAACAGCCTCCTTCACCTTATCCAAGGCAGACAACTTCTGATCCCCATTAGAAAGAGTATTCATCAATTCCTTTCTTGACAACTCCTTCAACACATCCATCCTGACATCTCTAGCCAGGGAAGACCAAAAAACATCTTTGGCAGCATTTTCATGTGCCAGCTCCTCCACTTCCACCAAGTATTCCACCACAGGATCAAACTGTAGCAGAAACTTCCTGTAACTATGTAAGTTACCAACACCACCATAAGATTGCCATTCACTGACAACCTTGTTCAAGTCCACCATAGTGAACCCGACACCCCATCTATCCACCATTTCCCTACAGAACAATTTCCAATCCCTCTTCTTGTAGCCAGAAATGGCCACAATCTCCTTCTCCACTGACCTATCACCAATGAAGAAGATAATCTGCTTCACCATGTCCAGGTAGGAAGCACCATCCACTCCAGCAGCAGTTTCATACTTCTCTAGAAACCACTTGACATCCTCTCCATTAAACTTGGTACCATCCCAAGTTTTAATTCTCACACACTCCCTAACCATCACAGAAGGAGGACCATCCCCCCCACTGACAGTCACCACAGGAATAGAGGAACCAGAAGCCATTCCTCCAGTTCAAAACACCAAAAATAGCCAAAGAAAGAAAACAGAGATTCCAAAGAACTAGAAATTTCTACCCCACTTTGGGCGCCAGAAATGTAGACAATCCTATAGTACTAGCTATAGGCCTTGACCAAGGGAGTTGGAGAAAAACCAGAGAGAAAATCCCTTGTCCCTTTAAAAAAATAGAGTGAGATTTACTTGCTAAAGTAAGTTGGTTCCTGTTTTTCTAAAGACCCCTTTTAAACACACTTGACTGCTTGATGAGCCAAGAAAGTAGTCACCAGATAGACTACCAGACCAAAAAACTGAAATGTAGAACAAAGTCTTCACCAGAGACAGAAAAGATACTTGATGTAGGCTTCAAATCCACACCAGAGACAGAAATAATACTTGCTATAGCTTGCAAGACTATAACAGAGAAAACAGTTGCCAAAGTTAAGTTAAATGAAGAACTTACTTGCAACAAACACAGCCAATTGTGGCCAGAAAACAGTGAAAACTGTTTTCTGGCCACAATGAGATCACCTCCGGATGGTTGTATGATGATTAAGGTTGCCCCAAACTGTCTTATTCACTATATACACACAAACCACTAACTAAGAGCCCATGTGCACCCACCAATCTGGCACCTGTACCTGCCAAATTGCATAAAAAACCCTCCTGCAGCGCTCCCCAACCTCCTAAAACAGAGGCGGGCGGGCCGCCTGACGTCAGAGATGCCGCCTGAAGCGGCCGGGCCTCCCTGAAGCCAGAAAACCAACAAAAACCACTAATCTACTTAGAAAAATTAGCTACAACTACTAAAACATTTAAAACACAGAATTTCACTATAACAACATTGTGACATGAAATATAGAGAGAAATTAGCTCTATCCAATGGCACTAAGCACGTATCATTGTTCAGGGATCAGCAATTAAATTAATTGCGGATAAAAATCCTTATACCCCAATTATCTTCCGCAATTATTTTTGCTAATAATTGGGTTATTGGACAATTTACGTGTCAATGTTCACCTCTTATCTGACATTTTTCTACTCAATTTTTTATAACCACAACTTGGCCATCTATTCTTCCTTACCTTGTCAAGTCTTTTTTCTCATCTACGCTCACCCCCAACTCTCAACAACATTTTTTTTTGGCTTTCATTTCTGCTGGAGTTGATACACCTATCTCTCATTGGCCTTTCATCTCCTTGGTTTTCTTAGTGGAAACTTCCTCCAAGAAAAATTTAAAAAATATGGGCTTAGCCAATTTTTCAAGTGGTAAAAGTGACTTATGCAAATTTTTAAGTGTTTCAATCAACTTAGACAAATTTCCGAGTGGTGAGAGTGAATCACACAAATTTTTGAGTGTTGCAAGTGACTTAGACTCATTTCCAAGTGGTGAGAGTGGATCACACAGATTTTTGAGTGTTGCAAGTGACTTAGACACATTTCCGAGTGGTGCAAGTGACTTGGACAAATGTTTGAGTGTTGTGAGTGACTTGGACAAATTTACGAATAGTGAGGGTGACTCAGACAAATGTTTGAGTGTTGTGAGTGACTTGGACAAATTTACAGTGGCCGGACAATAATTTCCACCTGTTTTTTCTCCTCATAAATCCTTTAATATTCACTCTACAGACATGAGCTTGTACATTTCTAACTCATACGACCATGTAGAATAGGACTGTCACAAAATAAACTCAGCCGGACACCAATTCGTAGAAAGATTACATTTTTAAAAAAAACATCATTCTTGAAATCGACAACAAGCAAGTTTACAAGTCTATCCTTTTCCTGAATGAAAGGGATAAGGTTGGTATGAGCGTTGAGCAAAAAAGATTGGTGAAAAGTGGACAAAATTGAGCAAAAAAGCACCACCAAGATGTAGCTTTACTGTTTGCTTCCCTGGCAACTTGCACCTTTGAAAGCAAAGATGCAATCAAGTTTCCAAAATATGGTCGGAAAATCCATTCCAAGCCTATTTAAAGGCATTAAAAATAGCAGGAAATGTCATTGTGTGATAAAATTACAAAACTATTTTTTGAGGTGTTTTCATGTGTTTGCAACAAGGCTTGAATAATGTGATTGGATTGTGCCAGGAGCACAGATTGTGTTTTAATTGGAATAGTATGTAGATGGTTTAGCTATTGTGACCTTCCTTTCATGGATGAGATGTTGTTTGCGAGCTGAGGACCCTGTCGTAGTTTGAGTGAAAAGCGGAAAAAAAGGTAAATATTGGATAAGAGATTAATGAGTAAGTTTGGCAAGAAAAGAGAAGGATAGGACAAATTACCAAAATGTGAAAGGTAAATCATAAAATTAGTATGATCTTGAGGCATGAGTAGCAATGGTGGTGGTGTTAGGAAGAAGAAAAAAAAGGATGATAACCTGGATTATGCATGCACCAGGTGAAAATTTCTGTCTGGCCACTGTACAAATGGTGAGGGTTACTCAGACAAATGTTTGAGTGTTGTGAGTGACTTGGACAAATTTAAAAATGGTGAGGGTGACTCAGACAAATGTTTAAGTGTTGTGAGTGACTTAGACAAATTTACGAGTGGTGGGGGTGACTTGGACCAATCTTTGAGTGAGGTGTGCAGATAAAAATTTTATTTTAGGACTTAAGAACAGAAATGTAGGTGTGTTATGCTCCTGAAAGACATAAGGTTAGGATACGTGATTTGAAACCATGTGAATTGCTCATGGATGTGATGAGTTTGGGATCAGTAATTAGGAATGGAAATTGGGGTATAAGAAGCAGGATAATGTATTATCCTGCATTCCTTATCCACTAGCCCCAGGGCTAATGGATAAGAATCTTCCGCAATTAATAATGTCGGATCCGGGCAAAAAAAAATTACTGATCCCTAATTGCGGATCCCTGAACATTGATACCCCCTATTATTATTTTACTGCCAGGACAATTTTTTAACTGAAACAATAATATAAAACTTTAATTATCAGGACAGAAGTCAAATGAAATCATTTAATTTCCAGGACTTATTGTAAACTGAAATAATTTAATATAAAATTTAATTAATTTTTTAATATAATTTTTTTACTGCCAGGACAATTTGTCAACTGAAACAATAATATAAAATTTTAATTATCAGGACAGAAGTTGTCAGCCAGGCTATAACAGGAGCCCAGTAAATGATATGTTAATTTATTGGACCTGAAATAGGTTGTTGTGGTCTTCCAACATTGGCAGGGGCCTTTGTTGTGTGATTTGGCGCTGTTTGTGCATGTCTTAATTGACATCTGTTAAGGAATTGGGTATTTTTCTGGTTTTATTCTGTGGATATTGGATCTGCCTGTATGTGGGTACTATCATTGGATAGCCCTGGTTTTTCTCTATATTTTATGTCTTGTAGACATTTTTCATATTCTGAGTTTTAAGGGGTCATTTCCTCATTTTTCATTTATAAAAGATTGCTGTTTAATTTTGTTTTTTGTGTTTTACGGGCTAACCTTAAGTCTTAGGGTTAAGTGCTTAGTACCATTTGATAGAGCTAATTTTTCTCTATATTTCATGTCTCAATGTTGTTATAGTGAAATTCTGTGTTTTAAAGGTTTTAGTAGTTGTAGCTAATTTTTCTAAGTAGATTAGTGGTTTTTATTGGTTTTCTGGCTTCAGGGAGGCCGGGCCACTTCAGGTGGCATCTCCAACATTGGGTGGCCCGCCCGTCTCTGTTTTAGGAGGTTGAGGAGTGCTTCAGGAAGGTTTTTATGCAATTTGGCGGGTACAGGCGCCAGATTGTTGGGTGCGCATGGGCTCTTAGTTAGTGGTCTGTGTGTACATAGTGAATAAGACAGTTTGGGGCAACCTTAATCATCATACAACCATCCGGAGGTGATCTCATTGTTCCTCACTCAGTTTTCACTGTTTTCTGGCCACAATTGGCTGTGTTTGTTGCAAGTTAGTTCTTCATTTAACTTAACTTTGGAAACTGTTTTCTCTGTTATAGTCTTGCAAGCTATAGCAAGTATTATTGCTGTCTCTGGTGTGGACTCTGTTCTACATTTCAGTTCTTTGGTCTGGTAGTCTATCTGGGGACTACTTTCTTGGCTCATCAAGCAGTCAAGTGTGTTGAAAAGGAGCTTTAGCAAAACAGGAACCAACTTACTTTAGCAAGTAAATCTCACTCTATTTTTTCTAAAGGGACAGGGGGTTTTCTCTCTGGTTTTTCTCCAACTCCCTTGGTCAGGGCCTATAGCTAGTACTATAGGATTGTCTACAGCGTAAGAATTGTATTTTATGTATATAAATTAATATTTTATTGCAAAATAAAATTATTTAAGCATCTTATTAAATATAAGTTTTATATTAATTTTATTGTTATATAAATTTCTATACATTTAAATTAAGCATAATATATTTTATATTCTACAAATAATGGCGCATTTTTGTGTATTTAATAATTATAAATTAATAATTAATTAATTACAAACATATATTATAATTATATATGTAAAATTGACTTATAATGTAATTAAATTAATTATTTAAATCTATATATTAAATAAAACTTCATATATTATTAAACAATAATATAATGCGCTTCTTTCAACCCTTAATTGTGTCAGGAAAAATTATTAAATAAATTATAACTCTTATTTAATAACAAAGTATTAAAATCCCCACTTTAAATTACAAATATCATTAAATTAATTATATGTTTCATTTAAACTAATTATTGAATTAATTACCTAGTTAAAACATTTAATTAAAATTGCTTTAAATTGGATTGAATTTATTATATGAATTTTTGGCTTGAAAATAATTTTATTTGTTTTACTTAAAATCTTTACATGTCACTATAATTTCTGTTTTGGATTATTTTACTCATTGTTCTCATGTTTCAGACTTACTTGGTTACTAATTATTTTAATTAAGTATTTTGGGAAGTCATGGTGGAAAAATGGTTAATTTCTCAAGGGTTTTAGTTAATTGTTTCATATTTTTCTCTTAATATCCATGTTTCATTTCTACTCTTTTATATTTTTGTTCTAGCTTATTACTATTTTGTATTTACTGACTTGTGGCACTTCAGAGGTCCCTTGGTCTATAAAAGGGCCTTGGGTAATCCCCTTTAACCCATCACTTATTCTACACTCTACTTACTTACAATTTTTAAAAGTTATACATTTATTGTATTTTTATTAGCATTATAAAACTAAGTTAAAATAAATAAATTACTTGAAAAGGTTGCAATAAGTCTAATAATAATATTGGTGTTTGCCGCTGTGGCACGTGCCTTGTAGGTAGCATAATTTTAGACCAATCAGCACGCGTAGTCCAGGAAGAACAAAGGAATTTAGCGCAGTAGGAAGTGCTAAAATATACTATGTATTTGTGTGTTTCAGAGAACAAAGGAAATGGAAGCGCGGAAAAGGAATAAGGGTCTGTGCGCTCGGATTTTGCGGCGAGATGTGCCGCATAATGGGGAATTGTGTGTTATTGATTTAGGACTGTAAAGCACTAAGCAATATGGATTTGGACTTTCCAATAATTATGTGTTACGCATTAAGGAAAGAGTAATGGCTTAAGGATGATTCAAGTGCATAGTATACTGTACCACGGCTAGTTGGGTAACTTACTGAAACAGGTAATAAGGGAGGCTAACTAGTTAAGTGAATTGTAAGGACTATTAACTTAGTATTAAAGAAAGGAGAGTGGGGACTCAATCACAAAGATACACAAGAGTCAAGGCAAATAGGATCAGCGTTAGAATGGGCCAAACCTGGAAATAGTGCTGAAAAAAAAAACAAAGGTATAGTCAAAAGCGCATATGTGGAGTATGAGTGAAAAAAGTTAATACTAGTGTTAGTAATCATAGGATATGTTTTAGGTGCCGTAGTTGTTACAAGCAGTGTACATAGTTTACTAATAGATTAGTTATTTTTTTACTAATATGGCGCTAGAGCCAGCGCTGGAGATCCACTAAGGAACTGTGTCTTGAGTACTGGAAAAATATAAAGAAGAGGACTATTTGAAAAAAATGGAGAGTCTTTGGTAAGTAGAATATATAGAGAGAATATATAGATTTAGTAGGATTAAATATTATTAGAGCTATTTTATTACTATAATAAGGCATATTCAAAGAGAGTGCTTCCAGAGGGAGTAGCTGTGGATATTAGCACTTATTAAGAATAGAAATATCTAGATAGTAATACTTGTTTTTCCTGATCTCTAAAACTCATCTCTCATCTTATAAACTTTCTAATCAAATATTAGTGTTACACATTATTGTTCTGTCTTTAAAAATAAGAGTGGCAGGCGCTTCTTTTTAGAAATTGAAGAGGAGAACCAACCCATCTCGCATTGTGTCTACTTCTTAGTACTTTAGAACTGTCTACACTGTGCATTGAAAATAATACTTACTTATATAAATATATTATAATTTAATACCTGTCACTACTGTACCAAGTCCAAAGGAATTTTGTTGTCTCTCCCTCTCAGAATAATTATATATTTTTTTATTATTTTTATTTCTTTATTTTTTATTATCTTCTCCATATATTTCCTCCTCTTTTTCTTTATTCTTCCTCTCTTCTTCTCCTTTTTCTAGACAACCGGCCCATAGAAGTCATCTGAAATAAATTAATTACCAGGACTTATTTTCAACTGAAATAATTTAATATAAAATTTTATTAATTTTTTAAAATTATTATTTTATTTCCAGGACAATTTGTCAACTGAAACAATAATATAAAATATTAATTATTAGGACAGAAGTCAACTGAAATAATTAAAAAAAATTTAATATAATTAATTTTTCATATTACTTCTAGGACTGAAAACAATATAGTTCTATCTTGGTCAACTAGAGAAAGAAAAAAAATTTTTTCCAGGCACCTCCCCCTGTAAAATAAGCAAGTTAATGCCACTTTACAGAGTGCTGAGTAAAAAAAATGTATCTGGACAATGAAATGTGAAAAATGTCCCACAAATAGTAATCAAATAATTACCACAAATATATATGACTATTGTCAATATATGAACTTAAATTTTGGAGTGTGGTTTGATTCCCAATTGCAGCAAAAATTTAAGTCACATGGTTGATGAAATTTGTAATTTTTGTCATCTACTCATCCTACTGGTACCTTGTCGTTGATGGTCCCTTTGTTTCCAACTTCAAGATATCAATGCGCCGTTGAAAATTTGGAAAGGGCCTCAATTGTTGAAGGGTCTTTTAGGTCTAGAAGGTTTTTAACAGAGGTCCAACAGCGGTTATAGAGGGATTTTGGGATTTCAAATTTAAAGTACATATATTTATCTTTTATTTTCTTTACTCAAAATAAAGAGGTAAAAAATTTATAAATATTATTATAATTAATGATTTAGAATTACTTGTTTGTAAATACTAAAACAATAAAAAATAGTAATAATTATTTTAAATTTAGTAAATTTTTTAATAAAATAAGTAAGCAATGAGTGATCAAAAACAACCAGAAAGGGAGGCCTTATATAGGCAAAGGAGAGACAAAGCAGGGTGTTAAAATCCTAAATACAGTATAATTAGAGAAAAAAAAATATTCCAGAAAAATATTTTCAAATAATAAGGTTACTCCAAAAAGAAGGTGTCAGAAAAGTGTATTTACTGTATGTGACAGAAATAAATTAGTTTAGTTAAAATTTACTGTAAATGTCATTTCTAAATAAGTAATTTGAATTTTTTGTATATATTTATTTTTATTTGAATATTAAATTTTTATTTCAATTTAAAAAATTTTATTTTAATATTAATAATTTTTATTTCTCTTAACCTGTCATTGAGCACCGTGTTAGAAAAAAAAATATAAGGGACGTTTTAATATTAATTTTAATTATTCACTAACTTTACCCTTTTATAATTAGATAATTTATTACAGCTAAATTTAATGTAAATATATTATAATTAATAAAGAAATAAAAATAATAAGGCGTGGCTTCATCCAGTAAATAATTAATTATTTCACTGGGTGAATCTAGTAGCCTGGCTGACAAGCCAGCCCATCAGTCACCCCTACACTTGCCAAGATCAAATTTAGAAGCCCCACCCATGGGTACCCTCTAACAAAAAAGTTTCCAACAAACAGATGCATAGCATCACCACAAAAAAAAAACCAAAATTAAAGAATGGTCCGTAGTTTATCCTCATTGCGGAGTCAATCTTCTTCATGCCTAGTGCCTCTGGGATAAAACCTCTTCAATTGGTCTGCAGCCACCCTCTTTTTCAAGACTGCACCATCCAACTCTTCCAAAACATAAGAACCTCCAGACACCTGAGATCTGACTCTGTAAGGTCCATTCCATCTGTCAGCAAACATTTTCCCCCACTGACTCTCCAAACTTCTATTATACACCAAAACCAAACAACCAGGTTTCAAGGGATTCCTGAGTCTATGAGCCAACTTCTTGTCCCAGTACCTGACTGATTGATTCCTAATCTTCATCATTCTAGAGTATGCCTTCTCTTGACATTCCTCTCTACATTCCAACTGTTGCATCCTGGCACAGAGCAAATATTCTGTTGAGTGCACGTCATCCCAATCAATTCCAAGATAAGAGACAGCTTCCAAGTCCACTGGTAGAACGGCTTTCTGACCAAACATTAACTCATAAGGAGAATAGCCATTGTCCTCTTCACAGTGACCCTATCCGCAAATAAAACCAAGGGTAAATAATGCCTCCACTTTTCGGCACTATCTCCACACATCTTCACCAAAGCATTCTTGATAACTTGATGGCCTCTTTCAACCATGCCTTCAGCTTCAGGATAATACGGTGTAGCCACTCTAACCCTAGAACCAACACTAGCCACAGCTTCTTTAAATTTGGCACCAAACTCTGGCCTGCCATCAACAGTGACCAACTTCATCAACCCATACCTATAAATCCACTCCTTCTTCAAAAACTCTGCCACATTCTTGGCAGTCAAATTAACCAGAGGCACCGCCTCAACCCAACCAGACAAATCATCCCTAGCAACAATCAAGTATTTATACCTGCCCTCTTTAATATGGACAGCATCCAGACTGACCCTTCCAAAAACAGTTGATTCACCAGTAGCACGTCCCATCTCTTTAGGTTTCAAGTTACTTCTTCTTTGACATTCTTCACAAGATTGAACCCAACCCTGCACAGCCAACTTCATACCCGGCCACCAAAATCTGTCTGCTACTCTTCTATAAGTCTCCCCAAAGCCTCTATGACCAAGGTCTTCATGCAAAGACTTCAAAACCAATTCTTGACCCTTCTTCTGAGTCACAACCACTTGAGGATTAGGATGTCTCCTTCTCATCAAGCGCCTTCCTGACACATAAAATCCAGGACTCTTCTTCTTGATTGCCAACCAAGTATCATCATCACGAATATCTGGCCTCTCCAAGGTCAACAGATATTCCACCAAAATAAATAAAACCCAGATTGACCCCAGGTCTCATCTTCAAAATCCAACAAAACAACATCCAAGGGTACAACTCTGTCATTAAAATCACCAGTGTGAACATGAGCCAATTGAGCAGCCCAACCAGGACACCAATCCTTAAATTTGGCACGTCCTTCTCTTTCCACTGAACCTTGTGAGAATCCAGTTCACTAACAAAAACACCCTTTTCCAATTTCGAGCTGTCCCAAACAACAAATCCATCTTCATCAACAAAAACATCCTGATCACCAGAATCAAGATCAGATCCAGCCAGTTTAACCTCTTGGGGGAGGTCAGAACAATCATCCAGTTTAGCCTCATGGGGGAGGAAAGAAAAATCCTCAGCACCCTTTGTGCTGGCCCTAATCACTGGAACATCTTCGTCAAACTCTTCAGAATCAGAATCCTCATCTGTAGGTGGCCTCCTTGATAACCCATCAGGCATAGTAAAAGTTTTACCTGGTTTGTGTACCAGGTCAAAAGAAAAATGTTGAATAAATGCCACCCACCTAGTCATTGGAGCATTTGGAAGACTAGGTGTATTAATCATCTGAACCAAAGATTTTGCATCCACCTGCAGCTCAAAATGCTGCCCCCACAAAACCGTCTGTAGCTTCTTTAAAATTTTAGCTACGCCACACAATTCCAACATAGGTTGAGAATACCTAGATTCCACCTCATTAAACACCACAGACTCATACCTTACTGGCCTGACCCTCCCAGTTTTATCCTCCTGAGACAACACAGCACCAGCATCAATATAACTTAAGTCCACTGCCAGATAAATCTTTCCAGCACCAACACCATAATCCAACTTGTGAAGAATTATGTCTTCACCAACAACCTTTTTTTAGCTTCTGAAAAGCCTCTTCACACTCTTCCGTCCATTCCCAATCTGCATCTTTTCTGGTCAACCTTCTTAAAGGTGAAGCCAACAAAGAAAAATCCTTAATGAAAATCCTGAAATATACACATACACCCAAAAATCCTCTGACTTCAGTAGTATTTTTAGGCCTTGGCCATGCCTGAATTTTATTAATCTTCTTCTTCGCCATAATCCTTCCCTTTTTACACACCACATGACCCAGAATTTCCAAAGCAGGAACACAACAACAGAATTTTGACCCTGAAATGGTCAAACCAGCCTCTTCAATCCTGAACAACACTCTCTCTAGAGTTATTGCATATTCCCACACAAACCTCCTAATGCCAGGGTTCTCCGCTAACACCTCATTACCATAATCAGTGGATGGTCCTTTAATTCCACCATCATCAATAAAAATACCAGCATGAGTAGGAACCTCATCCTGCAAAATCCAAACCATTTGTGCTTGATAAACTGCCACTGAATTAGTTGCTCCTTGAGGCAACCTAGTGAGCTGAAATCTTCCCAAAGGAGTCTCAAAAGTTGTGAGAGGCCTTGAATCCGTATGTAGTTCCCTCTCATCATAACCACCCATAATATCACCCAAACCATAACACACCCTTCCAGCAAAAGCTTCAACAAAATCCTCTGCACTTGGCGGCATACCAGCGTCCTTGATAGTGACTCTATTCAAGGCTCTAAGATCATGAACCACCCTCAACTTTCCATTCTGCTTCTTTACACAGAACACCGGACTTGAGTAACTGGATGTTGATTGTTCATATAACCCAGTCCTGACTCTTTCCCTAATAATCTCCACAAAATCCTCTCTGATAGCTGCTGGAATCGGAATAGGTTTGATTTGCCAAGTTTCATGACAAACAACAGGAATCAAGTAAGTTTCCCCATAAGAGTGCTTCAGAAAACCCCTTTCCTCCTCAACAAATGCTACCGCTTTTTCCCTTAGCACAATAACGTGCAACAACAACTTCTTTTCTTCCTCAGACAACCACCCATCAGGACCAAAATTAACAACTTTCAATCTTTCCACAGTCACCCTAGCCCTCTCTACAAATTCTGGAGGATTCTTCACCAAAGGAGTACAGTACGGATCTCTTGACAAAGGAGGTCTCTTCAAAGGCGGATTCAAACCCACAGGCATAGGCTCATTGACAGGCCTAATCTTCTGCGCTACCTTCTTATACTTTGCCGCTCCACCTTCAACTTGAGGGATCTTCAGGAATTCTTCACCACCAGACCTGGAACAAAAACCAAGGGTTTCCCCATTGCTCACATGTGTGGCCAAGGTAATGTTTTTGACAGGTGTAGAAGAAACCCTAGCGGTGCACAATTGGGAGGACTTACTTTTAGACCCCAATCTCACCACTCCAAAACTTTTCCGCAATTACACATCTTCATCCTCACTTCCAACTTCCCAATCTTCAAATCTTGATTCGTCTTCTGAATCACATATTCTAAAATTGTGCAGTTTATCCTCATGCTGGAGGTCCAAAAATTGATCTTGACGATCATCATGCTTCAAAATTTTCTGCAGTTTAACCTCATGCTGGAGGTGAAATAAAACCAATAATCTTCATTTTTATCTTCATTTTCTTTTAAATAAAATACCCATCTTCACTTGAATTTTTCTTTTCTTCCATCTTCATTATACTAAGATTTTTTTTTTTCATTACAGGCAGGCTGCCCGACGTCGGAGGTGCCGCCTGAAGCGGGCCGGCCTCCCTTTTTTATATAGGGACTTGAACCAGAGAGATTGAAAAGAATTGGACAAAACAAAAAAATCCTGACCAAATACACAGAGGCCAAATTAAGCAAAACCAATACAAATTAAGTAGTTTATCCTCATTTTGGAAGAATCAGATTCTTGAAATCCCAAGGTTGAAACCAATAAGTTTGCCCCTAGGGATTGAACCCCCTAAGCTACTCTTCCAATTCTGATATCCCAAAATCAGACCTCCAAACAAATCTTCCATCCTCCTCCATACACTGAGTCTTCCATATTTCACATTACCAGAATCAATAAATTCTCCACCCTGTGAAACATCTGGAACCTCCACCACATCTTTAAAATCAACCTCCATACCAGTGACATCCAAAACATCACAATTTTCCCCTTTCCTACAGGAATCTTGCATAGAATCTGCAAAATCCTCCAGAATAACATCCATAACATCAAAATAAAAATCCTCCTCCAAGCAGAGACCTTCATACTTTGAGGGAACCACCTGAAAATAATCTTCCTCTATTAGAAAAAGATCCAAGACAGAATCTTTCTGTCCATCCAAAAATTCAACTGATACATCCTCATCCAATAAGCCATTATCTGAACTTGAGAAAGAAAAATAATCATCCCTCAACAACCATTCATCCACCACAGATTCCTTCTCAATATCCCAAAATCCTTCTTCATGACCAGAAAAGTCCTCCTTCACACATAATTCACCCAACCTTGAGGAAATACACTGATCCTCCAGTGTGTTCATTTCCAAAATATCCAGTGAAGCACATTCCTGAGATCCCATGGCATACTTTGGAAAAGAAAAATCAGTTTCACAAACATCATCAGAGTCCCCATCTTCCAAAATTGATGGCTCCAACACCTTTCCAGAAACTAAATTTTCCACCACAGTCTCCTGAACCTCTCCATCCAACAGTATTTCCTCTCCAGATTCCACATCCCTATACATCATACCATCCAAATATCCCAAAATAACCTCCTTCAGAATAGCCATACCAGGAATCCTATTTTCCCCATTTGGAAGAGTCTTCATCAAGTCAGCCTTGAAAAGAATCTCCAAAACCTCCACCTTTACATTCCTACCCATGGCACTCCAAAATACATACTTGGCCCCATCTTCATGTGGTAATATATCATTATATACCAGATAATCCAGAGCCTCCCCAAACTCCTCCATAACTTCCCCATACTGTGAAAAAGAAGTTATACCACCTTTCAATTCCCACTTCCTAGCAATCCCATGAAGATCCACCATTGATAAAGTAGTAGGCCACCTTTTAACCATTTCAATCTTCAACTTTCCCCAGTCCTTACTCCTATATCCTGCCATACCAGAAACTTCCTTCTCCACCTCCCTATTACCAATGAAAAAGATTACTTGCCTAACCATGTCCAACAGTGAGGCCCCATCAATCTCAGCATCAACCTCAAACCTATCCAAAAACCCCTTTGCATCCTCCCCCAAAAACCTTGAACCATCCCAAGACTGAATCCTAACCATCCTAGCAACTCCCAGTTACAGCCTCCAATCTCCACCAAAGATAGCCAAAGTCCCCCCAAGAGCCTTAGAGACCTAGGAGGGACCAAATCCAACAGAAAAGAAGACCCCTAGACCAGCCACAAAGAGATATAGCACCAAATTCAAAATTAACCAAAGGAGATCCACCAAAGAGAGAAGCCTAGATCAACAGAGATTCCCAAAAACTAGCAAGTCGACCCCACGTTGGGCGCCAGAAGTGTAGACAATCCTATAGTACTAGCTATAGGCCTTGACCAAGGGAGTTGGAGAAAAACCAGAGAGAAAATCCCCTGTCCCTTTAGAAAAATAGAGTGAGATTTACTTGCTAAAGTAAGTTGGTTCCTGTTTTGCTAAAGACCCCTTTTAAACACACTTGACTGCTTGATGAGCCAAGTAAGTAGTCACCAAATAGACTACCAGACCAAAGAACTGAAATGTAGAACAAAGTCCACACCAGAGACAGCAAAGATACTTGATGTAGGCTGCAAATCCACACCAGAGACAGCAATAATACTTGCTATAGCTTGCAAGACTATAACAGAGAAAACAGTTGCTAAATTTAAGTTAAATGAAGAACTCACTTGCAACAAACACAGCCAATTGTGGCCAGAAAACAGTGAAAACTGAGTGAGGAACAATGAGATCACCTCCGGATGGTTGTATGATGATTAAGATTGCCCCAAACTGTCTTATTCACTATATACACACAGACCACTATCTAAGAGCTCATGCGCACCCACCAATCTGGCGCCTGTACCTGCCAAATTGCATAAAAAACCCTCCTGGAGTGCTCCCCAACCTCCTAAAACAGAGGCGGGCGGGCCGCCCGACGTCGGAGATGCCGCCTGAAGCGGCCCGGCCTCCCTGAAGCCAGAAAACCAATAAAAACCACTAATCTACTTAGAAAAATTAGCTACAACTACTAAAACCTTTAAAACACAGAATTTCACTATAACAACATTGAGACATGAAATATAGAGAAAAATTAGCTCTATCAAATGGTACTAAGCACTTAACCCTAAGCCTTAAGGTTAGCCCGTAAAACACGAAAAACAAAATTAATTAGCAATCTTTTATAAATGAAAAATGAGGAAATGACCCCTTAAAACTCAGAATATGAAAAATGTCTACAAGACATAAAATATAGAGAAAAACCAGGGCTATCCAATGATAGTACCCACATACCCGCAGACCCAATATCCAAGGAATAAAACCAGAAAAGTACCAAATTCCTTAACAGATGTCAATTAAGACATGCACAAACAGCACCAAATCACACAACAAAGGCCCCTGCCAATGTTGGAAGACCACAACGTGTGATAATTCTATTGCATGAAGGAAGATTCACACCTCACAAACCTCTTCATTAGACACTGGGAACATGTAGTCCGGTCATGGTCACACCCTTTTCAATGGTCCACATGCACCATGTGGCCACAGAAGAGGCCTGTGACATGTGATGTTTCTTTTGCATGAAAGAAGTGTCACATGTCACATGCACCATGTGGCCACAGAAGAGGCCTGTGACATGTGATGCTTTATTTGCATGAAAGAAGTGTCACACATCACATGATCTTATATAATATAATATAATAGGTATAAATGTAAAGAATAGTTTATTTGAATTTTTCTTTGGTATTAAGATAGTTATTAATGAAGATAAATAATTATAATTCATGTAAAAATTTCATTGAGTTGAATTTATTAGCAGTCAGGCAACAAGAGGTTTGCAATGCTTAGACTTAGGGGGGGGAAAAGCAGAGCTGGCTAGTGGGGTCATGAATCAGAACTGGTTTATATTCTATAATAAATGAAGTACCATCATATGTTTTTCATGCAGCCTTAATTGAAGTTACAGAAATTAACTTTATATTATATTATATTATATTTTATATTATTTTACATTTTTTTATTTTAAATTATACTATTTTGCATTATATTATATTATATTATATTATATTATATTATATTATATTATATTATATTATATTATATTATATTATATTATATTATATTATATTATATTATATTATATTATATTATATTATATTATATTATATTATATTATATTATATTATATTATACTGTCAGCCAGGCTGTCCCAGGAGCCAAGTAATAAACATACAATTTTATTGGAGTTAATAAATGACATAATATTTGCAGCTTATGTATATATATTAAATTTATATTACATAATAAATTATATTAAAATATTATTTTATGATTAAAATAAATTTTATACTAATTTTATTATCATATAAATTAAGTATACAGTAAAATAATTATTATATTCCATATAAAGAGGTTTTATGTGTATTTAATGAATAATTAATTAATTTCATGTTGATAATATAATTATATCTTATTAAATTATCTTATATTGTAATTACATTAATTTTTAAATTTAAATATATAATTGAACCCTTTTCATATTCAAAATTATCCATAATTATTGAAGTTGTTTTTTGACCCTTTTTTGTGATGAATATCAAATGCCTTATAATAATTATAATAAATTTAAAATTCTAAATTTGGTTCAGTAGAAAAATTAATTACTTGTTTCAACTAATTATTACATAGTCAAAACAATTTATTAATTTTCTACAGACTAACTCTAAAATTGATTACAATATTTTGTTGCGTCAAAACATTCCATTTGCTTCACTTAAAAAATCTATAAAAAATATTGTTATACTTGATTTGATTACTTTTTAACATGGTTCTCATGTCTCAGAGATTGTTTAATTACTCACTATATTACTTAAATGATTTGGGAAATGGTTGCGTGAAAATTGTTTTCTTAATTGGGATTTTAATTACTTGTTTCATCTTTTTCTCTCCATTGTTATGTTTCAATTATTTTCTTTTATCTTTTTGTTTCATCCTATTATTATTTTGTATATACTCAGTGGTAGCGCCTCATTGGTCCCTTTGCCTATAAAAGGTCTTGTGTTACTTCATTTATGCTCATCACTTACTACTCACACATATTTTAATTATACTACAAAATACATTTTATTTACTACTATTTGAATTGCGCTTCTTCCTATTTAAATAATACAATAAAATATTAAAGGTTGTAATAAGAATATTTTAGTATTAATAGTTGATAATTGAACAGAGATAGTAAACAGTACTTACTTTATTAACCACATTGATCCCCATCCATTTTTATTAAAAGTCTTTTAAATTTTTATTATTAAAATTATATACTTCTTTATTTCAGTTCCTTTATATTTCCCCTTCTACCTTTTTTCCAATTACCTTTCCACCTTCTTCTAGACAACCGGCCGACAATTGGGGAGCCTTCCGAATAATTGACGATAGACTTTTACAACTTTTTTGGATGAAAGTCATAACGCACAGACCACCTTGCGCAAAAAGTAGAACTTTTTCCGCGAATGTGAATCAAACTGGGGATCTAACTTTTAGGTTTATATATTCTTAAAAGTTATATATTTTTGTGGGTGATTTAACGATCACTACTGTAAGTCAACCTTTGCTCCTATTAACTCTTATACTAGATTTTTTACTGCAATAACAGTGATTGTGGCCTTGTGCTGAGTCACTGAGTGTAAGTGTTCATTTTTTATATATAATTTTTTTTCCTAGTTGACCATTATAGAGTGTTTGATTCCTCTTAGTCCTAGAAGAAATTAAAATTATTATTAATAAAAATTGAATTATTAAATTAATTTTTATTATTATTAATTTTTGTTTAATTTTGGTTGACTTAAATAGTACTTTGTACTTAGTCCCATATATTGCCATATTTAATTTTGTTAATTTAATTAATTGGTTGAAAATAACTTAATTGTTTATTACCAATTTTCCTTTGCAGTCCATATTATTAATTATTTTTTATAAATATTAATTTATATTAAAAAAATTTTTTTTTAATATTTTGAGCAAATTATTAACTGAAATTTATTAATTTTTTTTCTTAAGAAATTAATTAATCTTCCCACTATTATGTCCAACAAATTAACTGAGAGTATGGATAACATGCAAGTGGATGAAATTGAAATTGATTATGATGCTGGAACTGTGGGTTCTTCTAAAGTTGAACATAAAAAATCTTATGCTAACAAGAAAAATTCACATAATTCAGGATGTGGAAATGACAGGAGAAGTAAACAAATCAAACCCCTTCCTCCAGCACAACAGAAGGAAGTAAAACCTCCAGTACCTCAAGAAGGTCTTCCAAAAGGATTCAAAATAAAAAAACTTCCTCTGCCCCAGCAAATCAGCAATCTGTCCAGTCACATCAAAGAACTGAAGACAGAAAACATGAAATACAAGGCAAAAGTAGACACCTTGTGGGATCACGTTCAGGAACTCAGGAACCAAAATCAGGCCCAGGCCCCTCCTCAGTTGTCTCCCAATTAGCCTCAGTTTCAGGCTCAACCTTTGCAGCCCCCCAGCTCCTTCACCCAAAATCAAAGTACTCTGGCAGTAGAGCAATGGAAATGGGATTATCTAATGAGTCACTACCAGAAGAATGTGTAACATCCTCCTCATCATCAGCCTGGCCCATCCAAAACACCCAATTTCCATCCTCCTCCTCATCCTTACCAACAAGGCAGGAGAAAGAAGGCCCAAGCCCTATCCCAAACTCAATCTCAGGGGAAGTTTCCTCCTCTGCCATGGTAAGTAATTTGGTTGATAGTCACTTGGGAATGTTTTCTAATAAGTCTTCTTCTGCAGGTAATATAATTGAGAATGGTGAAAGAACAGTTAAACCTGTTAAAAGACAGTTTCCTGTAACTAGTAGCCCTATTAATGTAATTAGCAAATTATCATTTGATGAACCTTTACATTTGACTTCTACTTCTTTAATTAATCCTTCTCTTTCAATTAAGAATGATTCTGTTTCCCCTGAAGTCTATACCTTAATTGAGAAAACTTCTGAAGAAATATTGAAAGATACCCTTGACTTTAATGTTGTGAAAGACAAACATTTGAGAGATGTATTAATACATGAGAATTATAGATTAAATAATTTGCACTTGCAATGTAAAGTAAGTTCTTCTGTACAGCATACAGCTTATTTTAAAATCAAAAAAACCTTGAATATTGTTCTTAGCCAACAATAATAAGGAGTGACCATAGAGCTATCTCAGATAAAAATATCAATCTACATAAAACCTTGAGTGAATTGAAACCCCTTATTGAAGAAAATAGTTCATTAAAAAGTGAAATAAAGTCTCTACAAAATGAGTTTAAAAAGCTAAAGAATGATTTCCATGCACTAAGTGCCAAACACACAGTTTCTGAGGACAGAAATGTTTTATCTCTTGCAAAAGTAAATGACCAGATGTCTGAAATTCCAAGGATAAGAAACTATGTGTCTGACCTGCAGGAAAAATTCTCAACCTTAACCATCAATAATGGTATAAATGAGAATGCTGTCCATAAGCTGCATAAAAATAAAGAAAAAGAACCTGAGCAGAGTTCCTCCTTTCTTCCTCATATTTCAACCAATAAACAAACTGACAATGAGTCTGTAAAATCTTTTGCTACTAGCAAAAAATCTTGTGATGGTCATGCACCAGCTGTTTCTGTAAATAATGAAATTTCTGAACACCTGGCTAAACTTCAGGAATTATTAATGATGAATAATTCAAACCAAAAAATGAACCATCCCAGTAGTCAGAATAATTGGCCTAAGTTGGACCAATATCCTACCTTTGATGGTGATTCTTATTCTGATTGGCAACACTTTATCCAAAGAATTGATAATTCAAAGAGATCTTATAAACTACCTGATGAGGAAATTGTTTCTAAGCTAATTTCTTTATTTTCCAATGTAGCCTTGATGTGGTATGAATCTGTCCTTTTAGATAACAATCATTGTACATGGAATGATTGAAAATCCTTGATAGAGAATCAGTTTGGTGGTTCAAAATTCAGGTTAGCTCATCAAAGACTGTATGAGAATACTAGATATGTATCCTCCTCTGTTGAAAAGCCCATTGTTTTTCTTATGAAAGTAACAAAAATTTTAAGAGCAATTGATCCAAAGATGGATTATGATATTTGAAGAGATAAAATCTTGTATAAATTACCAAATTCTCTTAGAGATTTGATTGTGGCTAGAACTGAGCATGTAAGGGAAAATTCTTCTTTCATTAATATCTGTAATGAGGTACTACTCAACCATAGATATGAACCAAAGAATTACCTTGGTAAATCTTATAATGATCAGAATAAACCTTCTACAAAGCTCCCAGAAAAATCTGGTAAACCCTCTGCCCCAGTTGCACCTATAAAATATGCAACAAATACTTGTTATAAATGTAACAAAACATGGCAAAAGGGTCATGTTTGTGACAAGAAAATTAATCTTGTTGAACAAAATGAAGACACTGATGAAGCTGAAATCGATGTCAATAATTCTTCTAGTGCTTTTTAAAGTAATATCTCCTATGGCAATAACTCTGTTAAAGATGTTTTAATGTTAGAACAGGATGTCCATTATTTAGATAATATATCTGAAGAATGTGTATTGGATTTATCTTCAGTGGAAAATGCTGAAATAATTAAAGATATTACTAAAAATTCTATAGCCATATCCCCCTTGAAAGCACCTGTTATCATTAATGGTAAAAATGTTGATGTAGTTCTTGACTCTGGTGCTGGAGGAAGTGTAGTCTCTGAAAAGGATTTAGCTTCAGTAGATAAGGATTATTTGAGTAAATTATTACCTATAACTTCTGAAAAATGGAGAGGGTATGGTTCTACCTTAATTCCTATTGGCAAATACAAAACCTCTGTATTCTTCAAATATAATGGTGGTTTTGTCAGAGCTATTTTTGAATTTGTTGTCATGAAAAATGATAATTTAAGCAATTGGTTTATTATGGGTAATGATATTTTAACCATGTTTGGAGTGAAATTGGACCCAGAAAATGATTGCTTCACCTTGGGATTGAATGGCAAAAGGAAATTCAAAATTTCCTCCTCTAGAAAACCTTCTGGGCATCTGTTAAAGTCTTGTAACTCACTAATCCAGTGTAAAGGCAGAACAACAATTGAAATGGATGATTTAGTAAATGAAATAAATACTGCTTCTTTTGGTGATCAGTTAACTAGTGAACAAAAGGATTCTATTATTGCCTCAATTACCTCTTTCCCTATGGCTTTTGCTCATGGTTCTCATGTCCTAGGAGTTGTTAAGGATGAAATGAAAATTACTTTATCCTGTAACTTGAGTGATATTCCTCCTAGTCTTAAGAAAAAACCATATCCCGCTTCTCCAACAAAAAGAAAGGATATTGAGGTTAATATTTCTACCTTAGTAAAAATGAATATTATTGAGAAAGTGGATGTCACCCCCAAATATTGTGTCATATCCCCATTCTTGATTTCGTATGAAAAAGATAAGGCTAGATTATGTGGAGATTACAGAGCATTAAACACTTATACTGTGGATGATATTTATCCTTTGCCCAGAATTAATTCAATTCATGCTACCTTACAGGGTGCAAAATTTATTAGTTGTCTGGATGGCAATAAAGGTTATCATCAAATTCCTGTTGAGAAAAATTCACAAAATATTTTACTAATTGCTACTCATATGGGAATATATAAGTATGTTAGGATGCCATTTAGCCCTAAAAATGCTCCTTCAGTTTTTCAAAAAGTCATGGATAACAATTTCCATCAAGAAATAATTGAAGGGTGGCTCATGGTTTATATTGATGACATTATAATTTTTTCTAAAACTTTTGATGAACATATGATTCACTTAAATAGAGTTTTCCAAAAAATAGATGAAATAAATATGACCTTGTCCTTAAAAAAGTGTAAATTTGGTTTTCAATCCTTGAAAGTCCTTGGCCATGTTGTGTCAGGCTTACAAATTTGTGTAGACCAAAACAAAGTTGCTGCCATTCAAAATGTGAAAGCACCAACTTCTGTTAGAGAAATCCAAAGTTTTTTGGGTATGTGTGGCTATTATAGACAATATATTAAAAATTATCAGGTCATAGCCTTGCCTCTTACAAAACTGACCAGAAAAGATGTTGCCTTTCTCTGGAATAATGACTGTCAAAAAGCTTTTGATACATTAAAAAGTTGCTTAATGACAGCCCCTATATTGGCTCTTCCAGACTTCAAAAAACCTTTTGTCCTATACACAGATGCTAGATTTGTTGGTCTGGGTGCTGCCCTTTACCAGAAACAAATTATAAATGATAAATCCTCAGAGGTTTTAATTTGTTATATTTCAAGAACCTTTAAAAATAGTTAATTGAAATATGGTGACACTCAGTTAGAGTTCTTAGCAGTTGTTTGGGCTCTTGAGAAGCTTCATTAATATCTAGATGACCAAAAGTTTGAATTGGTAACTGACTGTAGTGCTGTGAAGTCCCTCTTAAACCTGAAAACACCTAACAGATATATGTTCAGGTGGCAACTTTCTGTTCAAGAATACAGAGGACGGATGACAATTATCCATAGGGCTGGAAATGTTCACTCCAATGTTGATATTCTCTCCAGATTGCCTCTGCAAAATAATTACTCAAATCCTGCTTATGTACCTGAAGATGATACTGTTCATATCCATGGTATATTTATAGTTGATATGGAAGAGGAGTTATTACAATTAATTCTGGATTCATATGATAAAGATTCTGATTTAAATAAATTAGTTACTATTTTAAATGATCCTAAAAATCCTTCTATTCAGGCATTGATTAAACCTCTTCCTGCTAAATATCAGAATGCTTTAATTAAGGGAAAGATTTCTATTGAAGATGGATATATTTATTATAGAAGAAAGCTTACTAATGTAATTGTAATTTCTCCTTCTATGAAAGAAATTATCCTCAAAATTTGTCATGATGACATATTAGCTGGTCATTTTGATCTTGAGAAGACACTGATTAGACTCAAAAACACTGCTTGGTTGGCTAATATGTCTGAAGATGCAAAATTATATGTTGAATCTTGTGATTCATGCCAAAAATCCAAAAGAATGACTGGTAAGAGAGCAGGGTTAATACAGCAAATTGAAGCACCTGATGCTCCCTGGAAAATCATTAATATGGATTTTGTCACTGGTCTTCCTATTGCAGATAAAAAAAATTATAATTCTTGTTGCGTAATAGTGGATAGATTTACTAAAATGTGGAAATTTGTTCCCTTCCATAAGGATGTCTCCACCAAAGACTTGGCTTTCTTATGGTGGTGTAATATGTTCAATATAGTTGGATTCCCTAGAGCCATTATATCTGACAGAGATCCAAAATTTACATCTGAATTCTGGATGTCTCTAATGGATATATGTGGTTGTGAATTAAAATTCACCATCCCCAAACTGATGGTCTAGATGAAAGAATGATTCAAACTCTAGAGGATATGATTAGAAGGTATTGTGCCTTTGTATTGGAATATAAAGACAATGACAGATTTACTCATGACTGGGTCACCTTATTGCCTGGTCTTGAATTTGCTTATAATAGCACTGTTCACTCTGTTACTCAAAAGAAACCTTTTGAGCTTTGGCTAGGTTATGTCCCTCATACTCCTGCTCAAATACTCAATAGTAAATTGCCTAAATTGGAATTACACCCTGGTGTCAAATCTTTTGTTCAAATGCAACAACTGTGCAGAAAACATGCTCAAACTTGTATTGATAAAGCATTTGAATATGAGAAGAAAAGATGGGATAAGTGCCATAGAGAACAAACATTTAAAGAAGGTGATGAAGTGTTGATATCTACTGTCCACTTCAGTTTACAGGGTAACAAAATATTAAAAGATCCTTTTGTGGGTCCTTTTGTTGTGAAAAAAATGATTGGAGATAATGCAGTTGAAGTTGTGTTATACTCTCCATATGATAGAAAACATCCTGTTTTCCCCATTTCCCTGTTAAAACCTTATACTTCCAACAGTGACTTATTTCCAAAAAAGAAGGGGTAGACCTAAGAAAAACCCTCAGGAAGTCACAGAAACTGCAGAAATTGATAAAATTCTCAATGGTAGAATTATCACTTCTGAAAGAGGTACTGAGTATTTATTGAGATTTAAAAATAAGTCATCTGAATATGATGCATGGATACCTGGTAAAGAAATTTCAAACCTTCCTACTGTATTAAAAAAGTATAAAAAGAAAAAATCATAGCATTTTTTTTATTGTTTTTTTTGGAGTGAGGGAGTGTCAGCCAGGCTGTCCCAGGAGCCAAAAAATAAACATACAATTTTATTGGAGTTAATAAATGACATAATAATTGCAGCTTATGTATATATATTAAATTTATATTACATAATAAATTATATTAAAATATTATTTTATGATTAAAAAAAAATTTATACTAATTTTATTATCATATAAATTAAGTATACAGTAAAATAATTATTATATTCCATATAAAGAGGTGTTATGTGTATTTGATGAATAATTAATTAATTTCATGTTGATAATATAATTATATATTATTAAATTATCTTATATTGTAATTACATTAATTTTTAAATTTAAATATATAATTGAACCCTTTTCATATTCAAAATTATCCATAATTATTGACGTTGTTTTTTACCCTTATTTGTGATGAATATTAAATGCATTATAATAATTATAATAAATTTAAAATTCTAAATTTGGTTCAGTAGAAAAATTAATTACTTGTTTCAACTAATTATTACATAGTCAAAACAATTTATTAATTTTCTACAGACTAACACTAAAGTTGATTACAATATTTTGTTGCGTCAAAACATTCCATTTGCTTCACTTAAAAAATCTATAAAAAAATTGTTATACTTGATTTGATTACTTTTTAACATGGTTCTCATGTCTCAGAGATTGTTTAATTACTCACTATATTACTTAAATGATTTGGGAAATGGTTGCGTGAAAATTGTTTTCTTAATTGGGATTTTAATTACTTGTTTCATCTTTTTCTCTCCATTGTTATGTTTCAATTATTTTCTTTTATCTTTTTGTTTCATCCTATTATTATTTTTTATATACTCAGTGGTAGCACCTCATTGGTCCCTTTGCCTATAAAAGGTCTTGTGTTACTTCATTTATGCTCATCACTTACTACTCACACATATTTTAATTATACTACAAAATACATTTTATTTACTACTATTTGAATTGCGCTTCTTCCTATTTAAGTAATACAATAAAATATTAAAGGTTGTAATAAGAATATTTTAGTATTAATAGTTGATAATTGAACAGAGAGAGTTAGCAGTACTTACTTTATTAACCACATTGATCCCCATCCATTTTTATTAAAAGTCTTTTAAATTTTTATTATTAAAATTATATACTTCTTTATTTCAGTTCCTTTTTATTTCCCCTTCTACCTTTTTTCCAATTACCTTTCCACCTTCTTCTAGACAACCGGCCGACATATACTATACTATACTATATTATATTATCTTTAATATATTTTCTTTTCTTTTCTTTTCTTATCTTATTACTTTTATACTTTATTACTTTACTATTTTATTATTTTATTTTATTATATTACAATATAATATTTATATTTAATATTAATTTATTTTTCTTTTAGTATTCATGGCATGTGGCAGTGCAGAGGAACCATTCTAAATTTTCTTTTTGGTGGCCACTCTGCCATGGTGCTATGGTCCAATGCACCACAGTCCTGATTCTGGCATCTTTGAGCCTGTGATGTGTGATGCATTTTTTGTGCAAAGGAAGCCTCACACGTCACAGACCCAAAAATGCCATTTGCAGCCCTATGGTGCATTAGACCATGGCACACTCTATGAAAATAAAAATACAGATAAATAAATATTATATATTATTAGGGGGCATCAATGTTCAGGGATCCGCAATTAGGGATCAGAAATTTTTTTTCTGAGATCAGACATTGTTAATTCCAGAAGATTTTTATCAACTAGCCCCAGGGCTAGTAAATAAGGAATCCACAATAATGCATTATTCCCCCTCTTATACCCCAATTTCTGTTCCTAATTCCTGATCCCAAACTCATCACATCCATGATTGATTTCTAAGCAAGCCGCATGGCATATGATTGTGGATTCCATCCTTATGTGTCTCATCACTCTATGATACTTAATTTTGGTGGTGAACTCATAACATTTTTTTTCTATCTACACACCCCACCTGCTCATTTAGTGGCAAATTCCCACTTTCCACTCATCAACTAAACCCAAATCTTAATCAAGTTCCCAGATTAATCTCTGCTCCATTCTCAACATTCCTCAAATAAACTTTATTCAACAATTTCCAACTTTTCCCAATTCTTTATTCAAAATTTATCAACTCATCTCCAAAAATCCTATCTTTCATAACAATTCTCAAAATAAACAGCGTTATCATGCTATTCAACTTGCTGTTACACTATGTTGCTTTGGCTTAAAAGTAAATGGGGCCACTGTAAGACATTTGGATAATCTCTTTAAAATAGGATATGGTACTTTCATATTATACACCAAGCCCTGCATGATTGCTATCCTTGCTCTCAAGTCTCAAACACTTGCTTGGCCAACTCCACAACAGCAACTTGAATCCTCTCAAGTAATGCAAGCGAATGGTTTCCCTTGATATGTAGCTTTTGTTGATGGTAAAACTATACTTTTGGGTCAAAAGCCTTCTCATGATGGCAACCATTATTTTGATTGCAAAAAAATGATTCTTCAAAAAGTTCTCCAATATCACATCTTTCATAAACTAATTTTTAATCTTCTTTGTAGATACTCTATTTCCATTCAACTTGTCTGTGATGTCAAAAAAAGTTTATTTCTTTTCATAGTGGCTTCCCCAGTGTAGGTAGACTCTTACAGCCGCCTTGCTGTATGAAGAATCCAAAGGAGTTGGATAAACCGTAGAAAACCCTGTCCTTCTAAGTAAAATAAGGGTTGCTCAAATAACTAAGCTTACTAGTCTACTTGAATTGATTTAAAATATACATGAAACTCTGATTTTATGAACTCTTATTGAGATTTAGAAGTAGCAGTGTAGACAATCCTATAGTACTAGCTATAAGCCTTGACCAAGGGAGTTGGAGAAAAACCAGAAAGAAAATCCCCTGTCCCTTTAGAAAAATAGAGTGAGATTTACTTGCTAAAGTAAGTTGGTTACTGTTTGCTAAAGCCCCTTTTCAACACACTTGACTGCTTGATGAGCCAAGAAAGTAGTCACCAGACAGACTACCAGACCAAAGACCTGAAATGTAGAACAATGTCCACACCAGAGACAGCAAAGATACTTGATGTAGTCTGCAAATCCACACCAGAGACAGCAATAATACTTGCTATAGCTTGCAAGACTATAACAGAGAAAGAAGTTGCCAAAGTTAAGTTAAATGAAGAACTCACTTGCAACAAACACAGCCAAATTGTGGCCAGAAAACAGTGAAAACTGAGTGAGGAACAAGGATATCACCTCCAGATGGTTGTATGATAATTAAAGTTTCCCCAAACTGTCTTATTCACTATTTACACACAGACCACTATCTAAGAGCCCATGCGCACCCACCAATCTGGTGCCTGTACCCACCAAATTAAAAAAAAAACCTCCTGAAGTGCTCCCCAACCTTCTTAAACAGAGGCAGGAGGGCTGCCTGAAGCGGCCTGGCCTCCCTAAAGCCAGAAAACCAATAAAAAAACTAATCTACTTAGAAAAATTAGCTACAACTAGTAAAACCTTTAAGACATGGAAATTCACTATAACAACATTGTGACATGAAATATAGAGAAAAATTAGCTCTATCCAATGATACTAAGCACTTAACCCTAAGACTTAAGGTTAGCCCGTAAAACACAAAAAACAAAATTAAACAGCTATCTTTTATAAATGAAAAATGAGTAAATGACACCTTAAAACTTACAATATGAAAAATGTCTTCAAGACATAAAATATAGAGAAAAACTGGGGCTATCCAATGATAGTACCCACATACCCGCAGACCCAATATCCACGAAATAAAACCAGAAAAATACCCAATTCCTTAACAGATGTCAATTAAGACATGCACAAACAGTGCCAAATCACGCAACAAAGGCCCCTGCCAAAGTTGGAAGAGCTCAACGTCAGGCTGGCCACTTTCCTCGGTGCTAGAAGGCTAGGAAGCATTTCTAGAGGGGTTTTATGCAATTTGGAACTCAGAAAAGCCAAATTTGTTGGTGTGCATGGGCTCTTAGATAGTGGTCTGTGTGTATATAGTGAATAAGATAGTTTGGGGCAACCTTATTTATCATACAACCATCCGGAGGTGATATCCTTGTTCCTCACTCAGTTTTCATTTTTTTCTGGCCACAATTGGCTGTGTTTGTTGCAAAAATTAGTTCTTCATTTAACTCAACTTTGGCAACTGTTTTCTCTGGTTTAGTCTTGCAAGCTATATCAAGTATTATTGCTGTCTCTGGTGTGGATTTTCAACCTACATCAAGTATCATTGCTTTCTCTGGTGTGGACATTGGTCTACATTTCAGTTCTTTGGTTTGGTAGTCTATCTGAATAATACTTTCTTGGCTGATCGGTCAGTCAAGTGTATTGGAAAAGGGGCTTTAAACAACAGGAACCAATTTACTGTAGCAGGTAAATCTCACTTATATTCCTCTTAAGGGACAGGGGATTTTCTCTCTAATTTTTCTCCAACTCCCTTGGTCAAGGCCTATAGCTAGTACTATAGGATTGTCTACATTTCTGGTGCCCAATGTGGGGTAGAACCTGCTAATTCTATGCAATCTCTGTTGTCTTTGGTTGGTCTTTTTTGGTGATTCTGGTCTAGAAGAATGGCTTCTGGTTCATCTATTCCTTTCACGCTGTGGCATTCCAAATATGGGTAGGCTACTTAGGTGAAAATTTGATTGGACTTTGGTTGGAAGAAAATCATGTTATTAGCAGGTGTTAATTTGGTTGAAGGGAGTTAACTGGATTTTTCTTGGGTGGATTTATGGTAATTTTTGGAGGATTTATGGTGAATTTTTGGAGGATTTATGGTGTTTTAAAATGGATATATGTTGGTATTCCTATTGTTATTTGATGGTTTCATGGATTGGGTATTGGTTTTACTGGATTTTCTAGGGCTCTCTTGGTATTTTTGGTGGATGCAGTGTGCTCATGGAGTAGCCATTTTTTTTTCCGGTGCGCTCCGGTTCACTCGGGTGATTTTTCGGTGCAAAAGCGAAGTCACTGTGGCAAAGTTGGTCATTGTGGAAAAGTTCTGTCATTGGTGCAAAAAGTCTGGGCATTGTGGCAAATTTTGGTCACTGCAGAAAAGTCTAGGCACTGTGGCAAAGTTTGGTCACTGCAGAAAAGTCTGGGCACTGTGGCAAAGTTTGGTCACTTTAGAAAAGTCTGATCACCAGTGCAAAGTTTGGTTACTGCAGAAAAGTCTGGGCACTGTGGCAAAGTTTGGTCACTGTAGAAAATTCTGATCACCAGTGCAAAGTTTGGTCACTGTGCCGAAAGTTTGGCTATTGTGGAAAAATTTGGGTAGAATGTTATTATGCTTACTGGATCAATAGTTTATTGTAGATCATATGCATGTAGGGTATTTTTGGAAAGTTCTGGAGCAGGAGAATCATATGGGAAGGAGGAATCTTAGTCTTCTACATATTTTTTGTCTTTTAGTTTTGATAATAAGGGTCTTTTTTGATAATTAACAATATTTAACATATAACAACAATTATAATAAAAAATATCAACATATAGGGTACCATTGGATAGCTCTCATCCTGGGTGACTGAAATTTATTTCTTTTCTTATAAAAAAAATATATATATATAATAAAGAACACTCTTTAATTTTGGTGGGAAACTGGGTAAATCTGGGGCAGACCTTTAATAAGACACCTTTGAACAGATAATCCCAAGGGTAGTCTCTGGGGTACTTTACTGTACTTTTCAGTCTCTGGGGCAAGTTTTGCGGCTTGTTCTAAGTATTTTCTGTGACTTGTATCAGTGTAATCTGGTATTAGGTTTCCAACACTTTCAAAGTATTTCTCTCAGATTTTCAACTTATCCAACTCTTCAAGCAGATCTTCAAGCTTAGTTAATTTAATCATACGTTTACTTAGAGGGACAGGGATTTCTTTTTGTTTTTCCAACTCCCTTGGATTCTGACTGCAGCAAGATGACTGTAGGAGTCTACTCTACAACGCGCCACGTGACACTTGAGGCAAAAGCAGCTCATTAAATCAATAATACAGAGGTCCAAATCAATACTCAAAGTGCAGAAAACAAGTCTATAGCAACTGCAACTTTCCTTTGTGTACTCACTATTCAATTGCGCTAGTCTAAACTTTAAATCTAAATTAGTCAATCTCTCAATAGTGTGTTTAGTCTTTTCTTTGATAAGCAACACACAGCGCAATAGTTAATGTAATATTCAGCTAAAAAATTTATTAAGTATCTGTGGGTTATTAACAGGGGTAGTGAGCATGGACAGGATGGTTAGTGGAGGATTAAAGGGTAAACGGGTGTTAGTGAAAAGGGTCCAGGTGGAATGGGTGTATTTTTGGAGGTCTGTGGTGTGCAGAATGATGGATGGGTATGAGGTCAATGTGAGGAGGGATAATGGATATAAAAGGGGTTGGATTGTGGTTCAATATTTCTTAGAATTAAATTATAAAACATATATATAGTTAATAGTGGTAAAGCTTTAGGTTAAATCATTATTATTGTACATTTCCTTATTTTTCTCAGTAATCATTTCTAAATCTTAAATCTTTGATTATTGAGTTTCCAACCCTTTGTGAGATCTAAAGAATATTAATATTACCTTTAAATTATATTAGAATTCTTATCAAACATATCTTGAAGCAGAAGCTCTTCCTTCGAGTCATCTTTGAATCACTTCCTCAAACATTTCCTCTGTGCTTCAAAGAAGTTTCTAAACTACTCTCTTCATCCCACTTCCAGGAACACCCTGGACCTTGTGTGTAGGTTGTTTGGTGACAATTCCTGTGGTGACTGTCAGTGGGGGGGAAGGTCCTCCTGCTGTGATGGTTAGGGAGTGTGTGAGGATTAAAACTTGGGATGGTACCAAGTTTAATGGGGAAGATGTGAAGTGGTTTCTGGACAAATATGAAACTTCTGCTGGTGTGGATGGTGCTTCTTACCTGGACATGGTGAAGCAGATCATTTTCTTTATTGGTGATAGGGCAGTGGAGAAGGAGGTTGTGGCCATGTCTGGCTACAAGAAGAGGGATTGGAAGTTTCTGTGAAGGGAGAATGTGGATAGATAGGGTTTCAAGTTCACTATGGTGGATCTGAACAAGGTTGTCAGTGAATGGCAGTCTTATGGTGGTGTTGGTAACTTACTCATTTACAGGAAGTTTCTGCTGCAATTTGATCCTGTCACCACACAATATGGGGGGCAGACTTGCTAGCGAGTCTGCAACCTTGGACCCAAACTCACCACAGACTGAACACACATTGAGCTTTTGATAAAGGAGCCATACAATCAGGGATGAACGCCACTCAGAAGAACAGTTTTAGGTGGGTGTTTCAAGTAGAGTTCAGTATGGGTTCAGTATGAGTTCAGTCTGAGTTCCATCTGAGTTCCATCTGAGTTCAGGTTGAGGAATTGCTAGCAAGTCCACCCCCTATATTGCGTAGTGTGTGGTAGAATATTTGGTGGAAGTAGAGCAGCTGGCACATGAAAATGCTGCCAAAGATGTTTTTTGGTATGCCCTGGCAAGAGATGTCAGGATGGATGTGTTGAAGGAGTTGTCAAGGAAGGACTTGATGAAGACTCTTTCTAATGGGGACCAGAAATTGCCTGCCTTGGACAAGGTGAAGGAGGCTGTGGAGGCCCATTTGAAGTTGTTGGCTGTGGACACCTATCAAGAGGGGTGTGCCAAGTATGTCAGCAAAGTCAGTGAAGCTTTGGCTGAAGAGGAGAGTAGGTTGAAGAAGGAAGAGAAGAAGATTGTGGAGGTTCCCAAGCAGGAGAGGGACCCAGTGGTGGAGCAGTTGGCTGATCTGACAAAACGGCTACAAATTTTTTTTCAGGACGCTAAGAAGGTCAATAGGGATCCTTCTCAGCCTAGATATTTTGACAGGAGGGCTTGTAGGAGTGATCCTAGGGTCTGCTCTTATTGCAGCATGAGGGGGTACAAGTCCAATTATTGTTGGGCTCTGAACAGAGATGTGTCAGAAGGAAGGGTGGAGTTTGACGGCAGGGTGTTCAAATTCCCTGATGGTTTATTTGTGAAGCCCAGTGAGGGGAAGGCTCCTGTTATTTGGTCAGGAGAAGAAATGGTCTCAATTAGAGGAGGTCAAGTCTTGAGGAGATCCCAGATCAGGGGAAGTCTTCTGCTAAGGCAGATGAAGATGTCAAGGGAAAAAGAAAGGAGGTTAATAAAGTCTCTTTTTCTACTTCCTTCAGTAGGTTGGAGTTGTATTCTTGTGGAGGACAGTCAAGTGGTGAATGCTTGGCTGGTGTCTATGATGTTGAAGCTGGAAAGGTGGGAAGGCCTAAGAGCAGTTCTCAGGCCCAACCAAAGCCTAAGGCTTCAAAGGTGGATCCTAAGCTGAGTGCAGCCAGGAGGAAGTACAGCAAAGAGGAGCTTTACATGATGCATAAGGGGATTGCTGATATGGACCCCCCCCAGTTTTGCTACATTGGACATGAATATTGAGCCGATGCCAATGGATGTTGATTCTGCCTCAGAGGAGGATGTACCTTTGGCTTCATTGCCAAAGCCTGCTGGAGTTAGAGGTTCAGGTGAGGGATCTGGTTTTATTCCTGTTGATGGAAAATCTGTTTGTGGTTCTGGTCATCAGGAGATCTCTAGGACAAAGGTAGTGAATCCAAGGGCTCACTTTAAGAGGCCAGTAGTTTCTGGCCAATCTAATGTTATGGACTCGGTTCTGGAAAGAATGAATCAGGGTCAGGTTTCCCTTTATTATGGGGAATTGTACGCTATCAGTCCTGGGCTGGCTGATAGATTAAAAAAATTGTTGACCAGGAGAAGGGTTTCTTCTGGGGAGGTGGAATACATTTTTGATTCTTCTGAGAAGTTTGGTGAGGGGTTGGAAACTAATTTTTTTGCTCCTTTGGGTTATGTCAATGTCACTGTGAATGGCAGGGAGGCTAGGGTCATTGGTGGATTGAGGTTCTCATATTAACCTGATTTATTTGTTTTAGGCTAGTCATCTTGGCCTCCGCATAAAGACAGGAATTGGTGGCCATGTCACTGAGTTGATAGGGACAGCCAAATTTGTAAATCTAGATGTCGATGGAGCCTCTGGAAAGGTTCATTATTACATTTCCAAAGGTAATGTGAAAGCTTTTTTGGTTGGAACATTCTTTATGGATTTGAAGGCAAGAATTGGTTATCAGTTTGACATGGGAATCAGTTTGGAGTTGACCTGTGAAGATGAGAGGAGGCTTCACATGAGGTTGTCATCTCCTGGAGATGATGTTTTGGAGACCAGGCCTGGCTTGTCTTCAATGTGCCAGTGCATGGATTGTTGTAGGAGAAGAAAAGAAGTGGGTGCTGCTTCTGGTTTTTTGGAGTCTGGCTCAGGCTCTAGTGAGAGTCTGTCTTTTTAAGAGTAATATGGGCTGATTGCCCTAGTGCTACAACCTCTCCCCAAGATAAGGAAATCCCAGGTTGTAGTAGGTAAGCTCCCTTGGAGATATACCAAGTGGATTTTCAACTTTCTCTTTTTAATGTTTCTCTTCTCTGAAAGTATTCTTCATGTTTTTTATCAAGTATCTGTTCTCTCTCAAGATTTTCAATTATTTGTAATTCAAGTTCAAAAATGAAGATTGGTTATATATCTTTTTTGAAAGATATGTGGAAAAGTTTTGGAGCGGTGAGATTGGGGTCTAAAAGTAAGTCCTCCCAATTGTGAAATGCTAGGGTTTCTTCTATGCCTTTCAAAAACATTACCTTGGCCACGTCTGTGAGCATTGGGGAAACCCCTGGTTATTTTTGTAGGATGGAAGAAAACTCAAGAAAAGAAGATAAAAATTTAAAGATAACTGAGGAAAAGCAAGAAAAAATCTGAAGATAATTAAAAAAGAAGAAAAGAATTATTTTTGTAAAGATCATCAAGATCAAGTTTTGGGCCTCCAGCATGAGGTTAAACTGCACGAATTTTTAAAGAAAGAAGATCATCAAGATCAATTTTTGGGCCTCCAGCATGAGGTTAAACTGCACCAATTTTTGAATAAAGAAGATCGTCAAGATCAATTTTTGGGCCTTTGGCATGAGGATAAAGTGCATAATCTTAGAAGATGTGATTCAGAAGATGAATCAAGATTTGAAGATTTGGAAGATGGGAGTGAGGATGAAGATGTTCCAGTGGTTAGGGCCAGGGCAAAGGGTGCTGAAGATTTTTCTCTCCTCCCCCATGAGGCTAAACTGGATGATTGTTCTCTCCTCCCCCAAGAGTCTAAACTGGATGATTGTTTGTGCCTCCACCAAGAGGTTAAACTGGATGGTTATGATCTTGCTTCTGGTGATCAGGGTGTTTTTGTTGATGAAGATGAAGATGTGGCTGTTGTTTGGGATGGCTCAAAATTGGAGGATGGTTTTTTTGTTGGTGAAATGGATTCTCTTAAGATTCAGTGGAAGAAAAAGAAGGTGCCAAAGTTTAGGGATTGGTGTCCTGGATGGGCCAGTCGTGTTGCTCATGTGTACACTGGATATTTTGATGACAGAGTTTTGGCACACTCCACGTGACACTCGAGGTAAAAGCAGCTCATTAAATTAATAATATAGAGGTCTAAATCCATACTTGAAGTGCAGAAAACAATTCT
The DNA here is from genome assembly GCA_030280995.1 of Hemileia vastatrix. Classification (NCBI taxonomy): domain Eukaryota; kingdom Fungi; phylum Basidiomycota; class Pucciniomycetes; order Pucciniales; family Zaghouaniaceae; genus Hemileia; species Hemileia vastatrix. Next base: position 1,759,118 of record JASXTE010000002.1, on the reverse strand, counting down.
ACATAGCAACTGCAACTTTCCTTTGTGTACTCACTATTCAACTGCGCTAGTCTAAACTTTAAATCTAAATTAGTCAATCTCTCAATAGTGTGTTTTAGACTTTTCCTCAATAAGCAACACACAGCGCAATAGTTAATGTAATAGTCCACTAAAAGGTTTATTAAGTATCTGTGGGTTATTAACAGGGGTAGTGAGCATGGACAGGACGGTTAGTGGAGGATTAAAGGGTTAACAGATGTTAGTGGGAGGGTCCAGGTGTAACGGGAGTATTTTTTGTAGGTCTGTGGAGTGCGGAATGATGGATGTGTATGAGGTCAATGCGAGGAGGTGTTGGATTGTGGTTTGATATTTCTTTATAATTTAATTATAAAACATATATATAGTTAATAGTAGTAAAGCTTCAGATTAAATCATTATTATTGTATCTTTCCTTATTTTTTCTCAGTAATCATTTCTAAATCTTAAATCTTTGATTATTGAGTTTCCAACCCTTTCTGAGATCTTAAGAATATTAATATTACCTTTAAAATATATTAGAATTCTTATTGAACATATCTCAAAGCAGTAGCTCTTCCTTTGAGTCATCTTCGAATCACTTCCTCAAACATTTCCTCTGTCACCACGGGAAATCTAGGGGTGAATTGCTAGCAATCCCCTCTCCTGAAATTTAGAGTGTCCCTTAATTATTCCAGGTTTATAAATACTTTATAAACATAAGTAAATTAGAGTTAGATTTACATTTATTCTCAGATTGGTCCAAAAATGAACCTCAACTGATCTCAAGTTATGCATAAGTTGATCAACTATAACAATGATTTTATCCTTCATTGAGCACACATTGAGCACACATTGATCCAACATAAGCTTTTGAATATACAATATTTTTATCAATCTAGAGGAAGAAAATTATTCTTTAACATACCTAATCATTACTTTGCATTCAAAAGATAAACCATAAAATTATGAAAGTAAATTTAATTTACAATAATAATATCTTTTACTACATAATTGTAACAATAATTAAATTTAGCAAATTTTTTGATCACAAATATTAATAACTATAGGAATTGAAATAACTAATGCCATTTCTATTTTCAAAATTTAAAAAGATTATAGTCACTTCTCACTTCTAATCTGTTAAGTCTTTGCAAAACTAAATTTTGTATAATTTTTTAAATTTTACCAAAAATATAAGACCTACAGGCTATTGAAAATAAAATCTTCAGTTACTCAAATAAAAGAAATATTTATATTTAAATAAAAATAAAAATAGTCCTTAAAGTGTGTAACATGAAAGGTTTTTATGGAAATTAATATGCAAGTTTTCCTTTTTAAATATTTAATGCTTATATAAATCACTTTCCCAAGTTTTGGTATTAGTACATGTGAAATAGTAACTGCATTTAAAAGTGGAAACCAATATAATGACAAAAATATTTACAAAATTTATTTCAATTTAATATTTATCTGTAAAAAATTTTGAAAGTAATATTTTATTCATCTTCTTAAGGATCTCTTCCTCCTCCTCTACCCATCTACTTTTTAACAGGGGGTCTCAAACTTGAACAAATATGCCTGGTGGATTTCATTTGAAAACATCCACATAAACACACCATGAAACACGGCTGATTTGGTACATGAGATTATAAACATGGGGTCAAATATGTCCTATTTTAGTGAAATTTTTCCAACCTCAGCACAGGCAACCAATCTAAAGATCATCCTCCCAATTCACCACACATCACATCTTTCCCAACCCACTTTTTTGATACAAATTCTTACACATGGTGCCCCAGTAAATTTTGAGCTTTTCATTACTTTCTTTATCAACAATTCCTGAACAAATTTATATCCTCAAAACTCAGTCATCATGCCAAGAACACTACAAAATTGTCAACACAACCCTTTTAAATCCTTTTTTCATGCTCTAAAAATAATCAAGTTGCATGTACTTTCCACTTGGTTTTATTTTATTTTTGCATATTAACTTTTATTTTGAATTTTCACTGAAAGCATAATTTTTCCCTTCCTGATTCATTTTGGTTAATCATCTCAACATGAAGTTGGATATTTCAGAAATTGCATAATTTTTCATTCTTTCTGTTTTTCAATGATCCCTCATATCCTTTTATTCATCTTCTCTCACTTCCTTAACTCTTCTTCTATTTTTTTTATCCATAACTTCCTGAACTTCTATCTGGTCCTTTTACATCTTTGAAGACATCTCATCAGGTAAGTCATCCTCCCACCATCTTTTTTTCAATTTTAACTGAATTTTTTTTTTTCTATTTCTTTTTTTTTTCTCAAATCACATTCCCACTTTTAAGAAGGTTCTACAGAAGCCTAGCTCTCATATCCACCAAGCAACATCTGATTTGGCTCACTGGTTAATGAGATATTTATTATTTACTTGGCTCAAACTTCCATCAACTTTATTTTAATCTTCTCAAGTAGGTCTTACTCTGGAACAAATATAATACTTATAAATAACATAGGTAGCTAAAATAGATCTTTTTAGACCATTGGTAATACCTGAATTTAATTTTTATAACCCTTTTTTGATTTTCTTTTAAGTCAAAAATAAAAGGTCAGAAATAGGATTGGGGTTTTTTAAATGAAATATACTTTTTTAGGAAGAATCTCAAGAATCATCTATTTTATTTCCAGCAAATGGTGTTGAATTTGGTCTAGTGGTTGCTGAGATAACTTCTTCCAAAGTTGAATCTTGTTTCATAGACTAATTAACATTTTTTAAGTTCAATGTTGCATAATATGCATATAGGGCTTATGCAATCTATTTCAAATAATACTTCAGGCTTTTAGCTCTGATTTTATCAGCTAAATATCAGTTTTGGATGAGTCCTTCCTATTTTGTAATTTTTTTATGAGGATGAATATTAACATTTGATGAATTTTAGCTCATTCAAATCTCACATTTTTTTGATTACAGGTTCTCTATAGGCATGAATTTCATTTCCAGAAAGCATAATCAATTTTGGCTCAGAAATTTCTGAGATATCTACTTTTAAAGTTGAGTCTTTTTATGTAAACTAATTTAAATTTTTGAGTTTTGATATTCTGTAATATGCATGTTTTTTCTGATACTTTTCATTGTACCACTCCCAAGGTATGTCAATTCCTCAACTGTTTTTTATCATTTGTTTCCTCAATTTTTCTTCTTTATAAATTATTTTTTTCCCTGATTTTTTGATGTTTTGAATTTTTTTCAGGAGATGGTATCATCAAATCTATTTGGAACTCTTCTCAGCATAATCATCAATCAAAAATCCAAGAGATAATCATCAAACTACCAAGGAAACTCCTGGTTTGATATCTTGTAAAAAATTTTCTCATTTTTTCGGAATCTTGTGAAGCCCTTACTCATTTTTGTTTTTCATTCCAGATCAACCAAAGTCTGATAAACCAGGTAAGTAAAGCAAGGGGGAAGAGCCCTATTTATAGTAAATCTTTAGGGAGGGGTTCCAAATAGGGTAATTAGATGATTTTCCACTTTTTTATTTTTATTTCATAAATTTTTAAATTATCAATTATTAAATATAATCAATCAAATAAAACGTTTGTGCAATTGAGCCTTGCTGCTGTATAAATTTGTTCATTTAATTATTTATTTGTATTGAATGGATGAATTGTCAATACATTGCTTGTCATATGATTTATTTGGCTTTGGTCACATCTGAAATCATTAGCAGGTGGAATTGTGAATCCCATTACTTTTACTTGGCTGATTATATTTTTTATTGATTTATATAAGAATTTATGAAATTAAAATGAATATTTGTTAATCTTTACCCCCTCCCACAGTAAGTTGCAGGGGGAGGTATTGTAAATTTTTTTTCTTACATAAATATTTTTTTTGACATGAAAAAAATGGCAATCTCCACCCCCTCCCACAGTAAAATTCAGGATGAGGTATTGCCATTTTTTTTTTCAGAAATAAAAAAATTTTTTGACATGAAAAAAATGGCGATCACCACCCCCTAATATAGTGAAATGCAGGGGAGGGTATTGCCAAATTTCTAGATTTAGAAAAATAAAATTTGTTAATTTATGTATCTTGTGCATAAGGGTTGGTTAATGAAGCTGTTGAAAAACCATATTTAACCAAATTACTAATAGAAATCCAGAATGAATTTTAGTCAAGTAGATATGGAGAAAAACATTACTTATAATTTAAATACAAAACATTTAATTAACTTGAATCCTAAAAAATAGCAAGAGTAGAAGCATGCAATGTATATAAGAGAGATTCAAAGCATTTTTTTACAATCAAAATATTTATTTCCATCTCTGATCTGGAAGAGGTTTTCAAGATGGGTAAATGTGCCACCATTTCAATTTGAACTAAAATTACAAAGTGCAACACAGATTTGAATAGGAGGATCTCTTTATGAACAACAAGAATCATTTCTGAAAATTGAGTGATATTTTATCAGTTCAAGTAACTGAGAAGTCCAGGCAAGGTTGTGCAAAATATCTGTATAAAGCTAATTTAAGGAATGCTTTAAAGAACCTCAAGGTTAAATTGTGGTTGGTGTTGTATGGAAAGTGTTCTGGAATATAAGTAGTGATTCTTCAGCATGTCACACATGTAAGCCAAGTCAATTTCAGCAACGGAGTTGGTATCTGAGTTAACCAATAGATCCAGGGCTAGAGTGGTAGCAGTTATTTCTAGTTTACAATGGACTGAAAGAGGAATTTTAGTGAATGGTGATTAAGACTTAGGGTGAGTGTATGATGAAGTGGCTGCTAAAGTGGTGGGAAGTCATGTTTTTCACATGTTGAATAATGAGCCCTTAAGAATTAGGCGGAAAAGAATCTTAAGAGATGGCTTGTCTGTACCTATTGCTGACTAATCAAGATGAAGGAGAAAATTGTTTTGATGGCTTTTTTTACCAAAAGAAGGTGTGTTTGAGGCAAAACACACCATCAAAATACACCTGTCCATGGCAGGTGTATTTCATTTTCTGATGGTGTGTTTGGTACTTTTTTGTGGTGTGTTTATGTGGCGTATTTGATCAAGTTTGAGATGCCCTAATGTACTCCATCCCATCTAATTTTCATAGATAATCTCTATTGTTCTAGAACTCTCCTTATCAGCAATGGCCAATTTTATTTTTGAGCCATTAATCCCTTCATCAATCCTTTACCACTCATAATTATTAATATATCAAAGAATATGCTTTTTTTATTTCATATAATGTTTTTTTCAAGCTTTCAAATGTCAGATAACACTACCAGAAAGATGGAGCCTAGCTTGTAGTAATTTGAAAATGCATAAAAAAAATTAAACCGAGCCACAGGAAGTGACTTAGGTTTGAAAATAAAATAGAATATTTTGCTACCAGCTTTGTAAGCTGGCAGCGCTTCTTGTAACATAAAAAAAATTGACCAAATCCAGTAAAACTGGCTTTGGTCAATTTAATAATACATCTTGAAGGCAGTTTAAAACTGCCTTCAAGATGTTGTGTTTAAAAGTGAGCAAAGTTGCATGTAGCAACTTTGCTCACGTTTTTTTTTACATTATTGACTTGAAGCCAGGAATAAACTGGCTGCAAGTCAATTAATAAAGCAACCAAAGTTGCTTGTAGCGACTTTGGTTGCAAGCTCATTTTTGCACCCCCCAGCCAGATAACACTGGCTGGGAGGTTGTAGGTAAGGTTTAAGCAGCCAATTTGTTAAAGGAAAATTGGCTGCTTAAAACATAAACTACCAGCCAGGGGGAGCCTGGCTGGTAGTAATTTATAATTACATAAAAAAAAAGAACACGAGCCACAGGAAGTGGCTCGGGATTGAAATAAAAAAAATTTGCTGCCAGCTTTAAGCTGGCAGCGTTTAATAAAAAAAAAATTGGCCAATTTTATAATACATCTTGCAGGCAGTTTAAAACTGCCTGCAAGATTTTGTGTTTAAAAGCGAGCGAAGTTGCATGCAGCAACTTCGCTCACTTTTTTTTTTATATTATTGACTTGCAGCCAGTTATAAACTGGCTGCAAGTAATTAATAAAGCAACCAAAGTCGCTTGCAGCGAATTTGGTTGCAAACTGTTTTTTGCATCTCCCAGCCAGATAACACTGGCTGGGAGGTTTGATGGTGAGATTTGAGCAGCCAATGTTGCTTAAAGGAACATTGGCTACTATAAAAATAAACTAACAGTCAGGGCGAGCCTGGCTGGTTTGAATTAATAAGAAATAAGATGAAAGTTGATATACATTTAAATTTTTTGCTACTCTTTTACATGCCATTTGCCATTAGTTTTTCGACAGTGTGAAATGTATATGTGCATAATAAAAAATTAAAGCCAAAAAAAGAGGTATTGGATATTTTTAAATGCCAAAACTTATATGCCCAGTTTTAAAATGTTTGAAATATCAGAATACTGATTTTGTGTGTAGATTGTTTTTCAGAAATGCATACTTGGTTGTTAACTCTTTTGTAGCCAAATGTCAACTTAGTGGCAAAAAAAATAATAAGTGATAAAAAATTGGTCCATAACATCTGAAGGTTAGTATTCCAACCTTATGTGAACAAATAATATGGATAAGTGGATTGATTTCGTAAAATAAGTGAATGTAAATATTAATTGCATCCGTGTGAAACTATCCGAGTCTTTGGTTCCTCGAATTATACTTTGTGAAACCCTATAAAAATAAGCTGTAAAAACAATATGTAAGTTTTAATTAAAAGCATGTGAAAATGTTTAGTCATTATTTGTACAATATATTGCTGTGTAAAAACATGTTGCATATGTGCCTTATGCAAGTCACTGCATGCCATGCAACCGGCTTCAGTAACTTGCATGTTTCTATACGCATAACTGTAAGTGAATTTTCATCCGAGTGGCAAATTTTCTACTTCTCTCCTTCAACTTAGAAGAGACAGGTTATTATAATTATTAGCTTTCCATCTGTTTCACTTATGATTTTTTTATTTTGGTTTGTCCCTTATACTTGTTTCTTAAGTAAAAATATTAATTTCACTTTAAATATAAGTTCAACTTTTAGTGAATCCATTTTTCTCAATAATTAGGTTTGCCACCAAAGTAACTTGTTTACAGATTACTAACTTGTATTTTTGGTATTTTACTCTCCTTTTTAATCTCTTTAAAAAATAAAAAAAATAGAACTGATGATTGTTTTTAATTCTTGGCAGCTTGATCTCTAACTTGTCATAGTATCATCAAAAAGCTAATTTTTGGTTAGCATCCAAATTTTATTTTGGTTTGTCTTTCTCTTTTTATTTTTTTCATTCAATAAAAATGATACTTATTTTTCTACAATAATCTATTCCTAAAAATTATAATTTACAGGTTAGTTGTCCATTTATCAATCAATCAACTCCTACCAAAGGATTTTTTTTAATTTCAAGTAAGAATATCTTTTTTTCACTATTTCATTTTTAAACTTTTTATTATTCTCAATGATTATATATTAAATAATTAAATAAAATAAAATATCATAGTATCCACATGTGTATGTGATCAATTTTTTTCTACATATCAATAATTTATTGTATTGGCCTCCTGTAATTCTATTAATGGTAGAGGTATAGTTGATTCTTGTTTAAAGAAACTATACCTTTCAACATTATAAATTATGGATATCTGACGGTTTGATATATTATTGATATATGGAGATAAATTAAATAAAGCATCAACAGATACTTATTTATTATTGCTGTATTTATCATAATAATTGGGCATTGGATTTAAGCTTCACATTTAATTGTTTATGTTTAGGGTATAGTTGAATCTCGTGTGCCAAATTCATACGGCAGAATACTATACTTGTAAGCAATAAACTGAAGCTTTAATTCGAAATACTTGATTAATATTTTAAATGCAGCTAATACTGATGTTTTCTACATGCATGTTGGATATGATTTTTTATTTAATATTAAGAATATAATGATTATTTTTGGAGGCCTTATTTTTAACCATTGCATTATTTTGCACTTTTTTTATTTATTTTTGAATTAAATTAATTTCTTATTTACTACACTACAAGATGCAACCTTCACAAAGTTTTTTTATAAAGAAAAATCACCACCGAGGAAAAAAATCAAACAACAAGCATGTGAAAAACATCGAGAATGCATTACTTATGGTTGAAAATTATGGTGTTGAGACAGATGGAAAGAGGGCAAAATATTTTTCTAGGAGTTTTGTAAAAAAATTAGTTAATCCAGAACGGTATTTGATTTCAAATTCTAGCTGTTATATTTTCCATTCGATCCGCTCCTCAATTCCAAGTGTTATAGTGAAAAAATTTTCTATTGAAGATCTCATTCGATTAAACATGCTTGAAGAAACAATTCAGTGCATCAAAGACTTTTTGTATTGTGAACATCGAGTTTTGCAAAATAAAGCTCATAAAAATGGTGGTGGATTTGGTAATATATTTGTTGGTGGTCGGTGTTTAGATAGGAAAAAGTCTCTATTAATTCGTAAGTATTATATAGTTTTAATTATGAATAGTTTTAATCTTTTATTATTTTAATTACTTTTTTAGGTAAATATGCTTCTAAGCCCTTAGATTTGGCAGAGTATGTTTGTTGCATGAAGCAAGTAGAGTTACTCTTTAAATTTTTTTATCAAAATATATCTAATGTTAAGTATCAAGAAGCAGTAAAACTCTGTCAAAAGCTTGGGATTCCTGGGTTTGGAGAAAATTTTAACAATGAAGAAATTGAACCATTTTCTGGCAATGTTACTTGGACAACAGGCTCAAATGGAAACGGGTTTTTGAACAGTTCTCACTGTGAGTCAGACCGTAGCGAGTATACATTTGGACTTTTCATACCTAAAGACACTGAGAAAAATTCTCTTCATCAATCTTATGACTCAAATCAACCATGTCAAAAAGGAGGAGAGCTTCATTTTCCTGAAATAGCTTGCAAAGTAGACATGGAGGCCACTAATGGCATCACAGCGATTCTATGGCCAGCAAACCTTCTTAAACATTTCACTTCACGATTTTATGAAATTGGTGGATTCACTTGCCTTGGCTCTTCTATTCAAGTTAGTACAAGACTTTTCAATACATTTAAAAAACTCCAAGAGTTTGAAATAGATATTTCTGAGTACTTAAATATAAATGAAGAGTTAGAAAGATGTAATTTTCTTATGATGAAACTTTCTAAGTACAATGAAAAGACTGATTTAACAAAAAAAAAGAAAGTTAGTGAATCACTATATATTTAATGTTACTAAAGATATTGAAAAATTAAATACAGAAAATGATTCTGATATACATGTTAATAAAAAAAGTAAAAGACCATTAAGTAGTGATAGGTAAAAATGTGATTTTATTGTACAGGTATAGTTTTAGTTTAGTGGTAGAATGATATATTTACACACATGTAAATAAAAACTTTTTATGAAGCTGATGATTATGTATAATCTGGTGAAAAGCCTAAAACAAAAAAAGTATCAAAAAAAATGGATGTAGAAATTGAAAAACCATATTACAATAAAAAATTATCATTGCTACAAGTAAAACAAAATATAATAAAATATAATATAAGAAACAAAATATAGCTTTGTAACTTGCTTAATTATTGCAAATGGAAACTAAAAATAAACAATATCTTACAAATCCTTCCTAAAAGATCATATGCATCAACATAAATAGATCTGTACTATTAATATTATTTTTAAAAATATTAAAAATTTTCTAATTTTTGAAATAAGTTTTTTCTTATTAATAAATAAAGTAAAACCATGTATTATTTTTTTTATTTAAGTAAAAATAAAAATAAAAAATAAATTAAAGGAAAATTAAATATTAATTTTTTTCTTTGAGTCATTCATTATTTGCTTTCATATCTAACTTTAATTAATTTAGTGGCATTACTCAATCTTAAATATACTGAAATTTGTACACTAGTGTGACTTGTGATTTTATTTTTTGATAAATTGAATATTTTTCATCACATATTTATATTTTATTGAAGCATATAACTGCAAAAGTAGAATTGAAATAATCAATAAAAGGAAATGAGATATATTGAGAATAATGAATCTATCAATCAATTTAGATCTCCAATAAAAATTAATTCTAATTTTAAATATTGCCTTGTAGAAGAGGAATATTTAATTAATATGAATTTAAATTTCCTTGTAGATCTTAACTTAGCCTTTATCATCTATCATTAATTAAGGTGCAGAGTTCCAAAAGCTGAATTATATGATGATATTTCTATATATCTAATTGAATTTTTTTAAAAAATTCATAAAACCAGGTATGTAAAATAGAAACTACTACTTCATTTTTAAGTAAATTTTATTATATTATAATAAAATATTAATAATTATGAAAGGGCTTTTACTTTTGTGAGAGAGTGGACCTCAATATATTTAAAGATAAATATAACGCAATCAAATTGAAATTTATTTTGAAGTGTTTGAATATTTATCCATTTAATTAATTTTTAGAGTTTGGGATGAATATTTCTTTTTTCTTGGAGTTGAATGAATCTTAAAATCCTAGAAAAAGATTGTAGATATATTTTTGTTGACCTTGATCTATTCAGGTAGATGTAAGTGGAATTTGATTCATATGAAATTCTACTTGAAAAATAATATTTCAATAACTTATTATTGACATTTAAGGATGAACATGAAGGATGGAAATCTAAAAAGGGTTTGTTTTAATATTTATAGAAATAATATTTTTAAGTTCTTAATAATGAGTACCCTAGTTGCTTTCTTTTTTTTTGCTTTCATAGAAAGAATTAAATATCTTTTTTACCAAATTATTGAACAAAATTTGATATCTATACATGAATCTGTAAGTGTAAAAAATAATCAATATAAAATATGAATCAAAATACAGCAAGCTAAATTATAGATCATCAAAATGTAGAGTAAATTTTATTTTTCAAAATAATTGACACTGATAAAAAGATATTTTTTAAATTTAACTAGTTTTTCAAAGACACTTTAATATGATTTCATACCAATATGATGGCTTCTCATTATTTAAATGTCTAGATATTATTTTATCATGGTACATATATATGTTACCATTATTAAATGAATTGAATATTATTTCCAGGATTTGTTCATAGAGAATACTTAGTATAATTAAGATAATTATGCACCTAGAAATTATAAAAATTAGATTAAGAAAAGTCTACTTAAGAAAAAGCTTTGATGAATTGTGAGCAAAAATTCATTACACTTAATATTTTTAACTTTTTAACATGCTGAAAAGAATTGTCAGCCTTTATATCTCCAGGACTGAGTAAAAAGTAACTATAAGTTATGTTAAACACATGAACTATACATGGGAATAATAAATGAGAGTACACAAATAGTATACATAAGTAAAATTATGATAATACACAAAAAATGCCATTATAACACCTTATATACACGCATATATCCACCTTTTATAGGTCTTATGTACTTAATATTAAGTTGGAGTATGTTAGGGTAGTCTTAAGAACCTTAAGTATAAGGCTACATAATTTTTAAGTACACTTAAAGCTGTTATATTCATTGTTTCATGCAAAAAACAAGAAATGCACTTTATTTCACTTAAAAGTTGACTATATGCGCTATAAAATTGAGAATATCAAAATTGCGCTTTGACAGATCAATTGGGCTCATTTAGAACTATTGATTTGGCTATTTAAATGCATAAAAATAACACTTTTCAAATTTGGTGTTTTTTATGCCAGAAATGGCTTCTGTGTACTGGCCACATACTGCCTGCTTTTTTTCCCGTGTGAATAGCTTCATTTTTAGCAAAGTTAGCTTTTTCACACTATAATTACCCCACATTCTACGCCCACTGTGGGGAAACACACTAAAATAGGCGACGGGCGCTTATTTAGTGTCCTAGCTTAATTAATAATGCATTGACCTTGTTTATATGCACTAATTTCATTAATAACCTCACTCTTGGCACTTTATTTCATCACCACGCTTAAATTTGCCTAATTTTAGTCAAGGATTTACCCATGCAAGCGCCTTCCAAGAACTGCATGTAGTTACCCCACATCTCACGCTCTTTTTTAAGTTTTTGGGTGGTTTCTCAGTCAATTTTGGTTATTTTTGAATGGGAATTTCACGTAGTATAATGTCAGGATTAGCCCCATTATTTCTACAGTCAATCCCCCTTATTATTAAGCTATTATTAACCTTAAAAAGTCTCCTTTAGTCCTTAATATTATTGTTTTATACGCATATACTCTCTTTTTGTCTTTTTCTTTAATTTTGATGGATTTCCCTTATTATTTCAGGATTTTGGCGGTTATTACTCTTCTAATTATGTCATGGGTCACTGGGAATGTTGATGGGAATGTCTATTAGTTGTTTAGAGGCATGATTAACTGTGTATTGGGTGGTACATCAAGGGAATCATTGGGGAACTCAGTGTGTATAAAAGGAGGAGGTTTTTGGGTTGTATTTCTGCATTCTTTATCATTACAATTTAACCAATATAACCAATCCAACTACAATACATATCAATTAGTACTTTTATAAGACTTTTGAATAGTATCTGAATTTATATAATCTATTTTTCTACCAACTATAAAGATTGTAAGCCATATATAAGAATAGTGAGAATTATATTACTGAGACCTTTATATTTGATTATATTTTACAACTTAGTGGATTAGAACTACAGTATTCATATAGGACCATTAAAATCTTCTAGACAACTGACTATTCAAGCTAGTTCACGTCCTTGTACTTGACCTTAGCCTGAAAATTGGGGACCTTTCCTCAAGAATTCTGTTATAATCCTGTAAGTGAAATTTTCAAAAGAAGGTGCATGTAAATAATATCCCTATAGAAATATTTGGATAATTACAACAGGTTGGGGTCACTTATATAGTGATTTCAGAAAAAGAAGCCCTGTTATATTATAAAATTGTGATATTGAATCAACAATTTTACCACTAATTTAACTTATAATTGTTATTAGTGGGTCTGTCAATAGACCAATTAAATTTGAGATCTTTGCAGATAAAATTTTTACCACTAATTTAACATATAATTGTTCTTAGTGGGAGTCTGTCAATAGACCAATTAAATTTGTGATCTTTGCAGATAATAAACCAATTAAACTGATTAATTGTTTTCTTTTAACAGGACTCTTAATCTTTTCTTTTATTGGTTTGTAAAATTCATTAAATATTGAGAAAGAATCATACTGACAGTTGTTTTCTTTTGAATATAAAAACACGGCTACATATTGTAGACCAGTTAAATCAAGTGACCACATAAAAGCATATTTGACTTTTGGCACTTAAAATATTCACTTCATACCAATAAGTAAGCAATAAAATTGTCTTCAGTGGTATTGATAAATACTGATAAAACTCCTTTTTGAAGTTTTCATATCTAAACTTTCAATTCTTTAAATTCCACGTAAAAATGTGTGACAACAATGACATTGTAAGTAATAAGGTAAAACCTTATAACTTAAGACCTAGAGCTGAAAGACCTGTTACAGGACATTCAAATGGAGGGCCAGGACTCTCCCATAATCAACAACACTCCGTCAATGTCTCTGGAGGAAAGGGAAAAGCTTTTAAAGCAGGTTTCAATAAAGAAAACAAAAAATACTTTACATGAACAAGTTCACTCCCTATCCACCCTACTGAACACCTTGACAATAAGAGTCAACAATATAGTGGACCAGATCAACAATCTGGAAAAGAGAGAAGCTCAAGGTTTCATAGAGGTCAACCAAGTTCTAGTGGACATAAAGACTCAACCACCAACAGTGGCACCCAACAATTCCATAGCAACACCTCCAGCCCAAGAGGAGGACCAAAAAATTACTGTAAGCAAATGGAAATGGGATTGGTACGCCCAAAACTACAACAATCCTCAACAGCAGGGCTCCAGCAGTCACCCTTACAGGGGAAAGGCAAGGAGAGGCAGGGGAAGTGGGATAAGACCTTGGTAAGTCATCCAACTTCTTATGATCAATTATATCAACCTGAAAATAAATTACTTATAGGTAATGAGATTGATAAGGAAATATTGGATATTATTGATAAGGATTTAAAGGATTATTCATTTGAACAGAATATGTTAAACTTGTCTTTACATGAGGACAATGTAAATAGTTTTATTGATCACCAGGAAAATACTATTAATATAAAAATGGAATCAAATGAATTAAATCTTGACCCTGATAATGAGTCTTCTGAATTGGACACGGAAAAAATAGAATATTTTTTAAAAGAGAATCCAATGGAATCAAAAATAATAAGTAAATTATTATTGAGAATTGAAAAATTGGAAGAGTTCTCAAAAGAGTCAAACATTAATACAGAAAGTGTATTATTACAACTAACTCAATCATTGAGTACCACAGCCAATAAATTAAAAATTATTGAAAATTCAAATAATGAATTAATCAATGAGAATAAAAGATTAAAATCTGAGATTAGAAATTTAGAAAGTAAATTAGAACACTCTCAGAATATTATGGCTACCATAGAGGGACATGTAAAATTGTCTTTTTCAAATGTAAATGATACCTTAAATCATGTACCTGTGATAAAAGATAGGTTACAAAGAGTAGAAATTGAAGTAGCTAACATTTTGAAAAATACTGAAACAATAAAAGATAATACCTCTTATGTAGAAAGAGTACCAGTTTTTATGAAACACTCTGATGATAAACCAATGATTGAACATGAACATAGTGTTATGGGCTCTGAGAATATAAAATCAGTAAAAGATGAAATAAATGATCATCTTTCTAAAGTAAGTGAATTACTCAATATTCCTCAGGTTAGGGAAGCAAAAACTAGCCAAAAGAACTGGCCTAAGTTAGATCAGTACCCTTCTTTTGACGGGGATTCAAAATCTGATTGGCAACAATTCATACAAAGAATTGATAACTTAAAATTTTCATACAAATTACCTGATGAAGAAATTACTTCAAAGTTAATATCTTTATTTACAGATGTGGCCTTATTATGGTTTGAATCTGTATTGAGTGAGGGAATTAATTACTCCTGGAATGAATGGAAGGCACTAATTGAAAGGCTATTTGGTGGCCCAAAATTTAGAATCACTCAACAAAGACTGTATGAAAGGGCCAGATATAATCCAAATGCTGGAGATAAACCCATGGTCTTCTTAATGAAATTAATAAAAATCATGAAAGCTATGGATCCAAAAATGGATTATGAAGAGTGGAAAGAAAAAATAATATACAAATTGCCTATATCAGTTAGAGACATTATTGTTGCTAGAACTGAAACTGTCAGAGACACCTCTGGATTCATTAATATATGCAATGAGATATTATTAAACCACAAATATGAAACCAAGTATAGTAATTACAGACAAAGTGTTGACGTGGTAAAACCTACTACAAGTAAGTTACCAGTGGAAAAGAAAAAACCTTCAGCTCCCCTTGTCCCTAAGAGACAAGAAAATAACACTTGTTACAAATGTAATGAACCTTGGGTTAAAGGTCACACGTGTAAGAAAAGAATAAATGTTATTGAAACCTCACAGAATTCTGAACCTAGTAATCATGAAGATGAGAATGTGGAATCCAGTGAGGATTGCAAGAGTAACATATCTTACAGTGATGATGAAAATGAGATATTTGTATTAGGACAGGATATAATGTTCCTGAATGATGCTATACCTCATACAGACACATCTTTAACTTCTATAGAGGAAGCTGAAATAATTAAAGATGTATCTCATGATACTTACAAAATAACACCTATCAGAGCACCTATTATCATATGTGGAAAAGAAATGAATGCCATTCTTGACACTGGGGCTGCAGGTAGTGTAGTTTCACTTAATGCATTAATGAAACTTGATAGTAAGTACCAGGAAAAACTAGAACCTGTTCAGACAAATAACTGGAGGGGTTTTGGTTCAGTATTAAATCCAATTGGCAAATACAAAACTGCTGTATTTTTTAAATATAATAATGGATATGTTAGAGCAGTTTGTGAATTTGTAGTAATGGATAATAATAATTGTAGTGATTGGTTTATTATTGGCAATGATTTATTGACAAAATTTGGCATTAAACTAGATCCTGCAAACAGTTGTTTCACCATAGGGGTGAATGGTAAAAGAAAATTCAAAATATGTTCTGAAAATTCAATATATACCATTTCTCCTAGAGAAGAACAACTGCAAGGTGGAAGAACCACCAATGAAGTGGGTGAATTGGAAAATGAAATCCAAAAGGCCTCTTTCAGTCCTCAACTCTCAAAAATTGAACAAGAAGATATTTTGAGATTGATTAAATCATATCCTATGGCATTTGCTCATGGCTCAAATGAACTAGGATTGGTCAAAGACCATGAGATGAAAATCTCTTTAAGCTGTGATCTGGATAATATTCCTGGCAGTTTAAAAAAGAAACCTTACCCAGCATCTCCTGCAAAAAGGAAAGATATTGAAGACAATATAAAATTGTTGTTGGAAATGGGTATTGTTGAAAAAGTGGACACAACACCTAAGTATTGTGTCATTTCACCAGTATTAATCTCTTATGAAAAAGATAAGGCAAGATTATGCGGTGATTATAGAGCTCTGAATACATATACAGTAGATGATATTTACCCTCTACCAAGGATAGCTTCTATCCATGCTACCTTACAAGGAGCAAAATATATTTCCTGTCTGGATGGGAACAAGGGTTACCACCAGATTCCTGTGGAAAGAAATTCTCAAAATTACTTATTAATAACCACACATATGGGTATATATAAGTATGTGAGAATGCCATTTGGCCCAAAGAATGCCCCTTCAGTCTTCCAAAAATTGATGGATAGTGTTTTTCATCAGGAAATGGTTGAAGGATGGTTATTGGTCTATATTGATGACATCATAGTGTTTTCAAAGACATATGATGAACATTTAAATCACCTGAAAAGAGTCTTTCAAAAAATGGATGAAATTAATATGACTATTGCATTAAAGAAATGTAAGTTTGGATTTCAATCCTTGAAAGTACTTGGACATGTTGTATCTGGATTACAAATTTGTGTTGACCAGAATAAAGTGGCAGCAATTAAAAACATTGGGATACCTAAAAATGTAAAAGAGGTTCAAAGTTTTTTGGGTATGTGTGGATATTATAGACAATATATTAAAAATTACCAATCCATTGCAGCCCCTTCAACAACATTAATCAGGAAGAATGAAGCTTTCATTTGGAATAATGAAAGACAACACGCCTTTAATAAATTAAAGGAATGTTTAATGTCAGCTCCAATATTAGGACTGCCAGATTTCACCCTACCTTTTATCTTGTACACTGATGCAAGTTTCATAGGTTTGGGTGCTGCTTTACAGCAGAAACAGATAATAAATGGAAAATTATCTGAAGTAGTTATCTGTTATATATCCAGAACCTTAAGAAAAACAGAATTAAGGTATGGTTCCACACAGCTAGAATGTTTAGCCGTGGTGTGGGCTTTGGAGAAACTTCATTACTATCTGGAAGACCAGAAGTTTGAACTTATAACAGATTGCAGTGCAGTAAAATCATTACTAAACATGAAAACACCTAATAGGCACATGTTTAGATGGCAACTAGCTGTACAAGAGTACAGAGGAAGAATGACAATCACTCACAGAGCAGGAACATTGCATTCAAATGTGGATTTATTATCCAGAAGTCCTTTGCCAAATGATACTGACAACCCAGCTTATGTACCTGAAAATGAGGTTATACATATATTTGGGATTTATATAGTGGATTTAGAAAAAGAGTTTATGCAAACTATATTGGAAAATTATTCATCTGATAAAGATTTGTCTAAACTATCTACCATTCTTAATGATCCAACAAATGCCTCCATGAGTGCATTAATTAAAACCTTGCCTCCAAAGTATAAAAATGCGTTGGAAAAAGGTAAATATCAATTGAAGATGGATATATATATTACAGGAAAAAGTTAACCAATGTAATAGTAATACCACCTTCTATGAAAGAGTTAATGTTGAGTACTTGTCATGATGACATCTTAGCTGGTCATTTTGACTTTAACAAAACATTAACCAGAGTTAAAAATACAGCCTGGTGGATAAACATGAAAGAGGATGTACAAAAATACATTGAAACATGTGACTCTTGTCAGAAATCTAAAAGATTAACTGGGAAGAGAGCTGGGTTGTTACAACAAATACAGCAGCCAAAAGCTCCATGGGAAATTATAAACATGGATTTTGTAACTGGCTTGCCATTAGCAGGAAAAGAAAGTTTCAATTCTTGCTGGGTAATAGTGGATAGATTAACAAAAATGTGTAAGTTTATCCCTACCCATAAAGAGGTATCTGCTAAAGACTTGGAGTTACTATGGTGGACTCAAATGATGAATACTGCTGGGTTCCCCAAAGCCATAATCTCTGACAGAGATCCTAAATTTACTTCAGAGTTCTGGACATCTTTGATGGAAGTATCAGGTTGTCAATTAAAATTGTCTACAGCACACCATCCACAAACTGATGGGCTGGCTGAGAGGATGATACAAACTCTAGAAGACATGATCAGAAGATATTGTGCCTTTGGATTAGAATACAAAGACAATGAGAAATTCACACATGACTGGGTAACATTAATTCCTGGCCTTGAATTTGCTTATAACAGCACAACTCATTCTGTAACAGAGAAGAAACCATTTGAACTCTGGCTGGGATATGTACCAAATACCCCAGTAAATCTTTTAAATAAACTACCAAGGTTGGATATACACCCTGGCACTAAATCCTTTATTCATATGCAACAAATGTGTAGAAAGCATGCAGAAGAATGCATCCAAAAAGCATTTGAATATGAAAAGAAAAGGTGGGACAAATCTCATAAAGAATTTGAATTTAAAAAGGGAGATGAAGTCCTCATATCAACACTACATTTTAACTTACAAGGTAATGTTAAATTAAAGGATCCCTTTGTAGGACCTTTTGTAGTAAATAAAATGGTTGGGAATAATGCAGTGGAAGTCATATTATATGCTCCATATGATAGGAAACATTCAGTTTTCCCTATCTCATTATTGAAACCTTACCATGCAAATGATCCTGACTTATTTCCAAAAAGAAGGGGAAGGCCTAAAAAGCAACCTGAAGAAATTGTGGAAAAAGCAGAGATTGAAAAAATACTCAAGAAAAGAATCCTTACTAAAGAAAAAGGAACTGAGTATTTACTAAGATTTAAAGGGAAATCAAATGAATTTGATAAATGGATACCTGAAAAAGAAATTTCTAATTTATCCACCCTTCTTAAAAAATTTAAACAGAAATAAATTTCTGTTCAACCAGCTGAGGGGTTAAAAAAACCAGTATTCATAATATTTTATTATGTTTTATTTCTTTAAAGTTGAATCTTTAATGCTACAGATTTATTCTGAATACCTGAAAATTACAAATTAAATAAAATAAAATGTATAACTTATCATTTTTTTTATTGTTTTTTTTGGGTGGGCGAGTGTCAGCCTGTATATCTCCAGGACTGAGTAAAAAGTAACTATAAGTTATGTTAAACACATGAACTATACATGGGAATAATAAATGAGAGTACACAAATAGTATACATAAGTAAAATTATGATAATACACAAAAAATGCCATTATAACACCTTATATACACGCATATATCCACCTTTTATAGGTCTTATGTACTTAATATTAAGTTGGAGTATGTTAGGGTAATCTTAAGAACCTTAAGTATAAGGCTACATAATTTTTAAGTACACTTAAAGCTGTTATATTCATTGTTTCATGCAAAAAACAAGAAATGCACTTTATTTCACTTAAAAGTTGACTATATGCGCTATAAAATTGAGAATATCAAAATTGCGCTTTGACAGATCAATTGGGCTCATTTAGAACTATTGATTTGGCTATTTAAATGCATAAAAATAACACTTTTCAAATTTGGTGTTTTTTATGCCAGAAATGGCTTCTGTGTACTGGCCACATACTGCCTGCTTTTTTTCCCGTGTGAATAGCTTCATTTTTAGCAAAGTTAGCTTTTTCACACTATAATTACCCCACATTCTACGCCCACTGTGGGGAAACACACTAAAATAGGCGACGGGCGCTTATTTAGTGTCCTAGCTTAATTAATAATGCATTGACCTTGTTTATATGCACTAATTTCATTAATAACCTCACTCTTGGCACTTTATTTCATCACCACGCTTAAATTTGCCTAATTTTAGTCAAGGATTTACCCATGCAAGCGCCTTTCAAGAACTGCATGTAGTTACCCCACATCTCACGCTCTTTTTTAAGTTTTTGGGTGGTTTCTCAGTCAATTTTGGTTATTTTTGAATGGGAATTTCACGTAGTATAATGTCAGGATTAGCCCCATTATTTCTACAGTCAATCCCCCTTATTATTAAGCTATTATTAACCTTAAAAAGTCTCCTTTAGTCCTTAATATTATTGTTTTATACGCATATACTCTCTTTTTGTCTTTTTCTTTAATTTTGATGGATTTCCCTTATTATTTCAGGATTTTGGCGGTTATTACTCTTCTAATTATGTCATGGGTCACTGGGAATGTTGATGGGAATGTCTATTAGTTGTTTAGAGGCATGATTAACTGTGTATTGGGTGGTACATCAAGGGAATCATTGGGGAACTCAGTGTGTATAAAAGGAGGAGGTTTTTGGGTTGTATTTCTGCATTCTTTATCATTACAATTTAACCAATATAACCAATCCAATTACAATACATATCAATTAGTACTTTTATAAGACTTTTGAATAGTATCTGAATTTATATAATCTATTTTTCTACCAACTATAAAGATTGTAAGCCATATATAAGAATAGTGAGAATTATATTACTGAGACCTTTATATTTGATTATATTTTACAACTTAGTGGATTAGAACTACAGTATTCATATAGGACCATTAAAATCTTCTAGACAACTGACTATTCAAGCTAGTTCACGTCCTTGTACTTGACATTAGCCTGACAAGAATTGATAGAAAACTGTTTCAATTTTTTGTAATAATTATCTTAAAATTTGCGACAAATGCTAAGATGTATTCCCATATTAAAGAAATATATAGTGTTATGAGAAAAATGACTTATAATGTATTCTTAATTTTTCTTCAAATTTTTGATCCATCATGATTTTGAGTTATGATTATTACAATAATATTTACTGAATAGCAAAAAGGTGTAAGAAATTTATACAATAATATTTATTGATATTTTAAGCATCTTTATTCAGATTTGGTAATAAATCTCACATAAATAAATAATTTGAGTTACACAAAAAAATGTAGCAATAGGATAAAGTATATATTTACATGAAGTAGGATTATGTATTAATTATGTCAACAATAGAGAAAAATGAAGAATTCGGCTTAATAAGATTCCAATAATCAAGAAAATCAGCTGCCATTGCTTTAGCAATATGGCTCATGGTGGGAGTATTAAAATTAAGTGGCATAGGCCCAGAATTATCTATTAAGGGTTTGATAATATTAAAGATATAAAAATTAAGGTTTTTCCAGATTTTTTTACCGCCCAGATTATTATTATCACAGTATTTTCTAAGGAGGCCAAATTTTGTTATGAATTCTAAGCAGTCTGAAGCTGACACAAGCCGGTGGTCCTGTGAGGAAAGAAATAATCCACAAACACCATCAACCAAGTAAAAAGCAAATGATTGATATTTATGGTGTGCATATTCTTGATTCATCTTTTGAATAGAATCATTATGAGACTCATCGAATTGCTGCATATCTGTTGTTTTTTTTTCTTCCTCGAACGTTGTCGTTTCTTGCTTTCAGCTTGAGTTATATTTGCAGCGGCCTCTCTAGATTTTAAAATAATTATTGAAATTATGACGTCGATTATTATGTTTCTAAATTGGCATAGGGGAGTGATTGAAAAATTTGAAGCAATTAACTGTGATGTTGAGCTGTTTAATGTATCAGGAACTTTGCTTTTCAGATGTGTAAGGCGGGCTAGAATATGTAGGGCACGTTCAATAGGAAAATCTGGATTGAAGTTGGATTCTTCAGCAGGAAGGGTAAACTCTTGAGAAGCAAGATAAAGAGATGATGCGACGAGGGATGCCGAAAAAGAACGCTGGTGAGCACTTGGGCTAACTAGTCTTGATAGCATGCGTATCATCCATGATTCAGGGTGATCAGTCTTCTTATACAGAGAAAGATTATTTGAGTTTGGTTCTTCAGAGTTACAAAAATTTTCCAAATTTTCAAAGTTCAAATTATTGACAACCCAGATCTGCGAAGTGTCAACATTAAGAAAATCCAAAGCTAAAAAAATAACAAAACAATTAGTTATCATAAAATAAATTATCCAACTTCAAGTAAGTGATACATACAGAGTTCATTAATTTTTGTAAGCATTTCGTCATGAGCAGATTTCATCCATAGAAAATTGAATTTGTGCAAAATTTCGTGTGGCTTTTCAAGAGAAGCAGACAAACGGATTTCAAATAACTGATTGACTTCTGGCCATGCCCTAAGTACCTTTTGACCATGGATTCTACCTTCAAAAAATCGATGAATTTCAGCTATTTCCTTCTGTAATTTTGAGTTTCCAATCATTGTTGGAGTATAAGGAAGGGAGTTATTAGATAATTTTATTGATGATGATAGAGACCGTAGGATTTGGGGAATTTCAATTTTAGATTATGAAGATACGGCAACTATAAGCTGTTTCTTTGAACTTGAAGTATTTTTTTGTGGCTGGCTAGGTGGATCAATTTCTTCATTCGGTGTTTTCTCAACCTCATCAGCAGAAGTATATTCATCATCTTTTTGAGTTAGAGAAGCTTCATATTTTGAAACTTCATCATCTTCTTCTTCTTCTACTTCTTCTTCATTAGAGCAAGATTCGCTATTAGTTGACGCTTTGGAGTGATTGTTGTTTTTAGAGCTGGATTAAAAGATAAGAAAAAGACAAGAAATAATAAATAAGAAAGTAAACAATTTGGAGATAGCTTTAAACACTAATATAAAATTGATTGCTATATTACTCATGAAAGAAATGACATACCCTTTCAACACATTTTGGCTAGTTTGTTTAGATTTTTGAGATGCTGAGTAAGAGGAATCCTTGGCAGGAGGAGTTTTAGTAGCACTGACAAAACTAGAGCCCCTAGAAAGTCTCATTCTTTTTGAACGTCAAAGAATAGTCTTATCTCCCCCTCGAGATGTTGATGCATAGCCTTCAGCGTCAGGTATTTCATTATTATCATCATCTTTGATGATAATGACACCATCAGGAGGAATGATACCTTTTTCATAAGCTGAATTTGAATAAGTTTTAAAGAAAAAGTGTCAATAATTTATTGTTCTGAGGTTAAATAATTTAATATAAAATAATTACTTACATTTTTCTAGGTCATCAATGTATTCAAGCACATTATTGTAGGCATTCAAAATATAAGATGACAAAGGCTTCTCGCTAAGAGTTGACAGTAGTTCTTCAGTTTTGCCTTTAGCAAACTCAAGTATCTTGCCATATTGAGATCGGGTAATTTCAGTCCTTTCATTGGCAAGAGATGGGGGGTTAGGAGACATGCCTAGAGTTGGTTGTTTCTTGAGTTTGAAGGATTCGAATTGAGGATGCTGATGAGATTTCGTCAAATAACTACTTGGTGCTAATATATCAAATATATTAATGGAAAAGAAAAGTTAATCTAAGAAGATATAAGAAATAAAGCAATAGATCTTACATAAAGGAGGTGTCTGTCTATTACAAGGCATTTTAATGACTTATTACTTAAAAAAAATGAAAAATTCTTATATCAAGGTAATAAAGAGATAAAAAATATATATTTCTATTTGTATTTTCAAGCTGTACTAACACAGATAAATGTGATAACTAAAAGATAATAGTAGTAAGATTGAGAGAAATAAACAAATTAAGAAATGTGGTACTAAACAAGAGGGTTTATATATTACCAGAAGCAGGTTTTTGATAGGGGTTCTTTTACAATGGCATCAAGATAGCGAGCATATTGTAAAATAGTCTGATGATAATAATGGGGTTAATAGTAAAAGAGAAGTGACTAGACATAAACATTGGGGGCTTAAAAGGATGACAAAAAAAGAAAATGTCCAATTTACAATTTGATAATCGCGAAGGGTAAATAGTTGGGAATATAAGTTTAACTAATTTAAATATTTAAATTAATTTTTAAATATCAACATCATGCAATATGACAAAGGGATCTATTATTGGAAATTTCGGCATCTTGATGTGTTATAAAAAATAGGGGACAAAAACAAAGGAAAAAGATAATTTAAAAAAAGGGGATTAAAAAAGATAACACTAAATAGTATTATATAAAATTATTAAAAAAAATTAATTTATTCTATGATAGGAGCTCGTTTGGGCTACGCTGACACCCCTTGGCACAAACCTAGTCTAAACTTAGTTAAAGTTAAATTGATATAATAAATCGGAAATAAAAACACTTAAGAATCTTAGCATATGAATAAAGTATAAAATTATTTGAAATTATTGCCATATAAAATCCAATAACCAACTGCCAAAGTCACAATTTTTTTAAAGTATTTTACAGATTTTTACAAGGTTACGTACTGTAAAAATCATTCAATAGTAATTGATTAACACTTTCCACTGAGATAACTAAGTTGAAAAAGAAAATAGATAATGGATATATGTTTCTAACTTGAGCTATTATTGAATAGGAACAGTCAAAAAAAATATAGCAGGATTAAACAGGGTATTTTTTACATTGATGTAAAGCTTGGTTGATAAAATAGTAAAAACTTTTAATTCAAGACTAAAAAAAATAATCAAATCAAAGAGGAATATTAGAAATATGTTTTATAAAAATTATAACCAATATCTTAGAAATATTGAGGGAAATAAATTACTGGTAATCGCAAAAAATATTGTACTCTTTTACCTTAAAATGAAAATATCAACTACTCATAATATACTCAAAACAACTACCAATAGCTAAAGGTTTCCCTCTTTACCAAAAGACCATGGTAATGAATATGTAGACAATTGAATCCGTCAAACTGTTTTGAGTAAATTTTCCAGCACAAGTTTGGCCGAACTTGTGCTGGACACTTTTATGAGGAAAACCTCACTTCTCTTAAAAAAACATACATCTTACCAACTTCAAATTATAAAAGTGTCCAGCATAAGATCAGCCAAACTTGTGCTGGACACTTTGGCCAAGACCAGTGACTAAGAATTGCAAGGAAAACCAAAAATCAATAGGCTATAAAAGGAAGTTAATTGATGGCATCAAATTGTTTTTTGGTAAAAGTGTCCAGCACAAGCTCGGCTGAACTTATGCTGGACACTTTTCTAATTTGAAGTTGGTGAGGTGTATGTTTTTTAAGAGAAGTGAGGTGTTCCTCATTAAAGTGTCCAGCACAAGTTTGGCCGAACTTGTGCTGGACACTTTTACCAAAAAAAAAAAAATAGATGCCATCAAATATGTTCATGTTATAGCCTAATTTTTTTTAATTTCCTTGAAGTAATAAGTTACTGTCCATGACCAAAGTGTCCAGCACAAGTTCGGCCAAACTCATGCTTGACACTTTTATAAGGAAAACCTCACTTCTCTTAAAAAAACATGCACCTTACCAACTTCAAATTCGAAAAGTGTCCAGCATAAGTTCGGCCGAACTTGTGCTGGACACTTTGGCCATGACCAGTGACTAAAAATTGCAATAAAAACCAAAAATCAATAGGCTATAAAAGGAAGTTAATTGATGGCATCAAATTTTTGTTGGTAAATATGTCCAGCACAAGTTCGGCTGAACTTATGCTGGACACTTTTATAATTTGAAGTTGGTAAGGTGCATGTTTTTTTAAGAGAAGTGATATGTTCTTCATAAAAGTGTCCAGCACAAGTTCGGCCGAGCTTGTGCTGGACACTTTTACCAAAAAAAAAAAAGATGCCATCAAATATGTTCATTTTATAGCCTAATTTTTTTTAATTTCCTTGAAGTAATAAGTTACTGTCCATGACCAAAGTGTCCAGCACAAGTTCGGCCAAACTTATGCTGGACATTTTTATAATTTTAAGTTGGTAAGGTGCATGTTTTTTTAGAAGAAGTGATGTTTTCATTATGAAGGTGTCCAGCATAAGTTTGGCTGAACTTGTGCTGGACACTTTGGTCATGGACAGTAACTTATTACTTCAAGGAAATTAAAAAAAATTAGGCTATAACATGAACGTATTTGATGGCATCTATTTT
Organism: Hemileia vastatrix; assembly: GCA_030280995.1. Lineage (NCBI taxonomy): Eukaryota > Fungi > Basidiomycota > Pucciniomycetes > Pucciniales > Zaghouaniaceae > Hemileia > Hemileia vastatrix. The sequence goes on along the minus strand of JASXTE010000002.1, from coordinate 1,732,894 downwards.
TTTTTTTGGTAAAAGTGACCAGCACAAGTTTGGCCGAACTTGTGCTGGACACTTTTATGAGGAACACCTCACTTCTCTAAAAAAAACATACACCTCCCCAACTTCAAATTATCAAAGTGTCCAGAATAAGTTTGGCTGAACTTGTGCTGGACACTTTGGCCAAAAACAGTGACTAAAAATTTCAAGGAAAACCAATAAAAATAGCCCATATATTGAAGAAAATTTATGCTATCTAATGTCTTTGGTAAAATTGTCCAGCACAAGTTTGGCCAAACTTGTGCTGGACAAATTTATAAAGAAAACCTCACTTCTCTTAAAAAAACATGCACCTTACCAACTTCAAATTATAAAAGTGTCCAGCATAAGTTTGGCTGAACTTGTGCTGGACACTTTGGTCATGGACATTAATTTATTACTTCAAGGAAATTAAAAAAAATTAGGCTATAACATGAACATATTTGATGGCATCATTTTTTTTTTTTGGTTAAAGTGTCCATCACAAGTTTGGCCGAACTTGTGCTGGACACTTTTATGAGGAACAGCTCACTTCTCTTAAAAAAACATACACCTCACCAACTTCAAATTGGAAAAGTGTCCAGCATAATTTCGGCGGAACTTGTGCTGGACACTTTTACCAAAAAAAATATTGATGCCATCAATTAACTTCCTTTTATAGCCTATTGATTTTTGGTTTTCCTTGCAATTTTTAGTCACTGGTCTTGGCCAAAGTGTCCAGCATAAGTTCGGCTGAACTTGTGCTGGACACTTTTCCAATTTGAATTTGGTAAGGTGCATGTTTTTTTAAGAGAAGTGAGGTGTTCCTCATAAAAGTGTCCAGCATAAGTTCGGCCGAACTTGTGCTGGACACTTTGGTCATGGACAGTAACTTATTACTTCAAGGAAATTAAAAAAAATTAGGCTATAAAATGAACATATTTGATGGCATCTATTTTTTTTTTTTTTGGTAAAAGTGTCCATCACAAGTTTGGCCGAACTTGTGCTGGACACTTTTATGAGGAACACCTTACTTCTCTTAAAAAAACATACACCTTACCAACTTCAAATTGGAAACGTGTCCAGCATAAGTTCCGCCAAGCTTGTGCTGGACACTTTTACCAAAAAACAATTTGATGCCATCAATTAACTTCCTTTTATAGCCTATTGATTTTTGGTTTTCCTTGCAATTTTTAGTCACTGGTCTTGGCCAAAAATTCCAGCACAAGTTCGGCCAAACTTGTACTGGACAAATAGCACAATACTTAAATTCTACTGAAGTATGTTTATCAATTACATGTTATTAAAGCCTCTTTTATTTTTTTAAGGCATGAAAACCAAATATAAATTGATGATTTTTTGGTTTTTAATGATTAATAATTTTCAATTATTGTTGCGAAAAGTGAAGTTTAAAAAAAAAAATTCTTAAGATCCTTGTGTAAACAAATTCCCATTGTTTGAATGCTTTAATTTTTTGTATATATTTTGTTTATTAACTATGGTAATGGATTTTTGAGTGCCTTTAATGATCTTTCTTTTTTGGTGAGGGATGGTGTTCACTTTCATTTTTTTTTCACATGTGCATTTTTATACTAATCATTAGTGGCGTTTAGCCAATAAAAAAGCAATTATAATTATTGAAAAATAGGTATTTTAAATTGAAATTTAGAGTCTAATTCTATTCTTGTTTTAGGCTTTAATTTGATCTTGTCGTAAGTATCTGAGAAGAGATTTAATTTAATTTATTTTAAGTTCATTTATTGTGCATAAAAAAATTTCACATTTATTTAATCAAAACATTTATCTTATTGCTTCAAGGAAATTAAAAAAAATTAGGCTATAAAATGAACATATTTGATGGCATCTATTTTTTTTTTGGTAAAAGTGTCCATCACAAGTTCGGCCGAACTTGTGCTGGACACTTTTATGAGGAACACCTCACTTCTCTTAAAAAAACATACACCTTACAAACTTCAAATTGGAAAAGTGTCCAGCATAAGTTGGGCCAAGCTTGTGCTGGACACTTTTACCAAAAAACAATTTGATGCCATCAATTAACTTCCTTTTATAGCCTATTTATTTTTGGTTTTCTTTGCAATTTTTAGTCACTGGTCTTGGCCAAAAATTCCAGCACAAGTTCGGCCAAACTTTTACTGGACACATAGCACAATACTTAAATTCTACTGAAGTATTTTTATCAATTACATTTTATTAAAGCCTCTTTTTTTTAAGGCATGAAAACCAAATATAAATTGATGATTTTTTGGTTTTTAATGATTAATAATTTTCAATTATTGTTGCGAAAAATGAAGTTTAAAAAAAAATTTCTTAAGATCCTTGTGTAAACAAATTCCCATCGTTTGAATGCTTTAATTTTTTGTATATATTTTGTTTATTAACTATGGTAATGGATTTTTGAGTGCCTTTAATGATCTTTCTTTTTTGGTGAGGGATGGTGTTCACTTTCATTTTTTTTTTCACATGTGCATTTTTATACTAACCATTGGTGGCATTTAGCCAATAAAAAAGCAATTATAATTATTGAAAAACAGGTATTTTAAATTGAAATTTAGAGTCTAATTCTATATTTGTTTAAGGCTTTAATTTGATCTTGTTGTAAGTATCTGAGAAGAGATTCAATTTAATTTCTTTTAAGTTCATTTATTGGGCATAAAAAAATTTCACATTTATTTAATCAAAACATTTATCATGTCTTAAAGTTTTACAAAAATATATATCTGTTTTTCTATCCTCAATAATTTTATACTCATTAATTCTTTTGCTCTCTTTTATCTTATACATCAATTGTAATTTTTTATAAGAAAGAATAATAATGTTATATTGAAAAAATGATTACTATCACTCTATATACATGGTTACAAGTGGGGTAAAAAATTTAAGGTGCTGCTGCTCGATCTAGTGCTTCATTAACTTTGGCGAAATCTATATCTTCTCGAACGTCAAGTAACTCCCTCTCATTAACCGACAAATTTGCTAAATATCCAGGTGAATAGCAGTTTTTTGGCAGAAATTTGGGCACATTCAAGATGCCATCTGTTGAAGCTGTCTTTTTATTTGAGCGACCATAAAGTTTCTTCATTGAAGCCTTTTAAACATTTGAAAGGGCTGTCTTTTTAGTCAAGTTGTCCATTTTATCTAAAATTTCATTGTGTTTTGGATTTCTCCATCCAGGAACTACTTGTTTAGGACGATTCTCTTCTGGATCAGGTGGGGCTTCTTCTAAATCAGAAATGAGACTTGTATCATGAAAAGGTGCTACAAAGTCTGGCTGAACAAAGTACTTTTTTCTTGCAATGTAGTAGCGGTTTTTTGAAATCTAAAATCAAATCAAATTAGTAATAGACTTTCTTTAGTTATTATGCTTTGAATAAATACCTTTGTTTGATGACGCTTTATCTGTGCTCTTGATCACTTTTCTTTCTACTTGCCTCAATCACCTCACAGTTTTGACCAGCCACCTTTCAAATCTCCTTTCCCTTGTTGACCACCCATTGCTTGACGATGATTGGTGTAAACCTGAGTTTTGCTGAATCAATATTTTTCAATGTTGAGAGCCACTTAGTACAATGGTCTGATACTACACTCCCCATTACTTGATTCCATAGTGACTCAGAAAAATTTTGACAGTTCCAATCAAAAGCAAGTCAACGAAATCCTTTCTCTTGAAGCTCTCGATCCAAATGCTGTTTTACAGAGATTGGTACAGCAGCTCCTCCCTTTAGTCCTCGGGGCTCAGGTGTTGAAATAAAAGTTGTTAGATGAATTTTGGAACGTAAGAATATAGAAGTATTTGTTAAAACAAATTGATGATCAGCAGCTGAAGTTGCCTGTGGTGCGTTTTGAACCTGTTTTAATGCTGTTTCAATTGTCAATAGCTTGTACTAATGCCAATTTTTCCAATCTGTAAGTTCTTCATTTGTTGGGCCTATAGGAAACTTAGATACATTAATGGGTCCACCAAGACAGAACTTCAAAAAGTGATAGATATTTCGGTTAATAGAATCTGAGCTCCTTGGTACATCACACCTCGTAACTATGCTTCTAACCATTCGCAAGTTTCGGTCATTTTGAAGTGACTCAGCATCAAGTATTCTGCGCTGATCAGTAGCTCGAATTATAAGAGAGGGATTAACTGCAAATTTTTGAAAATAAAAATTGGTAAACCTATTTTAAAACATAAAAGCATGTTGAAAAAGCTTACTCACCAGGTCCACTGGTACTGGCGGCTGGGTTAGTAGAAGTGGATCCCCCACTGCTTCCAAGAAACTGATTCAACAACATACTAGCCCAATCATTACCTACACTTTCTGCTTCCTGCTGAAAATTACCAGGTGTGGATCGACCATCTGTATTTGTGATATTAGAAGAGCAATCAGTTGATCAAATTTGGGGATCTGATGAAGACTGAGGAGGAGATTAGGGTTTACCTGGATTTTCACTAGGTCTTTCAGGGGGAGCAGGACCTGATGGAGGCATTCTAGGATTTTGAGGGGGAGGATTATTTTGCACTCCAACATTACTTTCTAATGGAGGATCAACCTGCATGGCATCTCCAGTATTAGACATTCTGTGCTTTATAAAAAAAAAAAAATTAACTTTCAGAATATAGACAAGATAATATTAAAGAGAAATTAGTTATACATTTTAATTGTGAGTTTAATGAATAAAATATTCAAGTGAAAAAATTAGTGGAAAACTCAGTTTTATTGGCTTGAAAAATATGGTCCTTAGATTTTTCAACCCTGGCTCTGAACTATTTATAATATTTTTCAAGTATAGGTAGATTTTGTATAGTACATTGAATTCCTTTTAGTTGGAATTACATTTACAATAAAATGTCACTCATTAATAGCAGGGTTTCTAAACCGTAATTAATGCCCTTGTTATGGTTTTCTTAAACATTTAGGCAACATCTCAAAAAGTTTTATTTATTAATCTTGCATCTAGCTGTTCCAAAGATCTATTACAAACTTTCCAAATCCTCCAAATTCTTACCAATCCTAAATAATTTCAACCATATTAACAAAAATAAAATGTCCATGTTGTTTAATTTTTTACTTACTAGTGCCTGAAGTCCAACACCAGTGATAACATCGTACTTTATTCCAAACATTCCCCTTTGGTGCTGTAAAGTGGCGGTGTGCTCTTCCAACTTTGGCAGGGGCCTTTGTTGCGTGATTTGGCACTGTTTGTGCATGTCTTAATTGACATCTGTTAAGGAATTGGGTATTTTTCTGGTTTTATTTCGTGGATATTGGGTCTGCGGGTATGTGGGTACTATCATTGAATAGCCCCAGTTTTTCTCTATATTTTATGTCTTGAAGACACTTTTCATATTCTAAGTTTTAAGGTGTCATTTACTCATTTTTCATTTATAAAAGATAGCTGTTTAATTTTGTTTTTTGTGTTTTACGGGCTAACCTTAAGTCTTAGGGTTAAGTGCTTAGTATCATTGGATAGAGCTAATTTTTCTCTATATTTCATGTCACAATGTTGTTATAGTGAATTTCCATGTCTTAAAGGTTTTACTAGTTGTAGCTAATTTTTCTAAGTAGATTAGTGGTTTTTATTGGTTTTCTGGCTTCAGGGAGGCCGGGCCCCTTCAGGCGGCCTGCCCGCCTCTGTTTTAGGAGGTTGGGGAGCGCTCCAGGAGGGTTTTTTATGCATTTTGGCGGGTACAGGCGCCAGGTTGGTGGGTGCGCATGGGCTCTTAGTTAGTGGTCTGTGTGTAAATAGTGAATAAGACAGTTTGGGGCAACCTTAATCATCATACAACCATCCAGAGGTGATATCATTGTTCCTCACTCAGTTTTCACTGTTTTCTGGCCACAATTGGCTGTGTTTGTTGCAACTGAGTTCTTCATTTAACTTAACTTTGGCAACTGTTTTTTCTGTTATAGTCTTGCAAGCTATAGCAAGTATTATTGCTGTCCCTGGTGTGGATTTGCAGCCTACATCAAGTATCTTTGCTGTCTCTGGTGTGGATTTTGTTCTACATTTCAGTTCTTTGGTCTGGTAGTCTATCTGGTGACTACTTTCTTGGCTCATCAAGCAGTCAAGTGTGTTAAAAAGAAGCTTTAGCAAAACAGGAACCAACTTACTTTAGCAAGTAAATCTCACTCTATTTATCTAATGGGACAGGGGATTTTATCTCTGGGTTTTCTCCAACTCCCTTGGTCAAGGCCTATAGCTAGTACTATAGGATTGTCTACATTTCTGGTGCCCAACGTGGGGTAGAACTTGCTAGTTCTTTGGAATCTCTGTTTTCTTTGGTTGGCTCTTTTTGGTGTTTTGGACTGGAGAAATGGCTTCTGGTTCCTCTATTCCTGTGGTGACTGTCAGTGGGGGAGATGGTCCTCCTTCTGTGATGGTTAGGGAGTGTGTGAGAATTAAAACTTGGGATGGTACCAAGTTTAATGGGGAGTATGTCAAGTGGTTTCTAGAAAAGTATGAAACTGCTGCTGGAGTGGATGGCGCTTCCTGCCTGGACATGGTGAAGCAGATTATCTTCTTCATTGGTGATAGGTCAGTGGAGAAGGAGATTGTGGCCATGTCTGGCTACAAGAAGAGGGATTGGAAATTGTTGTGTAGGAAAATGGTGGATAGAAGGGGGGTCAGGTTCACTATGGTGGATCTGAACAAGGTTTTCAGTGAATGGCAATCTTATGGTGATGTTGGTAACTTGCATAGTTACAGGAAGTTTCTGCTACAGTTTGATCCTGTGGTGGAATATTTGGTGGAAGTGGAGGAGCTGGCACATGAAAATGCTGCCAAGGATGTTTTTTGGTCTGCACTGGCTAGAGATGTCAGGATGGATGTGTTGAAGGAGTTTTCAAGAAAGGAATTGATGAAGACTCTTTCTAATGGGGACCAGAAGTTTCCTGCCTTGGTGAAGGTGAAGGAGGCTGTTGAGGCCCATTTGAAGTTATTGGCTGTGGACACCTATCAGGAGGGGTGTCCAAGTATGTCAGCAAAGTCAGTGAGGCTTTGGCTGAAGAGGAAGTTAGGGAGAAGAAGGAGGAGAAGAATTTGGTGCAGGTTTCCAAACAGGAGAGGGACCCAATGGTGGAGCAGTTGGCTGATCTTACAAAACAGCTGCACATTTTTGTTCAGGAGGCCAAGAAGGTTAATAAGGCACCGTCTCAGCCTAGAGATTTTGAAAGGAGGGCTGGTAGGAGTGATCCTTGGGTTTGCTCTTATTGCAGTAGGAGGAAGCACAGGTCCAATGATTGTTGGGCACTGAACAGAGATGTGTCTGAAGGAAAAGTGGAGTTTGATGGCAGGGTTTTTAAGTTACCTGACGGTTCTTTTGTGAAGCCCAGTGAGGGACAGGCTCCTGTGGATTTGGTCAGGAGAAGGGGTGGTCTCAATCAAAGGAGGCCAAGGTTTGAGGAGATTCCTGATCAGGGGAAGTCTTCTGTTAAGGTAGATGAGGACATCAAGGGAAAGGGGAAGTAGGTCAATAAGGTCTCTTTTTCTACTACCTTTGGTGGTTTGGAGTTGTATTTTTGTGGTGGACAGTCAAGTGGTGAATGCTTGGCTGGTGTTTATGATGTGGAAGCTGGAAAGCTGGGTAGGCCTAATAGAAGTTCTCAGGCCCAACCAAAGCCAAATGCTTCAAATTTGGATCCTAATCTGAGTGCAGCTAGGAAGAGGTACAGCAAAGAGGAGCTGTACAAGATGCAGAAGGGTATGGCTGACTTGGGCCCCCCTAGCTTTGGTGCATTGGACCTGAATGGTGAGCCAATGCCAATGGAGGTGGATTCTGACTCTGAGGAGGATGTCCCTTTGGCTTCATTGCCAAAGCCTGTTGGAGTCAGAGGTTCTGGTTTGGGATCTGGTTTGGTTCCTGTTAATGGTAAATCTGTTGGTGGTGCTGGTCCTCAAGAAGCTTCTAGGACCAAGGTGGTGAAGCAATGAGCTCACTTTGAGAGGCCAGTAGTGTCTGGTCAATTTAATGTTATGGACTTGGTCCTGGAAAGGATGAATCAGGGTCAGGTTTCCCTATCTTATGGGGAATTGTATGCTATCAGTCCAGGGTTGGCTGATAGGCAGAAAAAGTTGTTGACAAGGAGAAGGGTTTCTTCTGGTGAGGTAGAATACATTTGTGATTCTGCTGAAAAGTTTGGTGAGGGGTTGGAAACTCATTTTTCTGCTCCTCTTGGATATGTCAATGTCACTCTGAATGGCAGGGAGGCAAGGGCATTGGTGGATTCAGGTTCTCAGATAAACCTGATTTCTTTGTTTGAGGAAACTCATATGGGCCTCCCCATCAAAACTGGTATTGGTGAGAATTTTAGAGGGATCGGTGGCCATGTCACTGAACTGATTGGAACTTCAGAGTTTGTGAAGTTAGATGTTGGAGGAGCCCCAGGGAAGGTTCATTTCTACATTTCTAAAGGTAATGTAAAAGCAGTTTTGGGTGGGCCATTCTTGATGGATTTTCAGGCAAGAATTGGTTATCAATTTGATTTGGGAATCAGTTTGGAGTTGACTGGTGAAGACAAAAGGAGGCTTCACATGAGGTTATCATCCCCTGGAGAGGATGGTTGGGAGACTAGGCCTTGTTTATCTTCAATGTGCCAGTGCATGGACTGTTTCAGGAGAAGGAAGGAAGTGGGTGCTGCCTCTGATTTTTTGGAGTGCGTCTCAGGCTCTATTGAGAGTTTGTCTTTTTTAGAGTAATGAGGGCTGATCACCCTAGTTCTGCAACCTCTCCCCAAGATGAGGAAATCCCAGGTTGTAGTAGGTCAGCTCCCTTGGAGATATACCAAGTGGATTTTCAACTTTCTCTTTTTAATGTTTCTCTTCTCTGCAAGTATTCATCAAGTTTTTTATCAAGTCTCTGTTCTTTCTCAAGATTCTTAATTATTTTTAATTCAAGTTTAAAGAAAAAGATAGGTTATATATCTTTATTGAAAGATATGCGGAAAAGTTTTGGGCGGTGAGATTGGGGTCTAAAAGTAAGTCCTCCCAATTGTGCACTGCTAGGGTTTCTTCTACACCTTTCAAAAACATTACCTGGGCCACACCTGTGAGCATTGGGGAAACCCCTGGTTATTTTTGTAGGTCAGAAGAAAACTCAAGAAAAGAAGATAAAAATTTCAAGATAATTCATGAAAATCAAGAAAAAATCTAAAGATAATAAAGAAAGAAGTTGCAAAATATTTTTGTGAAGATCATCAAGATCTATTTTTGGGCCTCAAGCATGAGGTTAAACTGCAGAAAATTTTGAAGAGAGAAGATCATCAAGATCGATTTTTGGGTCTCCAGCATGAGGATAAACTGCACAATTTTAGAAGACATGATTCAGATGATGAATCAAGATTTGAAGATTTGGAGTTTGAAGTGAGGATGAAGATGTGGAATTGTGGAAAATTTTTGGAGTGGTGAGGTTGGGGTGTAAAAGTAAGTCCTCCCAGTTGTGCACCGCTAGGGTTTCTTCTACACCTTTCAAAAAAATTACCTTGGCCACACATGTGAGAAATGGGGAAACCCTTATTTTTTGTTCCAGGTCCGGTGGTGAAGAATTCCTGAAGATCCCTCAAGTTGAAGGTTGAGCGGCAAAGTATAAGAAGGTAGCCCAGAAGATTAGGCCTGTCAATAAGCCTATGTCTGTGGGTTTGAATCCGTCCTTGAAGAGACCTCCTTTGTCAAGAGATCCGTACTTTACTCCTCTGGTGAAGAATCCTCCAGAATTTGTAGAGACGGCTAGGGTGACCGTGGAAAGATTGAAAGTTGTTAATTTTGGTCCTGATGGGTGGTTGTCTGAAGGATAAAAGTAGTTGTTGTTGCACGTTATTGTGATAGGGGAAAAGGCTGTGGCTTTTGATGAGGAGGAAAGGGGTGTATTGAAGCACTCTTATGGGGAACCTTACTTGATTCCTGTGGTTTGTAATGAACCTTGGCAAATCAAACCTATTCCAATTTTAGCTGCTATCAGAGAGGATTTTGTGGAGATTGTTAGGGAAAGAGTCAGGACTGGGTTATATGAACAATCAACATCCAGTTACTCAAGTCCGGTGTTCTGTGTAAAGAAGCAGAATGGAAAGTGGCGGGTGGTTCATTATCTTAGAGCCTTGAATAGAGTCACTATCAAGGACGCTGGGATGCCACCAAGTGCAGAGGATTTTCTTGAAGCTTTTTCTGGAAGGGTGTGTTATGGTTTGGGTGATATTATGGGTGGTTATGATGAGAGGGAACTTCATACGGATTCAAGGCCTCTCACAACTTTTGAGACTCCTTTGGGAAGATTTCAGCTCACTAGGTTGCCTCAAGGAGCAACTAATTCAGTGGCAATTTATCAAGCACAGATGGCTTGGATTTTTCAGGATGAGGTTCCTACTCATGCTGGTATTTTTATTGATGATGGTGAATTTAAAGGACCATCAACTGATTATGGTAATGAGGTGTTAGCGGAGAACCCTGGCACAAAGAGGTTTGTGTGGGAATATGCAATCACTCTAGAGAGAGTGTTGTTCAGGATTGAAGAGGCTGGTTTGTCCATTTCAGGGTCAAAATTCTGTTGTTGTGTTCCTGCTTTGGGAATTCTGGGTCATGTAGTATGTAAAGAGGGAAGGATTATGGCAAAGAAGAAGATTAATAAAATTCAGTCATGGCCAAGGCCTAAAAATACTACTGAAGTCAGGGGATTTTTGGCTGTGTGTGTATATGTCAGGATTTTTATTAAAGATTTTTCTTTGTTGGCTTCACCTTTAAGGAGGTTGACCAGGAAAGATGCATATTGGGAATGGACTTAAGAGTGTGAAGAGGCTTTCCAGAAGTTGGAAAAGTTTGTTGGGGAAGATATTGTTCTTCACAAGTTGTATTATGGTGTTGGTGCTGGAAAAATTTATCTGGCAGTGGACTCAAGCTATATTGCTGCTGGTGCTGTTTTGTCTCAGGAGGATAAAACTAGGAGGGTCAGGCCAATACAATATGAGTCTGTGGTGTTATATGAGGTGGAATCTGGGTATTCTCAACATAAGTTGGAATTGTGTGGTGTAGCAAAAATTTTAAAGAAGCTACAGAAGGTTTTGTGGGGCAGCATTTTGAGCTGCAGGTGGATGCAAAATCTTTGGTTCAGATGATTAATACACCTAGTCTTCCAAATGCTACAATGACTAGGTGGGTGGCATTTATTCAACATTTTTCTTTTGACCTGGTACACAAACCAGGTAAAACTTTTACTATGCCTGATGGATTATCAAGGAGACCACCTACAGACAAGGATTCTGATTCTGAAGAGTTTGACGAGGATGTTCCAGTGGTTAGGGCCAGCACAAAGGGTGCTGAAGATTTTTCTGACCTCCCCCATGAGGCTAAACTGGATGATTGTTCTGACCTCCCCCGAGAGGCTAAACTGGCTGGATCTGATCTTGATTCTGGTGATCAGGATGTTTTTGTTGATGAAGATGGAGTTGTTGTTGTCACCGGACAACCTACACACAAGGTCGAGGATGTTCCTGCAAGTGAGATAAAAGGTTCAGATACTTCTTCAAAGCACAGAGGGATAGTTCGAGGAAGTGATTCAAAGATGACTCAAAGGAAGAACTACTGCTTTAAGTTATGTTTGAGAAGGATTCTAATATAATTGAACGGTAATATTAAAATTCTTAAGATCTCACAAAGGGTTAGAAACTTAACAATCAAAGATTTAGGATTTGGATATGATTATTGAGAAAATAAAGAAAGATACAGTAATAATGATTTTCACTTAGAGTTTTATAACTTTTAACTATAAATACGATTTATAATTTAATTCTAAAGAATTTCGAACCAAAAACCCAGCCCCTTTTATATCCTTTACTCCTCCTCGCATTGACCTCATACTTATCCACCATTCCGCACACCACAAACCATTTAAAATATATCTGTTACACTTGGACCCTCCTCACTAACATCCGTCAACCCCCCTTAATCCTTCACTAACCATTCCGTCCATGCTCACTACCCCTTAATAACCCACAGACATTTCATGAACCTTTTAATGTACTATTATATTAACTATTGCGCTGTGCGTCGCTTATTGGAAAAAAGACTAAGACACACTATTGAGAGATTGATTAATTTAGATTTAGAGTTTTAGGCTAGCGTGATTGAATAGCAAGTACACAAAGGAAAGTCGCAGTTGCTATGAAGAGTTTCTTTCTGCACTTCGAGTATGGATTTGAACCCTTTAGTATTGATTTAATGAGCTACTTTTGCCTCGAGTGTCACGTGGCGCGTGACAGATGCCCGGGTATAAGAATGCAAGCTCCGTTGAGCGTAAAACATATTTCCCACACTAATTTCTCTACCTATTTACTTAATTATTATTTTATTACTTTAATTCATTATGACGGGTTTCCCTACACCAACTCCCACGCCTCCACACCCTAAAGCCAATGGGGGTGTTGTCACACGGCAATTTTCAAAGACTTGCACGGCTTGCGAGTCGATGGAGTATTTCTGCGTGCAGAGCACGGCAACACGAGGGCCTCGCCAGAAGTGCCAGTTTTGCCAATGGAGAAGAGTGGTGTGTGATGCCTTAGCTAAGAATTCCGATATTGAAAGTTGGTTTACTAAGAGGAAGTATTGTGTGATCCCTAAAACGAAAGAAGTAGTCGAGGTTATCTGGGATGTGTCCATTGGGGACGATCAATCGGTGGGGGAAAATGAGGAAGAAGTTGAGGATGATGTGAACATCTGGGTGGCTAGGGCTGAGAACAAGAGGGGGGTCGTCGAGGAGGAAGTTGACAAATTGGTTGAAGAGGAGGAAGAAATTCCCATCTCGAGGAAAACGCCAAAGAAACGACGGGTGGTCATCGAAGATGATGAAGAGGAAAGGGAGGTGGCAGAGAAGGTCACTTCAGATTATTTTTGGAGCCTGACCCAATCTTTGAAGTAAGTTCACCCTTTTATAATTTATAAATTTAATTACTAATGATTCTGTTTTTAGAATTCAGACGTCATTATCAAGGCCCCTACGACAGAAGCTTCAAATGTGGAAGCGACCCTTGTGGGGCCCGTTGTGGTGGAAGTGGCAGTGGAGGATATATTACCAACTATTACCGCGAGGGAGGAAAACAAAAAAACCCTTGATCAAGTATGGTCAAAGAAACCTCGTCAGGTTTGACGAGCAAGATATATTGAAGAATTGAGCGGCAAGATTGATAACATTGTCGATGCTGCTTCCTTCGACATAGCCAAGGAGTTACTTGAACTTGGGGAATTGATTCCGGTAGGAGAGGGGGAGAACTTTGAGAAATGTAGAAAGGAGATAAGGGAAATTTTGGAGAAGATGAAGGGATTGGTTTGGGAGAAGATAATAGAGAAAATTTAAAATAAAAAGAGAAAAGAAGAAAAAGAATGTAAAAACAATTTGTATTTAATTATTTTACTTTGTTATTTTATTTAGAACTTTATTTTTATTTTTTATTTTATTTTATTATTTTTTATATAAGATTTTGAGAGAAAGAAGGAAAAGACAGAAAAAAAAAGATTTAAATAGAATTTTGTTTTAAGATTTTGAAAGAAGAAGTTTAAATGAAGAAAAAAAGAAAGAATAGTTGATTGAAGGATTTTTTTGTTTTAAGTTCAAAAAGAAAAGAATTAAGTAAGAAGAAAGAAATAAGAAAGAAATAATTGATTGAGATAATTTAGGAAAAAAAATTGTTATTTAAGTTTGTTAATTGAAGATTTGAGGGATTTTAGTTATTTGAAAAAAGAAAAGAAAGAAAAAAAAGGGAAAAAATAAAATTTCTAAGAGGATTTTGAAAATAGAAGTAATTTTTTTCAAAGAATTTAAAAAGGTGATTTAGAAGTTAAAGTGAAGTTCGAGAAAGATGGTCGTGTAATGTTTGTGAAGAATTTTGATAGTTCGAGGAAAAAAAAATTTTAAAGAAAAATGTATATAGAAAATTGAGAAGAAAAATATATTTTATTTATTTATTTTTTTATTTATTTTTACTTTATTTGACTTTATTTTATTTTTATTTTATTTTAATTTTATTTAATTTAATTTAATTTTATTTTATTTTATTTTAAAAGAAGATTGAAACATTTTGAAAAGAGAAAGAATAAAGAAGAAAACAAAAGAATTTTTTAGAAATAAAAATGTTTTATATATTAAAAAAAAAACAGAGAAAAGAAAAAAAGAGAGTTTTAAGGTTTTGGTTTTAAAGGGTATTTAAGATGAAAAGATTTTAGGAGTTCAGGGGCATTAGAAACATTGATGGCTGGTTCCCAGGATGTTTTGTCTGAGTCATTGAGGAAGCCTTCCCATTCCACGAGGTATTGAAGTTTCCCCTTGCGCATTCTTGAATCAAGGATACGGCTTACTTCCCACTCTAGATGGTCTTCTACTTTGACCGGTTCTGGAGGAGGTTGGTTCTTGCCCGGGTATGTTTCTTGAGCCAGTTCCAGGAGAGATACGTGAAAAATAGGTGAATAGCCCGCCATTTAGGAGGTAGCTTGAGTCGAAATGCAGTTTTAGAGACTTCAGAGTTGATTTGAATGGCCCCAAGAGTTTTTCAGCCAGTTTCTTTGATGGCCGAGTCGTTCGAATGTTCCGTGTTTTGAGCCATACTTTGTCACCTGGTTTAAAAGGAGGAGCAGTTTGTCGATGTTTGTCAGCCTGTTCCTTGTACCTTCGAACCGCTAATTCCAGATTTGATTTAAGTTCCTCTTGGAGTCATGATATGGTTCGAAGATAATGTTCTGCAGGATGATTAGTTCCTACATGGATTGAATTGAATCAAGGAAGTCTTCCATAAACAGTTTCAAAAGGAGATTGTTGTGTTGAAGAATGAGTCAAGTTATTATAAGCAAATTCGGCCAAGGTAGCCATGTGGTCCAATCGTCTTGTTGGTAACTGACATACATTCGAAGGTATTTTTCGAGGAATTGGTTGGCCCTTTCTGTTTGCCCATCGGTTTCGGGATGATAGGCTGTGGAGAGGTTCCTCGTGATATTGAGTTGTCAACACAGTTGCGTCAAGAATGTGGATACAAACAATGAGCCTCTATCTGAAATAATATCATTAGGTAAGCCCTGTTTGGAAAATACATATTCTAGAAACAACTTTGACAGATCTTCTGCAGTAGAAGTAGTAGTGGTTTTAATGAAAATAGACATTTTTGAGAATCTATCTACTATTACTAATATAGCATCAAAATTATTAGAAAGAGGAAGTTGAGAAATGAAATCCATCGATAAAGATTCCCAAGGTTTAGAGGGAATAGGAAGTGGTTGAAGCAACCCATACTTCTGGTGATGGGGAGCCTTATTCCTATTACATTTGTAACAAGCTTTTATATAGGCCTTGATTTCCTTGGTCATACCTGGCCAGAAAAAATTCCTTGCTATTAACTGGTAGGTTTTATCAACACCAAAATGACCAGCTAATGGAGAATCATGTCGACTGTTAAAAATCCATAATTTTATCTCATTGTTGTCGGGTATGACTACTCTACCTTTGAAGACTAATAGACCTGATTCAATACTAAATCTTTTGCCCCCTTGCTTTGAGAGTATTTTGTCTTTTAACCCTAAACAATAATCATCCTTTTACTGAGCTTCGAGGATGTTGGATAGTGGATTTTGAAACGATTGAATTGTCATTGAATTAAGTTGATGAGTCATTAAAATTGATTCGTTGAAGATTGATTTAACATTTGCTGGATTTTTGTCAGCAAATGCGTCCCCCCGCTGTGGGTAAATGTCTTCCCAACATGACAAGATATCTGGGACAATGCAGTTCTTACCTGGGCAATAGGAAAAAGAAAAGGGAAATTCAGACAGAAATTCAGCCCACCTGGCTTGACGCCTGGTTAACACTTTGGAAGACATAAAGTATTTCAAAGCATTTTGATCTTTTAAAATTTGAAAAGGACTATCTAGGCTGAGAAGAAAAGAGCACCATTTTTTAAGACAGTGAATAATAGCTAAAAGCTCTTTGTCATGAATTTCATAATTTAACTCTGCTGCAATGAGTTTGCGTGACTCAAAAGCAACAGGATGAAACAGTTTTGTTTCCAGATTCAATTGAGAAATGACCCCTGCGATAGCATAATTGCTTGCATCTGTCTTGACTATTGTCGAAGCAGTAGGATCAAAGTGTTGAAGAATTGGAGCTGTGGTGAACGCCGTCTTCAATGCTTTGAATTCATTTCGCGCTGTAGAAGTAAAAACAAAAGGAATATATTTTCTAAGAAGAGAAGTAAGATTGGAAATAGTTTTAGAGTAATCTTTAATAAATCTTCTATAGAAATTTGCAAAACCCAAAAATACTTGGAGGGATTTAATGAATTTGGGCTCAGGCCATTCCAGGACCTTTTGAACTTTTTTGTTGTCCATGACTAAACCATCAGTGGATAATGTGAAACCCAAAAAATCAATAGATTTAAGATGGAATTTTCATTTATTATGCTTGGCGTAGATTCCATGATCTCGAAGCCGATTTAAAACCTGTCGAACATGATGAATATGTTCATCCAGTGTCTTCGAGAAAATTAAAATATCATCTAAATAGACGACAACAAATTGTTTGACAACATCTTGAAAGATGTCATTGACAAAAGTTTGAAAAGTAGATGGTGCGTTACACAATCCAAAAGGCATAACTAAATATTCAAAACTACCAAATCTAGTGCGCATTGCAGTCAGTGGTTCATGACCTTCTGCAATGCGAATAAGATTTTAAGCGCCTCTAAGATCAATTTTAGAAAAGAAATTAGCACCATTAAAAAGGGTAAGAAGCAATGACATAGGAGGAACAGGATATGCATTCTTCTTAGTGACTGTGTTGAGCTTTCTATAGTCAACACACAACCTAAGACTACCATCCTTCTATTTTACAAAGAGGAAAGGGGAGCTGGTTGGAGATTTACTGGCTCTGATGAAGCCTTTGGCTACATTCTCTGCAATGTAGTCTCGAAGAACTTTAAATTCCTCCTTCAACAAAGAATAGACAGGACCTGCCGGAGGTACTGGGCCTATTAACTCTATCTGATGGTCGTAGGGTTGATGAGGTGGTAACTTATTGGCCTTGCGGATTGAAAAAAAATTGAGGAAATCATGATAGATTTCTGGTAGAGTCAATTTAATGGCTTCAACCTCAATTTGGTTGTCCTCATCATCTTCGAGAGAATCTGTTGAGGGAAGACCAGAATTGAGAGAGCATAATTTGATTTCTTCGAGGCAATTTAAATCCTCTTCAAGTGAAGTCATTGAGCTAGAAGGGTTAGCCAATTGCTCATTTAAAGAAAGATCAGATCCTTGCAAGTCATCTGGCAGAGGTTTGTCCTCTAGCAGGACATTGTCAGGCGGGTTGTTTAACTCCCTATTGACAAGCATTGAAGAATTAGAAATATACTTAGTCTGTGGGTTGATCAATCCCCGTGTCCAGTCAATTTCAGGATTCCAATGCGTTAAAAAGTCATGGCCAAGAATGGTATCGTCCATCCTTTGGGCGTCCAAGACTGTAAGTTCCCACTCGAAGGGGGGAAAATTTAGAAAGTTGAAAACCCATAAAACTTTTTTACTGACCCAATATTTGGGTTCCTCTGATTCAACCAAATAAATTGGAGTTCAATCAATATCTGTAAATGTCAGCTGTAACTTCTCGGAAAAAGATGAACTGTCAAAAGAAATTGAAGCTCCAGAGTCTATAAGACAACTGAAGGGGATATCCTCCTTAAAAAGAATGAATCTCAAGCAATTTAAGGCAACTCCAGTCCTTAAGACATGGAGGTTCTGTGCACTGGGAGATATAAGATTGTTTGCTTTGCACACAAGTAAACTATCTACTAGTTTTTTGGCTTTGAACTAGTACCTTCTCTTTCCTTCAACTTTACACAATCTTCCAGCTTGTGCTTACCCCCACAATACATACATAACCCATTATCTGTTCGCCTCTTCCTCTCAGCTTCTTTAAGTTCCCCTTTAGGATCCAGTACTTTACTGATATTGCCTGGGGTCGAGCTTTTTGGTCGAGGTTTGTCCTTTCCCTTAATAGGTTTGGATTGAGTCGAGGAGGATTGAGTTGTTCGTGGGTGGGAAGAAGGTCCCGATTTGAAATTTAAGCCTTGAGATTTGTTGGCGTATCGACGATGTTGAAGTCGTCCTTGGTAAACGCCGTCAAGTTCGAGGGTTCAATCCATTAAACTGTAAAAGTAGTCATCTTCTGACCATGAAGATTTAACTGATCCAGAATCCTCAAAGGAAGTCCTTTTTTGAAATTATACTTAAGGGCAGCATCATTCCAACCTACTCGAGTTTGAAGCGCTCTGAATTTCGAGATATATTCAGAGGCTTTCCCATTATCACTCATGCGAAGGAAATCAAGTTCAATTTCTGCTTTGTCAGTTTCATTAGGGTCACCAAACAACATGAAGAGTTGGTCTTCGAACTTTTCCCAGTTATTAATAAGTAAGTGGGTTTTGGTTGAAGAGAGCATGAGAAGATAAGGTTTGAACCATCTTGCTGCTTTTCCGGCCAGGAATGAGGAAGCATAAACAACTTTCGATCGGTCGTTATTGAAGGTTCAAGGGTCATTATGGAACAGGAGCTTGCAGGTTTGCAAGAAGGGTTGCAATATGTATGGATGTTCTCCATCGAATTTATCAGGAGATTTCATAGAAGGAGTTTTGAATTTAGATCCCTCTGAAGATGTTGAATTTGAAAGGTTCTTCATGAAAAGTCTCATGAAATCTTCCAGAGAATTGGATGGTCCAGGTTCTGAAGGTTGACCAGAAGGGTGGTTAGCAGGGGCGGATGGTGCCTCATGCATTGTATCCTCTCCTTCTTCATCATCACTATAATCATCAAAATCTTGTGGGATGTCTTCTACCAATTGGACTGAATTTTGCCATTCTCTAGGGTCAAGTGGCTCCAAGGAGTGAGTGCGGGAAACAGGCCTAGTGGCTGTTGGCCTGCCTCTGGCACGATCTCTAGTAGTAGCGCCTGTAGGAGGAGTGCGTTGAACAGGTGCCATTTTAAGAATTTAGAGAAAACACCTTAAAAGGGACGTAGTAGTGCAAAGAATGAGAACTACGGAGAATTAAATTATACTGTCACCGGAAGACCTACGCACAAGGTCGAGGATGTTCCTGCAAGTGGGATAAAAGGTTCAGATACTTCTTTGAAGCACAGAGTGATAGTTCGAGGAAGTGATTCAAAGATGACTCGAAGGAAGAACTACTGCTTCGAGTTATGTTTGAGAAGGATTCTAATATAATTGAACAGTAATATTAAAATTCTTAAGATCTCACGAAGGGTTTGAAACTCAACAATCAAAGATTTAGGATTTAGATATGATTATTGAGAAAATAAAGAAAGATACAATAATAATGATTTTCACTTAGAGTTTTATCACTATTAACTATAAATACGTTTTATAATTTAATTCTAAAGAATGTTGAACCTAAAACCCAGCCCATTTTATATCCTTTACTCCTCCTCGCATTGACCTCATACTCATTCACCATTCCGCACACCACAAACCATTTAAAATATATCCGTTGTGGTACGCGCCTCGCAGGAAGCGTGATTTTATACCAATCATCGCGCGTAGTCCAGGAAGAACAAAGGGGAGCTAGCACAGCAGGAAATGTTTAAATATAATATGTATTTGCGTGTTTCAAGGAACAAAGGAAATGGAAGCGCGGAAAAAGATTGAGGGTCTGTGCGCTTGGATTTTGTAGCGAAATGTGCCGCACAATGGGGAATTGTGTGTTATTGATTTAGGACCATAAAGCGCTAAACAATATGGATTTGGGCTTTCCAAAAGGTATGTGTTACACATTAAGAAGAAAGTCATGGATTAAGGACAACTCAAGTGCATGGTATGCTGTACCGCGGCCAGTTGGGAAACTTACCGAGACAAGTAATAAAGAAGGCTAACTAGTAAAGCGAGCTGTCAGAACTACGAACCTAGTAATAAAGCAAAGAGAGTGGGGACTCAAACGTAAAACTAACTGAGAGTTAAGGCAACTAGACACAGCGTGAGGATAAGTCACACCTGGAACTAGCGCTGAAACAAAATAAGGTATAGTTAAAAAGCACATATGTGGAGAATCAGTGAAACAAGTTAATACTAGTGTTAGTAATTATAGGGTCTGATTTAGGCGCTGTAGTTGTTGCAAGCAGTGTAAGTAGCATACTAATAAATTAGTTATTGTTTTACTAATGTGGTGCTAGAGTCAGCGCTGGAGATCCATTAGGGAAATGTGTCTTGAGCGCCGGAAGAATATAAAAGGAGTACTATTAGATAGGGACAAGGGAGAACTGGTCGATCTATCTCTTTAATTAATAAAATAAGAAAAATCGCATTAGTTGTCATTTAAAAAAAGGCAGATCATAAAGAAAATCAATATAGAGATATACGTGTAGCTATAGTCATAGTACCCAGTATAAGATATTAGATCATTTGTGATTAATTGTTGGGAGAATATTAAAAGGTATTTTCTGAGTCTTTAGAGTTTGTGCGTCTGTGTGTGTATTTCCAATAGTATAGTGAAAGAGCGCAACATAGAGAGAATATATAGATTCAGTGGGATTAAATATTACTAGAGATATTTTATTACTATAATAAGGCAAATTCAAAGAGAGAGCTTCAAGAGGGAGTAGCTGTGGATAATAGCGCTTGTTAAGAATAGAAATATCCAGATAGTAGTGCTTGTTTCCTTATCTTTAACTCATCTCAACTTATAAACTTTCTAGTCAAATATTAGTGTTACACATTATTACACTGTCTTTAAAAAAAATAAGAGTGGCAGGCGCTTCTTTTTATAAATTAAAAGGGAGAACCAACCCATCTCGCATTGTGTCTACTGCTTAGAACTTTAGAACTGTCTACACCGTTACACTTGCACCCTCCTCACAAGCATCCGTCAACGCCCCTTAATCCTTCACTAACCATTCCGTCCATGCTCACTACCCCTTAATAACCCACAGATATTTCATGAACCTTTTAATGTACTATTATATTAACTATTGCGCTTTGCGTCGCTTATTGGAAAAAAGACTAAGACACACTATTGAGAGATTGACTAATTTAGATTTAGAGTTTTAGGCTAGCGCAATTGAATAGCGAGTACACAAAGGAAAGTCGCAGTTGCTATGGAGAGTTACTTTCTGCCCTTCGAGTATGGTTTTGAACCCTTTAGTATTGATTTAATGAGCTACTTTTGACTCGAGTGTCACGTGGCACGTGACAGCTGTTTGGGACAGCTCAAAATTGGAAAAGGGTGTTTTTGTTAGTGAACTGGATTCTCACAAGGTTCAGTGGAAAGAGAAGGACGTGCCAAAATTTAAGGATTGGTGTCCTGGTTGGGCTTCTCAATTGGCTCATGTTCACACTGGTGATTTTGATGACAGAGTTGTACCCTTGGATGTTTTTTTGTTGGATTTTGAAGATGAGACCTGGGGTCAGTCTGGGTTTTATTTTATTTTGGTGGAATATCTGTTGACCTTGGAGAGGCCATATAGTTGTGATGATGATACTTGGTTGGCAATCAAGAAAATAAGTCCTTGATTTTATGTGTCATGAAGGCGGTTGATGAGAAGGAAACATCCTAATCCTCAAGTGGTGGTGACTCAGAAGAAGGGTCAAGAATTGGTTTTGAAGTCTTTGCATGAAGACCTTGTTCATAGAGGTTTTGGGGAGACTTATAGAAGAGTAGCAGACAGATTTTGGTGGCCAGGTATGAAGTTGGCTGTGCAGGGTTGGGTTCAATCTTGTGAACAATGTCAAAGAAGAAGTCACTTGAAACCTAAAGAGGTGGGCCGTGCTACTGGTGAATCAACTGTCTTTGGAAGAGTCAGTCTGGATGCTGTCCATATTAAAGAGGGCAGGTATAAATACTTGATTGTTGCTAGGGATGATTTGTCTGGTTGGGTTGAGGCAGTGCCTCTGGTTAATTTGACTGCCAAGAATGTGGCAGAGTTTCTGAAGAAGGAGTGGATTTATAGGTATGGGTTGATGAATTTGGTGACTGTTGATGGTGGGCCAGAGTTTGGTGCTCAATTTAAAGAAGCTGTGGCTAGTGTTGGTTCTAGGGTTAGAGTGGCTACACTGTATTATCCTGAAGCTGAAGGCATGGTTGAAAGAGGCCATCAAGTTATCAAGAGTGCTTTGGTGAAGATGTGCGGAGATAGTGCCAAAAAGTGGAGGCATTATTTAACCTTGGTTTTATTTGCTGATAGGGTCACTGTGAAGAGGACAACTGGCTATTCTCTTATGAGTTAATGTTTGGTAAGAAAGCCGTTCTACCAGTGGACTTGGAAGCTGTCTCTTATCTTGGAATTGATTCGGATGACGTGCACTCAACAGAAGATTTTCTCTGTGCCAGGATGCAACAGTTGGAATGTAGAGAGGAATGTCAAGAGAAGGCATACTCTAGAAGGATGAAGATTAGTAATCAATCAGTCAGGTACTGGGACAAGAAGTTGGCTCATAGACTCAGGAATCCCTTGAAACCTGGTTGTTTGGTTTTGGTGTATAATAGAAGTTTGGAGAGTCAGTGGGGGAAAATGTTTGCTGACAGATGGAATGGACCTTACAGAGTTAGATCTCAGGCGTCTGGAGGTTCTTATGTTTTGGAAGAGTTGGATGGTGCAGTCTTAAAAAAGAGGGTGGCTGCAGACCAAGTGAAGAGGTTTTATCCCAGAGGCACTAGGCATGAAGAAGATTGACTCTGCAATGAGGATAAACTACGGACCATTCTTTAATTTTGGTTTTTTTTGTGGTGATGCTATGCATCTGTTTGTTGGAAAATTGTGTTAGAGGGTACACATGGGTGGGGCTTCTAGATTTGATCTTGGCAAGTGTAGGGGTGACTGATGGGCTGGATGCTCTATCAACAGTTACCCAGATTGTCTGTTTCCAACCCTTTTTCTTAATTTGGTTGAACCCTAGTATTGGTTTCTTTTCACAGGTTTTAGTCCTCTATGACTTTAAACTGGAATTTCCTCTGGTTTTCATGTGCTGGACTCTTCACTGTTTATTGGTTTTGTTTTTTTTTGTGTTGGATTTTGTGTTTTTGTTAGAAGGTACCCAGGGGGGGCTTCTAGATTTTATTTTGGCAAGTGTGGGGGTAACTGATGAGCTGGCTGCTCTGTAGAACAGTTACCCCAGAATGTCTGTCTCAAGTCTTTTGTTTTTCCTAGTTGAATTCTAGTTCTGTTGTTTATTTTTCAGGTTTCAAGTCCACTATGACTTTAAACTGGTTTGGGAATGGCTTCTTTATCTTTGGTTCTTTCAGATTGGTGGTGGATCACTGGTGGTCTCCCATCATTTTTACTTATTGGAGGGAGCCCACCCAGTGATCATTTCTATGGATCGGATTTTCCCTTATTGGACCATCTATGGAGCTGGACTGTCTTTGATTTTGCAGTTATGTTTTTGCTAGATAGCAGTTTTATATTATTTTCTTTTTTCTCTTTTTTTCTTTTAATTTTTTATGGGGGTTGTTAAAATTATTAAATCAAAAATATAGGGTGTTACCACATCAGGGTCATCTGGATGTGGGCAAGCATTGGTGGGGAAAGGCTCATCAATTTGCCAGGCAATGCTATTTTATTTTTATATATTATTTATTTCATTTATTTCTGTGTTTCATTATTTTTATTATCTTCTGAATTTCTAAATTTTTGTTTTTTGTTTTCTCTTAATCATTTAAAATATTTAATTGTGTATCCACATCAAGGTGCACTTGGATGTGGGTAAGGTATCAGGGGTTCAGCTCATCAATTGGCTGGGGGATGCCATTTGTATTATTTTTTATATTTTATTTTATTTCATTTATGTTATTTCATTTCATTTAAATTATTATTATTTTTATTTTAGTATATCAGTAGAAAAAAAAATTCTGAAATTATTTTTATTATTTCTTTTATATTATTATTATGTTTCTAATCTTTTGCAGGAGCTCATTGTCTGGATGATGAAGCTTCTGGAGGCTGGTCCGGATTGTGATGATTTTTTTCTTTTTTTGGGATTGTGGGAAGCACTGTGTTCTTTGAAGTGCATCCTGCTGGAGAGATGATAGGGATTGTAATGGTCAGGAATTGGATTAGAGGAAAGTTCAGAGGAGGAAGAAGAAGAGGTAGGAATGGAGTGCTGAAGGGTGTGTTTAATGATCCTAGACATTTTCCAGTGGTCATCCAACAGGCGCTTTCCCAGGGATTTTTCAAAGTCATTCAAAGGTCCATGGAGGGCAAAGGCTTTTAGCATGTTGGAACACATGGTGCTTAGGTGTTTCTTCATGTCTCCATAATCCAAGGTCAAAGAAGTTTCAAGAGGTTGGCCAACTCCAATAATAGATTCAGGAGGAGGGGTGCCAACTAGACAAGAAGAATTGGATCAGTAATTATTTTTGTTGAAGAAATGGAATAATTAATTTGGTACTTACAGATTGGAAGCTCATCAAATTTGTAAGAAGCTTTGATTTGGATCTCTGACGATTTTGTAATGGTTATAGTGGGTGGATCAACTAGGGAATGATATGGATTCTCATGGTCTTCCTCTGAAAGATCCTGAGAAGGTGAACTGGGATGCTGAGGTTCCTGGGGCCTAGTTGGAGCAGTGAGATTGTTGTTGTTGTTGTGGTTGCTATTTCTGTTGGATTCAGTTGGAGGAGGTGCTAGTGATGGAGTACCAGGGTTGTTTAAGGATGGAGCAGGAGAGGGGGATTTGGAAGCAGACTGCTCTCTTCTGGATGGAGAATTTGAAGAGATGGAACTGTTGGAAGAGTAGTTGGCTGACAGAGGAGAGTTGTAGTTTCTTTGTCTTAGTTGGGGACGAAGTTGTTGTTGTGGAGCAGTGTGTGGTGTTCTGGTTTCTTCTTGGGATTCTCTGGAAGGTCTCTTAGAAATCTGGTAAATTTTGGTACTTTTGGACTTTGGAAGGGTGGATTGCATTTCTCTGGGAGCAGTGGGAGGTGATTGTGTAGAGTTGTTTTCGTTGATTGATGGAATTTGGCTGTTTTCCAGTTGTTTTTGGAGATTTTGAGCTGTATTTTCACTGTCCAGTGAGGCGGGCGGGCCACCCGATGTCGGCCGGGCTGTCTGGACGCGGTCTAGAAGCCTGGGAGTTTATCTTGAAGCTTTTGAAGCTAATTTAGCGGAGATAAAAGCAGTTTCTTGTGATGCTAAGGCTGGTCTTTTGGGAAGAGTGCGGGAATCTGAGCTTCTGGATCTTCTGGAAGAAGCAGAAGATAGAGAGGAAGAGGAAGGACCAAGCTCTGGAGATCTGATAGGGGATCTGGAGATGTATTTGTGAGAAGAAGAAGGCAGAGGAATAGGGTAGTTGGCGTCTCTGTCACATCTTTTCTTTTTGGAATAGCAAGAGTCACAATCCCTGTTGTAGAATTTGGATTCAGGATTCGGAAGAGTGAATGTGCAAGGTCTGCACATGTGGATGCACTGATTGCAGGCATAGTCCTTGGGGGTAGTGAAGCAAGGGAGAGTAGAAGGGTTAACATCAGGAGATCCAGCCATGATCTGTGGTGAGAAAAGATGATGAAAAGAAATAGGATGAGATTTTTTGTCAGTGATGGGTAGATGATGAAGTGAAGGGGAAAGCTCAGCGGGTTGGCTGTAGAGGTGTGCTGCATGAAATTGGCTGTGTCCATTTTATGCAAAATTCCGTCAGTCCATCAAGACTCTAAACTGAAAAAGCTATGTTATTAGTCCTCCAAGACTTTAAACTGGCTGGTTTCAAGATTTTATCAAGGCTAGTCCATCAAGACTTTAAACTGAACACTGTGTTAGTCCCCCAAGACTTTAAACTGAGGGTTGTAAGTCCCCCAAGACTATAAACTGAGGGAAAAGTTTTTGTTGTTGGAGTTAGTTTTGAAAGATTGATGGAGGGTATCCACAGGGGGAGCCTCAAAATTTAGCAAAGGCAAGTTTGGGGGTAATTTATGGGCTGGCAGCTCTCTTCAAAATTACCCCAGAATGTTAGTTTTTTATCTGTGTCTTAATGTGGTTGATCTCTGGTTCTGGGTTGATAATTTAGGTTTTTGAGTCCCCCAAGACTTTAAACTGAGGGTTTTTGAGTCCTCCAAGACTATAAAATGAGGATGGTCCCCCAAGTCTTAAAACTGAGGGTTGTTTGTGGTTACATCCTATAGAGGGTGTGGTCAATTTTTCTTTTCTGAATCAGCCTCAAGTACTAGTTGAATTACAGAGGGAATCAAGAGATGAAATGAAGTGTTCAGAATTAGCCTTGAACTGGTGAATGAGGTGTCTTCTGTTCTCAATGTCCTGTGGATCTCTAGCAGGAGTGTATTGGAAGTAGTGAAGCAGAAGTTGTTTCTGCTGAGATGTGTGTTGTTGGAACTTGGCCTTGATAGTGGGCAAGTGCATTGGTGTTGGTGGTGCAATGGATCCTACATTGTTATCATCACTATCAGAAGAGGGAGGAACTGAGAAGTTATCAGTTTTAAATTTGAAGGTAGGAATGAATGTTCTTTACCATCAGATGGACCAGGGATGGGGGAACTAGTTGTTTTATGGGTTGTGGCACTCTTCTGGGAAGGGTGGAGCTTTTTGATTAATCTGGGTATCAGGATGGATGGCCTAGATCTTTTGGTGCTGGCAGAAGAAGGACCAGGTTGAGGTGGAGGTGAATCTGTTGTGGAAGAAAGTGGACCAGGTCTGTGGCAGGTCTTCTTTCTGGATTGGCAGACATCACAGGACGTTCTGTATGTGTGAACAGGTGGTGTCAATTATTGTCGATGCAGTATTGGCAGGGGCCCATTTCAGAGGCAGATTTGGGAAGAAGGTTAAACATGGTGGTTGGATGAAGAAAGAATGCGGAAATTCTCAATTGGAGGGAGGATGTGGTCTTCCAACATTGGCAGGGGCCTTTGTTGTGTGATTTGGCACGGTTTGTGCATGTCTTAATTGACATCTGTTAAAGAATTGGGTATTTTTCTGGTTTTATTCTGTGGATATTGGGTCTGCGGGTATGTGGGTACTATCATTGGATAGCCCTGGTTTTTCTCTATATTTTATGTCTTGAAAACATTTTTCATATTCTGAGTTTTAAGGGGTCATTTCCTCATTTTTCATTTATAAAAGATTGCTGTTTAATTTTGTTTTTCGTGTTTTACAGGCTAACCTTAACTCTTAGGGTTAAGTGCTTAGTACCATTGGATAGAGCTAATTTTTCTCTATATTTCATGTCACAATGTTGTTATAGTGAAATTCCGTGTTTTAAAGGTTTTAGTAGTTGTAGCTAATTTTTCTAAGTAGATTAGTGGTTTTTATTGGTTTTCTGGCTTCAGGGAGGCTGGGCCGCTTCAGGCGGCATCTCTGACATCAGGCAGCCCTCCCGCCTCTGTTTTACGAGGTTGGGGAGCGCTCCAGGAGGGTTTTTTATGCAATTTGGCGGGTACAGGCGCCAGGTTGGTGGGTGTGCATGGGCTCTTAGTTAGTGGTCTGTGTGTACATAGTGAATAAGACAGTTTGGGGCAACCTTAATCATCATACAACCATCCGGAGGTGATATCATTGTTCCTCACTCAGTTTTCACTGTTTTCTGGCCACAATTGGCTGTGTTTGTTGCAAGTTAGTTCTTCATTTAACTTAACTTTGGAAACTTTTTTCTCTTTTATAGTCTTGCAAGCTATAGCAAGTATTATTGCTGTCTCTGGTGTGGATTTTCAGCCTACATCAAGTATCTTTGCTCTCTCTGGTGTGGACTTTGTTTTACATTTCAGTTCTTTGGTCTGGTAGTCTATCTGGTGACTACTTTCTTGGCTCATCAAGCAGTCAAGTGTGTTAAAAGGGAGCTTTAGCAAAACAGGAACCAACTTACTTTAGCAAGTAAATCTCACTCTTTTTATCTAAAGGGACAGGTGATTTTCTCTCTGGTTTTTCTCCACTCCCTTGGTCAAGGCCTATAGCTAGTACTATAGGTTTGTCTACAGCAGCATGTCCAATAATTGAATCTTGATTTATCACAATTTGTGTCGCTTTTTCTACTCTTACTAAACAGCAATGCACTTGTTGAAACGCCTCATAGGGATCCTTTTTTGTATCTTCTGGTATAAGCTCTTTAAATGGACTAACGATTAGATAGACTTTTTCATTATTGTCTTTTGAACTGAAAAGCTGATCAATATGCCCAAACTGACTATCTTTTCCAAAGTAGAATTCAATCGTAGAATTCCCAGGATTCTGGTCATGAGTCGTATAACTCTTTCCATGGACCAATATGTTTGCTATATTTTCAACTACCCTGTCTCCTACCTTCTCTGATGGTAACAAAGCACGTTTAGATGTCTCTTTTCTTAAGTGTGCCCTTACCCATTTTGTAAATAATGCCTCAGTTAGATGGAAATGTCTTTTTTTGTATTGTACTCAATTTTTTTAATATTAGATCCATACTGAGCATCATCTTCAGCTTCACCTAGTTCCAATACCCTAGACTTCCGATGCCAGTGCTTGAGCATGGTCTGTGGTATTTCTTCTATGTTCAATAAAAATAAATTAGCTCATTTGCATTTTTAAGCACCCAATTACCAAACTAAATATCTGGATGATGATTGTTTGGAATTTCCAATAATATACCATTAACTCTTTCAGCAGCCCAAGTAGCCATACCTACGGGTGGACCAAAACATTTAATCATTTCTGGAAAATGTTGAGTGAAATGAAGATTTGGCTTAAAGCTGATATTTTTCCAACCTTCTTCCAAGCAGTTACGATACTCCAATAGCAGTTGTTTTAATTCATCAACTTCATCGGCAGACACATTTTTTAAAGTCAAAAAGTTGGTAATTGAACTTAAAGTGGTGAGTGAATTGAAAAGATAATATTCTCTAGGTTTGAGGTCTAACATCACGGATGTCTTGGCTTGATTTAATTTTTCTACCCAAAGGGGGATAAGTGACAAAGGAAAGTAAACAGTATAAAGTACATTCCACTCTGCAGCTTTGAGGGAACCTGACTTTTTAGATCCTACTTGTTTTGGCACTCGTGAAATCCAGGAAGGTTTTTTTGTTTGCTCTATCACATTCCACACTGCCTCTAGCTCAGTGGCTGACAATCGTGGATTCCTAATTCTTTCACTTTCTTTCTCTTTGCCCCTCTTTTTATCTTCCTTACTTCTAATAGTCTCAACGGATGAATTAGATCTTTCACTTTCGGATATACTGATACTTTTTTGCCTTAAGTTATAGGTTGAATTTTGACTTCCACTTTCAGAAGCATGTTCGGAGCCAAACTCTAAGGTTTGAAAGTGATGTTCAGAACTTGATGACTTTGTCTGGCTGTTTGATCCTTCTGATTCAGCTCCTCCACTATCCATTCTAATATATGTTTGTGACCGTCTCATTGTACTTGTATATTGTAGTCTTTTTTGCCGTCCCACTGGTTCAATATTATCGGCATCAGTGCTGATTAAGCTGCTTCTACGTTTTTTATATTGCTTATTTAGAAATATATCAGAACGTGCATTATCATCTTCTCTTCTTACATGCCAATTTTTTTCCTTTGTCAGCTTTTTTTCTAGGTCGATTGCGGCATTATGTATTAGATAAAAAGTTAGACTGTGATCTTTAAGATTTCCAAGCATGTGTGAATGCATCAAGTCAATTGAGCAATATTCAGTAGGTTGCCAATATACAAGGTTATTTAGCTTGCTCCATCGAACCCCATGACTCCTAACAATAGATACCCGCTCCCAATGTGACTGGCACTTTTTCTACTTCTCTGCCCAGTGCATATGATCCTCATGAGTACGCAAGGAAAAATTTTCGACTTGATGCTCACCGATTTCATCTTTTGAAATATGACAGACAGAGCAGAACTTAGTGGCTGAGTGACTTGCAAAACCAGCAATCTTTCGCATTGCTGGAATGTCTCTTATTAAAGAGAATAATGCAGCCCTTATTTTTTGGCCCTGTGGATAGTGAGGTGTTTTTTCAATAAATATGCCATCCCATAGAGTCTTTAGTTCATCAACAAGAGGCTTCAGAAGATTATTTATTTGTTCACTTGTTGGATCAGTTGTACCAGGAATAATAGCATACAAAAATAGATTTTTGGTTTTGTATCGATATTCTGTAGGCAAGTTCATACACACCAACAAGATATTACGCACAGATTTCTGATGACCTCCAATACAATTGCCACCCGGCCTAAACCAGTCAACATATAAACTAAACATTAAATTACCTCGTGTTTTTGTATATCCATCGACACTTCTATTTCGAGTTGTAGAAATATCTGGAAATTTTTCCATACAAAACCATCATATACATCTTTCATGACATCGCTTTCCATGTTTTCTAGAAAATCATTTTTTTTCTCAATCAGCATCTCAAATTTGATTAGTTTAAACTTTCCTGAAAGCCATTCAACCAAAATGTTGTGATGAAATGTTTTATGAGGATGGTAGATTGCTTCTTCTTGTTTGTACTTAGCCAAATACAAATTTTCATCACAATTGACAGTTTCTTCTCTCTGTCCTAAATCTTTCAAATAGCGCTTTGAGGATGAATAAAAAGGTTGAGTACAAGATAAGATCAATGGTTGGTGTTTGGGGATATACTCATAAAGAGCAAAGCACTTAGCACAGCATGTCTTGGTGACAAATAATGGATTGAGTTGCAATCGACTAAAAACTGTCTCTATAGAAAGGGGAATCAGGCTGATGATTCTTTTAGCATCTAGATTGCCTATGTCACTAAGAAGTTTGAGTTTGTTGACTTCATCATGCAAAAGTTCAGCACAACCTTCTTTGCTTAAATGATGGATAAGAGAAAGTTTTGCTGCTTGCCACATTATCTTTTGGCTATAAGGCTCTTCCAAATTCAAATTGTTTGACCGTGGTAGAGATTGAATTGTTTCAAAAACAGGCTGCCCCTAAGCAAAGAAAAAAAATAGAGATTAATTGAAACATAATTTCTCTTTATTTACCAAATATTGATGTCTTACAAGATCTGGGATGTTGGATCCTAAGTTAGGTGAAGCACTGGATGTACCAACCATTTGTGCTTTGCGATTTCTTTCCTCTTCATGTTTGGAGCATGACTGAGATGTTTTGAAAGCTACACCAACTTCAAAGCTTCCCAATGAGGTCTGATGCATTCTTGATGAACATCCAAGCTCTTCACATTTACAAACGCAAAAAAATGGTGGCATTTTAAGACTTCTGGATATAAGAAATATGTTACTGGATGGTAGCAATTGAACAAACTATTTATTTATTGTGAAGCACTTTTTAAAATAAGCTAATTTTTACGTCTCAAGAACTTTATTAACAAGTTGGTTACCATGGATTTCTTTGAATGTTTGTTTAATGCAGATCAACCATGTATTAAGTATGTATCCATACTGTGCATCAGCAAAATGTTTCAGACTCGCTACATTTTACAATTTTGCATACATCTTTATCAAACAGCTTATTTTGCACAAAGCATAATACTATAAGAGAATACAAATTGATCGCATTTATAAATATAGGAGAAACTATGATATAACTTGAATCAAAATAATACCATTTAATTTATAATAATAAAGTTATTTAAGTGTTGCCGTTTTTTTTTTCTGCAATCACCTGAATTAATAAAATTCTGCCAAGTAACAGAAAGGTTTTCACTAATAATCACTATAAGATATAAAAAAATTTATAATATTTATTTTTCACAATATAGAATTACAGTCTGAAAAATAAATATTTTTTCAACAAAATATATTATTTTAAAATTTTCAAATCTAAGAGGTCATCAAAGTAAAGCTTCCAGAATCCATGAGCTCTAGTTGTTCTTATTTTCCTCAGGGAAAAATACCTACTAATACCCATGTACTAAATAAAAGATTCAATGAGATACTCCCTCAATCAACTTCTCATTTTTGCAGGTCTATATACAATTTCTGTCGTGTGCTTTTGAATATTTCACCTCATTCTAATGAATGGAAGCTGAAACCCACAGAAGAACAACTACATAGGTTTTCATTGTTCAATATAAGCTCTCTCAACATTGATATTAATTTGCCATATCATGAACAAAATTACCGTGTTTCTGAACAAATCCCAGCTATATTCTACAATGCTTTTATCCACTTTCTTCTTAAATGCAACTTTCCTGGAAAAATGTTTGCTTGGAATCTTGATTGGTTTCACAAGTGGAATCAAGTTTTGGCAAAAATTATCATTAAGCACTGGGATAAAGCTTTGGAAAATAATTATTTGGTTTCTTATTCAATGGACTCTACTCATATTTCCTACCTAAATCAAATGGGTGTTCTTCACTGCTGGTTTATAGGTTATGCTGATAAATTACGACTCGGAAAAGATTCTGATAGTTTCTTTGAAGTAGTTAAAATTAGAAAGTATAAATATAAAATAAAAAAGAAAGTAAGAACTAATATTTTTATCTTTTTTTTTACACAAGCTTATATAAATTTGACAATCTTTTTCAGAATTCTTTTAACCGAAATCACCTTCTTAAACAACTTCCAAGTGGTGAAACCTATGAGAATCTTTTCAAAAACGTCAAATGTTGCTCAGACACTGAAATTGATGATGAAGTTTCTTTTAAGCAGATTTTATTGCCATGGAGATCTGAAGAATTCTCAAGATTTGCACAAAATCTTGACCAGAAACACATTCAAATCCGAGAATCTTCCTCTTATTCAGGAAAAATACTTAAGAACTTGGCATTATATGATAGATTAAATTTGGTATCCTCAATCAAGACTCACTTTAATTCTTTTCCAGTCCCCAGGGGTTTGCCAAGTGACTGCTATTCTTTATTATATCTCGCTTCTCTTAATCCTCAACAATTAAGACTTCTTAATTGTCAAGCCCCAATAAACATTTCCTACATACTTGAACAAATTTCAAATTCTAATGTGAGATATTGATGAATTCACTAATCAATAGTCTAGCAGACTCATATTCCTCGTTTCCAATGTTTGGGACACTTAACCTTAAAAAATTAGAACAGATAAATATTTTTAGCTATGATGCAACTTTATATAAAGAAAATTTCACATAAATTGATAGCTCAATCTTTTTTCTTCGTATCTTATAAATGCTGAATTCAATACTTCTGCTTACAAAATACTTGAGTACATGAACTTCATTTTGTTGGCCCATTCTATACAGACAATCAACTGCTTTCTGTTCATTGCTGGATTCCAATCAGGCTCCTGTTTCAATATTTTAAACAAATTCTCTTATCAACCTTTTCTATTTCAATATAAGACTCTTTGACTTACCATTATATATACATTTTGTGCACACCTCAAGTCTATTCAAACTCCTGCAGCCTTGATTGTACCAAGCAAAATTTGACATCTTTCATCATTTTTGAATTTGTCCAGATTTTCATACCTTTTTTTCATGCTCAACTTTCCTATAAGCTCTGTGTAGCTAATTCCATGGTCATCTAAAGCCTTTTTTATACTGTTTCAATGGATAGAATATTGAAATGTTGTTTAAGCTAAAAATAAGTTATTGAGATAATTAATAGAATTCCTTACATTTCCAAAAAGTCCGCATATTCTGAAAATATAACATCCTTGGGACAAATTATCCCCCATTCTCCCCTTAAGAAAATTTCTAAATGACTGATTATATGTATAATCTTTGCTGAATGTTTCCATGTGAAAGGAAATGTTGGAGGTTGATCAGTGTTTTTGTAGACAGGGTGGTTACAAAATTGCCCTAAAATTGACAGTTCTCGGAGAAACTCAGCTGAGTCCCAAGGGAGGTTGGTGTTTCAAGAAGGCCCATAATACTCAGAAAAATGTTGTTGAAGCTTTGTAAGTTTTGAGTGCCGAGGTTCTGATAATTCTACAGATATTCCTTGCTCAATTTTTCGAGGAAGTGATAAGATTGCTTCTTTTGTCCTCCGCAGGCATATGACATTCATGAGAGTATTTATCGATTTTATTGAGCTAGAGCTTCCTCTTTTTAAGCCATTCATAAGAAAATTAATCCACAACCAGTTTTCTTGCCATCTTTCAATTCTGAGAAATGATATAATGCTTTGAAGATCAGTTGTCTGGTTCTGAAGTGGTGTCCCTGTCAAGCATAGTTGATACTCAGCCTCCAAGGCCAATATATTCTGATTCTTGTGCAACTGGGGATTCTTGATTAAACTTTTAAATTATGTTAAACACTTCATCAGCTTTTATAATATTATGTTCAAAATTATTAGTAATTCAAATGAATGCTTACCGAGCCTCATCTAAAACTATTCTGTACCAAATGAGTTTATGAGTTACTGGCGGAATAGGTTGAGGAGTTTTCTTTGAAGAAGATGGACTTGCTGTCTCATAGGTAGTCAAAACAACTAGTTGGTTCTGAAGCTCCTCAAAATTAATTTTCTTTGAACCCTTCCCATAAAGAACCTTGAAAGGTAGTGCATTATCTTCAAAGTGAATTCTTATTTCATTGACCCAGTTTTATAATGTTGCAACTGGGCAAATGATGAGAGTTGCTGATGTCCTATCTTTCTCTTGTCCACCACCCAAGAGTTGGAATTGTCTGGCTTCACTTTGAGTTGCAGTAATTAGGCCAAGAGTTGAGAGGGTCTTTCCCAAGCCCATATCATCAGCTAGAATTGAAACAATTCCTGCAGAGGATAACTTTTCTTCAAGAAATTGTTCATAATAATTATTAAAACCCACTCTCAGCCAGCTGTTGTCTGCATGCCTCCACAGGTTTTCTAACTTTTTGGATAAGTTATTTTCATTGTCTATCATAAAATTGATAGCTTGAATCTGATGCGTTTTCAGAGTTTTTTTCATACCACGTATAGATAGATTTGCCATTTGATTATCCCTTGTCCCAGAAATTTTAGAAGTTGTGTGAATACAAGAATGAGGAATATTGAAGAAGACGGTTGGATTGCAGTGTGGAATTGGTGTCAAATCAATTTGAGCATTTAGAAATACTTCTTTAGCCTGAATAATAAAATCAGTCAAACAAAAAAGGAGGCCACAAATTCTTTACAGCCTGTTTAATAGTAGAACCAAGTAAGAGCAAAAATAATAAGGTATTTGGGGATTTAAAGCCCTTTCCTCAGTTAAAATTTGAGATCCAGATCCAATTTCTCCAAGTAGTTGTCCAATTTGGCTGCTCTGTTCATTAGAAAGATCACCAATAGGTTTTGCTTCTCCTTCTTTGAATAATCCAAAAACATGAACTAAAGATCTTCCTCGTTGCATAATAACTGGAGTGGATACTTCATCAAATACAGATCTTTCTTTTGGAAAAATAGGTTTAAAATTTAAAGAGAATTGTCCAATGCATCTTAAATTTGACATTTTAATTAAATGAATTTTGTGGTGATGGTGGTAGTTTAAAGAAAGAGAGGGTGAGAGAAAAGTTTTGAAAGAGAATAAAGTAGAGAATATATATAATATTGGATCAATATTCAAAATTGAATTTTTCATGTATGTTAATAATTAATGTTGACTCACATTTTAATAATAACTAAATACAGATAAATAATTAAAAAAAGTGCATTATTTTAGAGCCTAAGTTTTGTGCCAATATATTAAAATTAGTTTCTTTAATAGTGTAAATTTTTTAAAAAATACATTACTATTTTTTCCCCTTATAAAAAATATATATATTTTTTCTCCTACATTAAATTTTTTGAACATTGTCTTATACTTTTTTATTCCAAGGAACAATGAGAAATTTCTATTGATAAGGGCTCAATATCAACTTTTGTCTAGAAAATTTAAAAAAATGTGCAAATAATTTTACAGAGTTATATTTTTATTAATAAAATTTTTAAAAAGGACTTAAATAGTATTCTTTTTTATATATTTGGGGAAATAAAATTGATAATTGAAATAATATTCCAGACCTAGTATACTATGTGTCATTTAAGATATTTCTACTAATATCAAACCTGACCTCCCAACATTAAATGGATCTATATATAAAATTGAATATTATGGTATGTTAAGTGTTGTGGCTCAACCATTGCTCAAATTTGTTCCAACTGATGCTCAACTTAAATCCAAAGATCTGCTCAAGAAGGGAAAAATCAAGGCTCAATTTAGGGCCAACTTTTTTTTCAAAATTTTTTCATATAATTTAAAAACAGTTTCCTAATTCTTTCAAAAAATTTCCCCAACTATTTCCCAACCTCTTCCTGAAAGTTTCAAAAAGAGGGAACTGCTAGCAGTTCACCCCATGATTTCCTGTGGTGTGTGCTTTGAAGAAGATTCTAAACTACTCCCTATATCTCACTTCCAGGAACACCCATGACTTTGTGCGTAGGTCGTCTGGTGAAAGTATAATTTAATTCTCTTTAGTTCTCATTCTTTGGGACTACTACTATGGTAAGGTAAACTCTTACAGTCGCCTTGCTGTAAGCAGAATCCGGAGGAGATATGTGGATTTAGCTGAAAACCCCGTCCTTCCAATAAAAATAACAAAATGGGAATTCTAAATCACTAAGCTAACCAATCTACTTGGATCTGATTGATAAAAATAATGAAACTCTAAAATAATTAACGCTTATTGAGATTTAAAGAAAGTGACTGTTGATAAAAGAAATACTGATAACAACAATTAAGGTGTACCAGTGAAAGATCTGTAAAGATTGACTTTTATGTTTTTATAATAATTTGAATTTTTATGAGACAGCAATAATCAAGTCCCAGCGATGAAGACCTTTCTAAAGATACCCTAAATGAAGTGTTATTTAAACTGTTGAATTGTATTTCTAAAATGTTATGTATAAATAATAAATGTTATAAGGGTATTATAACTTATTTAATTTGTTGAGTAATAAAAAATGAGACCGTGGTGGTTAAAGATTAAGCTGTATGATGTGTCCCCCCTCTCAATTTCGAGTTTGAGAGTCGCTTAAGTATTCCTAGTCACGTGCCCAAGTTTTCCCCTCCAGAGCTCTTCCAGAGTCAATCCGGAGCCCGTACGGAGTCCGTACGGAGTCGAAACGGAGTCCGTACGGAGTCCCTCCGGACTTCCGGATTCAATTTAGAACCTTAAAACCATAATAAAAAATCTAGAAAAATTACACATAATAGAGCCACTTCCCCTTTACATACAAAACTAATTTTCCTAGTTTGCGCAGCTCTAATTACCCTGTGAAAATTCATCAAAGTTAAGTAATTTTTGAAAACGTAAATATTTCTATAAAACTTTAAAATTCATTTAAAAATATAAGAAAAATAGTAAAGATTCTGGGGAAATTTCCCAAGGTTCTTGAGTGACTTGACTTGATACTTATAAATTTTTAGACCATAAAAATAAGTTTTCTCCGCAAAATAAATTGTATTTGTGTAGGCATTCGCTCGTGACCAATTTCTTCATGTTTTAAACTCCAATAAATTAAATAAAACCCTTTTATATATAAAAAAATAATAACGCCAATCTTGCACGCCGTAATAACTCCATTTACGTACTTAGGTGCCATACTAAACTTTAGGCTACCACATCCTCCCTCCAATCGAGAATGTCCCCATTCTTAAAACTTTGCATAAGTGGTTGAACAATTCCAATAGAATTATCTTTTCTAATAAAATAATTTGATAAATTTGTTTTAGCTGGTCTTCTTTTAAATCTTTATAATAAAAACGTTCTTTCTTCTTCTCTGGCTTGATATAACATAAAATAATATAAATATAAATCTTGTGAAGATTCCGCTACTGAGAGCAAGGTTTGAATCCCTTCAGACTCCCATATACCAGTCTTCCTTCTTGTCACAGCATTGAGAGAGTGGATCTTCCTATGAGCCGAATACTCCTGATTCCAACCTCATAGGGCCCCCCACTGAGCCGAATTCTATGATTCCAATCTCGCCATAAGGTCCTCCAAGCTTCACACCAAAAAAAAATAAAAAAAATGGCCTAACTATGAGGCACTAAAAAAATCATTCCCTTAAAATCCAACTACCATCCTAACTTCTGATTCCTTCATCACAATTTTCAAACTTTGCTATACAGCAAACCCATAAAATACTTTTGCCAGGCTTACAATAATAATATTATCTTTAGACCATGTTAAAGCGCCACAAATTTCACCTAATTAACCATTATGCTTTCTTTAGCATCATCACCACCTAAAATTTTAACCTCCTAAAGCTATCAGCACCCAATTCCAGAAATAATTGAATAACCAGTTTAGAGTCTTAGTGGACAGTGATAAATTAAAAGATTGAATTGAGTTATCCAAACAAGATTGACATTCCAGTTTAAAGTCTTGGTGGACCAAACATATAATCGATTGCCAGTTTATGGTCTTGGTGGACCAAAGATTGTTTTAGGTGCATAAATAACTTGATAAATTCCTAAGTAAGGCCTAGGCTTGACCAAAGATTGAATAAATTTGATAATCCAGTTTAATGTCATAGTGAACCAAACATTTGATCGACAAGTAATCCAGTATAAGGCCATAGTGGTCCAATGAATGTTGAATTATCCTGCATATATTAATTTTCCAGTTTAAAGTCATAGTGGACTAAAACAATGAATTAACTGCCAGTTTAAAGTCATGGTGGACCAAACATTTAATCGATAAGAAATCCAGTTTAAGGTCATGGTGGACCCAACACTTGATAATAGTCCAGTTTAAGGTCTTGGTGGACCTAACATTTGATTGATAAAAAAAAATTTAAAAAAATCCGTCTCCAAGAATATCCATAAAATCTTGAACATCCTTGAAATTCAGTTTAAAGTCTTGAAGGACTAACAGCTCCAATATAAAATCTTTAATGACAGTCTTGAAAATTAGCCAGTTTAAAGTCTTGGAGGACTAACAGCTCCAAAATTCGTATAAAACCTTAAGGAAAGTCTTGAGCAGTAGCCAGTTTAAAGTCTTGGAGGACTAACAGATCCAAAATACGTGTAAAAAAAAAACCTTAAAGAACGTCTTGAACAGTAGCCAGTTTAAAGTCTTGGAGGACTAACAGCTGTCTTGAAGTAAAATCCCATAGGTATTGAGTTCCCCTAGACCCTGTTTCCTGTCTAAACTAAATGAATAAAACTAAAAAGAATGAAAACTAAAAAAATAAAACTGAGAAATATAATAATTTTTATTTAATTAATTAATTTTTTTATTTTAATATATATATATTTTTTTTTTTATTATTTTATTTTTATTTATTTATTTTATTTTTATTTTATTATTATTATTTTTATTTTTTTTTATTTTATTTTATTTTTATTTATTTTTATTTTTATTTTATTTTTATTTAATTTTAATTTTGTTTTTAATTTAAAATAAAAGATTTTAGAAAAGATAGTTTTTGAAATAAAAGTTAAAATTTAATTTTTAAAGAAAGATAAAAAAGTAATAATAATAAAAAATTTCAAAATAAAATTTTTTTAAAAGATGCCCCCCGGCCATTTGATGAGCCGTACCCTCGACATCATACCCACATCCAAGTGCAACTTGATGTGGTTACACAATTTTGAGAAATTGAAAAGAAAAGAAAATAAATGAAAGTTTTTAGAAGATAATTTTTATAATGATGATCACTGGGTGGGCTCCCTCCAATTTATAAAAATGATTAGAGACCACCAGTGAGCATCACCTTTACATTAATTCATAATATATATTAAAGAAAAGAAATCACAATCTAACATAAAAAAATCAAAAACAAAATAAAAAAAATCTTGAATCCGGCGTTGAGAGCGGTGTCTCTTGATTCGTTCCAGTTTATAGTCTTAGTGGACTTCCTAAAATTAAAAGACAAAGCCAGGATTCAACTAGAAACAGGGAAAATTTTGGAAACGAACATTATGGGGTAATTGTGTATAGAGCAGCCAGCCCATCAATTACCCCCACACTTGCCAATATTAAATTAAGAAGGTTCCCCTGTGAACACTTCTTCCAATAAATTTTAAAATTTTTCTAACACTATCTTCACCCATATATTAAGAATTTTAAATTTTGAAAATTTTCAATGAAGGTTTTCTCTTGCATTTCGTTAAGTTTCATCACAGTTTCGTTGCCCATATGCAGTGTAACGATAGTAAATTATTTGATAAAAAAAAGAAGATAGTTTATCCTCGTTGCGGAGGTCGTCATAAAATATTGTCAATATCATAGTTTATCCTCGTTGCGGAGGTATCCATAAAATTTGATAAATGTCATTAAAATTGTAGTTTATCCTCATTTCGGAATTATCCATATAATTTTCATAAATGTCATAGTTTATCCTCATTGCGGAGGAATACTTCGGCACTCCTGGTGCCTCTAGGATAGAACCGTTATGGTAAGGTAAACTCTTACAGTCGCCTTGCTGTAAGCAGAATCCGGAGGAGATATGTGGATTTAGCTGAAAACCCCGTCCTTCCAAATAAAATAACAAAATGGGTGTTCTAAATCACTAAGCTAACCAATCTACTTAGATCCGATTGATGAAAATAATGAAACTCTAAAATAATTAACGCTTATTGAGATTGAGATAAAAGTGGCTGTTGATAAAGAAATACTGATAACAACAATTAAGGTGTACCAGTGAAAGATCTGTAAAGATTGACTTTTATGTTTTTATAATAATTTGAATTTTTATGAGACAGCAATAATCAAGTCCCAGCGACGAAGACCTTTCTAAAGATACCCTTATGAAGTGTTATTTAAACTGTTGAATTGTATTTCTAAGATGTTATGTAAAAATAATAATGTTATAAGGGTTTTACAAGTTATTTTAATTTGTTGAGTAATAAAAAAATGAGACTGTGGTGGTTAATGATTAAGCTGTATGATGTGTCCCCCCTCTCAATTTCGAGTTTGAGAAGCGCTTAAGTATTCCTAGTCACGTGCCTAAGTTTTCCCCTCCAGAGCTCTTCCAGAGTCAATCCGGAGCCCGTACGGAGTCCGTACGGAGCCGGAACGGAGTCCGTACAGAGTCCGTCCGGACTTACAGACTCAATTAGAACCTTAAAACTATAACAAAAAATCTAGAAAAATTACAAATAATAGAGCTACTTCCCCTTTACATACCTAACTAATTTTCGTAGTCTGCGCAGCTCTAATTACCCCGTGAAAATTCATCAAAGTTAAGTAATTTTTGAAAACGTAAATATTTCTATAAAACTTTAAAATTCATTTAAAAATATAAAAAAAAATAGTAAAATTCTGGGAAAATTTCCCAAGGTTCTTGAGTAACTCGACTTGATACTTATAAATTTTCAGACCGTAAAAATAAGTTTTCTCCGTAAAATAAATTGTTTTGTGTAGGCATTCGCTCGTGACCAATTTCTTCATATTTAAAACTCAAATAAATTAAATAAAACCCTTTTTATATAAAAAAAATAATAACGCCAATCTTGCACGCCGTAATAACTCCATTTACATACTT
This sequence comes from Hemileia vastatrix, assembly GCA_030280995.1. Lineage (NCBI taxonomy): Eukaryota > Fungi > Basidiomycota > Pucciniomycetes > Pucciniales > Zaghouaniaceae > Hemileia > Hemileia vastatrix. The sequence goes on along the minus strand of JASXTE010000002.1, from coordinate 1,691,579 downwards.
AGGTGCCGTACTAAACTTTAGGCTACCACATCCTCCCTCCAATCGAGAATGTCCCCATTCTTATAACTTTGCATAAGTGGTTGAGAAATTCCAAAAGAATTATCTTGTCTAATAAAATAATTTGATAAATTTGTTTTAGCTGGTCTTCTTATAAATCTTTATAATAAAAACGTTCTTTCTTCTTCTCTGGCTTGATATAACATAAAATAAAATAATATAAATCTTGTGATGATTCCACTACTGAGAGCAAGGTTTGAATCCCTTCAGACTCCCATATACCAGTCTTCCTTCTTGTCACAGCATTGAGAGAGTGGATCTTCCTATGAGCCGAATACTCCTGATTCCAACCTCATAGGGCCCCCCACTGAGCCGAATTCTATGATTCCAATCTCGCCATAAGGTCCTCCAAGCCTCACACCAAAAAATAAAAAATGGCCTAACTATGAGGCACTAAAAAAAAATCATTCCCTAAAATCCAACTACCATCCTAACTTCTGATTCCTTCATCACAATTTTCAAACTTTGCTATACAGCAAACCAATAAAATACTTTTGCCAGGCTTCCAATAATAATTTTAACTTTAGACCATGTCAAAGCGCCACAAATTTCACCTAATTAACCATTATGCTTTCTTTAGCATCATTACCACCTAAAATTTTAGCCTCCTAAAGCTATCAGCACCCAATTCCAGAAATAATTGAATAACCAGTTTAGAGTCTTAGTGGACAGTGATAAATTAAAAGATTGAATTGAGTTATCCAAACAAGATTGACATTCCAATTTAAAGTCTTAGTAGACCAAACATATAATCGATTGCCAGTTTATGGTCTTGGTGGACCAAAGATCGTTTAGGTGCATAAATAACTTGATATATTCCTAAGTAAGGCCTAGGCTTGACCAAAGATTGAATAAATTTGATAATCCAGTTTAATGTCATAGTGGACCAAACATTTGATTGACAAGTAATCCAGTATAAGGCCATAGTGGTCCAATGAATGTTGAATTATCCTGCAGATATTAATTTTCCAGTTTTAAGTCATAGTGGACTTAACAATGAATGAACTACCAGTTTAAAGTCATGGTGGACCAAACATTTAATCGATAAGAAATCTAGTTTAAGGTCATGGTGGACCTAGCACATGATAATAGTCCAGTTTAAGGTCTTGGTGGACCTAACAAATCCAATAAAAAATTTTAACGATAGTCTTGAAAATTAGCCAGTTTAAAGTCTTGGAGGACTAACAGCTCCAAAATTTGTATAAAACCTTAAGGAAAGTTTTGAACAGTAGCCAGTTTAAAGTCTTGGAGGACTAAAAGATCCAAAATAGGTATAAAAAACCTTAAAGAACGTTTTGAACAGTAGTCAGTTTAAAGTCTTGGAGGACTAACAGCTCCAAAATTCGTATAAAACCCTTAAGGAAAGTCTTGAACAGTAGCCAGTTTAAAGTCTTGGAGGACTAAAAGATCCAAAATAGGTATAAAAAACCTTAAAGAACGTTTTGAACAGTAGCCAGTTTAAAGTCTTGGAGGACTAAACAGATGTCTTGAAGTAAAATCCCATAGGTATTGAGTTCCCCTAGACCCTGTTTCCTGTCTAAACTACATGAATAAACTAAAAAGAATAGTGACTGAAAAATAAAACTAAGAAATATAATAATAATTTTGATTTAATTAATTAATTTTTTTTTTTTTTTTTTTTTTTTTATTTATTTATTATTTTTTTTTATTTATTATTTTATTTTTATTTATTTATTTTTTATTTTATTTTTATTTTATTTTTTATTTATTTATTTTTAATTTTATTTATTTTTTTTTTATTTTTATTTTATTTTATTTTATTTTATTTTTATTTTATTTTTTTTTTAAAATTTAAAATAAAAGATTTTAGAAAAGATAGTTTAGAAATAAAATTTAAAATTTAATTTTTAAAGAAAGATAAATGAATGTGAAAAGAAGTAATAAAAATGAATTATCAAAATTAAAATTTTAAAAGATGCCCCCCGGCCATTTGATGAGCCGTACCCTTGACATCATACCCACATCCAAGTGCAACTTGATGTGGTTACACAATTTTAAGAAATTGAAAAGAAAAGAAAATAAATGAAAGTTTTTAGCAGATAATTTTTTTTATAATGATGATCACTGGGTGGGCTCCCTCCAATTTATAAAAATGATTAGAGACCACCAGTGAGCATCACCTTTACAATAATTCATAATATATATTAAAGAAAAGAAATCACAATCTAACATAAAAAAATCAAAAACAAAATAAGAAAATCTTGAATCCGGCGTTGAGAGCGGTGTCTCTTGATTCGTTCCAGTTTATAGTCTTAGTGGACTTCCTAAAATTAAAAGACAAAGCCAGGATTCAACTAGAAACAGGGAAAATTTTGGAAACGAACATTATGGGGTAATTGTGTATAGAGCAGCCAGCCCATCAATTACCCCCACACTTGCCAATATTAAATTAAGAAGGTTCCCCTGTGAACACTTCTTCCAATAAATTTAAAAAATTTTCCAACACTATCTTCACCCATATTTTAAGAATTTTATGTTTTCGAAAATTTCAAAGAAGGTCTTCTTGCATTTCGTTAAGTTTCATCATAGTTTCGTTGCCCATATGCAGTGTAATGATAGTAATGTATTTTTGATAAAAATGAGAAGATAGTTTATACTCGTTGCGGAGGAATCCATAAAATTTTGTAGATATCATAGTTTATCCTCATTGCGGAGGAAGACTTCGGCACTCCTGGTGCCTCTAGGATAGAACCCTTTCACTTGATCGGCCGCTACCCTCTTCTTCAATACTACTCCATCCAACTCTTCTAGCACATATGAACCGCCGGAAACTTGCTCCTTGATTTTATACGGTCCATTCCACCTATCTGCAAACATTTTTCCCCACTGACTTTCCAAACTCCTATTATACACCAGGACCATATCTCCTGGGTTCAAAGGCTTCCTTAATCGATGTGCCAACCGCTCATCCCAATATCTAACTGATTGATTTCGGATCTTCATCATCCGCGAATATGCCTTTTCTAAATATTCTTCTTTCTTTTCTAGCTGCATCATTCTTGCACACAATAATTCTTCAGTAGTTTTGACCGTGTCCCAGTCAACTCCAAGATATGATTCAGCTTCTAAATCAACCGGTAAAACTGCTTTCTGTCCAAAAACAAGTTCATAAGGTGAAAATCCGGTCGTCCTTTTGGCAGTGATTCGATCAGCAAATAAAACTAAAGGTAAATAGTGCCTCCATTTTTCAGCACTTGTCCCACACATTTTAACTAAAGCATCCTTAATAACTTGATGCCCTCTTTCAACCATGCCTTCAGCTTCAGGATAATATGGAGTTGCTACCCTAACCTTTGATCCAACTTTCAATACGGCCTCTTTAATCTCTGTCCCAAATTCAGGACCTCCATCTACCGTCACCAACTTCATCACCCCATACCTATATACCCAATTATTCAAAAAAAATTCTGCCACATTTTTGGAAGTTAAATTAATAAGAGGCGCTGCCTCTACCCAACCAGATAAATCATCTCTGGCCACAATTAAATATTTATACCGTCCCTCTTTTATATGAACGGCATCTAAACTAACTCTCCCAAAGAGCGTATATTCACCGGTCGCGCGTCCAGGTTCTTTTGGCCTTAAATAACTTCGTCTTTGACATTCTTCGCATGACTGAACCCACTGTTTAACAGCCATCTTCATGCCAGGCCACCAAAATCGATCAGAAATTCTTCTAAATGTTTCTCTAACGCCTCTATGCCCAAGATCTTCATGCAGTGATTTCAAAACTAATTCTTGCCCCTTCTGTTGAGTTATAACTACTTGAGGATTTGGATACCTCCTCCTCATTAAACGTCGACCAGATAGGTAAAACGTAGATGACTTCCTCTTGATAGCCACCCATTCATCGTCTTCACACTCTTCTGGCCTCTCTAAAGTCAACAAATATTTAACTAACAAAAAATGAAAACCAGTCTGACCCCAGACTTCATCTTGAAAATCGATTAATATAACATCAATAGGGACTTCTCTATCACCAATATCACCTGCACATGAATGAGCCAATAATCGTTGACCCCTAAATAAATCTTTAATCGAGCTATGTCGACGTTTTTCTTCTGAACCTTTGGATCCTTCGAAAACCGTATTTGAAAATACCTCTTTCTCTTTATCCACCTTTTTATTTAAGTTCTCTAATTCTCCAACATATACACCATTCCTTAATTTACTACTATCCCACACTACCAATCCATTTTCCTCTACATACACCACATCTTCTTCTACCTCCTCTCTGCCGAATTTATCTACACCTTTTCCAACACCTTTATTAACATAAAAACTATTTTCCAGTTTATCCTCTTGGTGGAGGTCATCAACACCATAATCTAAACACAATAGTCCTGCCAGTTTAACCTCATGGGGGAGGTATGGAAAGTCTTCAGCTCCTTTAGTGCTGGCTTTGATAATAGGTATATCTTCATCGAACTCTTCTGAGTCTGAATCTTCTTCAGTGGGTGGTCTCCTTGATAAACCATCTGGCATAGTAAATGTCTTGCCAGGCTTATGAACTAAATCAAACGAAAAATGTTGAATAAAAGCTACCCATCTCGTCATGGGTGCGTTCGGTAAACTTGGGGAATTAATCATCTGGATTAACGATTTCGCATCCACTTGCAACTCAAAATGTTGCCCCCACAAAATATGCTGAAGTTTCTTCAGTATTTTCGCCACACCACATAATTCCAATTTTGGTTGAGAATATCTTGATTCGACCTCAGTAAATACTACAGATTCATACCTAACTGGCCTGATGTAACCAGCTTTATCCATCTGAGACAGAACCGCCCCAGCTGCAACCTGACTTGAATCAACTGCTAAATAAATTCTGCCAGCATCTTTTCCATAATCCAACTTGTGCAGGACTAAATCCTTCCCCACAACCTCCTTCAACTTCTCAAACGCCTTCTCACACTCTTCATCCCACTCCCAGTCTGCATCCTTTCTCGTTAACCGTCTCAATGGAGCTGCCAATGAAGAAAAGTCCTTGATAAACATTCTAACATATACGCAAACGCCTAAAAACCCTCTAACTTCGGTCGTATTCTTGGGTCTTGGCCAGGACTGAATTTTGTTAACTTTCTTCTTGGACATAATCCTACCCTCTCTACATACCACATGGCCTAATATTTCTAAGGCTGGCACACAACATGAAAATTTTGAACCTGAAATAGTTAAACCAGCCTCTTCAATTCGAAACAAGATTCTTTCTAAAGTAATTGCAAACTCCCAAATGAATTTGCATATCCCGGGATTCTCTTCCAACACCTGGTTATCATAGTCGGTTGTTGGTCCCTTAATTCCTCCATCATCTATAAAGATTCCAGCATATTGTGGAATTTCATCTTGAAGGATCCAAGCCATCTGAGCTTGATAAACTGCAACCGAATTTGTTGCACCTTGAGGTAATCTTGTTAACTGTAAACGTCCAAGTGGCGTATCAAATGTAGTGAGAGGCCTTGAGTCCGATGTAACTCTCTCTCATCATATCCACCCATAATATCTCCCAATCCATAACACACTCTCCCTGAAAACGCTTCAACAAACTCCTCAGCACTAGGTGGTATCCCAGCATCCTTTATTGTAACCCTATTTAATTCGCTAAGATCATGAACAACTCTAAGCTTGCCATTTGGTTTCTTGATACAAAATACCGGACTAGAATAACTTGACGTTGATTGCTCATACAGTCCAGTGCGTATCCGTTCTCTGACAACTTCAATATAGGCTTCTTTTAATGCAGCCAGAATAGGAATCGGTTTCTGCTGCCACGGTTCATGACATACCACAGGAATCTTGTAAGGCTCCCCATAGGAATGCTTCAACACACCCCTCTCCTCTTCTACAAAAGCAATGGCCTTCTCTCGCTTGACCATCACATCCAACATCAACTTCTTCTCTTCTCCAGACAACCAACCATCAGGTCCAAAATTAACAACACCCAGTCTCTCAAAAGTGATTCTTAACGTCTCAGAAAATTCAGGCGGATTCTTTACCAAGGGACTTTCATAAGGATTTCTTGATAACCTTGGTCTTCTCAAAGGTGGATTTAATTCAGCAGGTAGCGGTTCATTAATAGGTCGAACTTTATTTGCTACTTTCTTATATTTGGCTGCGTCCACATCTAAATAAACTTGAGGTAAAACATCGCCATTAAATCTTTCTTCAAATGAATCTTCTTCATCGTCAGAATCGGAATAAGAAAAATTAGAAAAATATTTTATTTCGTTTTTAAATTTTACCCTTTTCTCCTTTCCCTCGTCTAATTTATAAAAAGATTTTCCAACACCTTTTCTTCCCTTATCCAACGGTAAATCACCTGTAAAGAAAGTTGGCAGTTTAACCTCTTGCTGGAGAACCGGAATTGAATTTTCACAAAAATTATTTTTTTGTGTTTTAATTATACTGAGATTTTTTATTTGATTTTGATGAGATTTTCGCAGTTTACCCTCTTGCTGGAGGTCCGTAATAGAAGGAGATAATTGCAGTTTAACCTCTTGCTGGAGGTCCATAATAGAATTTTCACAAAAATTATTTTTTTGTGTTTTAATTATACCGAGATTTTTTATTGGATTTTGATAAGATTTTTGCAGTTTACCCTCTTGCTGGAGGTCCGTAATAGAAGGAGATAATTGCAGTTTAACTCTTGCTGAAGGCATGAAAACATACCCTTCCAATTTTTATCCAACCTAATTTGGCCCATTTTGCCTTTTTTACCATTTTTAAATTTAATAGAAAAGGAGGGTAAATCCAATAAACATATAGAAAAGTCCAAAACGTATTTGCACTCCAAAGTAATATTAACAGAAAATAATTGAGAATCCACTTGAATTATCTCCAAGTGAGCTGACCTATTGCAATCCGGGATCTCATCCTGAGGAGAGATTACAACATTAGAGCGATCAGCCCCACTACCCCAAAAAATGAGGGCATCCATAATAATTTGAATCCTGAATAAATTGAAGACATAACGATAAAAAAAAAACAATTTCAGCCGAGTTTAGGTAGTTTATCCTCATTTCGGAGGAATTAAATTCTTGATATCCCCTGGAGATAATCCATAATTTTGCCCCAAGGGCTTATCCACCGATTCCATAAAACCCAAAAATAAACCCCCATAATTTGTCCTACCATTGGACATAAAAAATAAACAACCCTTTTCCAAAATATGAGTGCATCCAATTTATGCACTCTATTATCAAATACCACTACACTCTTTATTAGTGCAGGGAAAACCATATCCTCCTTAACAATCTCTCCCTGAGATTGTAACAAATCCACCATATCCATATCTTCATTGCAGACAGCCTCTGCTTCTGAAGACAAAAACTGAGGCGAAAAATCCTCTAAATCCGATTCCAAATCATTCAACACAAAATTATCCCCATCATCCAAAATTTTGTCATTAATGACAACAATATCTTCATCTTCAAAAATCTCTTCTTTCCAAACAGAAGAGTCAACAAAAATAATATCTTCAGGCTGGACAAAATCTTCAGGAATGGCTGAATCCAAAATTTCATCAGAAACTAGTTCTTTTAAACCATCCTCTTCTATCTCTTGAGCGACCTCAGTGTCTTCTCCAGAGTCCAAATCAACAGAGTTATGAGTATCCAGATGTTCCAAAATAACCTTCTTTAGCACCTCCATACCAGGAATCCTAGTTTCTCCATCTGGAAGATCCTTCATTAAATTCGCATTAATAAGCACCATCAAAACATCTTTCTTAACCTTTTCCCCCATAGCATCCCAAAAAATATACTTTGATGCATTATCATGAAATAAAATTTCATACTCCAACAAATAATCCAGAACCACCTGAAATTCAACCATAAACTGATGATACTGATGCAGAGATGTTACACCACCTTTTGATTCCCATTTCCTAGCTATATCCTTTAGATCCTCCAATGAATAAACTTTTGGCCACCTTTTTCCCATTTCCATCTTGAGCTTTCTCCAATCTTGATCTTTATAACCATCCATAGAAATAACCTCCTTTTCCACCTCTCTGTCCAAAATAAAGAACCTAATCTGCTTCACCATATCCAAAGGTAAAGCACCATCAATCGCAGCTGCAGATTCATACCTATGTAAAAATCCTTCTAAATCATCTCCAGAAAACTTGGGCCCAACCCAAGATACAATCCTTACTGATGCCCTAACAGGTACACCAGCAGCCAACACAGCAGTTCCACTAGTAGAAGACATCCCAAAACATAAGAAAAGCGTTAACAACCGTTAAAATAACAAGCCTCTTGCAGGCCAATAACAAAAATCCAATTAGAGTTCCAGAAAATAAGCCTCTTGCAGGCTAAGAACGTTCTTGATCCAAGTAAGTCTTTAAAGAAAGCTAGAGAAATCGAACCCCACGTTGGGCGCCAACTATGGTAAGGTAAACTCTTACAGTCGCCTTGCTGTAAGCAGAATCCGGAGGAGATATGTGGATTTAGCTGAAAACCCCGTCCTTCCAAATAAAATAACAAAATGGGTGTTCTAAATCACTAAGCTAACCAATCTACTTAGATCCGATTGATGAAAATAATGAAACTCTAAAATAATTAACGCTTATTGAGATTGAGATAAAAGTGGCTGTTGATAAAGAAATACTGATAACAACAATTAAGGTGTACCAGTGAAAGATCTGTAAAGATTGACTTTTATGTTTTTATAATAATTTGAATTTTTATGAGACAGCAATAATCAAGTCCCAGCGACGAAGACCTTTCTAAAGATACCCTGTATGAAGTGTTATTTAAACTGTTGAATTGTATTTCTAAGATGTTATGTAAAAATAATAATGTTATAAGGGTTTTACAAGTTATTTTAATTTGTTGAGTAATAAAAAAATGAGACTGTGGTGGTTAATGATTAAGCTGTATGATGTGTCCCCCCTCTCAATTTCGAGTTTGAGAAGCGCTTAAGTATTCCTAGTCACGTGCCTAAGTTTTCCCCTCCAGAGCTCTTCCAGAGTCAACCCGGAGCCCGTACGGAGTCCGTACGGAGTCAAAGCGGAGTCCGTACGGAGTCCGTCCGGACTTCCGGACTCAATTTAGAACCTTAAAACCATAGTAAAAAATCTAGAAAAATTACACATAATAGAGCTACTTCCCCTTTACATACCAAACTAATTTTCGTAGTCTGCGCAGCTCTAATTACCCCGTGAAAATTCATCTAAGTTAAGTAATTTTTGAAAACGTAAATATTTCTATAAAACTTTAAAATTCATTTAAAAATATAAAAAAAAATAGTAAAATTCTGGGAAAATTTCCCAAGGTTCTTGAGTAACTCGACTTGATACTTATAAATTTTCAGACCGTAAAAATAAGTTTTCTCCGTAAAATAAATTGTTTTCGTGTAGGCATTCGCTCGTGACCAATTTCTTCATATTTAAAACTCAAATAAATTAAATAAAACCCTTTTTATATAAAAAAAATAATAACGCCAATCTTGCACGCCGTAATAACTCCATTTACATACTTAGGTGCCGTACTAAACTTTAGGCTACCACACCGTTTCACTTGATCGGCCGCTACCCTCTTCTTTAATACTACTCCATCCAACTCTTCTAGCACATATGAACCGCCGGAAACTTGCTCCTTGATTTTATACGGTCCATTCCACCTATCTGCAAACATTTTTCCACACTGACTTTCCAAACTCCTATTATACACCAGGACCATATCTCCTGGGTTCAAAGGTTTCCTTAATCGATGTGCCAACCGCTCATCCCAATATCTAACTGATTGATTTCGGATCTTCATCATCCGCAAATATGCCTTTTCTAAATATTCTTCTTTCTTTTCTAGCTGCATCATTCTTGCACACAATAATTCTTCAGTAGTTTTGACCGTGTCCCAGTCAACTCCAAGATATGATTCAGCTTCTAAATCAACCGGTAAAACTGCTTTCTGTACAAAAACAAGTTCATAAGGTGAAAATCCGGTTGTCCTTTTGGCAGTGATTCGATCAGCAAATAAAACTAAAGGTAAATAGTGCCTCCACTTTTTGGCACTTGTCCCACACATTTTAACTAAAGCATCCTTAATAACTTGATGCCCTCTTTCAACCATGCCTTCAGCTTCAGGATAATATGGGGTTGCTACCCTAACCTTAGATCCAACTTTCAATACGGCCTCTTTAAACTCTGTCCCAAATTCAGGACATCCATCTACCGTCACCAACTTCATCACCCCATACCTATATACCCAATTATTCAAAAAAATTTCTGCCACATTTTTGGCAGTTAATTTAATAAGAGGCGCTGCCTCTACCCAACCAGATAAATCATCTCTGGCCACAATTAAATATTTATACTGTCCCTCTTTTATATGAACGGCATCTAAACTAACTCTTCCAAAGAGCGTATATTCACCGGTCGCGCGTCCAGGTTCTTTTGGCCTTAAATAACTTCGTCTTTGACATTCTTCGCATGACTGAACCCACTGTTTAACAGCCATCTTCATGCCAGGCCACCAAAATCGATCAGAAATTCTTCTAAATGTTTCTCCAACGCCTCTATGCCCGAGATCTTCATGCAGTGATTTCAAAACTAATTCTTGCCCCTTCTGTTGAGTTATAACTACTTGAGGATTTGGATACCTCCTCCTCATTAAACGTCGACCAGATAGGTAAAACGTAGATGACTTCCTCTTGATAGCCACCCATTCATCGTCTTCACAATCTTCTGGCCTCTCTAAAGTCAACAAATATTTGACTAACAAAAAATAAAAACCAGTCTGACCCCAGACTTCATCTTGAAAATCGATTAATATAAGATCAATAGGGACTTCTCTATCACCAATATCACCTGCACATGAATGAGCCAATAATCGTTGACCCCTAAATAAATCTTTAATCGAGCTATGTCGACGTTTTTCTTCTGAACCTTTGGATCCTTCAAAAACCGTATTTGAAAATACCACTTTCTCTTTATCCACCTTTTTATTTAAGTTCTCTAATTCTCCAACATATACACCATTCCTTAATTTACTACTATCCCACACTACCAATCCATTTTCCTCTACATACACCACATCTTCTTCTACCTCCTCTCTGCCGAATTTATCTACACCTTTATTAACATAAAAACTATTTTCCAGTTTATCCTCTTGGTGGAGGTCATCATCATCATAATCTAAACACAATAGTCCTGCCAGTTTAACCTCATGGGGGAGGTATGGAAAGTCTTCAGCTCCTTTAGTGCTGGCTTTGATAATAGGTATATCTTCATCGAACTCTTCTGAGTCCAAATCTTCTTCATTGGGTGGTCTCCTTGATAAACCATCTGGCATAGTAAAAGTTTTGCCAGGCTTTTGAACTAAATCAAACGAAAAATGTTGAATAAAAGCTACCCATCTTGTCATGGGTGCGTTCGGTAAACTTGGGGAATTAATCATCTGGATTAACAATTTCGCATCCACTTGCAACTCAAAATGTTGCCCCCACAAAATATGCTGAAGTTTCTTCAGTATTTTCGCCACACCACATAATTCCAATTTTGGTTGAGAATATCTTGATTCGACCTCAGTAAATACTACAGATTCATACCTAACTGGCCTGATGTAACCAGCTTTATCCATCTGAGACAAAACCGCCCCAGCTGCAATCTGACTTGAATCAACTGCTAAATAAATTCTGCCAGCATCTTTTCCATAATCCAACTTGTGCAGGACTAAATCCTTCCCCACAACCTCCTTCAACTTCACAAACGCCTTCTCACACTCTTCATCCCACTCCCAGTCTGCATCCTTTCTTGTTAACCGTCTCAATGGAGCTGCCAATGAAGAAAAGTCCTTGATAAACATTCTAACATATACACAAACGCCTAAAAACCCTCTAACTTCGGTCGTATTCTTGGGTCTTGGCCAGGACTTAATTTTGTTAACTTTCTTCTTGGACATAATCCTACCCTCTCTACATACCACATGGCCTAATATTTCTAAGGCTGGCACACAACATGAAAATTTTGAACCTGAAATAGTTAAACCAGCCTCTTCAATTCGAAACAAGATTCTTTCTAAAGTAATTGCAAACTCCCAAATGAATTTGCGTATCCCGGGATTCTCTTCCAACACCTGGTTATCATAGTCGGTTGTTGGTCCCTTAATTCCTCCATCATCTATAAAGATTCCAGCATATTGTGGAATTTCATCTTGAAGGATCCAAGCCATCTGAGCTTGATAAACTGCAACCGAATTTGTTGCTCCTTGAGGTAATCTTGTTAACTGTAAATGTCCAAGTGGTGTATCGAATGTAGTGAGAGGTCTTGAGTCCGGATGTAACTCTCTCTCATCATATCCACCCATAATATCTCCCAAACCATAACACACTCTCCCTGCAAACGCTTCAACAAACTCCTCAGCACTAGGCGGTATCCCAGCATCCTTTATTGTAACCCTATTTAATTCCCTAAGATCATGAACAACTCTAAGCTTGCCATTCGGTTTCTTGATACAAAATACCGGACTAGAATAACTTGATGTTGATTGCTCATACAGTCCAGTGCGTATCCGTTCTCTGACAACTTCAATATAGGCTTCTTTTAATGCAGCCGGAATAGGAATCGGTTTCTGCTGCCACGGTTCATGACATACCACAGGAATCTTGTAAGGCTCCCCATAGGAATGCTTCAACACACCCCTCTCCTCTTCTACAAAAGCAATGGCCTTCTCTTGCTTGACCATCACATCCAACAACAACTTCTTCTCTTCTCCAGACAACCAACCATCAGGTCCAAAATTAACAACACCCAGTCTCTCAAAAGTGATTCTTGACGTCTCAGAAAATTCAGGCGGATTCTTTACCAAGGGACTTTCATAAGGATCTCTTGATAACCTTGGTCTTCTCAAAGGTGGATTTAATTCAGCAGGTAGCGGTTCATTAATAGGTCGAACTTTATTTGCTACTTTCTTATATTTGGCTGCGTCCACATCTAAATTAACTTGAGGTAAAACATTTTCTTTTGTATCGCCATTAAAACTTTCATCAAATGAATCTTCTTCATCGCCAGAATCAGAATAAGAAAAATTAGAAAAATATTTTATTTCATTTTTAAATTTTACCCTTTTCTCCTTTCCCTCGTCTAATTTATAAACAGATTTTCCAACACCTTTGCTTCCCTTATCCAACATTAAATCACCTGTAAAGAAAGTCGGCAGTTTAACCTCTTGCTGGAGAACCGGAATTGAATTTTCACAAAATTTATTTTTTTGAGTTTTAATTATACTGAGATTTTTTATCGTATTTTGATAAGATATTTGCCGTTTACCCTCTTGCTGGAGGTCCGTAATAGAAGGAGATAATTTCAGTTTAACCTCTTGCTGGAGGTCCGGAATAACATTTTCACATAAATTATTTTTTTGTGTTTTAATTATACTGAGATTTTTTATTGGATTTTGATAAGATTTTCGCAGTTTAATCTCTTGCTGGAGGTCCAAAATAGAAGGAGATAATTGCAGTTTAACCTCTTGCTGGAGGCCCCGAATAACATTTTCACATAATTTATTTTTTTGTGTTTTACTTATACTGAGATTTTTAATCGAGTTTTGATGTAATTTTTGCAGTTTAACCTCTTGCTGGAGGTCCATAAACATACCCTTCCAATTTTTATCCAACCTAATTTGGCCCATTTTGCCTTTTTCACCGTTTTTAAATTTAATAGAAAAACCGGGTAAATCCAATAAACATATAGAAAAGTCCAAAACGTATTTGCACTCCAAGGTAATATTAACAGAAAATAATTGAGAATCCACTTGAATTATCTCCAAGTGAGCTGACCTATTGCAATCCGGGATCTAATCCTGAGGAGAGATTACAACATTAGAGTGATCAGCCCCTGCTACCCCAAAAAATGAGGGCATTCATCCCTTTCCAACAAACATAATTCACCAGAAGCCGTCCGTTTAATATGCCGCTTCTTGCTGCAAACACAACACTGGCACAGAGTAGTAATCCCTGGCCGTTTTTCCCAACCTTCATCTCCAGGAGGTGCTAACCGCATATGTAACCTCCGCATATCATCACCAGTGATCTCCAAACTAATCCCCATGCCAGCTTGATACCCTATCCTGGCCTCAAAATCCATCAAAAAAGGACCACCAAGAACAGTTTTGACTGCTCCTCTGGCCACATAAAAGTGAACCTTACCAACAGATCCACCAATGCCTAACCTGACATGCTCAGCAGTACCCATCAGCTCTGTTGCATGCCCTCCAATACCTCTGAGGTTTCCCCCAGTTCCACTTTTAATTGGCAAGCCTATACTCGTCGCTTGCTCCAATGAAATTAAATTAATTTGAGACCCTGAATCGACCAAGGCCTTTAGTTCTTTACCATTTAGAGTTACCACCAGGTAACCCAGGGGAGCGGAAAAATGTGTATCTACATCTTCCCCAAACTTTTCAGCATTTTCACAAATATATTCCACCTCTCCAGTGGAAACCCGACACCTCGTCAAACGCTTCTTTTGCTTTTCAGCAAGCGCCGGACTAATCGTAAATAACTCCCCCAAAGATAAGGGAATCTGCAGTTGATTCACCCTATTCAAAACTGCGTCCATTGCATTAGCTTGACCAGAAACTACTGGCCGCTCATACTGGACCTTTGATTTAACAACCTTGGCCCTGGGTACCTCTTGAGGTCCAACCAAGCCATCTTCACCCCCCATTATAACATCTTCACTTTCTATAACCCTAACTCCGTCACCAGCTTCTTGCACTAATCCTGATCCATCGCTAGTCCTTCTTACACCCTCCATTGGGATGGGACCGCTAAAACTTGGTCTGGGTAGAGACGCCAACGGTACGTCCTCCTCAGAATCCGAATCATCCTCTGGCATAGGCTCACCATTTAAATCAAACTTGCCATAACTAGGGGGCCCCATATCAGCAATCCCCTTCTGCATTTTATATAATTTGTCCTTAGAGTAAGGGTTCAATTTGTTGGCGGCAGTTTGAGCACTAGAAATCTTGTCCTTAGAGTAAGGGTTCACTTTGTTATTGGCCTTGCCAGGATTAGCCCTCAATTGGCTCTGAATGCTACTTTTCACCTTAGTAGCAGCTGCTCTTCTAGCAGCATTAACATCGTATTCGCCAGCCATACAGCTACCCTCCACCTGGGCAACCGTCGCCAGCTCTAAACCACCAAAAGAAGTAGAAAATGTGGCTTTACTGACCTCTTTCTCCTTGCCCTTGTCAGCTTTACCACCATTACCATTACCATTTTTGCCACTCTTGGCATTAACATCTTCATCCGTCACCTCTTCAAATCTGGCTCTCCTTTCAGCCGTTAAACTTCTTCTGACCAAATCAGAAGGAGACTGTCCATCACTGGGCTTGATGAACGAACCATCAGGAAATTTATAAACTTTACCATCGAATAAAACTCGCCCAGCATCCATATCCTTATCAAGAGCAAAACAAATTGTTGCTGTGCCCTCTCCTATTACAATAAGAGCACACCTTTGGCTCATCATAGCCACCTCTATAATTACTACCACCATTCCCACCATTTCTCCCATTGCCTGGGAAGCGGTTACCGTTGTTATTGCCATTATAATTTCGACGTTCATACCCTCTAGACTGATAAGAAGTCGACGTCGACGAAGAAGCGATTGGGGCCTTATTGGCCTTCTGAGTCTCTTGAACAAATATTTTTAATTGTTTCGTTAAATCGGCCAAGTGATCAACCATCTTATTGTCTACATTGCCCTCAACTTTAGCAGCCGGTAATCCCATTTGTGCCTTCTTGGCCTCCTGGGCTTTGACCATAATATCGTTGTTTTCGGCCAAAACTTCGCTAACCTTACTAACATATTGAGTGCATGACTCTTGATATTTGTCCAAGGCCAATAACTTTAGATGGGCTTGAATGTTGTCCTTGATAACCTCCAGAGCCGGCAGTTTCTGCTCACCATTAGGCAGTTCCTTCATCAAATCTTTTCTTGAAAGATCCTTCAAGACGTCCATACGAATATCCCTGCTGCATGCTGACCAAAACAAATCTTTTGCTTGGTTCTCATGCACTAACTCGTCCACCAGTATGAGATATTCCACCACTTCATCAAACTGAACACAGAGCTTTTTGAAGTCAGCCATAGAAGAAACACCACCTTTTGCTTGCCAGTCTCCAACAATTTTATTGAGGTCCATCATAGTAAACCTAACACCCCATCTATCAACCATAGCTTTAGAAAGCTTAACCCAATCCTTGTCCTTGAATGCCTGCATAGCAATAACCTCTTTTTCCACCTCCCTATCGGCAATAAAAAATCTAACTTGCTTCACCATATCCACATGGGAAGCACCATCAACAGCAGCAGCAGCTTCATACCTGCTAATGAACCATTTAACCTCCTCCCCATCAAACTTTGGGCCATCCCAAGAAACAATTCTAACTGAGGGAGTAAGAGGGTTAGAAGATCCAGAAGCAACAGCAGAAGAAGACATCCCAATAAGTAATGAAAAGCGTTAACAATCGATAAAATAACAAGCCTCTTGCAGGCCAAATAAAAAAAATCCAATTAGAGTTCCAGAAAATAAGCCTCTTGCAGGCTAATAACGTTCTTGATCCAAGTAAGTCTTTAAAGAGAGCTAGAGAAATTCGAACCCCATGTTGGGCGCCAACTATGGTAAGGTAAACTCTTACAGTCGCCTTGCTGTAAGCAGAATCCGGAGGAGATATGTGGATTTAGCTGAAAACCCCGTCCTTCCAATAAAAATAACAAAATGGGAATTCTAAATCACTAAGCTAACCAATCTACTTGGATCTGATTGATAAAAATAATGAAACTCTAAAATAATTAACGCTTATTGAGATTTAAAGAAAGTGGCTGTTGATAAAAGAAATACTGATAACAACAATTAAGGTGTACCAGTGAAAGATCTGTAAAGATTGACTTTTATGTTTTTATAATAATTTGAATTTTTATGAGACAGCAATAATCAAGTCCCAGCGATGAAGACCTTTCTAAAGATACCCTAAATGAAGTGTTATTTAAACTGTTGAATTGTATTTCTAAAATGTTATGTATAAATAATAAATGTTATAAGGGTATTATAACTTATTTAATTTGTTGAGTAATAAAAAATGAGACTGTGGTGGTTAATGATTAAGCTGTATGATGTGTCCCCCCTCTCAATTTCGAGTTTGAGAGTCGCTTAAGTATTCCTAGTCATGTGCCCAAGTTTTCCCCTCCAGAGCTCTTCCAGAGTCAATCCAGAGCCCGTACGGAGTCCGTACGGAGTCAAAGCGGAGTCCGTACAGAGTCCCTACGGAGTCCCTCCGGACTTCCGGACTCAATTTAGAACCTTAAAACCATCATAAAAAATCTAGAAATATTACACATAATAGAGCTACTTCCCCTTTACATACCAAACTAATTTTCGTAGTCTGCGCAGCTCTAATTACCCTGTGAAAATTCATCAAAGTTAAGTAATTTTTGAAAATGTAAATATTTCTATAAAACTTTAAAATTCATTTAAAAATATAAGAAAAATAGTAAAAATTCTGGGGAAATTTCCCAAGGTTCTTGAGTGACTTGACTTGATACTTATAAATTTTTAGACCATAAAATTAAGTTTTCTCCGCAAAATAAATTGTATTTGTGTAGGCATTCGCTCGTGACCAATTTCTTCATGTTTTAAACTCCAATAAATTAAATAAAACCCTTTTATATATAAAAAAATAATAACGCCAATCTTGCACGCCGTAATAACTCCATTTACGTACTTAGGTGCCATACTAAACTTTAGGCTACCACACTACGTCCTTTTTTCAGGTGTTTTAAATTCTTAAAATGGCACCTTTTCAAGGCACTCCTCCTACGGGTGCTACTTTTAAGGCTCGTGCCAGAGGCAGGCCAACAACCACACTGCCTGTTTCCCGCACTCACTCCCTAGAGCCTCTTGACATTAGGGAACAGGGACACTCATTCCAATCTGTAGAAGACATCCCCCAGGATTTTGATGATTCTAGCGAGGAAAAAGAAGGAGAGGACACAATGCAAGAGGCACCATCTGCCCCTTCTACTCACCCTTCTGGTCAACTTTCTGAACCTGGACCATCTAATTCTCTGGAAGACTTCGTGAGACTTTTCATGAAAACCTTTTCAAATCCAACGTCTTTGGAGGGATCAGAATTCAAAACTTCTTCCATGAAATCTCCTTATAAATTCAATGGACAACATCCAGACAGATTGCGCCGCTTCTTGCAAACCTGCAAGCTCCTGTTCTATAACGACCCTCAAACCTTCAATAACAACCAATTGAAGGTTGTTTACACTTCTTCATTCCTAGCCAGAAAAGCAGAAAGGTAGTTCAAACCTTATCTTCTCATGCTCTCTTGGACAGAAACCCACTTACTCATTAATTACTGGGAAAAGTTTGAAGATCAACTTTTTACGTTGTTCGGTGACCCTAATGAAACTGACAATGCAGAAATTGAACTTGAATTCCTTTGCATGAGTGATAATGGTAAAGCCTCTGAATATATCTCGAACTTCAGAGCATTTCAAACTCGAGTAGGTTGGAATGATGCTGCCCTCAAGTATCAATGCAAAAAGGGGCTTCCTTCAAGGATTCTGGATCAATTAAATCTTCATGGTCAGAAGATGACTACTTTTACAGATTTAATGGATTGAACTCTCGAACTCGACGGCATTTACCAAGGACAACTACAACATTGTCGATACGCCAACAAATCTCAAGGCCTAAATTTTAAATAGGGACCTTCTTCACACCCGCGGACAACTCAATCCTCCTCAACACAATCCAAACCCAATAAGGGAAAGGACAAACCTCGACCAAAAAGCTCCACCCCAGGCGATATCAGTAAAGTACTGGATCCTAAAGGGGAACTTAAAGAAGTTGAGAGGAAGAGGCAAGCAGATAATGGGTTATGTATGTATTGTGGCGGTAAGCACAAGCTGGAAGATTGTGTAAAGTTGAAGGAAAGAGAAGGTACTAGTTCAAGGTCAAAAAAATAGTAGATATTTTACTTGTGTGCAAAGCAAACTATCTTATCTCTCCCAGTGCACAGAAACTCCATGTCTTAAGGACTGGAGTTGCCTTAAACTGCTTGAGATTCATTCTTTTCAAGGAGGATACCCTCTTCAGTTGTCTTATAGACTCTGGAGCTTCAATTTTTTTGTCAGTTTATCTTTTGCTGAGAAGTTAAAGCTGACATTCACAGATATTTATCGAACTCTAATTTTTTTGTCAAATCAGAGGAACCCAAATAATGGGTAAGTAAGAAAGTTTTATGGGTTTTCAACTCTCTGAATTTTTCACCCTTCAAGTAGGAATTATCAGTCTTGGACGCCCCAAGAATGGACAATACCATCCTTGCCATGACTTTTTAATGCATTGGAATCCTGAAATTGATTGGTCAGGGGGATTGATCACCCCACGCACTAAATATATCTCTGATTCTTCAATGCAGGTCAATAGGAAGTTAAACAACCCACCTGACAATGTCCTGCTAGAGTAAGAATCTCTGCCAGATGACTTGCCAGCATCTGATCTTTCTCTAAATGAGCAATTTTCTAACCCTTCTAGATTGATCACTTCACTTGAAGAGGATTTAAATTGCCTCGAAGTAATCAAATTATGCTCTCTCAATTCTGGTCTTTCCTCAACAGATTCTTCCAAAGATGATGAGGACAACCAAATCAATGTTGAAGCCATTAAATTGACTCTAACGGGTTTCTAACATGATTTCCTCAATGTTTTCTCAATCTGCAAGGCCGATATATTACCACCTCATGAACCCTATGACCATCAAATAGAGTTAATAGGTCCAGTACCTCAGGCAGGTCCTGTCTATTCTTTATTGAAAGACAAATCTCAAGTTCTTCGAGACTACATTTCAGAGAATGTAGCCAAAGGTTTCAACAGAGCCAGTAAATCTACAACTGGCTCCACTGTTCTTTTTGTAAAGAAAAAAGACGGTAGACTTAGATTTTCTGTTGACCATAGAAAGCTCAAGACAGTTACAAAGAAGAATGCATATCCAGTTCCTCCTATGTCATTGCTTCTTACCCTTTTTAATGGTGCTAATTTCTTTTCTAAAATTGATCTTAGAGGCGCTTATAATCTTATTTGCATTACGGAAGGTCATGAACCGCTGACTGCAATGGGCACTAGATTTGGAAGTTTTGAATATTTAGTAATGCCTTTTGGATTATGGAACACACCATCTACTTTTCAAACTATTGTTAATGAAATCTTTCGTGATTTTTTCAAACAATTTGTATTTGTCTACTTAGACAATATTTTAATTTTCTTGAAAACACTAGATGAACATATTCATCATTTTCGACTGGTTCTAAATTGCCTTCAAGGTCATGGTCTCTACGCCAAGCACAATAAATGTGAATTCCATCTTAAATCTATTTATTTTTTGGGGTTTATGTTGTCCACTGATGGTTTAGTCATGGACTTCAAAAAGGTCCAAAAAGTCCAGGGATGGCCTGAGCCCAAAACCGTTAAATCCCTCCAAGGATTTTTGGATTTTGCCAATTTCTATAGAAGATTTATTAAAGATTACTCTAAAACTATTTCCAATCTTACTTCTCTTCTTAGAAAAGATATTCCTTTTGTTTTTACTTCTACAGCACAAAAGGAATTCAAAGCATTGAAGACTGTGTTTATCACAGCTCCAATTCTTCAACACTTTGATCCTTCTGCTTTGACAATAGTCGAGACAGACGCTAGCAATTATGCTATTGCAGGGGTCATTTCTCAATTCAACCCTGAAACAAAATTGTTTCATCCTGTTGCTTTTGAGTCACACAAACTGATTACGGAAGAATTAAATTATGAAATTCATGACAAGGAGCTTTTAGCTATTATTCATTGTCTTAAAAAATGGAGCCCTTTTCTTCTCAGCCTAGATACTCATTTTGAAATCCTGACTGACCATAATGCTTTAAAATACTTTATGTCTTCCAAAGTGTTAACCAGGCGTCAAGCCAGGTGGGCTGAATTTCTGTCTGAATTTACTTTTTCTATTTCCTATCGTTCAGGTAAGAACTGCATTGTCCCAGATATCCTGTCACGCTGGGACGACATTTACCCACAGCGGGGGGACGCATTTGCTGACAAGAACCCAGAAAATGTGAAATCAATTTTTAACAAATCAATGTTAACCACTCATCAACTCAATTCAATGACAATTCAATCTTTTCAAAATCCCCTATCCAACATCCTTGAAGTTCAGTCAAAGGAGAATTATTGTTTAGGGATTAAAGACAAAATACTCTTGAAGCAAGGGGCCAAAAGATTTAGTATTGAATCAGGTCTATAATTTTTCGAAGGTAGAGTAGTCATACCCAACAATAATGAAATAAAATTATGGATTTTTAATAGTTGGCATGATTCTCCATTAGCTGGTCATTTTGGGGTTGATAAAACCTACCAGTTAATAGCAAGGGATTCCTTCTTGCCAGGAATTACCAGAGAAATCAAGGCCTATATAAGATCTTGTTACAAGTGTAATAAGAATAAGGCTCCCCGTCACTGGAAGCAGGGTTGCTTCAACCACTTCCTATTCCCTCTAAACCTTGGGAATATTTATCGATGGATTTTAGTTCTCAACTTCCTCTTTCTAATAATTTTGATGCTATATTAGTAATAGTAGATAGATTTTCAAAGATGTCTATTTTCATTAAAAGCACTACTACTGCTACAGCAGAAGATTTGTCAAAATTGTTTCTAGAATATGTATTTTCCAAACATGGCCTACCTAATGATATTATTTCAGATAGAGGCTCATGGTTTATTATCCACATTGTGGACTTAATTGTTTCAATAACTCAATATCACGAGGAATCTCTTCATGGCCTATCATCCTGAAACCAATGGGCAAACGGAAAGGGTCAACCAAATCCTCAAACAATACCTTCAAATGTATGTCAGTTACCAACAAGAAGATTGCACCACATGGTTACCAATGTCTGAATTTGCTTATAATAACTTGACTCATTCTTTGACACGACAGTCTCCTTTCAAAACTGTTTATGGAAGACATCCTCAATTCAACTCAATCCATGTAAGAACTAGTCATCCTGTGGAAGATTATCTTCGAATCATAACATGACTCCAAGAAGAACTTAAAGAAAAATTTGAATTAGTGATTCAAAGGTACAAGGAACAGGCCAACAAATATTGACAATCTGCTCCTTCCTTTAAACCAGGCAACAAAGTATGGCTCAATGCACAAAACATTTGAACAACTTTACCATCAAAGAAACTGGCCAAAAGGCGCTTGGGACCATTCGAAATTGACTCTGAAGTCTCTAAAACTGAATTATGAATCAAACTACCTCCTAAATGACAGGCTATTCACCCTGTTTTCCACATATCTCTCCTGGAACTGGCTCGAGAAACATACCCGGGCAGGAACCAACCTCTTCCAGAACCGGTCGACGTAGAGGACCATCTAGAGTGGGAAGTAAGCCCTATCCTTGATTCAAGAATGCGCAAGGGGAAAAATCAGTACCTTGTAGAATTGGAAGGCTTCCTCGATGACTCAGTCAAAACATCCTGGGAACCAGCCGTCAATGTTTCTAATTCCCCTGAACTCCTAAAATCTTTTCATCTTAAATATCCTTTAAAACCAAAACCTTAGAACTCTCTTTTATTTTTCTTTTCTCTACTCTTCTCTTTTTTTCTTTCTCTTTTCTTTTCTCTTGTTAGAAATCCTAAAACTTCTTCTCTTCTAAAAATCCTTCCTCTGTTTTCTCTTTTTCTTTCGTCTTTTCAAAAGCTTTCTCAAGCTTCTTTAAAAAAATAAATAAATTAAATTAAATCAAATCAAATTGAATTAAAAGTTAAAATTAAAAATAAAATAAAAATAATAAAAATAAAATCTTTAAATTCATTAAAATAAAATCTTAAAAATCAATAATTCTTTTAATTTTTTTTCTTTTTCTCCATTCAAACTTTTCTTCTTTTCCCTAATATCTTTTCTTAGAACTATCAAAATTTTTCACAAACTCAATACGACAATCTTTCTCAAACTTCACTTCAAATCTCTCTTGTAAAATTCTTTGAAGAAATTACTTCTTTCTTTGAAATTCTTTTTTTTCAAAAATATTTTTTCTTGCTTTTCAAATAACCAAAATTCCTCAAAAACTTCAATAAATAAACTTTCACAAATAACAAATTTTTCTCTCATTAAATTTTCATTTCAAAAGAAATTATTTCAATCAACTATTTTTTTTCTTACTTAAATTTTTCTTTTCAAAACTTAAACTAAAATTTCCTCAGTTAAACATTCTTTCTTTTCTTCTTTCAGAATTTAAAACAAAATTTTATTCAAATTTTTTGCTTTTTTCTTTTTTTCTTTTTCTTTCTCAAAATCTTTTAAAATATATATTAAAATTTCAATTAAAACAAAAAAATAAAATAAATAAATAAATACATGAATTGCTTTCTACTTTTCTCCTTTTCTCTTTCTTTCTTTTTTCTCTTTCCATTTCAAATTTTCTCCTGTATTTTCTCCCAAATGTCACACAACATGTGATACTTGAGGCAAAATAAGCTCATAAAATCAAAAATACAGAGGTCTAAATCCATACTCGAAGTGCAGAAAGCAATTCTACATAGCAACTGCGACTTTCCTTTTTGTACTCACTATTCAACCGCGCTAGTCTAAACTCCAAATCTAAATTAGTCAATCTCTCAATAGTGTGTGTTAGTATTTTCCTCAATAAGCGACGCACAGCGCAATGATCAATGTAATAGTCCGCTTAAAGGTTTATTAAGTATTTGTGGATTATTAAAAGGGGTAGTGAGCATGGACAGAATGGTTAGTGGAGGATTAAAGGGTTGACGGATGTTAGTGAGGAGGGTCCAGGTGTAATAGGTGTATTTTTTAATGGTCTGTGGTGTGCGGAATAGTGAATGGGTATGAGGTCAATGCGAGGAGGAGTAAAGAGTATAAAAGGGGTTGGGTTTTGGTTTGAAATTCTTTAGAATTAAATTATAAAATGTATATATAGTAAATAGTGGTAAAGCCCCAGGTTAAATCATTATTATTGTATCTTTCCTTGTTTTCTAAGTAATCATTTCTCAATCTTAAATCTTTGATCATTGAGTTTACAACCCTCTGGGGGATCTTAAGAATATTAATATTACCCTTAAATTATATTAGAATCCTTCTTGAAAATATCTCGAAGCAGTTGCTCTTCCTTCTAGTCATCTTTGAATCACTTCCTTGAACATTTCCTCTGTGCCTTGAAGAAGTTTCTAAACTCCTCCCTCCATCTCACTTCCAGGAACACCCTTGACCTTGTGCGTAGGTTTTCCAGTGACAACAACCCAATTTCTTCATTTTTTCCAATACCACCCTTATTTCCTTACTGCATTTCTCAAATACCTCCTCCTCTCCTACCAGTACCACTTCTCCAATCTCCAGTAATTCTTCTGCCACATTGAAGGAGGCGGCATCAACAATCTTGTTGATCTCACCACTTAAATCTTCAATGAATCAAGCTCGTCGACCCTGCTGAGTTTTCTTTGACCATACCTGGTCAAGAGTTTCCTCATTGATCTCCCTCAAATCAATCACTGGTTGATTTTTCTCAACTGGCAGCAATGGGGCAGCTTCTACAATTGGAGCTTCCGCAATGAAATCTGAATTCTAAAAACATACGGTAATCAGTAACAAAATTTTTGAAATAAAAGAAAAGCAGACTTACTTTGAAAAATGGGTCAGCCTGTAAAAATAACTTTGGGGTGACCTCCACTGTCACTTCCTTCTCCTCTTCATCATCTTCAATGACCATCTTCCACTTCTTTGGCATCCGCCTCAAGATGGGGACTTCATTCTCATCCTCTTCAACCAATTCATCTACCTCCTCTTCCACCCCTTGTCTTTTACCTGTGGCTTGGGTTACCAAGGCTGCCACGGTATCCTCAACCTCTTTCATCAACCAATTGTCCCAGATGTCTTCGACCACCTCTTTGGTCTTTGGGATTACCCAGTATTTAGTTTTTGTAAACCATTGTTCGATGTTCCCGTTTTTTGATAGGGCATCACATGTCACCCATCTCCATAGGCAAAACTCGCATTTCTGACAAAGACCTCGTGTAGCCGTGCTTTCGACGCAAAAATATTCCATTGACTCACAGGCCGTGCAGGCTTGGAAGTATTTTCAGGTAACCATTCCACCATTTGCTTTGGGGTGTGGAGGCGTGGGAGTTGGGGTAGGATAAGTTGACATAAATAAATAGAAAATAATTAAAAAGAAGAGTTGAGAGAAAGTAGTGTGGGAAAAATATGTTTCACACTTAATGGAGCTTGAGTTTTATACCCGGACATCTGTCAGGCGCCATGTGACACTCGAGGCAAAATCAGCTCATTAAATCAATAATATAGAGGTCTAAATCCATACTCGAAGCGCAGAAAACAATTCTACCTAGCAACTGCGACTTTTTTTTGTGTACTCACTATTCAACTGCGCTAGTCTAAATTTTAAATCTAAATTAGTCAATCTCTCAATAGTGTGTTTTAGTCTTTTCCTCAATAAGCAACACACAGCACAATAGTTAATGTAATAGGCAGCTAAAAGGTTTATTAAGTATCTGTGGGTGCATTGACGGGATGGTTAGTGGAGGATTAAAGGGTTAACAGATGTTAGTGAGGAGGGTACATGTGTAATGGTGTATTTTTTGTAGGTCTGTGGAGTGCGGAAAGATGAATAGGTATTAGGTCAATGCAAGGAGGGGTTGGATTGTGGTTTGATACTTCTTTAAAATTAAATTATAAAGTGTATATATAGTTAATAGTGGTAAAGCTTCAGGTTAAATAATTATTATTGTATCTTTCCTTATTTTTTCTCAGTAATCATTTATAAATCGTAAATCTTTGATTATTGAGTTTCCAACCCTTTGTGAGATCTTAAGAATATTAATATTACCTTTAGAATATATTAGAATTCTTATCGAACATATCTCAAAGAAGTAGCTCTTTCTTCGAATCACTTCCTCAAAAATTTCCTCTGTGCTTCAAAGAAGTTTCTAAACTACCCCCTCCATCTCACTTCCAGTAACACCCTTGACCTTGTTCATAGGTTGTCCTGTGACAGGTTGTACCCTTTGATATTGTTTTGTTGGATTTTGAAGATGATACCTGGGGTCAGATTGGGTTTTTTTATTAGGGTTGAATATCTGTTAATCTTAGAGAGGCCAGATATTTGTGATGATGATAAATGGGTGGCAATAAAGAAGAATAGTCCTGGCTTTTATGTGTCAGAAAGGAGGTTGATGAGAAGGAGACATCCAAATCCTCAAGTGGTGGAAACTCAGAAGAAGGGTCAAGAACTGGTTTGGAAGTCTTTGCATGAAGACCTTGGTCATAGAGGCTTTGGGAAGACTTTTAGAAGAGTAGCAGATAGATTTTGGTGGCCAGGTATGAAGTGACCGTGCAGGGTTGGGCTCAATCTTGTGAAGAATGTCAAAGAAGAAGTCACTTGAAACCTAAAGAGGTTTGCCGTGCTACTGGTGAAACAACTGTGTTTGGAAGAGTCAGTTTGGATGCTGTCCATATCAAAGAGGGCAGGTAAAAATACTTTATTGTTGCTAGGGATGATTTGTCTGGTTGGGTTGGGGCAGTGCCTCTGGTTAATTTGACTTCCAAAAATGTGGCAGAATATTTGAAGAAAGAATGGGTATTTATGTATGGGTTGATGAATTTGGTGACTGTTGATGGTGGGCCAGAGTTTGGAGCTGAATTTAAAGAAGCTGTGGCAAGTATTGGTTCTAAAGTCAGAGTGGCTACACCTTATTATCCTGAAGCCAAAGGAATGGTTGAAAGAGGCCATCAAGTTATCAAAAATGCTTTGGTGAAAATGTGTGGAGAGAGTGCTGAAAAATGGAGGCATTATTTACCCTTGGTGATATTTGCGGATAGGGTCACTGTGAAACGGACAACTGGCTATTCCCCTTATGAATTAATTTTTGGGCAGATAGCTGTTCTACTGGTGGATTTGGAAGCTGTCTCTTATCTTGGAATTGATTGAGATGATATATGCTCAACAGAAGATTTTCTCTGTGCCAGGATGCAACAGTTGGAGTGTAGATAGGAATGTCAAGAGATGGTATGGTAAGGTAAACTCTTACAGTCGCCTTGCTGTAAGCAGAATCCGGAGGAGATATGTGGATTTAGTGGAAAACCCCGTCCTTCCAATAAAAATAACAAAATGGGAATTCTAAATCATTAAGCTAACCAATCTACTTGGATCTGATTGATGAAAATAATGAAACTCTAAAATAATTAACGCTTATTGAGATTTAAAGAAAGTGGCTGTTGAGAAAGAAATACTGATTACAACTATTAAGGTGTACCAGTGAAAGATCTGTAAAGATTGAATTTTATGTTTTTATAATGATTTGAATTTTTATGAGACAGCAATAATCAAGTCCCAGCGACGAAGACCTTTCTAAAGATACCCTGTTTGAAGTGTTATTTTAATTGTTGAGTAGTATTTCTAAAATGTTTTATATAAAAATATAAATTTATAAGGGTATTACAAATTTATTTAATTTGTTGAGTAATAAAAAATGAGACCGTGGTGGTTAAAGATTAAGCTGTATGATGTATCCCCCACTCTCAATTTCGAGTTTGAGAAGCGCTTAAGTATTCCTAGTCACGTGCCTAAGTTTTCCCCTCCAGAGCTCTTCCAGAGTCAATCCGGAGCCCGTACGGAGTCAAAGCGGAGTCCGTACGGAGTCCGTACGGAGTCAAAGCGGAGTCCGTACGGAGTCCGTATGGAGTCCATCTGGACTTCCAGACTCAATTAGAACCTTAAAACTATAATAAAAAATCTAGAAAAATTACACATAATAGAGCTACTTCCCCTTTACATACCAAACTAATTTTCGTAGTGTGCGCAGCTCTAATTACCCCGTGAAAATTCATCAAAGTTAAGTAATTTTTGAAAACATAAATATTTCTATAAAACTTTAAAATTCATTAAAAAATATAAGAAAAATAGTAAAAATTCTGGGAAAATTTCCCAAGGTTCTTGAGTGACTTGACTTGATACTTATAAATTTTTCAGACCGTAAAATAAATTGTATTTGTGTAGGCATTTGCTCGTGACCAATTTCTTCATATTTTAAACTCAAATAAATTAAATAAAACCCTTTTATATATAAAAAAAATAACGCCAATCTTGCACGCCGTAATAACTCCATTTACATATTTAGGTGCCGTACTAAACTTTAGGCTACCACATCCTCCCTCCAATCGAGAATGTCCCCATTCTTATAACTTTGCATAAGTGGTTGAGCAATTCCAAAAGAATTATCTTTTCTAATAAAATAATTTGATAAATTTGTTTTAGCTGGTCTTCTTTTAAATCTTTATAATAAAAACGTTCTTTCTTCTTCTCTGGCTTGATATAACATAAAATAATATAAATCTTGTGATGATTCCACTACTGAGAGCAAGGTTCGAATCCCTTCAGACTCCCATATACCAGTCTTCCTTCTTGTCACAGCATTGAGAGAGTGGATCTTCCTATGAGCCAAATACTCCTGATTCCAACCTCATAGGGCCCCCCACTGAGCTGAATTCTATGATTCCAATCTCGCCATAAGGTCCTCCAAGCTTCACACCAAAAAAAATGGCCTAACTATGAGGCACTAAAAAAAATCATTCCCTAAAATCCAACTACCATCCTAACTTCTGATTCCTTCATCACAATTTTCAAACTTCGCTATACAGCAAACCCATAAAATACTTTTGCCAGGCTTCCAATAATAATTTTAACTTTAGACCATGTTAAAGCGCCACAAATTTCACCTAATTACTCATTATGCTTTCCTTAGCATCATCACCACCTAAAATTTTAACCTCCTAAAGCTTATCAGCACCCAATTTCAGAAATAATTGAATAACCAGTTTAGAGTCTTAGTGGACAGTGATAAATTAAAAGATTGAATTGAGTTATCCAAACAAGATTGACATTCCAATTTAAAGTCTTGGTAGACCAAACATATAATCGATTGCCAGTTTATGGTCTTGGTGGACCAAAGATCGTTTAGGTGCATAAATGACTTGATAAATTCCTAAGTAAGGCCTAGGCTTGACCAAAGATTGAATAAATTTGATAATCCAGTTTAATGTCATAGTGGACCAAACATTTGATTGACAAGTAATCCAGTATAAGGCCATAGTGGACCAATGAATGTTGAATTATCCTGCAGATATTAATTTTCCAGTTTAAAGTCATAGTGGACTAAACAATGAATGAACTACCAGTTTAAAGTCATGGTGGACCAAACATTTGATCGATAAGAAATCCAGTTTAAGGTCATGGTGGACCCAACAGCTTGATAATAGTCCAGTTTAGGGTCTTGGTGGACCTAACATTTGATTTATATAAAAAAAATCCATCTCCGAAAATATCCATAAAATCTTAATCATCCTTGAAATTCAGTTTAAAGTCTTGAAGAACTAACAGCTCCAATATAAAATCTTTAATGACAGTCTTGAAAATTAGCCAGTTTAAAGTCTTGGAGGACTAACAGATCCAAAATACATGTAAAAAACCTTAAAGAACGTCTTGAAGAGTAGCCAGTTTAAATTCTTGGAGGACTAACAGCTGTCTTGAAGTAAAATCCCATAGGTATTGAGTTCCCCTAGACCCTGTTTCCTGTCTAAACTAAATGAATAAAACTAAAAAGAATGAAGACTGAAAAATAAAACTGAGAAATATAATAATAATTTTGATTTAATTAATTAATTAATTAATTTTTATTTTTTTTATTTTTTTATTATTTTTTTATTTTATTTTTATTTTTTTATTTTTTTTATTATTTTATTTTTTTATTTATTTTATTTTTATTTAATTTAATTTAATTTTTATTTATTTTTTTTAATTTAAATTTGTTTGTTTTTTTATTTTTTTATATTTTATTTTTATTTTTTATTTTTATTTTATTTTTATTTTATTTTTATTTATTTTTAATTTTAATTTTGTTTTTAATTTAAAATAAAAGATTTTAGAAAAGATAGTTTTTGAAATAAAAGTTAAAATTTAATTTTTGAAGAAAGATAAATGAATGTGAAAAGAAAGATAAAAAAAGTAATAATAATAATAAAATTTCAAAATAAAATTTTTAAAAGATGCCCCCCGGCCATTTGATGAGCCGTACCCTCGACATCATACCCACATCCAAGTGCAACTTGATGTGGTTACACAATTTTGAGAAATTGAAAAGAAAAGAAAATAAATGAAAGTTTTTAGAAGATAATTTTTATAATGATGATCACTGGGTGGGCTCCCTCCAATTTATAAAAATGATTAGAGACCACCAGTGAGCATCACCTTTACAATAATTCATAATATATATTAAAGAAAAGAAATCACAATCTAACATAAAAGAATAAAAAAAATAAAATAAAATAAAATAAAATAAAATCTTGAATCCGGCGTTGAGAGCGGTGTCTCTTGATTCGTTCCAGTTTATAGTCTTAGTGGACTTCCTATAATTAAAAGACAAAGCCAGGATTCAACTAGAAACAGGGAAAATTTTGGAAACGAACATTATGGGGTAATTGTGTATAGAGCAGCCAGCCCATCATTTACCCCCACACTTGCCAATATTAAATTAAGAAGGTTCCCCTGTGAACACTTCTTCCAATAAATTTTTAAAAAAAATTTCCAACACTATCTTCACCCATATTTTAAGAATTTTAAATTTTGAAAATTTCAAAGAAGGTCTTCTTGCATTTCGTTATGTTTCATCACAGTTTTGTCGCCCATATGCAGTTTAACGATAGTAAAGTATTTTTGATAAAAATAAGAAGATATTTTATACTCGTTGCGGAGGAATCCATAAAATTTCGTAGATATCATAGTTTATCCTCATTGCGGAGGTATAAATTTAATAAAAGTCATTAAAATTGTAGTTTATCCTCATTTCGGAGTTAGACTTCGGCACTCCTGGTGCCTCTAGGATAGAACCGTTTCACTTGATCGGCTGCTACCCTCTTCTTTAATACTACTCCATCCAACTCTTCTAGCACATATGAACCGCCGGAAACTTGCTCCTTGATTTTATACGGTCCATTCCACCTATCTGCAAACATCTTTCCCCACTGGCTTTCCAAACTCCTATCATACACCAGGACCATATCTCCTGGGTTCAAAGGTTTCCTTAATCGATGTGCCAACCGCTCATCCCAATATCTAACTGATTGATTTCGGATCTTCATCATCCGCGAATATGCCTTTTCTAAATATTCTTCTTTCTTTTCTAGCTGCATCATTCTTGCACACAATAATTCTTCAGTAGTTTTGACCGTGTCCCAGTCAACTCCAAGATATGATTCAGCTTCTAAATCAACCGTTAAAACTGCTTTCTGTCCAAAAACAAGTTCATAAGGTAAAAATCCGGTTGTCCTTTTGGCAGTGATTCGATCAGCAAATAAAACTAAAGGTAAATAGTGCCTCCACTTTTTGGCACTTGTCCCACACATTTTAACTAAAGCATCCTTGATAACTTGATGCCCTCTTTCCACCATGCCTTCAGCTTCAGGATAATATGGGGTTGCTACCCTAACCTTTGATCCAACTTTCAATACGGCCTCTTTAAACTCTGTCCCAAATTCAGGACCTCCATCTACCGTTACCAATTTCATCACTCCATACCTATATACCCAATTATTCAAAAAAAATTCTGCCACATTTTTGGCAGTTAAATTAATAAGAGGCGCTGCCTCTACCCAACCAGATAAATCATCTCTGGCCACAATTAAATATTTATACTGTCCCTCTTTTATATGAACGGCATCTAAACTAACTCTTCCAAAGAGCGTATATTCACCGGTCGCGCGTCCAGGTTCTTTTGGCCTTAAATAACTTTGTCTTTAACATTCTTCGCATGACTGAACCCACTTTTTAACAGCCATCTTCATGCCAGGCCACCAGAATCGATCAGAAATTCTTCTAAACGTTTCTCCAATGCCTCTATGCCCGAGATCTTCATGCAGTGATTTCAAAACTAATTCTTGCCCCTTCTGTTGAGTTATAACTACTTGAGGATTTGGATACCTTCTCCTCATTAAACGTCAACCAGATAAGTAAAACGTAGATGACTTCCTCTTGATAGCCACCCATTCATCGTCTTCACAATCTTCTGGCCTCTCTAAAGTCAACAAATATTTGACTAACAAAAAATAAAAACCAGTATGACCCCAGACTTCATCTTGAAAATTGATTAATATAACATCAATAGGGACTTCTCTATCACCAATATCACCTGCACATGAATGAGCCAATAATCGTTGACCCCTAAATAAATCTTTAATCGAGCTATGTCGACGTTTTTCTTCTGAACCTTTGGATCCTTCGAAAACCGTATTTGAAAATACCTCTTTCTCTTTATCCACCCTTTTATTTAAATTCTCTAATTCTCCAACATATACACCATTCCTTAATTTACTACTATCCCACACTACCAATCCATCTTCCTCTACATACACCACATCTTCTTCTACCTCCTTTCTACCGAATTTATCTACACCTTTTCCAACACCTTTATTAACATAAAAACTATTTTCCAGTTTATCCTCTTGGTGGAGGTCATCATCATCATAATCTAAACACAATAGTCCTGCCAGTTTAGCCTCATGGGGGAGGTATGGAAAGTCTTCAGCTCCTTTAGTGCTGGCTTTGATAATAGGTATATCTTCATTGAACTCCTCTGAGTCTGAATCGTCTTCAGTGGGTGGTCTCCTTGATAAACCATCTGGCATAGTAAAAGTCTTGCCAGGCTTATGAACTAAATCAAACAAAAAATGTTGAATAAAAGCTACCCATCTCGTCATGGGTGCGTTCGGTAAACTTGGGGAATTAATCATCTGGATTAACGATTTTGCATCCACTTGCAACTCAAAATGTTGCCCCCACAAAATATGCTGAAGTTTTTTCAGTATTTTCGCCACACCACATAATTCCAATTTTGGTTGAGAATATCTTGATTTGACCTCAGTAAATACTACAGATTCATACCTAACTGGCCTGATGTAACCAGCTTTATCCATCTGAGACAGAACCGCCCCAGCTGCAACCTGACTTGAATCAACTGCTAAATAAATTCTACCAGCATCTTTTCCATAATCCAACTTGTGCAGGACTAAATCCTTCCCCACAACCTCCTTCTCACACTCTTCATCCCACTCCCAGTCTGCATCCTTTCTCGTTAACCGTCTCAATGGAGCTGCCAATGAAGAAAAGTCCTTGATAAACATTCTAACATATACACAAACGCCTAAAAACCCTCTAACCTCGGTCGTATTCTTGGGTCTTGGCCAGGACTTAATTTTGTTAACTTTCTTCTTGGACATAATCCTACCCTCTCTACATACCACATGGCCTAATATTTCTAAGGCTGGCACACAACAGGAAAATTTTGAACCTGAAATAGTTAAACCAGCCTCTTCAATTCGAAACAAGATTCTTTCAAATGTAATTGCAAACTCCCAAATGAATTTGCGTATCCCGGGATTCTCTTCCAACACCTGGTAATCATAGTCGGTTGTTGGTCCCTTAATTCCTCCATCATCTATAAAGATTCCAGCATATTGTGGAATTTTGTCTTGAAGGATCCAAGCCATCTGAGCTTGATAAACTGCAACCAAATTTGTTGCTCCTTGTGGTAATCTTGTTAACTGTAAACGTGCTAGTGGTGTATCGAATTTAGTGAGAGGCCTTGAGTCCGGATGTAACTCTCTCTCATCATATCCTCCCATAATATCTCCCAAACCATAACACACTCTCCCTGCAAACGCTTCAACAAACTCCTCAGCACTAGGCGGTATCCCAGCATCCTTTATTGTAACCCTATTTAATTCCCTAAGATCATGAACAACTCTAAGCTTGCCATTCAGTTTCTTGATACAAAATACCGGACTAGAATAACTTGACGTTGATTGCTCATACAGTCCAGTGCGTATCCATTCTCTGACAACTTCGGTATAAGCTTCTTTCAATGCAGCCGGAATAGGAATCGGTTTCTGCTGCCACGGTTCATGACATACCACAGGAATCTTGTAAGGCTCCCCATAGGAATGCTTCAACACACCCCTCTCCTCTTCTACAAAAGCAATGGCCTTCTCTCGCTTGACCATCACATCCAACAACAACTTCTTCTCTTCTCCAGACAACCAACCATCAGGTCCAAAATTAACAACACCCAGTCTCTCAAAAGTGATTCTTGACGTCTCAGAAAATTCAGGCGGATTCTTTACCAAGGGACTTTCATAAGGATCTCTTGATAACCTTGGTCTTCTCAAAGGTGGATTTAATTCAGCAGGTAGCGGTTCATTAATAGGTCGAACTTTATTTGCTACTTTCTTATATTTGGCTGCGTCCACATCTAAATTAACTTGAGGTAAAACATTTTCTTTTGTATCGCCATTAAAACTTTCATCAAATGAATCTTCTTCATCGCCAGAATCAGAATAAGAAAAATTAGAAAAATATTTTATTTCATTTTTAAATTTTACCCTTTTCTCCTTTCCCTCGTCTAATTTATAAATAGATTTTCCAACACCTTTGCTTCCCTTATCCAACAGTAAATCACCCGTAAAGAAAGTTGGCAGTTTAACCTCTTGCTGGAGGACCGGAATTGAATTTTCACAAAAATTATTTTTTTGAGTTTTAATTATACTGAGATTTTTAATCGGATTTAGATAAGATTTTCGCAGTTTACCCTCTTGCTGGAGGTCCGGAATTGAATTTTCACAAAAATTATTTTTTTGTGTTTTAATTATACTGAGATTTTTTATCGGATTTTGATGTGATATTTGCAGTTTACCCTCTTGCTGGAGGTCCATAATAGAAGGAGATACTTGCAGTTTAACCTCTTGCTGGAGGTCCGGAATAACATTTTCACAAAAATTATTTTTTTGTGTTTTAATTATACTAAGATTTTTAATCGTATTTTGATGTGATATTTGCAGTTTACCCTCTTGCTGGAGGTCATAAAACATACCCTTCCAATTTTTATCCAACCTAATTTGGCGGCCCATTTTGCCTTTTTCACCGTTTTTAAATTTAATAGAAAACCCGGGTAAATCCAATAAACAAATAGAAAAGTCCATAACGTATTTGCACTCCAAAGTAATATTAACAGAAAATAATTGAGAATCCACTTGAATTATCTCCAAGTGAGCTGACCTATTGCAATCCGGGATCTCATCCTGAGGAGAGATTACAACATTAGAGTGATCAGCCCCTGCTACCCCAAAAAATGAGGGCATCCATAATAATTTGAATCCTGAATAAATTGAAGGCATAACGATAAAAGAAAATTTCAGCCCAGTTTAGGTAGTTTATCCTCATTTCGGAGGAATTAAATTCTTGATATCCCCTGGAGATAATCCATAATTTTGCCCCAAGGGCTTATCCACCGATTACATAAAACCCAAAAATAAATTCCCAGAATTTGTCCTATAAAAGGACATAAAAAATAAACTACCTTTTTCCAAAATATGAGTGCATCCACTTTATGCACCCTATTGTCCAATGGCACTACACTCTTTTTTAGTGCAGTAAAAGCCATATCCTCCATAAAAATCTCTTCCTGAGATTGAAGCAAATCCACCATACATATACCAGATTCATAAACCATATCCACATCTGAATTGCAGACAGTCTCCGCTTTTGAAGACAAAACCTGAGGTAAATATTCCTCTAAATCAAATTCCAAATTATCCAAAACAAAATTATCCCCAACATCCAAATTTTCTTCATCAGTGACAATAATATCTTCATCTTCAGAAACCTCTTCTTTCCTAACAGAAGATTCAACAAAAATAATATCTTCAGGCTGGACAAAATCTTCAGGAATGGCTGAATCCAAAATTTCATCAGTAACTAGTTCTTTTACACCATCCTCTTCTATCTCTTGAGTGACCTCAGTGTCTTCTCCAGAGTCCAAATCAACAGAATTATGAGTATCCAGATGTTCTAAAATAGCCTTCTTTAGCACCTCCATACCAGGAATCCTAGTTTCTCCATCTGGGCAATCCTTCATTAAATTCGCATTAATAAGCACCATCAAAACATCTTTCTTAACCTTTTCCCCCATAGCATCCCAAAAAACATACTTTGATGCATTATCATGAAATAAAATTTCATACTCCAACAAATAATCCAGAACCACCTGAAATTAAACCATAAACTGATGATACTGATGCAGAGATGTTACACCACCTTTTGATTCCCATTTCCTAGATATATCCTTTATATCCTCCAATGAATAAACTTTTGGCCACCTTTTTTCCATTTCCATCTTGAGCTTTCTCCAATCTTGATCTTTATAACCATCCATAGAAATAACCTCCTTTTCCACCTCTCTGTCCAAAATAAAGAACCTAATCTGCTTCACCATATCCAAAGGTAAAGCCCCATCAATCGCAGCTGCAGTTTCATACCTATGTAAAAATCCTTCTAAATCATCTCCAGAAAACTTGGGCCCAACCCAAGATACAATCCTTACTGATGCCCTAACATGTACACCAGCAGCCAACATAGCAGTTCCACTAGTAGAAGACATCCCAAAACATAAGAAAAGCGTTAACAACCGTTAAAATAACAAGCCTCTTGCAGGCCAATAACAAAAATCCAATTAGAGTTTCAGAGAATAAGCCTCTTGCAGGCTAAGAACGTTCTTGATCCAAGTAAGTCTTTAAAGAAAGCTAGAGAAATTGAACCCCATGTTGGGCACCAACTATGGTAAGGTAAACTCTTACAGTCGCCTTGCTGTAAGCAGAATCCGGAGGAGATATGTGGATTTAGTGGAAAACCCCGTCCTTCCAATAAAAATAACAAAATGGGAATTCTAAATCACTAAGCTAACCAATCTACTTGGATCTGATTGATGAAAATAATGAAACTCTAAAATAATTAACGCTTATTGAGATTTAAAGAAAGTGGCTGTTGAGAAAGAAATACTGATTACAACAATTAAGGTGTACCAGTGAAAGATCTGTAAAGATTGACTTTTATGTTTTTATTATAATTTGAATTTTTATGAGACAGCAATAATCAAGTCCCAGAGACAAAGACCTTTCTAAAGATACCCTGTTTGAAGTGTTATTTTAATTGTTGAGTAGCATTTCTAAAATGTTTTATATAAAAATATAAAGTTATAAGGGTATTACAAATTTATTTAATTTGTTGAGTAATAAAAAATGAGACCGTGGTGGTTAAAGATTAAGCTGTATCCCCCACTCTCAATTTCGAGTTTGAGAAGCACTTAACTATTCCTAGTCACGTGCCTAAGTTTTCCCCTCCAGAGCTCTTCCAGAGTCAATCCGGAGCCCGTACGGAGTCCGTACGGAGCCGGAACGGAGTCCGTACAGAGTCCGTCCGGACTTCCAGACTCAATTAGAACCTTAAAACTATAACAAAAAATCTAGAAAAATTACAAATAATAGAGCTACTTCCCCTTTACATACCTAACTAATTTTCGTAGTCTGCGCAGCTCTAATTACCCCGTGAAAATTCATCAAAGTTAAGTAATTTTTGAAAACATAAATATTTCTATAAAACTTTAAAATTCATTAAAAAATATAAGAAAAATAGTAAAAATTCTGGGAAAATTTCCCAAGGTTCTTGAGTGACTTGACTTGATACTTATAAATTTTTCAGACCGTAAAAATAAGTTTTCTCCGTAAAATAAATTGTATTTGTGTAGGCATTTGCTCGTGACCAATTTCTTCATATTTTAAACTCAAATAAATTAAATAAAACCCTTTTATATATAAAAAAATAATAACGCCAATCTTGCACGCTGTAATAACTCCATTTACATATTTAGGTGCCGTACTAAACTTTAGGCTACCACAACGGCATACTCTAGAATGATGAAGATAAGAAATCATTCAGTCAGATACTGGGACAAGAAGTTGGCTCATAGACTCAGGAATCCCTTGAAACCTGTTTGTTTTGTTTTAGTGTATAATAGAAGTTTGGAGAGTCAGTGGGGAAAGATATTTGCTGACAGATGGAATGGACCTTACAGAGTCAGATCTCAGGTTTCTGGAGGCTCTTATGTTTTGGAATAGTTAGATGGCGCATTTTTAAAGAAGAGAGTGGCTGCAGATCAGATGAAGAGATTTTATCCTAGAGGCACAAAAAGTGAAGAAGATTGACTCCACAATGAGGATAAACAATGGACCATTCTTTAATTTTGGATTTTGGTGATGCTGTGCATCTGTTTTGTTGGATTCTTTTTGTTATAAGGTACCCATGGGTGGCGCTTCTAGATTTTATTTTGGCAAGTGTGTGAGTGACTGATGGGCTAGCTGCTCCATCAAAAGCTACCCCAGATTGTCTGTTTCCAACCCCTTCTCTTAATTTGGTTGAACCCTAGTATTATTTTTTCTTCACAGGTTTTAGTCCTCTATGACTTTAAACTGGAAATTCTTTTGGTCTTCAAGTGCTGGTCTCTTCACGCTTATTGGTTTTGGTTTAAATTGTTGAATTTTGTGTTTTGTTAGAAGTACCCAGGGGGGCTTCTAGATTTTATTTTGGCAAGTGTGGGGTTACCTGATGAGCTGGCTGCTGTGTAGAACAGTTACTTCAGAATGTCTTTTTCAAGTATTTTTGTTTGTCCTAGTTGAATCCTAGTTCTGGTTTTTGTTTTTCAGGTTTAAAGTCAACTATGACTTTAAACTGGCTTACTGGCTTGGGACAGGCTTCTTTCGTCTATTTTGTTTATTGGGGGATCACCGGTGGTCTCCCATCATTTTTACTTATTGGAGGAAGCCCACCCAGTGATCATTTCCTTGGACTGGACTTTCTATGGTAAAGGATTTTTTTTCTTTTACTTTTCTTTAATTTTTGTGTCTATGGTTGTGTTAAATAGTAGTTTTAGATTATTTTCTTTTTTATGATTTTTTTTCTTTTAATTTTTTATGGGAGTTATTAGGATATAAAAAGGGAAAAATCACAAAATTATATTATATGGTGTTACCACATCAGGGTCACCTGGATGTGGGCAAGAATTGGTTGGGAAAGGCTCATCAATTGGCCAGGAAATGCTATTTTCTTTCTTTTTTTTTCTTTTTTATTTTCTCAATTTCTATTTATTTCATCTTTATTTCAATTCATTTAAAATTTATTTAACAGTGTATCCATATCAAGGTGCACTTTGATGTGGGTAAGGTATCAGGAGATCAGCTCATCAATTGGCTGGGGGATACCATTGGTGACTATTATTTGTCTCATGTTATTATTATTATTCATTTCATTTTAATTTTTCAACTCTCATATTTTTGGTTAATTTTGTTATTTATTTTCAAGTTTTTTTTAGTATGTTATTAGTTTAAAATAAAAATAAAAATAAAATAAAATAAAATAAAATAAAATAAAATAATTAATTAATTAAAATTAAACAATTTATATATATATATTTCTGTTATTTATTATTGTTTTCTCTATTTAGTGACTTATTAATTTATTTCTTGTTTATTTTAATATCTGGAAGAAGAAGCCTCCGTAAGTTGGTCCAGATTATGCTGGTGTTTTTGACTTTTGTTAGGATTGGAAGAAGAACTGTGTTCTTTGTGGTGTAGGCAGCGGGAAAGAGTATATGGATTGTAATGGTCAGTTACCGGAGTGGAAGGTAATTTTTGGGAAGAAGAGGAAGAAGTAGGGATCAAGTGTTGGAAGGTGTGCTTGATTATTCTCAACATCTTCCAGTGGTCATCAAGGAGCTTTTTCCTCAGATTCTTTTCAAAGTCATTCAACAGACTGTGGAGGGCAAAGGCATTAAGCATGTTTGAACACATCATGCTTAGTTTTTGTTTCATGTCGGCGTAATCCAGATTTAAGGTAGTTTCTAGAGGTTGGCCAATCCCAATTGTAGTTCCAGGAGGCAGGGTTCCAACTACACAGAAGAATTAGATCAGTAATTGTTCTCTGTTAAATAAATTGGATTTATTAATTTGGTACTTACAGTTTGGAAGCTCATCAAATTTGTAAGCGGCCGGGGTTTGACCTGTTGAAGAAAGCTGAATGGATGTTGAAGGAGGATCAACCAGATAGAGGTATGGATTATAATGATCATTCTCTAAATAGTTTTGAGAAGATGAAGGAGAAGAAGGGAGTTCCTGTGGTCTGGTTGGAGCAGCAGGGCTGCTGTTGTTGTTGTGGACATTATTTTTGGTGGGCCCAGTTGGGTTGGAAACTGGTGGTGGAGAACCAGGGTTGTTGAAGGAAGGAACAGGAGAAGGTGACCTGGAAGCTGATTGTGATTTGCTGGATGAATATCTAGAAGAAAGGGAACCATCAGAGAAAAAATTGTCAGCCAGAGGAGAGATGTAGTTAGTTCTTCTTAAAGTAACCAGAGATTTTTGTTTGGAGGCAGCGTTGCATGCTCTGGTGTTTTCAGAAGGTCCTCTGGCATGTTTTCTAGAGTTTTTGGAATTTCAGGGATGTCTGGGGAAGAAATTTGGTGTGTACGCATTACTCTGGTAGCACTAGGAGGTGGTTGCATAGAGTTGTTGGTGTTTAATGGTGTATTTTAGCTGTTATCTGGCTGGATTTGGGAGTTTTGAGCCTGATTTTTGCTTTCTGGAAAGACAGGTGGGCTTCCTGGAAGCAGTCTAGCAGCCTGGGAGCTGATTTTGAAGCTGATTTGGCCAAATTGGCTGAGATAAAAACAGGGTCTTGAGAAGATAAAGCAGGTCTTTTAGGTAGTGTTTTGGGAATAGAATGGCGTGATCTTCTTGAAGGAGAAGAAGATAAAGAAGAAGAAGCAGGCCCAAGCGCTGGTGACCTGGTAGGAGATCTGGAAATATATTTGTGTGAAGGTGAAGGCGTAGGTATTGGATAGTTGGGATCTCTGTCACATCTTTTCTTTTTAGAGTTGCAAGAATCATAGGCTCTGTTATATACTTTTGCTTGAGTAGTAGGAAGAGTGAAGGTACAAGGCCTGCACATGTGGATGCACTGTTTACACGCAAAGTCCTTTGGAGCAGTGAAACAGGGAAGGTCCGATGGGTCAAAGTCTGGAGATTCAGCCATTATCTGTGAAAGAAAAATAATGAAGAGAAAATAGATGAATGAAAATTTTTTCAGTGATGTGTAGATAATGAAGAAAGAGTGGAAGTTCAGCAGGTTGGCTGTGGAGCACTGTGCATGGAGGTGGCTGCGCCCTTATATGCAAAATGTGGTTAGTCCATCAAGACTTTAAACTGAACACTGGTAGTCCATCAAGACTTTAGACTGAACACTGTCAGTCCATCTAGACTTTAAACTGAGAAATGGTAAAGTCCCCCAAGACTATAAACTGAGGGTGGTTGTTGGTTGAGTCCTTCAGGACTATAAACTGATAATGTGGATTTGGTGTGATTATGGCAGAGGGAATCCAAGGGGGAGTCTCTGAATTTTGTTAAGGCAAGTGTGGGGGCAACTGATGAGCTGGCTGCTCTGTAGAACAGTTACCCGAGAATGTTAGTTTGTTTCTTTGGTCTTTAATGTTTTGATCTCTGGTTCTGTCTTTTTGATTCAGGTTTTTGAGTCCCCCAGGACTATATACTGAGGGTATTTGAGTCCCCAAAGACTATAAAATGAGGGCTGTTAGTCCCCAAAAACTAAAACTGAGGATTATTCCCCCAAGACTTTAAAATGAGGAGTTTTTTTATTTTATTTTTTTTCTAAATCAAAATTTTCAGGCAAGAAGTAATTACAGAAAATAATCAAGAGATGTAACAAAATGTTCAGCATTGGCTTTGAACTGGTGGATGAGGTTCTTCCTTTTCTCAAGGTCCTTTGGGTTCCTGGCAGAAGTGGATTGGAAGTAATTTAGGATGAGATGCTTCTGTTGAGAAGAATGTTTTTGGAAGTTGACTTTGATGGTGGGAAATGGATTAGGTGGGGTTCTTCAATGGTTCCCACATTGTCATCATCACTGTCTGGATTGGAATGAACTGGAAATTGCTCAGATTGAATTTCAGTATGAAGAAGTATTGGGCTTACAATTAGAAGGACCAGGGATGGAAGAGTTAGTGTTTTTAGCGGAGTTGGCACTCTTTTTGAAAGGTTGTAATTTGTTGACCAGTCTGGGGATCAGGATGAATGGTCTGGTCTTTTTGGTGCTGGTTGAAGGTGGATCAGGTTGTGGAGGAGAAGAAGATGTTGAAGAGGACAATGGACCAGGTTTGAAACAAGTCTTCTTCCTAGAGTGACTGGCATCACAGGAGGTTTGGTAGGGATGAGCTGGAGGTGTTATAGTACAGATGAGATTGTTGTCAATGCAGTATTGGTAAGGACCCATGTCAGTAGCAGATTTGGAGAGGAAGCTGAACATGGTGGTTGTGATGAAGGAGAATGTGGACATTCTATATTGGAGGGAGGATGTGGTCTTCCAACATTGGAAGAGCCCTTTTTTGGTCTGTTTGGCCTTATTTTGATATGTCTTAAATGACATTGTTTAATAATTGGGTGTTTTTCTAGAATTATTTGACAAATATTGGGACTGCCAGGATGTGGGTAATACCATTGGATAGCCCCCGTTGTGGTAGCCTAAAGTTTAGTACGGCACCTAAGTACGTAAATGGAGTTATTACGGCGTGCAAGATTGGCGTTATTATTTTTTTATATATAAAAGGGTTTTATTTAATTTATTTGAGTTTTAAATATGAAGAAATTGGTCACGAGCAAATGCCTACACAAAAACAATTTATTTTACGGAGAAAACTTATTTTTACGGTCTGAAAAATTTATAAGTATCAAGTCAAGTCACTCAAGAACCTTGGGAAATTTTCCCAGAATTTTTACTATTTTTCTTATATTTTTAAATGAATTTTAAAGTTTTATAGAAATATTTACGTTTTCAGAAATTACTTAACTTCGATGAATTTTCACGGGGTAATTAGAGCTGCGCAGACTACGAAAATTAGTTTGGTATGTAAAGGGGAAGTAGCTCTATTATGTGTAATTTTTCTAGATTTTTTATTATAGTTTTAAGGTTCTAATTGAGTCCGGAAGTCCGGACGGACTCCGTTTCGACTCCGTACGGACTCCGTACGGACTCCGTACGGGCTCCGGATTGACTCTGGAAGAGCTCTGGAGGGGAAAACTTAGGCATGTGACTAGGGATACTTAAGCGCTTCTCAAACTCGAAATTGAGAGGGGGGACACATCATACAGCTTAATCATTAACCACCACGGTCTCATTTTTTATTACTCAACAAATTAAATAAATTGTAATACCCTTATAACTTTATATTTTTTTATATATTTAACATTTTAGAAATACTATTCAACAATTTAAAACACACTTCATACAGGGTATCTTTAGAACGGTCTTCATCACTGGGACTTGATTATTGCTGTCTCATAAAAATTTAAATTATTATAAAAACATAAAAGTCAATCTTTTCAGATCTTTCACTGGTACACCTTAATTGTTGTTATCAGTATTTCTTTTATCAACAGCCACTTTTATTCAAATCTCAATAAGCGTTAATTATTTTAGAGATTCATTATTTTTATCAATCAGATCTAAGTAGATTGGTTAGCTTAGTGATTTAGAACACCTACTTTGTTATTTTTATTGGAAGGACGGGGTTTTCAGCTAAATCCACATATCTCCTCCGGATTCTGCTTACAGCAAGGCGACTGTAAGAGTTTACCTTACCATACCTTTTTATCTATATTTTATGTCTTGCTGAAATTTTTCATATTCTAAGTATTTGAGGGATTATTTCTCATTTTTCATTTTAAAAGATAGCTGTTTAATTTTGTTTTTTGCATTTTACGTGCTAACCTTAAGTCTTAGGGTTAAGTGCTTAGTACCATTAGAATGGGCTAATTTTTCTCTACATTTCATGTCTCAATTTTGTTGTAGCTTAATTATGTGTATTAAAGGTTTTGGTAGTTGTAGTTTATTTTTCTAAGTATTTTGGGTGTTTTTGGAGGTTTTTGGTGGTTTGCTGGCTTCAGGGAGGTCCTGCTTCCTCAGGTGGGTCTCCCGATGTCAGGCGGGCCACTTGCCCTGGTGCTAGAAGGCTAGGAAGCATTTATAGAGGGTTTTTATGCAATTTGGCACTCAGAAACGCCAAATTCCTTGGTGTGTATGGGCTTTTAGATAGTGGTCTGTGTGTATATAGCGAATAAGACAGTTTGGGGCAACCATAATTATCATACAACCATCCGGAGGTGATATCCTTGTTCCTCACTCATTTTTCACTTTTTTCTGGCCACAATTGGCTGTGTTTGTTGCAAGGTTAGTTCTTCATTTAACTCAACTTTGGCATCTGTTTTCTCTGGTTTATTCTTGCAAGCTATATCAAGTATTATTGCTGTCTCTGGTGTGGATTTGCAACCTACATCAAGTATCATTGCTTTCTCTGGTGTGGACTTTATTCTACACTTCAGCTCTTTGGTTTGGTAGTCTGTCTGAAGACTACTTTCTTGGCTGATCAGGCAGTCAAGTGTATTGGAAAAGGGGCTTTAAACAACAGGAACCATTTTACTGTAGCAGGTAAATCTCACTTATATTCTTCTAAAGGGACAGGGGAATTTCTCTCTGGTTTTTCTCCATTTCCCTTGGTCAAGGCCTATAACTAGTGCTATAGGA
This sequence comes from Hemileia vastatrix, assembly GCA_030280995.1. Classification (NCBI taxonomy): domain Eukaryota; kingdom Fungi; phylum Basidiomycota; class Pucciniomycetes; order Pucciniales; family Zaghouaniaceae; genus Hemileia; species Hemileia vastatrix. The sequence goes on along the minus strand of JASXTE010000002.1, from coordinate 1,646,886 downwards.
TTGTCTACACTGGGAATCAAACCGTGCTCTAAATTTTAGGTTCACATATTGGCAATATTCATATATATTTGTGGGTCACTTTGCACATTTCATAGTCTATGTATATCTTTTTTAATCAGCACTCTGTAAGTGGCATTAACTTGCTCATTTTACAGGGGGAGGTGCCTGTTAAATAAAATATTTTTTTTCCTAGTTGACCAAGATAGAACTATATTGTTCTTAGTCTTAAAAGTGATATAAAAATCAGAATTAATTATAATATATTTTTTAATTATTTAAGTTGACCTCTTTCCTGATAATTAAAATATTATATTATTTTTTCAGTTGACAAACTGACCTGGCATTAAAATAATAATATAGAAAATAAGTTGAATTAATTATATTAAATTATTTCAGTTGAAATTAAGTCCTGGTAATTAAAATCTTCAGTTGACTTTTAGTACTGATAATTATCAACAGATATATTACTAATTAATAAATTATTTTATTATTACATTTGATTTATTTTAAATCCTGGTATTAAAATTATCTTAATTTAATTTATAAAAATTGTGATTATTATCAGTTGATTTTTTGTCCTGATAAACATTATATTTTCATTATTCCAGTTGATTAAAAAATCCTGATAATTGATTATATACTAGAAATATTTTTTTCCTCTCTTTTAATTATCTTTAAATCAAAGTAAAATACTAACTGATTAAATTTTAATATTTCTTTCTCTAATTTCAGGTTATTTACAACTATGACTGATCAAAGTGCTTCTTCTGGCCTTGATAAGGAACTAGATTTGATTGATTATGATGAAGCTTCTTCTGTAAGTTCTCTTTTGACTACAAAACTTGCTCAAATGAATCAATTACTGGACCAATCAGGATGTGGAAATGTAATAAATAGAGATAAAAGTGGAGACAACTGCTCTGGATCAATAGCCTTCAATTAAACCCCCAGAAGAGCTTCCAAAAGGATTCAAGATAAAAAAGATGCCCTTGCATCAGAAAGTCAGCAATCTCTCCACTCACATCAAGGAGTTGAGGTCAGAAAATCTCAAACTGAGGTCAAGAGCAGAGTGTCTAGAAGAAAAGGTTAGAAAAATAGAGTTCTTTCTTCAAGAGAAGAGGAAACCTCCTCCTCCCCCAAAAGCTCTTCCACAATCGGCCCCCCAACAACAAGAAAAGGTGGAAGTCTCAAAATGGAAATGGGAATGACTGAACACCCAGTGGAAATATCTACAGGCCCAACAACAACAACAACAACAAGTACCTCAGGTAAGTCCTTCCAGAACCCATCAGTTCAACCCTTCACATCCTTACCCATATCAAGGAGGAAGAAAGAGAAAAAACACTCACATTCAATTCTTTCAAAAGCCATGGTAAGCCCCTCTATTGAATCTTAAGTACCTTATCTTGTTATTGTTACAGTTCCTCCAGGTAATTCTGGAAGAGTAGATGAGACTTTGAGACTAGTAGAGACTGATAGTAGTATACAAATTGCTCAATTTTCTAATGTAACTAATCCTTTGGTATTGATTGCTACATCAATGATAAATCCTAATATGGCTATTATTGATGAGACACTTGATCCTGAGTTTTATGAGAATCTGGAAAATTATTCTTTTTCCCTATTGAGAAACACTTCAGATGTAGCTAACATTAATGATGAATATTTGTTGGATATTATTGCTAAAAAAAATAATATAATGAACAACATGCAATTGACTCAGAAATTTAATAGTTTGTTAACTTAAAAAGGGTATCAAGCATTGAGGAGTGAATTACCAAGAGTTTCTGATGATTTGTTTAACTAAAAAGTAACTCATGAAAAGAGATTTTCTTTGTGGAAAAATATCAAGAATGATTTGTCTAACTTAAAAGATATTGTGTCTATCTATTTCCAGGAGCTAGAGGGGCATAAGTTGAGCTTAAAGATATTAGGTGTCCAATATTCATATTTACAAAATAAGAACCAGTTATCTTTTGCTACCATCAATGAGAGCTTATCTAGTATTCCAAGAGTGAAAACTAGATTAACAACCATTGAAGAGAAATTGAATTCATTGTTACATGATCAAAAGTTTTCTGACATTCCTTTGAAAGAACCTATTGTGCAGGATACCCCAATGGTGCCTGTTCCTAGTTCATCTAAAGTAAAATTAGTGCCAGAAATGCCTGAATATATCACTGAGTTCCCATCAAAACTTGATGAGGTACCTGGATCATCTACAGAAGTTTTAAACAATGAGATTACTACCCTATTAGAGAAGGTACAGCTCCTTCTCACTCAGAAACAAGATTGTAATAAGGAGACTAATTCAAATAAAAATAATTGGCCAAAACTTGAACAATATCCAACATTTGATGGTGATTCTTCCTCTGATTTGCAGTAGCTCATTTGCAGGATTGATAATCTTAAAAATTCTTACAAACTCCCAGATGAAGAAATTTTGTCAAAATTACTTTCTTTAATTACCAATGTAGCCCTAATGTGGTATGAATCTGTTCTCTTGGATAAAAATGACTACTCATGGGAAGATTGGAAGAAATTAATTAGAGCACAGTTTGGTGGTTCCAAGTTTATGTTAGCTTAACAAAGGCAGTATGAAGAAACCAGATATAGCTCTTTTGCTGAAAAACCTATTGAGTTCCTGATGAAACTTGGAAAAATCTTCAGAACTATGGACCCAGATATGGAGTTTGAATTATGGAAGGACAGGATCCTCTAAAAATAACCTATGTCTCTGAGAGACTTAATAGTTTCTAGGACTGAGCTCTCAAGAGAGCCTTCTTCTTTCATTAATACTTGTAATGAGATTCTTCTAAATAACAAGTATGATTCTAGAAGAGTAATTCCTAGAAATTAATTGGATAAAACCTCCAATTACCAAAAGAAACCTCTGGACAAGGTTGGTAAACATTCTGCCCCTGTTGCACCTAAAAAGTATGCAACAAACACTTGCTTCAAATGCAGCAAGCCTCAGAAGAAAGTCCATGTTTGAGACAAGAAAATAAATCTTGTTTAACAGACAGAGGAAAATGCTGATAAAACAAAGCACTGGATGATACTTCAAGTGATTTTTCCAGAAATATTTAATATGAATCTCAACAGGACATTTTGATTCTGGAAGAGAATTTTCATTATTTAAATAATATTGATATTGAGAATAATGATTTATCTACAGTAGAAGATTCTGAGATCATAAGAAATCTTGATTACAGCTCAATTATTATTGCCCCTCTCAAGGCACCAGTCTGATTAATTGAAATAAAATTGAGGTTGTCTTAGATTATGAAGCTGGAGGAAGTGTATTATCTGAAAAAGCACTTTCTTCAGTGGACCAAAACTATAAATCAAAACTCATGCATATCATTCATGAGAATTGGAGAGATTATGGCTTTGTTTTGTCCCCCTTTGGTAAATACAAAGCCACAGTATTTTTCAAATTTAACCATGGTTTTGTAAAAGCTATATGTGATTTTGTTCTCATGAAAAATGATAACTTAAGTAGTTGGTTCATTGTGGGAAATGATATTTTAACCAAATATGGCATAATATTTAATCCTTCAAACCAATGCTTCAAAATGGGGATGAATGGGAAGAGAAAATTTAAAATTTCCTCCCCCAAAAAATTATTCACACCAGGATTTAACACATGCAATTCTGTAGTTCAATATAAAGGAAGTTCTACAAAATAAATGCCTGCCCATGTTTCTGAAATTGACAATGCTTCTGTTGGAGAGAAACTTTGTGGTGAAGAAAAAGATTCATCATCCAATTGATAAAATTTTATCCTATGGCCTTTGCTCATGGGTCACATCAATTAGGATTGGTAAAATAAGAAATTAAGCTTTCATTATCTTTCCCATTGACTGAAATACCACCTAGTTTAAAGAAGAAGCCTTATCCTGCTTCTCCGACAAAGAGAAAAGATATTGAAGATAATATCTCTACCCTTTTAAAAATGAATATTATTGAAAAGGTAGTTGAAACACCTAAACATTGTGTTATCTCACCTGTCTTAATTACTTGTGAGAAAGATAAAGCCAGGTTATGTGGTAATTATAGAAAATTAAAAACTTATACTGTTGATGATATCTATCCTTTACCTAGAGTTAGATCTATACATGCTACCCTACAAGGTGCTAAATATATCAGCTGTCTGGATGGTAATAAAGGATATCACCAGGTACCTGTTGAGAAAAATTCTCAGAATTTTCTGATGATTGCTACTCATATGGGTATTTATAAGTATGTTAGGATGCCATTTGGCCCCAAAAATTCCCCTTCAGTTTTTCAAAAAGTTATGGATAACACATTCCATCAGGAAATAATTGAAGAAAGGCTGATGGTTTACATTGATTATATCATCATATTCTCTAAAACATTTGAGGAGCATCTTAACCACCTGTGTAAAGTGTTCCATAAGATGGATGAGATAAATATGACACTTGATTTGAAGAAATGAAAATTTGGTTTTCATTCTTTAAAAGTGCTTGGTCATGTTCTCTCAGATTTTCATATATGTGTTGACCAAAACAAATGGCATCCATACAACAGATGAAAGCTTCTACCACAGTTGGAGAGTTCCAGATTTTTTTGGGAATGTGTGAATACTATAGACATTATATCAAAAATTATCAAGTCATAGCATTACCCCTTACCCAATTAACTTGGAAATATGTTGCTTTTGTCTGAACAGTGAAAGACATAGAGCTTTTGACACTATGAAACAATGTTTGATATCAGCACCAATTCTTCCTTTGCCTGACTTTAATCAACCATTTGTTTTATACACTGATTTCAGTTTTATTGTTCTTGGTGCTGCTCTCCATAAAAAACAAGTTATGAATAAAAAGTATCATAAGTAGTAATTTGCTATATTTCAAGATCCTTGAGAAATAGTAAATTGAAATATGGTACCACTCAACCGGTGTGGTCTTCCAACATTGACAGGGGCCTTTGTTGCGTGATTTGGCACTGTTTGTGCATGTCTTAATTGACATCTGTTAAGGAATTGGGTATTTTCCCTTATTTTATTCTGTGGATATTGGGTCTGCGGGTATGTGGGTACTATCATTGGATAGCACCAGGTTTTCTTTATATTTTATGTCCTGTAGACATTTTTCATATTCTAAGTTTTAAGGGGTCCTTTCCTCATTTTTCATTTATAAAAGATTGCTGTTTAATTTTGTTTTTTGTGTTTTGCAGGCTAACCTTAAGTCTTACGGTTAAGTGCTTAGTACCATTGGATAGAACTAATTTTTCTCTATATTTCATGTCTCAATTTTGTTATAGTGAAATTCCGTGTTTTAAAGGTTTTAGTAGTTGTAGCTAATTTTTCAAAGTAGATTAGTTGTTTTTATTGGTTTTCTGGCTTCAGGGAGGCCGGGCCGCTTCAGGCGGCACCTCTGACATCGGGCGGCCCGCCCGCCTCTGTTTTAGAAGGTTGGGGAGCGCTTCAGAAGGGTTTTTTATTCAATTTGGTGGGTACAGGCGCCAGATTGGTGGCTGCGCATGGGCTCTTAGATAGTGGTCTGTGTGTACATAGTGAATAAGATGGTTTGGGGAAACCTTAATTATCATACAACCATCCGGAGGTGATATCATTGTTCCTCACTCAGTTTTCACTGTTTTCTGGACACAATTTGGCTGTGTTTGTTGCAACTGAGTTCTCATTCAACTTAACTTTGGCAACTGTTTCTCTGTTATAGTCTTGAAAGCTATAGCAAGTATTATTGCTGTCTCTGGTGTGGATTTGCAGCCTACATCAAGTATCTTTTCTGTCTCTGGTGTGGACATTGTCCTACATTTCAGTTCTTTGGTCTGGTAGTCTATCTGGGGACTACTTTCTTGGCTCATCAAGCAGTCAAGTGTGTTTAAAAGGGGCTTTAGCAAAACAGGAACCAACTTACTTTAGCAAGTAAATCTCACTCTATTTTTCTAAAGGGACAGGGGATTTTCTCTCTGGTTTTTCTCCAACTCCCTTGGTCATGTCCTATAGCTAGTACTATAGGTTTGTCTACATTTCTGGCGCCCAAAATGGGGTAGAACTTGCTAGTTCTTTGGAATCTCTGTTTTCTTTGGTTGGCTATTTTTGTTGTTTTGGTCTGGAGGAATGGCTTCTGGTTCTGCCATTCCTGTGGTGACCGTCAGTGGGGGAGATAGTCCTCCTTCTGTGATGGTTAGGAAGTGTGTGAGGATTAAAACTTGGGATGGTACCAAGTTTAATGGGGAGGATGACAAGTGGTTTCTGGAGAAATATGAAACTTCTGCTGGAGTGGATGGTGCTTCCTACCTGGACATGGTGAAGCATATTATATTCTTCATTGGTGATAGGGCAGTGGAGAAGGAGATTGTGGCCATGTCTGGCTACAAGAAGAGGGATTGGAAATTGTTGTGTAGGGAGAAGGTAGATAGATGGGGTGTCAGGTTCACTATCGTGAATCTGAACAAGGTTTTCAGTGAATGGCAATCTTATGGTGGTGTTGGTAACTTTCATAGTTACAGGAAGTTTCTGCTACAGTTTGATCCTGTGGTGGAATATTTGGTGGAAGTGGAGGAGCTGGCACATGAAAATGCTGCCAAGGATGTTTTTTGGTCTGAACTGGCTAGAGATGTCAGGATGGATGTGTTGAAGGAGTTTTCAAGAAAGGATTTGATGAAGACTCTTTCTAATGGGGACCAGAAGTTTCCTGCCTTGGAGAAGATGAAGGAGGCTGTTGAGGCCCATTTGAAGTTATTGGCTGTGGACACCTATCAGGAGGGGTGTGCCAAGTATGTTAGCAAAGTCAGTGAGGCTTTGGCTGAAGAGGAAGTTAGGGAGAAGAAGGAGGAGAAGAATTTGGTGCAGGTTCCCAAGCAGGAGAGGGACCCAATGGTGGAATCAGTTGGCTGATCTTACAAAGCAGCTGCATATTTTTGTTCAAGAGGCTAAGAAGGTCAATAAGGCACATTTTCAGCCTAGAGATTTTGATAGGAGGGCTGGTAGGAGTGATCCTTGGGTCTGCTCTTATTGCAGCAGGAGGGGGCACAGGTCCAATGATTGTTGGGCATTGAACAGGGATGTGTCTGAAGGAAAGGTGGAATTTTATGGCAGGGTTTTCAAGTTCCCTGATGTTTCTTTTGTTAAGCCCAGTGAGGGGCAGGCTCCTGTTGATTTGGTCAGGAGAAGAGGAGGTCTCAATCAAAGGAGGCCAAGGTTTGAGGAGATTCCTGATCAAGGGAAGTCTTCTGGTAAGGAGGATAAGGATGGCAAGGGAAAGGAGAAGGAGGTCAATAAGGTCTCTTTTTCTACTTCCTTTGGTGGTTTGGAGTTGTATTCTTGTGGTGGACAGTCAAGTGGTGAATGCTTGGCTGGTGTTTATGATGTGGAAGCAGGAAAGGTAGAAAGGCCTAAGAGCAGTTCTCAGGCCCAACCAAAGCCAAATGCTTCAAAGGTGGATCCTAAGCTGAGTGCAGCTAGGAAGAAGTACAGCAAAGAGGATCTGTACAAGATGCAGATGGGTATGGCTGACATGGGCCCCCCTAGTTTTTAGGCATTGGACATGAATGGTGAGCCAATGCCAATGGAGGTGGATTCTGACTCTGAGGAGGATGTCCCTTTGGCTTCATTGCCAAAGCCTGTTTGAGTTAGAGGTTCAGGTGAGGGATCTGGTTTGGTTCCTGTTAATGGTAAATTTGTTGGTGGTGCTGGTCTTCAAGAAGCTGCTAGGATCAAGGTGGTGAAGCCAAGGGCTCACTTTGAGAGACCAGTAGTTTCTGGTCAAGTTAATGTTATGGACTCTGTCCTGGAAAGGATGAATCAGGGTCAGGTTTCCTTATCTTATGTAGAATTGTATGCTATCAGTCCAGGTTTTGCTGATAGGCAGAAAAAGTTGTTTAACAGGAGAAGAGTTTCTTCTGGGGAGGTAGAATACATTTTTGATTCTGCTGAAAATTTTGGTGAGGGGTTGGAAACTCATTTTTATGCTCCTCTGGGATATGTCAATGTCACTCTGAATGGCAGGGAGGCAAGGGCATTGGTGGATTCAGGTTCTCAGATAAACCTGATTTCTTTGTTTGAGGCAACTCATTTGGGCCTCCCCATCAAAACTGGTATTGGTGGTAATTTGAGATGGATCTGTGGTCATGTCACTGAATTGGTTGGAACTTCAGAGTTTGTGAAGTTAGATGTTGGCAGAGCCTCAGGGAAGGTTCATTTTTACATTGCTAAAGGTAATGTAAAAGCAGTTTTGGGTGGGCCATTCTTGATGGATTTTCAGGCAAGAATTGGTTATCAATTTGATTTGGGAATCAGTTTGGAGTTGACTGGTGAAGATGAAAGGAGGCTTCACATGAGGTTATCATCCCCTGGAGAGGATGGTTGGGAGACCAGGCCTGGTTTATATTCAATGTGCCAGTGCATGGACTGCTGCAGGAGAAGGAAGGAAGTGGGTGCTGCCTCTGGCTTTTTGGAGTGTGGCTGAGGCTCTATTGAGAGTCTGTCTTTTTTAGAGTAATGAGGGCTTATCACCCTAGTGCTACAACCTCTTCCCAAGATGCAGAAATCCCAGGTTGTAGTAGGTCAGCCCCTTGGAGATATACCAAGTGGATTTTCAACTTTCTCTTTTTGATGTTTCTCTTCTCTGCAAGTATTCATCAAGTTTTTTATCAAGTCTCTGTTCTCTCTCAAGATTCTTAATTTTTTTAATTCAAGTTCAAGTAAGAAGATTGGTTATATATCTTTATTGAAAGATATGCGGAAAAGTTTTGGGGTGGTGAGATTTGGGTCTAAAAGTAAGTCCTCCCAATTGTGCACTGCTAGGGTTTCTTCTACACCTTTAAAAAACATTACCTGGGCCACACCTGTGAGCATTGGGAAAACCCCTGGTTATTTTTGTAGGTCAGAAGAAAACTCAAGAAAAGAAGATAAAAATTTCAAGATAATTCAAGAAAATCAAGAAAAAAATCTGAAGATAATGGAGAAAGAAGATTCAAAATATTTTTGTGAAGATCGTCAAGATCAATTTTTGGGCCTCCAGCATGAGGTTAAACTGCTAAATTTTAAAAGAGTTGATTCTGAAGATGAATCAAGATTTGAACATTTGGAAGACGGAAGTGAAGATGAAGATTTGGAATTGCGGAAAAGTTTTGGGGTGGTGAGATTGGGGTGTAAAAGTAAGTCCTTTCAATTGTGCAACTCTAGGGTTTCTTCTACACCTTTCAAAAACACTACCTTGGCCACACATGTGAGCAATGGGGAAACCTTGGTTTTTGTTCCAGGTCTGGTGGTGAAGATTTACTGAAGATCCCTCAAGTTGAAGGTGGAGCAGCAAAGTATAAGAAGGTAGCGCAGAAGATTAGGCCTGTCAATGAGCCTATGTCTGTGGGTTTGAATCCGCCCTTGAAGAGACCTCCTTTGTCAAGAGATCCGTACTGTACTCCTTTAGTGAAGAATCCTCCAGAATTTGTAGAGACAGCTAGAGTGAAAGTGGAAAGGTTGAAAGTTGTTAATTTTGGTCCTGATGGGTGGTTTTCTGAAGAAGAAAAGAAGTTTTTGTTGCACATTATTGTGCTAAGGAAAAAGGATGTGGTCTTTTTTGAGGAGGGAAGATGTGTATTGAAGCACTTTTATGGGGAACCTTACTTGATTCCTGTGGTTTGTCATGAACCTAGGCAAGTCAAACCTATTCCGATTCCAGCCGCTATTAGAGAGGATTTTGTGGAGATTGTTAGGGAAAGAGTCAGGACTGGGTTATATGAACAGTCGACATCCATTTACTCAAGTCCGGTGTTCTGTGTAAAGAAGCAGAATGGAAAGTGGCGGGTGGTTCATGATTTTAGAGCCTTGAATAGAGTCACTATCAAGGACACTAGTATGCCACCATGTGCAGAGGATTTTGGTGAGGCTTTTGCTGGAAGGGTGTGTTATGGTTTGGGTGATATTATGGGTGGTTATGATGAGAGGGAACTTCATACGGATTCAAGGCCTCTCACAACTTTTGAGACTCCTTTGGGAAGATTTGAGCTCACTAGGCTGCCTCAGGGAGCAACTAATTCAGTGGCGGTATATCAAGCCCAGATGGCTTCGATTTTACAGGATGAGGTTCCTACTCATGCTGGTATTTTTATTGATGATGGTTGAATTTAAGGACTATCCACTGATTATGGTAATGAGGTGTTAGCGGAGAACCCTGGCATAAGGAGGTTTGTTTGGGAATATGCAATAACTGTAGAGAGAGTGTTGTTTATGATTGAAGAGGCTGGTTTGACCATTTCAGGGTCAAAATTCTGTTGTTGTGTTCCTGCTTTGTAAATTCTGGGTCATGTGGTATGTAAAGAGGGAAGGATTATTGCAAAGAAGATGATTAATGAAATTCAGTCGTGGCCAAGGCCTAAAAATACTACTTAAGTCAGGGGATTTTCGGGTGTATGTGTATATGTCAGGATTTTTATTAAGGATTTTTCTTTGTTGGCTTCACCTTTAAGGAGGTTGACCAGAAAAGATGCAGATTGGTAATGGACTGAAGAGTGTGAAGAGGCTTTTCAGAAGTTGAAAAAGGTTGTTGGTGAAGATATGGTTCTTCACAAGTTGGATTATGGTGTTGGTGCTGGAAAAATTTATCTGGCAGTGGACTCAAGTTATATTGCTGCTGGTGCTGTTTTGTCTCAGGAGGATAAGACTGGGAGGGTCAGGCCAGTAAGATATGAGTCTGTGGTGTTTAATGAGGTGTAATCTGGGTATTCTCAACCTAAGTTGGAATTGTGTGGTGTAGCAAAAATTTTAAAGAAGCTACAGACGGTTTTGTGGGGGCAGCATTTTGAGCTGCAGGTGGATTCAAAATCTTTGGTTCAGATGATCAATACGCCTAGTCTTCCAAATGCTCCAATGACTAGGTGGGTGGCATTTATTCAACATTTTTATTTTGACCTGGTACACAAACCAGGCAAAACTTTTACTATGCCTGATGGATTATCAAGGAGGCCACCTACAGATGAAGATTCTGAGGCTGAAGAGTTTGATGAAGATGTTCCAGTGGTTAGGTCCAGCACAAAGGGTGCTGAAGATTTTTCTGACCTCCCCCAAGAGGCTAAACTGGCTGGATCTGATCTTGATTCTGGTGATCAGGATGTTTTTGTTGATGAAGATGGAGTTGTTGTTTGGGACAGCTCAAATTTAGAAAAGGGTGTTTTTGTTAGTGAACTGGATTCTCACAAGTTTCAGTGGAAGGAGAAGGACGTGCCAAAATTTAAGGATTGGTGTCCTGGTTGGGCTGCTGAATTTACTCATGTTCACACTGGTGATTTTGATGACAGAATTGTACCCTTGGATGTTATTTTGTTGGATTTTGAAGATGAGACCTGGGGTCAGTCAGTGTTTTATTTTATTTTGGTGCAATATCTGTTGACCTTGGAGAGGCCAGATAGTTGTGATGATGATATTTGGTTGGCAATCAAGAAGAAGAGCCCTGGATTTTATGTGTCAGGAAGGCGGTTGATGAGGGGGAGACATCCAAATCCTCAAGTGGTGGTGACTCAGAAGAAGGGTCAAGAATTGGTTTTGATGTCTTTGCATGAAGACCTTGGTCATAGAGGTTTTGGGGAGACTTATAGAAGAGTAGCAGACAGATTTTGGTGGCCAGGTATGAAGTTGGCTGTGCAGGGTTGGGTTCAATCTTGTGAAGAATGTCAAAGAAGAAGTCACTTGAAACCTAAAGAGGTAGGCCGTGCTACTGGCGAATCAACTGTTTTTGGAAGGGTCAGTCTGGATGCTGTCCATATTAAAGAGGGCAGGTATAAATACTTGATTGTTTCTAGGGATGATTTATCTGGTTGGGTTGAGGCAGTGCCTCTGATTAATTTGACTTCCAAGTATGTGGCAGAGTTTTTGAAGAAGGAGTGGATTTATAGGTATGGGTTGATGAAGTTGGTGACTGTTGATGGCGGGCCTAAGTTTGGTGCCGAATTTAAAGAAGCTGTAGCTAGTGTTGCTTCTAAATTTAGAGTGGCTACACTTTATTATCCTGAAGCTGAAGGCATGGTTGAAAGAGCCCATCAAGTTATCAAGAATGCTTTGGTGAAGATGTGCGGAGATAGTGCTGAAAATTGGAGGCATTATTTACCCTTGGTGTTATTTGCTGATAGGGTCACTGTGAAGAGGACAACTGGCTATTCTTCTTATGAGTTAATGTTTGGTCAGTAAGCCGTTCTATTAGTGGACTTGGAAGCTGTCTCTTATCTTGGAATTGATTGGGATGACGTGCACTCAACAGAAGAATTGCTCTGTGCCAGGATGCAACAGCTGGAATGTAGAGAGGAATGTAAAGAGAAGGCATACTCTAGAATGATGAAGATTAGGAATCAATCAGTCAGGTACTGGGACAAGAAGTTGGCTCATAGACTTAGGAATCCCTTGAAACCTGATTGTTTGGTTTTGGTGTATAATAGAAGTTTGGAGAGTTAGTGGGGAAAAATATTTGCTGACAGATGGAATGGACCTTACAGAGTCAGATCTCAGGCGTCTGGAGGTTCTTATGTTTTGGAAGAGTTGGATGGTGCAGTCTTGAAAAAGAAAGTGGCTTCAGACCAGGTGAAGAGGTTTTATCCCAGAGGCACTAGGCATGCAGAAGATTGACTCCGCAATGAGGATAAACTATGGAACGTTCTTTTTGTTTTGGAATTTTTTTTTGGTGTTGCAGAGAAACTTTTGTGTTGTAAATATTTTGTTAGAAGGTACCCATGGGTGGGGCTTCTAGATTTGATCTTGGCAAGTGTAGGGGTGACTGATGGGCTGGCTGCTCTATCAACAGTTACCCCAGATTGTCTGTTTCCAACCCTTTCTCTTAATTTGGTTGAACCCTAGTATTGGTTTCTTTTCACAGGTTTTAGTCCTCTATGACTTTAAACTGGAATTTACTTTGGTTTTCATGTGCTGGACTCTTCACTGTTTATTGGTTTGGGTTTTTTTGTGTTGGATGTTGTATTTTTGTTAGAAGGTACCCAGGGGGGGCTTCTAGATTTTATTTTGGCAAGTGTGGGGGTAACTGATGAGCTGGCTGCTCTGTAGAACAGTTACCCCAGAATGTCTGTCTCAATTCTTTGGTTTTTCCTAGTTGAATTCTAGTTCTGTTGTTTATTATTCAGGTTTCAAGTCCACTATGACTTTAAACTCGTTTGGGACTGGCTTCTTTATCTTTGGTTTTTCTGGGTTGGTGGTGGATCACTGGTGGTATCCCATCATTTTTACTTATTGGAGGGAGCCCACCCAGTAATCATTTCTATGGACCGGACTTTCTCTTATTGGACCATCTATGGAGCTGGACTGTCATTGATTTTGTAGTTATGTTTTTGCTAGATAGTAGTTTTAGATTATTTTCTTCTTTCTCTTTTTTTCTTTTAATTTTTTATGGGGGTTGTTTAAAATTATAAAATCAAAAATATAGGGTGTTACCACATCAGGTTCACCTGGATGCGGGCAAGAATCGGTGGGGAAAGGCTCACCAATTGGCCGGGCAATGCTATTTTCTTTTTTATTTATTATTTATTTCATGTTTTTCTGAGTTTCATTATTTTTTATTATCTTCTGAATTTCTAAATTTTTTGATGTTTGTTTTCTGTTAATCATTTAAAAGATTTAATTGTGTATCCACATCAAGGTGCACTTGGATGTGGGTAAGGTATCAGGGGATCAGCTCATCAATTGGCTGGGGGATACCATTTGTATTATTTTTTATATTTTATTTTATTTCATTTCAATTTATTTATTGATTTTTAATTTTAGTATATTAGTAGATAAGATCAAAAAAAAAATTCTGAAATTGTTTTTATTAATTGTTTTATATTATTATTATGTTTCTAATCTTTTTGCAGGAGCTCATTGTCTGGATGATGAAGCTTCTGGAGGCTGGTCCGGATTGTGATGTCATTTTTTGTTTTTTGTTAGGATTATGGGAAGCACTGTGTTCTTTGAAGTGCATCCTGCTGGAGAGATTATAGGGATTGTAATGGTCAGGAATTGGATTAGAGGGAAGCTCAGAGGAGGAAGAAGAAGAGGCAGGAATGGAGTGCTGGAGGGTGTGTTTAATGATCCTAGACATTTTCCAGTGGTCATCCAACAGGCGCTTTCTCAGGGATTTTTCAAAGTCATTCAAAGGTCCATGGAGGGCAAAGGCTTTTAGAATGTTGGAACACATGGTACTTAGGTGTTTTTTCATGTCTCCATAATCCAGGGTTAAAGAAGTTTCAAGAGGTTGGCCAACCCCAATAATAGATTCAGGAGGAGGGGTGCCAACTAGACAAGAAGAATTGGATCAGTAATTATTTTTGTTGAAGAAATGGGATAATTAATTTGGTACTTACAGATTGGAAGCTCATCAAATTTGTAAGCAGCTAGAATTTGGATCTCTGAAGATTCTGGAATGGTCATAGTGGGTGGATCAACCAGGGAAAGATATGGATTCTCTTGGTCTTTCTCTGTAAGATTTTGAGAAGGTGAACTAGGAGGCTGATGTTCCTGGAGCCTAGTTGGAGCAGTGGGATTGTTGTTGTTGTTGTTGTGGTTGTTATTTCTGTTGGATTCAGCTGGAGGAGGTGCTGGTGATGGAGTACCAGGGTTGTTAAAGGATGGAGCAGAAGAGGGTGATTTGGAAGCAGATTGATCTCTTCTGGATGGAGCTTTTGAAGAGATGGAACTGTCAGAAGAATAGTTGGCTGACAGAGGAGAGGTGTAGTTTCTTTGTCTTAGTTGGGGACGAAGTTGTTTCTTGGGTGCAGTGTGGGGTGTTCTGGTTTATTCTTGGGGTTCTCTGGCAGGTCTCCTAGAAGTTTGGGAGAATTTGAAGTTTTTGGACCTTGGAAGAGTTGGCTGAATTGCTCTGGGAGAAGTGGGAGGTGATTGTGTAGAGTTGTTTTCGTTGATTGATGGAATTTGGCTGTTTTCCAGTTGTTTTTGGAGATTTTGAGCTGTATTTTCACTGTCCAGTGAGGTGGGCGTGCCACCCGATGTCGGCTGGGCTGTCTGGACGCGGTCTAGAAGCCTGGGAGTTGATCTTGAAGCTTTTGGAGCTAATTTGGTGGACATAAAAGCAGTTTCTTGTGAAGCTAAGGCTGGTCTTTTGGGAAGAGTTCTGGAAGCTGAGCTTCTGGATCTTCTGGAAGGTGCTGAAGATAAAGAGGAAGAGGAAGGACCAAGCTCTGGGGATCTGGTAGGGGATCTAGAGATGTATTTGTGAGAAGGTGAAGGAGGAGGAATAGGGTAGTTGGCATCTCTGTCACATCTTTTCTTTTTGGAATAGCAAGAATCACAAGCCCTGTTGTAGAATTTGGATTCAGGAGTTGGAAGAGTGAATGTGCAAGGTCTGCACATGTGGATGCACTGTTTGCAGGCATAGTCCTTGGGAGCAGTGAAGCAAGGAAGAGTAGAAGGGTTAACATCCGGAGATCTAGCCATGATCTGTGGTGAGAAAAGATGATGGAAAGGGATAGGAGGAGATTTTTTGTCAGTGATGGGTAGATGAGGAAGTGAAGGTGGAAGCTCAACAGGTTGGCTGTAGAGGTGTTCTTTATGAAATTTGAAGCATCTATTTTATGCGAAATTCCGTCAGTTCATCAAGACTTTAAACTGAAATCTGGTTTCTGGCAGTCCTCCAAGACTTTAAACTGGCTGGTTCAATATTTTTTATCAAGACTAGTCCGTCAAGACTTTAAACTGAACACTGTGTTAGTCCCCCAAGACTTTAAACTGAGGATTGTTGTTGGTTGAGTCCCCCAAGACTATAAACTGAGGAATGGGTTTTGTTTTTGGAGTTGGTTTTGAAAGATTGGTGGAGGGTATCAACAGGGGGAGCCTCCAAAATCAGCAAAGGCAAGTTTGGGGGTGATTGATGCGCTGGCAGCTCTATTTACAATTACCCCAGAATTTTAGTTTTTTCTCTGTGTCTTAATGTGGTTGATCTCTGGTTCTGGGTTTATGATTTAGGTTTTTGAGTCCCCCAAGACTTTAAACTGAGGGTTTTTGAGTCCCCCAAGACTATAAAATGAGGATGGTCCCCCAAGACTTAAAACTGAGGGTTTTTGGTGGTTACATCCTATAGAGGGTGTGGTCAATTTTTCTTTTCTGAATCAAACTCAAGTACTAGTGGAATTACAGAGGGAATCAAGAGATGAAATGAAGTGTTCAGAATTAGCCTTGAACTGGTGAATGAGGTGTCTTCTGTTCTCAATGTCCTGTGGATCTCTAGCAGGAGTGGATTGGAAGTAGTGAAGCAGAATTTGTTTCTGTTGAGATGTGTGTTGTTGGATCTTGGTCTTGATAGTGGGCAATTGGTTTGGTGTTGGTGGGGCAATGGATCCTACAATGTTATCATCACTATCAGAAGATGGAAGAACTGAGAAGTCATCAGTTCTAATGTTGAAGGAAGAAATGTTAGTTCTTTACCATCAGATGGACCAGGGATGGTGGAACTAGTTGTTTTATGGGTTGTGGCACTCTTCTGGGAAGGGTGAAGCTTTTTGATTAATCTGGGTATCAGGATGGATGGCCTAGATATTTTGGTGCTGGCAGAAGATGGACCAGGTTGAGGTGGAGGTGAATCTGTTGCAGAAGATAATGGACCAGGTCTGTAGCAGGTCTTCTTTCTAGATTGGCAGACATTGCAGGACGTTCTGTATGGATGGACAGGTGGTGTCATGGTGCAGATTAAATTATTGTCGATGCAGTATTGGCAAGGACCCATTTCAGAGGCAGATTTGGAAAGAAGGTTTAACATTGTCACGCGCCACGTGACACTCAAGGCAAAATCAGCTCATTAAATCAATAATATCGAGTTCTAAATCTATACTCAAAGCGCAGAAGGCAATTCTCCATAGCAACTGCAATTCCCCTTTGTGTACTTAATATTCAACTGCGCTAGCCTAAACTCTAAATCTAAATTAGTCAATCTCTCAATAGTGTGCCTTAGTCTCATTTTCAATAAGGGACGCACAGCGCTATGATCAACGTAATAGTACATTAGTAGTTTTCATTGAAATTTTGTTAATTAACTAAAAGGGGTAAATTGAGCATGGACGGATATTAGCGAAGAGGGTCTAAGTGTATGTTAGTAATGGTCTGTGGTATGGGAATGGTGCGATGAGAGGGAGGTCAATGCGAGGAGGAATAAAGGATATAAAAGGGTTGGGTATTTAGTTCAATATTCTTTAGAATTAAATTATAAAACATATTTACATTTAATAGTGGTAAAATCTTTAAGTTAAAATCATTGTTATTGTATCTTTCTTTTATTTTCTCAATAATCATTTCTAAATCCTAAATCTTTGATTATTGAGTTTCCAACCCCTCGTGAGATCTTAAGAATTCATATTACCTTTGAAACTATCTTATAATTCTTCTTGAACATACCTCAAACCTGTAGCTCTTACTTTGAGTGACCTTCGAATCACTTCCTCGAATCATTCCTCTGTGCTTCGAAGAAGTTTCTAAATCCCTCATCTCACTTTCAGGAACATCCTCAACCTTGTGTGTAGGTTGTCCGGTGACAAACATGGTGTTTTGATGAAGAATGTGGACATTCTTAATTGGAGGGAGGATGTGGTCTTCCAACATTGGCAGGGGCCTTTGTTGTGTGATTTGGCGCTGTTTGTGCATGTCTTAATTGACATCTGTTAAGGAATCGGGTATTTATCTGGTTTTATTCTGTGGATAATGTGTCTGCGGGTATGTGGGTACTATCATTGGATAGCCCCAGTTTTTCTTTATATTTTATGTTTTGAAGACATTTTTCATATTCTAAGTTTTAAGGGGTCATTTACTCATTTTTCATTTATAAATGATTGCTGTTTAATATTGTTTTTCATGTTTTACGGGCTAACCTTAAGTCTTATGGTTAAGTGCTTAGTATCATTGGATAGAGCTAATTTTTCTCTATATTTCATGTCCCAAGGTTGTTATAGTGAAATTCCGTGTTTTAAAGGTTTTAGTAGTTGTAGCTAATTTTTCTAAGTAGATTAGTTGTTTTTATTGGTTTTCTGGCTTCAGGGAGGCCGGGCCGCTTCAGGCGCCACCTTGGACGTCGGGCGGCCCGCCTGCCTCTGTTTTAGAAGGTTGGGGAGTGCTTCAGGAGGGTTTTTTATTCAATTTGGTGGGTGTGCATGGGCTCTTAGATAGTGGTCTATGTGTACATAGTGAATAAGACGGTTTGGGGCAACCTTAATTATCATACAACCATCCGGAGGTGATATCATTGTTCCTCACTCAGTTTTCAATGTTTTCTGACCACATTTTGGCTGTGTTTGTTGCAACTGAGTTCTTCATTTAACTTAACTTTGGCAACTGTTTCTCTGTTATAGTCTTGCAAGCTATAGCAAGTATTATTGCTGTCTCTGGTGTGGATTTGCAGCCTACATCAAGTATCTTTTCTGTCTCTGGTGTGGACATTGTTCTAAATTTCAGTTCTTTGGTCTGGTAGTCTATCTGGGGACTACTTTCTTGGCTCATCAAGCAGTCAAGTGTGTTGAAAAGGGGCTTTAGCAAAACAGGAACCAACTTACTTTAGCAAGTAAATCTCACTCTATTTTTCTAAAGGGACAGGGGATTTTCTCTCTGGTTTTTCTCCAACTCCCTTGGTCAAGGCCTATAGCTAGTACTATAGGATTGTCTACACTGGAGTGTTTAGCATTAATATGGGCTCTAGAGAAGCTACATTATTACCTGGATGACCAGAAATTTGAACTTGCCACTGACTGCAGTGCAGTTAAATTACTCTTAAACTTGAAAACACCTAACAGACATATGTTCAGATGGCAGCTAGCTGTTCAAGAATACAGAGTGAGGATGACAGTAATTCATAGGGCTGGTATTTTTCACTCAAATGTGGATATTTTATCAAGGTTACCTTTGCCAAATGATGACCCAAGTCCTGCATATCTTCCTGAAGATGAGATAGTTCACATTCATAGAATATATGTGGTTGATATGGAGAAAGAGCTATTACAGCTTATTCTGGACTCATATGATAAGGACACTGACTTAAAAAAGTTATGTAACATACTGAATGATCAAAAAAATGCTTCAATACAAGAATCAATTAAAACCCTTCCACCAAAGTACCAGAAGGCTTTAGAAAAAGGTAAATTTTCAATTGATGAAGGCAACCTAAATTATAGAAGAAAGTTGAGTAATGTTATTGTTATTCCTCCTTCTATCAAAAAGATCATCTTGAGAATGTGTCATGATGACATATTGGCTGGACATTTTAATCCTGAAAAAACAATGATCAGAATTAAAAACACTGCTTGGTGAGTTAATATGTCTGAAGACACCAAATTATATGTTGAATCCTGTGATTCTTGCCCAAAATCAAAAATATTGACTGGTAAAAGAGCTGGATTAATGCAACATATTGAATCTACTGATGCACCATGGCAGATAATAAATATGGACTTTGTAACTGCACTACCCATTGCTGGGAAAGACAGTTTTAACTCTTGTTGTGTTATTGTGGATAGATTCACAAAGATGTGTAAATTCATCCCCACCCACAAGGATGTTTCCAATAAAGAATTAGCCTTCTTATGGTGGTCTCATATGTTTAATACTGCAGGTTTTTCTAAATCAATAATCTATGAAAGGGACCCTAAATTTACTTCTGAATTTTGGATGTCCCTGATAGATGTTGGTGGTTGTCATCTGAAACTTTCTACTGCCCATCACCCCCAAACTGATGGATTAGCTGAAAGAATGATGATTCTTGCCAAAAATCAAAAAGATTTACTGGTAAAAGAGCTGGATTAATGCAACGTATTGAACCTCCTGATGCACCATGGTAGATAATAAACATGCAATTTGTAAGAGGATTACCCATTTCTGGAAAAGACAGTTATAACTCTTGTTGGGTTATTGTCAGCCTAGATATCCCTAGGACTGAGTATTTTTATACTTAAAATAAGATAAACTTAAGTACATTAAGCTTATATCTTAAAAAAAGGTTAAAATAATAATATATATGATTATTTTACATATATATATAATTATTACACTATTATATAACTTATAGTAGTTTAAATAGCTTATCCATAGCCTAATAATACTTATTAAGGTGTTTATGGAGTCATGATATATTTATCTTAAGTGATATTAAGTAATTATTGACATACATAAGCTTATATGTATACATAAATCTCATATTCAGTGAAATATGCAGTATATTATGTATATTTAGGTAGATAAGTGGGTTTTAGCCTCTTAATAGCCTATAAACCTTGTTTTTCTGCTTATTTTAGGTCATATGGACGTATCCAGTGGACTCAAAACGCCTACAGAAGTATAGACATCTAT
Organism: Hemileia vastatrix; assembly: GCA_030280995.1. Classification (NCBI taxonomy): domain Eukaryota; kingdom Fungi; phylum Basidiomycota; class Pucciniomycetes; order Pucciniales; family Zaghouaniaceae; genus Hemileia; species Hemileia vastatrix. The sequence continues at coordinate 1,626,578 of JASXTE010000002.1, read as the reverse complement.
TTCAGGCGCATACACTCAGTTTGGACAACTTAATCTGCTTCCTTGGATGGATGTTCACGGATTTATGGGTTGGGAGGTCATTTCTGGGTTAATATGGATGCTTGGGGATGTTATTGGGGGCTTGGACATTTCATTTGTTTTCTTTATATGCTTTGGGTTTCATTATATTCTCTTTTGATGAGTCATTTTACCTGTTTCTTTATGGTATCCGCTTTTATCTGGATTTTCTATTTATGGTATGGGTCTGTGTTATCATTAATTGTGATGGAGGGTCCATACTGGAGGTCAGGGTGTTTAATCTTCTTGAATTGGACGCCATGAGGAGGTGATGGGCCCTCACAGTGCTGTAATTTCCAGGGATAGAAGTGAATTTATCTGGATTGAAGTCACGTGCACTCCAGTGGATTTTGGTATAAGTAAGGGAGGATTTTGGCAGTTATTAGACATCACTTACTTACTAAAATTGAAATAAATATTATAAACACAATTATTATCATTTAGAAATATATTTTAAAGCCTTTATAAATTGATATTATCTTTCTATAAGCTATAACCATATTCTATTTATCTATTTTCCACCACCAGCACACATTTAAATCCAAGTATTGTGAGTTTTATTTGAGTCTAACTATTTTATTAGTCTTCCCCTGAGGTTTAATCACTAAATAACTATTTAATAAGTAGTAGCACCATTAATAAATACTATTAAATCGTACTTATATACTAGATACACTGACATTTATTGTGGATAGATTCACAAAAATGTGTAAATTTATCCCCACCCACAAGAATGTTTTCACTAAAGAATTAGCCTTCTTGTTGTGGTCTCATATGTTTAATAATTCTGGTTTTACTAAGGCCATAATCTCTGACAGGGACCCTAAATTTACTTCTGAATTTTAGATTTTTCTGATGGATGTTTGTGGTTGTGATCTGAAACTTTCTACTGCCCATCACCCCCAAACTGATGGATTAGCTGAAAGGATGATTCAGACCTTAGAGGACATGATAAGAAGGTATTGTGCCTTTGGACTTGAGTAAAAAGTCAATGACAGATTTACTCATGATTGGGTTACCTTACTTCCTGGTTTGGAATTTGCTTATAATAGCACTGTTCATTCTGCTACTCAAAGAAAGCCTTTTGAGCTCTGACTTGGATATGTTTTAAATACTCCTTCCCAAATTCTCAATAATAAAATACCAAAATTGGATTTACATCCTGGTGTAAAATATTTTCTTCAAATGCAACAACTTTGCAGAAGTCATACTCAAAAATGTATTGAAAAATCCTTTGAATATGAGAAGAAGAGATGGGACAAATACCATAAAGAATACACTTTTAAAAAGGGTGATGAAGTACTGATTTCTACATTCCACTTCAATTTAAAAGGTAATAACAAATTAAAAGACCCCTTTTCAGGTTCATTTTTTGTCAGAAGAATGGTTGGTGATACTGCAGTTGAAGTTATCTTGTGTTCTCCATATGGAAGAAAACATCCTGTTTTTCCAATATCTCTATTGAAAACTTACACATCCAATAGTGATTTATTTCCCAAGAGGAGGGGAAGACCATAGAAGACCCCTAATGAGATCACTGAGACAGCAGAAATTGATAAGATTCTAAATCACAGAATATTTACTTCTGAAAAAGGTACAGAATACTTATTGAAATTCAAGAATAAATCTTCTGAATATGATTCTTGGATACCTGGGAAGGAGATATCTAATCTTCCTACTCTGCTAAAGAAATATAAAAAGAGAAAATCACAGCATTTTTTTTATTATTTTTTAAGAGTGAGGGAGTGTCAGCCAGGCTGCTAGACTTACCCAGTAAAATAATTAACTATTTCCTGGGATGAAGCCACACCTTTTTATTTCTTATATATTATTATTAATTTTATTCTATTTAATTTAAATTTACTTTTAATAAATTAACTAGTTACAAAAAAGTAAATTTAGTAAAAAAATTAATATTAATATTAATTGTCCCATATATTTTAGTTTTATTTCCTAACACCATGCTCAATGTCAGGTTAAACAAAATAAAATTTAAAATATTAAAATAAAATTTAATATTGAAAAAAATTTAAAATAAAATAAATATATACAAAAAAAAAATTACTTATTTAAAAATGAAATTTACAGGAATTTTTAAATAAATCAAATTATTTTGACATATTAAGTAAATACAAGATTCTAAGTCTTTCTTTATAAAACAATCTTAAAATTTGAAATATTTTCTTCTGGAATTTTTTTCTCTCTCTTGTACACTTTTATATAGGATTTTTACTCCGTACTTTGACTCTCTTTTGCCTATATAAGGCCTCCTCTTTCTGGTTGTTTTTGGATTCATTCTTTTACTTACTTATTATTTTATTAAATCATTTATTAAACCAAAATTTTTATTAAAATTATTTATAACTTAGTATTTACAACACTGTAATTCTAAAATTAAAAAATATAATAATAATTATAAACCTTTTTACCTCTTTTAATTGAGTAAATAAAATAAAAGATAATCCATACATACCTTTGCATTTGAAATCTTCAAATTCCACCTACCTACGCTGTTATACCTCCATTAGTACCTTCTAGACCAAGAGACCATCCCAAAAAAAACTAAATAAAATAAAACAAATTAAAAAATTAACATAAAAGGAAATAAAATAAAATAAAATACAATACAACAGAATATAATAAAATTAAAATAAATTAAAAATTATAATAAAATAATACAAAATAAAATAAAAGGTGAAATAAATAAATTAAATAGCTTACTTAATTTGATTAAATTAAATTAAATTAAATAAAAAAGTAACAAAATATAAAAATAAGAGAAAATACTATTGAATTAAACCAAACTAAATTAAAATAAATGTAAATGAAATATCTTGGAAAAAAATACAAATGTTCAAATAAGCTCAATGATGAATTTTTTTAATTTCTTTAAATTATGCATTGGGGAAGTATTGAGTTTAAAAAATTTCTAAAACCTCTATCCAATCATTTGAGTCATGTCACAATTTTGAGGAGCAGATGTTATTGGGAGTTTGGTAACAGCAGTTTCTGGAAGCTCAAACTTGTGGGGCCAGGCCCAGCTTTCTGGTGTGATCATGAGTTATAACCTGAGAACAGAACTGAATTCAATGTATTCCCTCCTTTAGTTTTGCACTTGTTATATAATTTTGAGAAATTTTATTTGACTAAATCAGTACTCATTTTTATACAGATTATTTTAATTTTTCCCACTTCTTTCACAATTTCAACATTTATTATTCCAGAGATTACTTCAATTCACTCAGTTATATTTCTTCAGGTTCACATCCTATACTGTGTTAAGCTTAATAGTATATACAAAATGCACATTCAATGTAAACTCATCAGTAATTGAATGGAAAATCTATGATATAAATTACAAGAAAGCAAATGCACAGAGGGATAATACTATGCTATGGATATTAAGTGCTTTTATGGTTTTCAGGTAATGATTCTGTGCTTCATCTTGGTATTTACTATTCTCAAGCTTGATATGTGCTCTTTGTTGAAAAAATTGAGGGAAGGCACTGAACCAAGGTCAATCTACAGTTCAGAACAAAAAGATTACCAGGGATTGAGCAGTATCACAAAAAAATAGATGGATAATGCACAGGCTTTTTCCCCTGTGATAGAACGTTTAGATAAAATATGGTGGGAAGGTGTCCATTAAAGGGTACTCTGCATGTCCATTCCAGGTACCTGAAAAACCACTTACCTACAAGTGCTACTTTTTTCCCCCTGGTGTAAGTAAAATGAGAAAATGACTTACCTGGAGAGATGAGTTGAGAAAACAATTGACTTCAAAGTATTTGAGGGATGAAAGAGGATAGGAGGAAACAGATTTGAGTGATGAAAGAAAAAAAGAATGAATGAAAAATTATGTGATTTTATGTTGAGTTGATGAAGCAACACAAGGGGACTTGAAAAAAAGAGACTTTAAAAGAAAATTTTAAATCAAAGTAAATATGCAAAAAAATAACCATTCTTAGTGATTTAGTGATGATTTTATCTAGGGTCATGAACATTATTTGGCCCCCTTTGGTTCATGTAACACTTTTTTGAAAGAATCAACTTACACAGGATAAAATATAAGAGGACTTGTAGGCAAGTCGTTTTTTTTGTCCCTCAGACTACCCCCAGAGTTATTTCAGTAGGAACTCCAGTAGTCTCACAAGGAGTGTGAAAATCACTAAAATAATTTCCAAAATTTATTTTGACACAAAGTAAAAGGACCTTTCCTGTATTTGACCTTATTTTGGTGTTCCAGACAAGGGTAGGACCATTGTCTTGAATCCAATCACTTCCAATACCTTCTTCCACCCTAAATCATCACTAATGTTTTCCTGATTCATCAATATTCCAACTCTTTACTCCCATTATCTGGAGCTGAGACTCTCTTTTATTAATCTACATATGCTCTTATATTTAACTCTGCACTCATGCACTGTGACTCCCCTTTCCAAAAACAAGCTCCAAAAAAATAATCAGTTTTAGCTTATCTAGTTACTTTCAGTTTTTTTGATTTTTTTAATTTCTTGAATTTAAAAGCAATTAATTGAAAATTGAGACTAACCTAGATATTTTTTATTTTTTTATTCTTTAATAATTTTTTTAAAAAATGGCAGTTTTAACTACTGTAGATATTTTTACTATGCTTTTATTTTATGAATATTACAGAATCATTAACTGGCTGTTTAGAATTCTATAATTTTTTTCTTTCTTTTCTTTACTTTTCTTCATCTTTTTTTTTCCTTTAATCAATTTTTATCAGTTGTGTCAGCATAATCAATTGGGAGGTTAAAACTTTGAAGATTATTTTTTTCATTTTTTGCCTTTTCTTATTAGTTTAGTTTTAAGATAATTGATGGAAACCTCAAGCCATGTTTTATATTTACTTTGTTTTTTTATTAGGTGGTTATTTAAAATATGGGAAGAAAGTAGAGAATTAGAAACTGATGTTCAAGAAGTAAGACAAGAAAAGAAAGAGGAGGGGGAGAGAAGGATATGTATATAAATATGTATACAAGAAGTAAAAAAACAACAAGATGAAATGAAAGCAAGCACCAGTACATGTTCTGAAAAGACACAGTGTCTTTTCAGCACATGAGCTAGTGCTTGCTCACATCCACCCTTGTGTGATATGAATCACAAGCTGCTTCACTTGTTATCTACTTGACCTAATTCCTTACAGCCTCACTCTCAAGTTACATGCTGAAAAGAAGCTGCGTCTTTCCAGCATGTGACCTGGTGCTGGGTCCCAGGCACCCTTGTGTCAGATGTAAACCAAGTTGCTTGACTTGTGACCCATTTGACCCATTGCCTGACACCCCCATTCTCAGGGTCGCGTTGTGGTCTTCCAACATTGGCAGGGGCCTTTGTTGTGTGATTTGGCGCTGTTTGTGCATGTCTTAATTGACATCTGTTAAGGAATCGGGTATTTATCTGGTTTTATTCCGTGGATATCGGGTCTGTGGGTATGTGGGTACTATCATTGGATAGCCCTGGTGTTTCTCTATATTTTATGTCTTGTAGACATTTTTCATATTCTGAGTTTTAAGGGGTCATTTCCTCAATTTTCATATATAAAAGATTGCTTTTTAATTTTGTTTTTTGTGTTTTACGGGCTAACCTTAAGTCTTATGGTTAAGTGCTTAGTACCATTGGATAGAGCTAATTTTTCTCTATATTTCATGTCTCAATTTTGTTATAGTGAAATTCCGTGTTTTAAAGGTTTTAGTAGTTGTAGCTAATTTTTCTAAGTAGATTAGTTGTTTTTATTGGTTTTCTGGCTTCAGGGAGGCCGGGCCGCTTCAGGCAGCATCTCCGATGTCGGGCGGCCCGCCTGCCTCTGTTTTAGGAGGTTGGGAAGCGCTTCAGGAGGGTTTTTTTATGCAATTTGGCAGGTACAGGCGCCAGATTGGTGGGTGCGCATGGGCTCTTAGTTAGTGGTCTGTGTGTACATAGTTAATAAGACAGTTTGGGGAAACCTTAATCATCATACAACTATCCGGAGGTGATATCATTGTTCCTCACTCAGTTTTCACTGTTTTCTGGCCACAATTGGCTGTGTTTGTTGCAAGTGAGTTCTTCATTTAACTTAACTTTGGCAACTGTTTTCTCTGTTATAGTCTTGCAAGCTATAGCAAGTATCTTTGCTGTCTCTGGTGTGGACTTTGTTCTACATTTCAGTTCTTTGGTCTGGTAGTCTATCTGGGGACTACTTTCTTGGCTCATCAAGCAGTCAAGTGTGCTAAAAAGGAGATTTAGCAAAACAAGAACCAACTTACTTTAGCAAGTAAATCTCACTCTATTTTTCTAAAGGGACAGGGGATTTTCTCTCTGGTTTTTCTCCAACTCCCTTGGTCAAGGCCTATAGCTAGTACTATAGGATTGTCTACATTTCTGGTGCCCAACATGGGGTGAAGAACTTGCTAGTTCTTTGGAATCTCTGTTTTCTTTGGTTGGCTATTTTTGTTGTTTTGGTCTGGAGGAATGGCTTCTGGTTCTTCTATTCCTGTGGTGACTGGCAGTGGGGGAGATGGTCCTCCTTCTGTGATGGTTAGGAAGTGTGTGAGGATTAAAACTTGGGATGGTACCAAGTTTAATGGGGAGGATGACAAGTGGTTTCTGGAGAAATATGAAACTGCTTCTGGAGTGGATAGTGCTTCCTACCTGGACATGGTGAAGCAGATTATCTTCTTCATTGGTGATAGGTCAGTGGAGAAGGAGATTGTGGCCATGTCTGGCTACAAGAAGAGGGATTGGAAGTTATTGTGTAGGGAGATGGTGGATAGATGGAGTGTCAGGTTCACTATGGTGGATCTGAACAAGGTTGTCAGTGAATGGCAATCTTATGGTGGTGTTGGTAACTTACATAGTTACAGGAAGTTTCTGCTACAGTTTGATCCTGTGGTGGAATATTTGGTGGAAGTGGAGGAGCTGGCACATGAAAATGCTGCCATGGATGTTTTTTGGTCTGCCCTGGCTAGAGATGTCAGGATGGATGTGTTGAAGGAGTTGTCAAGAAAGGAATCGATGAAGACTCTTTCTAATGGGTACCAGAAGTTGCCTGCCTTGGAGAAGGTGAAGGAGGCTGTGGAGGCCCATTTGAAGTTATTGGCTGTGGACACCTATCAGGAGGGGTGTGCCAAGTATATCAGCAAAGTAAGTGAGGCTTTGGCTGAAGAGGAAGTTAGGGAGAAGAAGGAGGAGAAGAATTTGGTGCAGGTTCCCAAACAGGAGAGGGACCCAATGGTGGAGCAGTTGGCTGATCTTACAAAGCAGCTGCATATTTTTGTTCAGGAGGCTAAGAAGGTCAATAAGGCACCTTCTCAGCATAGAGATTTTGATAGGAGGGCTGGTAGGAGTGATCCTTGGGTCTGATCTTATTGCAGCAGGAGGGGGCACAGGTCCAATGATTGTTGGGCATTGAACAGAGATGTGTCCGAAAGAAAGGTGGAATTTGATGGCAGGGTTTTCAAGTTCCCTTATGGTTCTTTTGTTAAGCCCAGTGAGGGGCAGGCTCCTGTTGATTTGGTCAGGAGAAGGGGAGGTCTCAATCAAAGAGGCCAAGGATTGAGGAGATTTTTGATCAAGGGAAGTCCTCTGGTAAGGAGAATGAGGATGGGAAGGGAAAGGGGAAGGAGGTCAATAAGGTCTCTTTTTCTACTTCCTTTGGTGGTTTGGAGTTGTATTCTTGTGGTGGACAGTCAAGTGGTGAATGCTTGGCTGGTGTTTATGATGTGGAATCAGGAAAGGTGGGAAGGCCTAAGAGCAGTTCTCAATCCCAACCAAAGCCAAATGCTTCAAAGGTGGATCCTTAGCTGAGTGCAGCTAGGAAGAGGTACAGCAAAGAGGAGCTGTACAAGATGCAGAAGGGTATGGCTGACATGGGCCCCCCTAGTTTTGGCGCATTGGACATGAATGGTGAGCCAATGCCAATGGAGGTGGATTCTGACCCTGAGGAGGATGCCCCTTTGGCTTCATTGCCAAAGCCTGCTGGAGTTAGAGGTTCAGGTGAGGGATCTGGTTTGGTTCCTGTTTATGGTAAACCTGTTGGTGGTTCTGGTCCTCAAGAAGCTTCTAGGACCAAGGTGGTGAAGCCAAGGGCTCACTTTGAGAGGCCAGTAGTGTCTGGTCAAGTTAATGTTATGGACTCTGTCCTGGAAAGGATGAATCAGGGTCAGGTTTCCCTATCTTATGGGGAATTGTATGCTATCAGTCCAGGGTTGGCTGATAGGCAGAAAAAGTTGTTTAACAGGAGAAGAGTTTCTTCTGGGGAGGTAGAATACATTTGTGATTCTGCTGAAAAGTTTGGTGAGGGGTTGGAAACTCATTTTTCTGCTCCTCTGGGATATGTCAATGTCACTCTGAATGGCAGGGAGGCAAGGGCATTGGTGGATTAGGGTTCTCAGATAAACCTGATCTCTTTGTTTGAGGCAACTCACTTGTGCCTCCCCATCAAAACTGGTATTGGTGGTAATTTGAGAGGGATTGGTGGTCATGTCACTGAATTGGTTGGAACTTCATAGTTTGTGAAGTTAGATGTTGGCGGAGCCTCAGGGAAGGTTCATTTCTACATTGCTAAAGGTAATGTAAAAGCAGTTTTGGGTGGGCCATTCTTGATGGATTTTCAGGCAAGAATTGGTTATCAATTTGATTTGGGAATCAGTTTGGAGTTGACTGGTGAAGATGAAAGGAGACTTCACATGAGGTTGTCATCCCCTGGAGAGGATGGTTGGGACACCAGGCCTGGTTTATCTTCAATGTGCCAGTTCATGGACTGTTGCAGGAGAAGGAAGGAAGTGTGTGCTGCCTCTGGGTTTTTGAACTGCGGCTCAGGCTCTATTGAGAGTCTGTCTTTTTTAGAGTAATGAGGGCTGATCACCCTAGTTCTACAACCTCTCCCCAAGATGAGGAAATCCCAGGTTGTAGTAGGTCAGCTTTCTTGGAGATATACCAAGTGGATTTTCAACTTTCTCTTTTTAATGTTTCTCTTCTCTGCAAGTATTCGTCAAGTTTTTTATCAAGTCTCTGTTCTCTCTCAAGATTCTTAATTTTTTTTAATTCAAGTTCAAGGAAGAAGATTGGTTATATATCTTTATTGAAAGATATGCGGAAAAGTTTTGGGGTGGTGAGATTGGGGTTTAAAAGTAAGTCCTCCCAATTGTGCACCGCTAGGGTTTCTTCTACACCTTTCAAAAACATTACCAGGGCCACACCTGTGAGAATCGGGAAAACTCCTGGTTATTTTTGTAGGTCAGAAGAAAATTCAAGAAAAGAAGATAAAAATTTTAAGATAATTCAAGAAAATCAAGAAAAAAATCTGAAGATAATGGAGAAAGAAGATTCAAAATATTTTTGTGAAGATTGTCAAGATCAATTTTTGGGCCTCCAGCATGAGGTTACACTGCAAAATTTTAAAAGAGTTGATTCTGAAGAAGAATCAAGATTTGAAGATTTGGAAGACGGAAGTGAAGATGAAGATTTGGAATTGCAGAAAAGTTTTGGAGTGGTGATATTGGGGTATAAAAGTAAGTCCTCTGAATTGTGCACCGCTAGGGTTTCTTCCACACCTTTCAAAAACATTACCTCGGCCACACATGTGAGCAATGGGGAAACCCTTGGTTTTTGTTCCAGGTCTGTTAGTGAAGATTTCCTGAAGATCCCTCAAGTTGTAGGTGGAGCGGCAAAGTATAAGAAGGTAGCGCAGAAGATTAGGCCTGTCAATGAGCCTATGCCTGTGGGCTTGAATCCGCCCTTGAAGAGACCTCCATTTTCAAGAGATCTGTACTGTACTCCTTTGGTGAAGAATCCTCCAGAATTTGTAGAGATGGCTAGGGTGACTGTGGAAAGGTTGAAGGTTGTTAATTTTGGTCCTGATGGGTGGTTGTTAGAAGAAGAAAAGGAGTTGTTGTTGCACGTTATTGTGCTAAGGGAAAAGGCTGTGGCGTTTGTTGAGGAGGAAAGGGGTGTATTGAAGCACTCTTATGGGGAACCTTACTTGATTCCTGTGGTTTGTCATGAACCTTGGCAAATCAAACCTATTCCGATTCCAGCCGCTATTAGAGAGGATTTTGTGGGGATTGTTAGGGAAAGAGTCAGGACTGGGTTATATGAACAATCGACATCCAGTTACTCAAGTCCAGTGTTCTGTGTAAAGAAGCAGAATGGAAAGAGGCGGGTGGTTCATTATCTTAGAGCCTTGAATAGAGTCACTATCAAAGACGCTGGGATGCCACCAAGTGCAGAGGATTTCGTTGAAGCTTTTGCTGGAAGGGTGTGTTATGGTTTGGGTGATATTATGGGTGGTTATGATGAGAGGGAACTCTATACAGATTCAAGGCCTCTCAAAACTTTTGAGACTCCTTTGGGAAGATTTCAGCTCACTAGGTTGCCTCAAGGAGCAACTAATTCAGTGGCAGTTTATCAAGCACAGATGGCTTGGATTTTACAGGATGAGGTTCCTACTCATGCTGGTATTTTTATTGATGATGGTGGAATTAAAGGACCATCCACTGATTATGGTAATGAGGTGTAAGCGGAGAACCCTGGCATAAGGGGGTTTGTGTGGGAATATGCAATCACTCTAGAGAGAGTGTAGTTTAGGATTGAAGAGGCTGGTTTGGCCATTTCAGGGTCAAAATTCTGTTGTTGTGTTCCTGCTTTGGAAATTCTGGGTCATGTAGTATGTAAAGAGGGAAGGATTATTGCAAAGAAGAAGATTAATGAAATTCAGTCGTGGCCAAGGCCTAAAAATACTACTGAAGTCAGGGGATTTTTGGGTGTATGTGTATATGTCAGGATTTTTATTAAGGATTTTTCTTTGTTGGCTTCACCTTTAAGGAGGTTGACCAGAAAAGATGCAGATTGGGAATGGACTGAAGAGTGTGAAGAGGCTTTTCAGAAGTTGAAAAAGGTTGTTGGTGAAGATATGGTTCTTCACAAGTTGGATTATGGTGTTGGTGCTGGAAAAATTTATCTGGCAGTGGACTCAAGTTATATTGCTGCTGGTGCTGTTTTGTCTCAGGAGGATAAGACTGGGAGGGTCAGGCCAGTAAGATATGAGTCTGTGGTGTTTAATGAGGTGGAATCTGGGTATTCTCAACCTAAGTTGGAATTGTGTGGTGTAGCAAAAATTTTAAAGAAGCTACAGACGGTTTTGTGGGGGCAGCATTTTGAGCTGCAGGTGGATGCAAAATCTTTGGTTCAGATGATCAATACGCCTAGTCTTCCAAATGCTCCAATGACTAGGTGGGTGGCATTTATTCAACATTTTTATTTTGACCTGGTACACAAACCAGGCAAAACTTTTACTATGCCTGATGGATTATCAAGGAGGCCACCTACAGATGAAGATTCTGAGGCTGAAGAGTTTGATGAAGATGTTCCAGTGGTTAGGTCCAGCACAAAGGGTGCTGAAGATTTTTCTGACCTCCCCCAAGAGGCTAAACTGGCTGGATCTGATCTGGATTCTGGTGATCAGGATGTTTTTGTTGATGAAGATGGAGTTGTTGTTTGGGACAGCTCAAATTTGCAAAAGGGTGTTTTTGTTAGTGAACTGGATTCTCACAAGGTTCAGTGGAAAGAGAAGGACGTGCCAAAATTTAAGGATTGGTGTCCTGGTTGGGCTGCTGAATTTACTCATGTTCACACTGGTGATTTTGATGACAGAATTGTACTCTTGGATGTTGTTTTGTTGGATTTTGAAGATGAGACCTGGGGTCAGTCTGGGTTTTATTTTATTTTGGTGGAATATCTGTTGACCTTGGAGAGGCCAGATAGTTGTGATGATGATATTTGGTTGGCAATCAAGAAGAAGAGCCCTGGATTTTATGTGTCAGGAAGGCGGTTGATGAGGAGGAGACATCCAAATCCTCAAGTGGTGGTGACTCAGAAGAAGGGTCAAGAATTGGTTTTGAAGTCTTTGCATGAAGACCTTGGTCATAGAGGTTTTGGGGAGACTTATAGAAGAGTAGCAGACAGATTTTGGTGGCCAGGTATGAAGTTGGCTGTGCAGGGTTGGGTTCAATCTTGTAAAGAATGTCAAAGAAGAAGTCACTTGAAACCTAAAGAGGTAGGCCGTGCTACTGGCGAATCAACTGTTTTTGGAAGGGTCAGTCTGGATGCTGTCCATATTAAAGAGGGCAGGTATAAATACTTGATTGTTGCTAGGGATGATTTGTCTGGTTGGGTTGAGGCAGTGCCTCTGGTTAATTTAACTGCCAAGAATGTGGCAGAGTTTTTGAAGAAGTAGTGGATTTATAGGTATGGGTTGATGAAGGGCCAGAGTTTGGTGCCGAATTTAAAGAAGCTGTGGCTAGTGTTGGTTCTAAAGTTAGAGTGGCTACACCGTATTATCCTGAAGCTGAAGGCATGGTTGAAAGAGGCCATCAAGTTATCAAGAATGCTTTGGTGATGATGTTTGGGGATAGTGCTGAAAAGTGGAGGCATTATTTACCCTTGGTGTTATTCGCTGATAGGGTCACTGTGAAGAGGACAACTGGCTATTCTCCTTATGAGTTAATGTTTGATCAGAAAGCTGTTCTACCAGTGTACTTGGAAGCAGTCTCTTATATTGGAATTGATTGGGAGGAGGTGCACTCAACAGAAGAATTGCTCTGTGCCAGGATGCAACAGTTGGAATGTAGAGAGGAATGTCAGGAGAAGGCATACTCTAGAATGATGAAGATTAGGAATCAATCAGTAAGGTACTGGGACAAGAAGTTGGCTCATAGACTCAGGAATCACTTGAAACCTGGTTGTTTGGATTTGGTGTAAAATAGAAGTTTGGAGAGTCAGTGGGGGAAAATGTTTGCTGACAGATGGAATGGACCTTACAGAGTCAGATCTCGGGCGTCTGGAGGTTCTTATGTTTTGGAAGAGTTGGATGGTGCAGTCTTGAAAAAGAGAGTGGCTGCAGACCAGGTGAAGAGGTTTTATCCCAGAGGCACTAGGCATGCAGATGATTGACTCCGCAATGAGGATAAACTATGGAACGTTCTTTGTTTTGGAATTTTTTGGTGTTGCAGAGCAACCTTTGTGTTGGAAACTTTTTGTTAGAAGGTACCCATGGGTGGGGCTTCTAAATTTAATCTTGGCAAGTGTAGGGGTGACTGATGGGCTGGCTGCTCTATCAACAGTTACCCCAGATTGTCTGTTTCCAACGCTTTCTCTTAATTTGGTTGAACCCTTGTATTGGTTTCTTTTCACAGGTTTTAGTCCTCTATGACTTTAAACTGGAATTTCCTTTGATTTTCATGTGCTGGTCTCTTCACTCTTATTGGTTTTGGTTTTTTTTTTGTGTTGGATGTTGTGTTTTTGTTAGAAGGTACCCAGGGGGGCTTCTAGATTTTATTTTGGCAAGTGTGGGGGTAACTGATGAGCTGGCTGCTCTGTAGAACAGTTACCCCAGAATGTCTGTCTCAAATCTTTTGTTTTTCCTAGTTGAATTCTAGTTCTGTTGTTTATTATTCAGGTTTCAAGTCCACTATGACTTTAAACTGGTTTGGGACTGGCTTCTTTATCTTTGGTTCTTTCAGATTGGTGGTGGATCACTGGTGGTCTCCCATCATTTTTACTTATTGAAGGGAGCCCACCCAGTGATCATTTCTATGGATCGGACTTTCCCTTATTGGACCATCTACAGAGCTGGACTTTCTTTGATTTTGCAGTTATGTTTTTGCTAGATAGCAGTTTTAGATTATTTTTTTTTCTCTTTTTTTTCTTTTAATTTTTTTTATGGGGGTTGTTTAAAATTATAAAATCAAAAATATAGGGTGTTACCACATCAGGGTCACCTGGATGTGGGCAAGCATTGGTGGGGAAAGGCTCATCAATTGGCCAGGCTATGCTATTTTCTTTTTTACTTATTATTAATTTCATGTTTTTCTTTGTTTCATTATTTTTATTATCTTCTAAATTTCTAAATTTTTTGAATTTTGTTTTCTGGTAATCATTTAAAAGATTTAATTGTGTATCCACATCAAGGTGCACTTGGATGTGGGTAAGGTATCAGGGGATCAGCTCATCAATTGTCTGGGGGATACCATTTCTATTATTTTTTATATTATATTTCATTTCATTTATTTTATTTCATTTTATTTATCAATTTTTAATTTTAGTGTATTAGTAGATTAAAAAACAAAAAAAATATAAAAAAAAATAAAAAAAAATAATAATAAAATTTCTGAAATTATTTTTATTAATTGTTTTATATTATTATTATGTTTCTAATCTTTTTGCAGGAGCTCATTGTCTGGATGATTAAGCTTCTGGAGGCTGGTCCGGATTGTGAAGTCGTTTTTTGTTTTTTGTTAGGATTATGGGAAGCACTGTGTTCTTTGAAGTGCATCCTGCTGGAGAGATTATAGGGATTGTAATGGTCAAGAATTGGATTAGAGGGAAGTTCAGAGGAGGAAGAAGAAGAGGCATGAATGGAGTGCTGGAGGGTGTGTTTAATGATCCTAGACATTTTCCAGTGGTCGTCCAACAGGCGCTTTCTCAGGGATTTTTCAAAGTCATTCAAATGTCCATGGAGGGCAAAGGCTTTTAGCATGTTGGAACACATAGTGCTTAGGTGTTTTTTCATGTCTCCATAATCCAGGGTTAAAGAAGTTTCAAGAGGTTGGCCAACCCCAATAATAGATTCAGGAGGAGGGGTGCCAACTAGACAAGAAGAATTGGATCAGTAATTATTTTTGTTGAAGAAATGGGATAATTAATTTGGTACTTACAGATTGGAAGCTCATCAAATTTGTAAGCAGCTGGAATTTGGATCTCTGACAGTTTTGGAATGCTCATAGTGGGTGGATCAACTAGGGTGAGATATGGATTCTCTTGGTCTTCCTCTGTAAGATTTCGAGAAGGTGAACTAGGAGGCTGATGTTCCTGGAGCCTAGTTGGAGCAGTGGGATTGTTGTTGTTGTTGTGGTTGTTATTTCTATTGGATTTAGCTGGAGGAGGTGCTGGTGATGGAGTACCAGGGTTGTTAAAGGATGGAGCAGGAGAGGGTGATTTGGAAGCAGATTGATCTCTTCTCGATTGAGCTTTTGAAGAGATGGAACTGTCAGAAGAATAGTTGGCTGACAGAGGAGAGGTGTAGTTTCTTTGTATTAGTTGGGGACGAAGTTGTTTCTTGGTTGCAGTGTGGGGTGTTCTGGTTTCATCTTGGGGTTCTCTGGAAGGTCTCCTAGAAGTTTGGGAGAATTTGAAGTTTTTAGACCTTGGAAGAGTTGGCTGCATTGCTCTGGGAGCAGTGGGAGGTGATTGTGTAGAGTTGTTTTCATTGATTGATGGAATTTGGCTGTTTTCCAGTTGTTTTTGGAGATTTTGAGCTGGATTTTCACTGTCCAGTGAAGCGGGCGGGCCACCCGATGTCGGCTGGGCTCTCTGGACGCGGTCTAGAAGCCTGGGAGTTGATCTTGAAGCTTTTGGAGCTAATTTGGTGGACATAAAAGCAGTTTCTTGGGAAGCTAAGGCTGGTCTTTTGGGAAGAGTTCTGGAAGCTGAGCTTCTGGATCTTCTGGAAGGTGCTGAAGATAAAGAGGAAGAGGAAGGACCAAGCTCTGGGGATCTGGTAGGGGATCTAGAGATGTATTTGTGAGAAGGTGGAGGAGGAGGAATAGGGTAGTTGGCATCTTTGTCACATCTTTTCTTTTTGGAATAGCAAGAATCACAAGCCCTGTTGTAGAATTTGGATTCAGGAGTTGGAAGAGTGAATGTGCAAGGTCTGAACATGTGGATGCACTGTTTGCAGGCAGAGTCCTTGGGAGCAGTGAAGCAAGGGAGAGTAGAAGGGTTAACATCAGGAGATCCAGCCAAGATCTGTGGTGAGAAAAGATGATGGAAAGGGATAGGAGGAGATTTTGGTCAGTGATGGGTAGATGATGAAGTGAAGGTGGAAGTTCAGCAGGTTGGCTGTAGGGGTGGTCTGTATGAAATTGGCTGCGTCTATTTTATGCAAAATTCCGCTAGTCCATCAAGACTCTAAACTGAAAAATCTATGGTATCAAGATCATTCCATCAATTCTTTAAACTGAAATCTGGTTTCTGTTAGTCCTTCAAGAATTTAAACTGGCTGGTTTCAAGATTCTATCAAGACTAGTCCATCAAGACTTTGAACTAAACACTGTGTTAGTCCCCCAAGACTTTAAACTGAGGATTGTTGTTGGTTTAGTCCCCCAAGACTTTAAACTGAGAGTTGTGAGTCCCCCAAGACTATAAACTGAGGAAGTGAGTTTTGTTGTTTGAGTTGGTTTTGAAAGATTGGTGGAGGGCATCCACAGGGGAAGCCTCTGAATTTAGCAAAGGCAAGTTTGGGGGTAATTGATGAGCTGGCAGCTCTATTTAAAATTACCCAAGAATGTTAGTTTTTTCTCTGTGTCTTAATGTGGTTGATCTCTGGTTCTGGGTTTATGATTTAGGTTTTTGAGTCCCCCAAGACTTTAAACTGAGGATTTTTGAGTCCCCTAAGACTATAAAATGAGGATGGTCCCCCAAGACTTAAAACTGAGGGTTGTTTTGTGGTTACATCCTATAGAGGGTGTGGTCAATTTTTCTTTCTGAATCAAACTCAAGTACTAGTGGAATTACAGAGGGAATCAAGAGATGAAATGAAGTCTTCAGAATTAGCCTTGAACTGGTGAATGAGGTGTCTTCTGTTCTCAATGTCCTGTGGATCTCTTGCAGGAGTGGATTGGAAGTAGTGAAGCAGAAGCTGTTTCTGTTGAGATGTGTGTTGTTGGAACTTGGACTTGATAGTGGGAAAGTGGTTTGGTGTTGGTGGTGCAATGGATTCTACATTGTTATCATCACTATCAGAAGATGGAAGAACTGAGAAGTCATCAGTTTTAAAGTTGAAGGAAGAAATGAAAGTTATTTACCATCAGATGGACCAGGGATGGTGAAACTAGTTGTTTTATGGGTTGTGGCACTCTTCTGGGAAGGGTGAAGCTTTTTGATTAATCTGGGTATCAGGATGGATGGCCTAGATCTTTTGGTGCTGGCAGAAGATGGACCAGGTTGAGGTGGAGGTGAATCTGTTGCAGAAGATAGTGGACCAGGTCTGTGGCAGGTCTTCTTTCTAGATTGTCAGACATCGCAGGACGTTCTGTATGGATGGACAGGTGGTGTCATGGTGCAGATTAAATTATTGTCGATGCAATATTGGCAAGGACCCATTTCAGAGGCAGAATTGGGAAGAAGGTTGAACATGGTGGTTGGATGAATAAAGAATGTGGAAATTCTCAATTGGAGGGAGGATGTGGTCTTCCAACATTGGCAGGGGCCTTTGTTGTGTGATTTGGCGCTGTTTGTGCATGTCTTAATTGACATCTGTTAAGGAATTGGGTATTTATCTGTTTTTATTCCATGGATAGTGGGTCTGCGGGTATGTGGGTACTATCCTTGAATAGCCCTGGTTTTTCTCTATATTTTATACCTTGTAGACATCTTTCATATTCTGAGGTTTAAGGGGTCATTTCCTCATTTTTCATTTATAAAAGATTGCTGTTTAATTTTTTTTTTTGTGTTTTACGGGATAACCTTAAGTCTTAAGGTTAAGTGCTTAGTACCATTGGATAGAGCTAATTTTTCTCTATATTTCATGTCACAATGTTGTTATAGTGAAATTCCGTGTTTTAAAGGTTTTAGTAGTTGTAGCTAATTTTTCTAAGTAGATTAGTTGTTTTTATTGGTTTTCTGGCTTCAGGGAGGCTGGGCCGCTTCAGGCAGCATCTCCAAGGTCGGGCGGCCCGCCCGCCTCTGTTTTAGGAGGTTGGGAAGCGCTTCAGGAGGGTTTTTTTATGCAATTTGGCAGGTACAGGCGCCAGATTGGTGGGTGCGCATGGGCTCTTAGTTAGTGGTCTGTGTGTACATAGTTAATAAGACAGTTTGGGGAAACCTTAATCATCATACAACTATCCGGAGGTGATATCATTGTTCCTCACTCAGTTTTCACTGTTTTCTGGCCACAATTGGCTGTGTTTGTTGCAAGTGAGTTCTTCATTTAACTTAACTTTGGCAACTGTTTTCTCTGTTATAGTCTTGCAAGCTATAGCAAGTATCTTTGCTGTCTCTGGTGTGGACTTTGTTCTACATTTCAGTTCTTTGGTCTGGTAGTCTATCTGGGGACTACTTTTTTGGCTCATCAAGCAGTCAAGTGTGTTAAAAAGGAGCTTTAGCAAAACAGGAAACAACTTACTTTAGCAAGTAAATCTCACTCTATTTTTCTAAAGGGACAGGGGATTTTCTCTCTGGTTTTTCTCCAACTCCCTTGGTCAAGGCCTATAGCTAGTACTATAGGATTGTCTACAACGTGCTGAAATTATACAGCATCTTTTCAGCATGAGACCTAAAATTGGAGGCATGAAGTTATGGTTAAAATGGATCAAAAGTCATAACAACATTTAATTCATTTACTTACGGGTGCAGGCAAGAAATACACTAGGTCATGTGCTGAAGAGATGCAGCATCTTTTCTGGCACAAACCCTGAAAGCAATAGGGTGCAAGAGGAGGTGATTATGGAAAATGAGGAATATTGGGAGTATTCTACAGAAGCATGGGGTATTGAGCTAGAGTCATGAGATTGCAATAAAGCTCAGGAGATATAGGGTGTGGAAAATGGCTGAGTAGAACCCACAAGGAGCTATTTGGGGAAAATTGGAACACAAAGACATACATGAAATTAACTTTAAAAGCCCTTCTGAGTAGCCAGGGGGGCTGAGTGGGGCACCCCTTGTGGCCAAAAAAAGGCTATAGAGGGGAAACAGAAAGACTTTTAACAGGTTTTCACATGTTATTTCCTTTCCAACTTTTGAAGGACTACATTTCATGATGGAATTATTCAAAAAAAATCCAACCCACATATTTTATTTAACTGAATTCCCTTGTACTTTTTAGAATATATCAGGCTTTAGAATATTTAATCATTAATCATGTAAATCAAATCAATTACAAAATCATCCCACTGTATTTTAACTCTGGCTTCTGCATAGTGTGAAACGTTCTGTGTCCTTTGAAAGGAAAATTATCCTTAATAAGGGTGTGGCACTGTGGATTAGAAAGTGCTATAGAGGAAACAAAGATTGGCCTATCTAAAGAGCTAACCAAGGCATTAGAGCACAAACTTTCAAAATTGTTGTGAGTAAGATAGAGGACCAAAAATTATTATTACACAAAATACATCATATACTTGAGACACAGTGTTCAGAGAACTGTATAAATAATCATCTCATTATTATCAAATATATCACATTTTTAAAATGGAGACAGAACCCAGCCAGCCCTTGAAAGTAAGACCTAAAGCCTTTATCAATATTGGAAATTATTCAATAAGTCAGCCATCATGATATATAATCAAGTATATTATTTGAGTGATAATGATCTAAATATAACTGCACCCCACATGTGCTCATAATACAAGTTTAAAATTTTAGTTACTTAATTTGTACTTGACTTGCATTAATGTAAGCCAAGTATAAAATTATCTCAACAGTTTTAAAATAGAGCCAACTTCAAAAGCAAACAGAATGATATTTCAATATTGAAAATCATTCAATAATATTAAGGAGTAATGACAATACTGAGAAAAGGCCATGGCAAAGCTAGATCAAACACCAACCAACCAAAAGTCATTTTCAATATTAAAAATACTTCTTTAATATTAAAGAATTATATTTAATTATGGGACCAACCATAATTCTGCACTTCTGACTTCCACTGCCCAAAAATGAATGCACACAGTATTTTTTACTGCTTGACCTTATCTTTTATTCTCCATACTACTAGTCAAGTGTAAAAATTCATGAATGCAATTGCAATTTTGCTTTGTCAGTCATATTCATGACCAAATAAGAATTCAAATTGAATACATGTATATTCTGCATATTTAATATGCATATTTTAACCATATTGCAAAAAAAAATTCATATTGAATATGCATATGCATATGCATAATATAAATTTTTCATATACATATTTATGCATATTGGATATGCAAATCTTTTACATATTTTATTCATATTGAATATGCATTCTGCATCTATATTTAATATGCAATATGAATAATTATTAAATATGCATTTTGAATGCATATTGAATATTAAATAAAATATATGTCATATTTCCTTGAATCATGCTTTTGGCAGGGGGTGATAGCAAAGAAATCTACTAGTGTTTCCAAAATATATTTACTTGATGGTTTTCTGCTCATATACCCCTCAAAAAAGTTCCTCAAGGATTACTTCATGGGTTACTCTAAGATCGCTAAAAAACAACTTGCCTAGAAGTTGTCTTAAGTTTCCCCTGTGACATAAGCTAAAGTGGTTTGCAAATCAGATTCAAAATCAGAGTCAGAAATTAAAGATAAAGAAATAAAAAATTTAGTTGATGAAAGTTGCTGCCTAGTAGAGAGGTGCTTCATTGTTGTTGGTTGAAGGCTTAGGTGATGAAAGAAGTGGAAATTTTCCACCAAATGAGCAGGGGGGTGTATAGATAGAAAAAAAACATGAGTTTTTGCCACCAAAATCATGTGGCCTAGAGTGAAGAGTGTCATAAAGATGGCATCTGCAATTATATGTCATGTGACTTTCATACAAGTCAATTATGGATGTGATGAGTTTGGGATCAGGAATTAAGAATGAAATTGAGATATAAGAGGTAGGATAATGCATCATCTTGCATTCCTTCTTCAATAGCCCAAGGGCTAGTGGATAATAATCTTCTGCAATTAATAGGGGGTATCCAAGTTGAGGGGTCCACAATTAGGGATCAGAAATGATTTTTCCTGGGATCAGACATTATTAATTTCAGAAGATTCTTATCCACTAGCCCCAGGGCTAGTGGTTAAGTAATCCACAATAATGCATTATCCCACCTCTTATACCCCAATTTCAATTCCTAATTCCTGGTCCCAAACTCATCAAATACATGATGGATTTTTAAGAAAGTCACATGACTTATAATTGCTGATTCCATCCTTAAGTCTTTCCTTACTTTATGCTATGTAATTTTGGTGGTGAAAACTTAACATTTTTTCTCATCCTTATGTGTCTCTTCACTCTATGCTACTTAATTTTAGTGGCAAGCACATAACATTTTTTTCTATTTACACACCCCACCTGCTTATTTGGTGGTGAATACCCACTTCCCACTCATCATCCAAACCTTCTACCAACAATAATAAAGTAACTCTCTACTAGGAAGCAACTTCACTCAGCTATGAATTCTATCACTTTAACTTAAGCTGCTGACTCTGATTCTGACTCAGGTTTAGAACACACTTTAGCTTATATTTCTTTTCAATGATCTTTATAAAGAAGAGGATCCCAAAACTGCACCAGCTCTCCCCTCCCTTGAATCACAAAACATTCTTTCCACCAGAATACACTCTGTCATTATGCCAATCACCTTCCAACATTTTGAAACACAACCTATTTAATTTTTTTCCATACTCTCCAGATTTACAGCTTGTGTGCTTTATTCACTTGGTTTAATATTTTTGTTTTTTGCATATTAATTTTTTTTTTTGAATTTATGCTGAATGTCTCTTTTTTGGATTTCTCATTTGTTTTCATTCACCAGCTCAACATAAAATTGCATATTTTCTGCAAGTGCATGATTTTTCAATGTTTCTTTTTTTCATTCATTCCTCATATCCTTTCCTCCTCTCATCAAACATCCCTCATAAAATTTGGTTCTATTTATTTTCTCATCTCATCTCTCCAGATAAGTCATTTTATTCATTTTTTTTTATTTTTTTTATTGCTAATTATATTTTTTTTCTTTTTTGTATCTAAATTTTTTTGTAAGTGGTTATTTTTGATTTTTATTGTAAAATTAAACTTTTTTTTCTCTCCCTCTTTTCTTCCTTTTTTAGCTCCATCACCCTACTCACCATTCTTTCTTGGCATGGTCATTATCCCCCCTTTCCCCTTTTTTACTTTTTTTAGGTTCCATGTCATTAAAACAATACATTGCACACTCTTTATGCATTTAACTTACTCCATATTTAATTTCCCCCAAATTACAACATCATTCCTTCTTGCTCAATTTTTCCTAATTTTCAATAAAGGTAAGTTTCATCTCCTTTTTTTATGCCTAAATGATATCTCTTTCCTTCTTTGAAAACTTCATACTTAAATATATGCATGACATTTATCTGGATAACAGTGGACTTATTAAACTCTTCTTGTTCTCATCTCCATTACCACTTTTTAAGTTTTAGTAAAATTTTGAAAATCAGACTCTGAATTAGGGTTATGTTTCTTTGAATCTAATTATCTTTTAAATGATGATTCTACTGAAGACTAATTCTCAATTCCCACAAAAAGATTTGAATTTGGTTCAGTGGTTTCTGAGATATTGGCCTTAAAATTTGAGCCTTTGTTTTCCCTACTTAATTTTTTTTATTTCATTTTCTTATGTAACAAATTATGGTTAGGTTTATTTAAGTCACATATCCTATAAATTAAGTATTTCTGAAGCCTATCTTTCATTCCCCACAATCAGGTTTGAATTTGTTTCAGTGGTTGCTGAGATTTTGACCTTAAAAGTTGAGCCTTTTTTTCTGAATGTTACTTAATTTATTTTATGGTTTTATATTGCATAATTAGAGAATAAGGCTCCTGAAACTCTTATCTTATTATTATCTAGGCTTATATCTCCATCTTGTTGGAATTTTCATCATCAATTTTCAGTTTTTGTACAATTTTGAAAATCAGAGTCAAAACTAAGGTTAGGTTTATTTGAACCTTTTGTTTTTTAGTTGAAGACTCTTCTGATGCCTATCTTTTATTTCCCATGAATGGATTTGAATTTATTTCAGTTTTTGCTGAGATATTTACCTTTAAAGTTGAGCCTTTTTTCTAAATTTCACTTAATTAATTTTATGTGTAGACCAAAATTTGTTAAAGGCTATTCTCTTGGTATTTCTAATAATATATGTTTCATTCTTAAAATCATGTCACTCATATTTTTTCCATAGGTATCTATTCTTTACTTAAAAAAATATTCTCAAGATCATCACCAAACAACCAAAGCTCCAGCTGGCTTGGATTATTGTCAAGAGTTCCCACATTTTGGATATTCATTCCAAATAAGTCAAACATTAATCCACTGAATTAACAAGGTAAAAAAAGAAGGTAAATTTGACAAATATAAAAAAACTTTAAATAGATAAAAAAAGTATGGGGATGAGTAGAGTCATCAAATATTTTTTATTTTTTTATAAATTATTATAAATAACTCTTCTATTTCAAATTCCTAAAGTAAAGTAATGGGCCAATGACCTTGTGTTGTATAAATGGGAATCATGATAACATTTATTTTTTTCATGAGGTTCCTCAACCTAAACTTGTGGAAAGTCCCAAACATTTGTTTCTAGATTTATCTGCATTTTGGCTAGAGGAATTGTCATTACTTTAAAACTAGGGAAATTTATATATATTAGTTGTTTATATATTAATTTATTTAATTAAATTATATTTTGGTGCTTCACACCCCTTACTTCAATAAAATGCAGGGGGGGGGTATTGCCAAATTTTCAAATTTGACATGCAAAATTGATGACTTGTAAAAATTTTGGTGATACCCACCCCCCTTACTTCAATAAAATTCTGCAGAGGTATTGCCAAATATTCAAATCTGACATGTAAATTCTTTGACTTGTAAAAATTTCTTCAATAAAATTTAGGGAGAGTATTGCCAAAATTTCTCATAAGACTTGAAAAATTTTTGACTTGAAAGAATTTTGGTGATACCCATAAAATTCAGGGGGTAGTAATGCCAAATTTTCATATAAGACTTTTAAGATTCTTGACTTGAAAGAATTTTGGTGATACCCACCCCTTACTTCAAAAAAATGCAGGGGGGGATAGGCAAATTTTCTAATGAGACTTGAAAATTTTATTTAAAAAAGAGTTATTAAAATTAAATACACAAATTTAACTTATGATGGATAGATTAATGAAATACAGGAAATTATTGTAAAATTTTATGTACAAATAATTATGAGTAGTTGAAGTATGAAAGAAATGAAACACACTAGTCATTAAAAAATTTCATTAGACATTCAATTTCCTCATCAGATTTATTGGATTTAACACATTCCATTAAAAAAAATTCTTGTTTGAATTTTCTATAAGATAATGATTATATTTCATCTGTTCCATTAAGTTTTGATGCTCAAGTGTTTTCTCCCTTTCTTTGATTCTTCAATACTAAGAGTTAGCTCAAACTTCTTCTCCTCCAAGTCTTGTGCCCTATTATCCTTCCATAAAGAGAGCTCATACTTCTTCTCCTACAAGTCTTGTGCCCTATAATTCTTTGGTAAACAGTGCTTTTACTTCCTCTCCTCCAATTCTTGTGCTCTATCATCCTTCTGTAAAGAGAGCTTGTACTTTCTCTCTTCCAATTCATGTATTCTGTCATCCCTCCTTAAAGAGAGCTCTTATTCTTGCTTTTCAAACTTTAGAGTCTCTTTGGAAGCTTCCACTTGTTCTAGATTGATAAGAATTATTAAAAAAAGTAGAAGAAAAGTAGAGTATAGTATTAAGAGGTATGGTATCACTTATCAGCATCATTTTACTCCAAAAATTCTTCAATAGTAGAAAAAGGGGTTTGAGATAAAATATCACATTTTCTTCTTCCTTGAGAGTGGAAATTTAGACTACTTGAAGCCCTTTGCTTTTTGTTCAAGGTCACATTTTCCTCCTCATCATTATTGCTGGCTTCAGACTCAGTTGATTGTGGCTCCTGTGTTTTTTTCTTCAGCCTTTTTAGAAATATGAAAAATTAAATAAAAAAAGAACTGCTAAGATAATAAAAAAAACATACTTGAATCAGATTGGGTTGGTTTAAATCGCCATAAGGATCTATAGCAAAGCTATCTTAAATTTTTGAATTTAGAACAGGGGAGGCTTGAGTGGAGGAAGAGGATGGGAAAGATTTGTTTCAAAATCATGTTAAGAGATAGAATCTTCACCATCCAACATGTTTAAAGGATTAAAATTATCTTGCTCTCCAAAAATAGTATCCATCTCTTTAAAGTAAGGACATAAAGATTCAAGTTTACATCTATGGATTTTATTCCCTTAGTTATATCAATGTGTGTAATATTAAAGCCAGTAGAAGATGAAAGAGTCTTTTCCTTCTTGTATTTGCCTTGGTAATACTTGAAACTTTCAGACATATTATTAGGTAAAAGTTCTATCCTTACCTTGGTCTTATTCCATAATTCATTGGCCATTAGTAGATAACCATTAACTTTTGATGTGGGGGGCTGTCCTAATTTAATTGAACTTTCAGTACTAATACAAGAATCATAGTTAGATTTAGTTTTAAGCCAGTTAATCAGTATGAGATGATCATCTTTTTTAATTGAATGGTCTTTAATTTCTTGGCTGAGTGGGTGAAAGAGAGATTAGTGCAATTTGAAGAAAAACTGGTAGAAGGCTGCTTTTAAAAAGATCTATGATGATGGGCATGTTAAGATAATTGAAGATGAAAAGGAGCAAAAATAAGCAGATGAGATAGAGAGGTTTTCTGTTATATCCAGAGAGTAGTCAAAGATGTGCTTATGACAGCAAGTTTTCTGATATGTGGTTATGAAAAATTGAGTAGAAAAATGTCAGATAAGAGGTCAAATTTGAACTATAGAATATTTAATAACCCAATTATTAGAAAAAATAATTGTGGAATATAATTGGGGTATAAGGATTTTTATTATATGCAATTAATTTCATTGCTTATCAGTCAACTTTGATACCTTCTAATAATGTTTGATCCAGAGAAAAAAAATCCTGATCCGTAATTGGGATCCATTAAAGTTGATATCAGCTTTTATTTATTATAGTTAGTAATATTTCCTTTTTCATTTTCAGCACATAGATATGTGGATTATTCTGTTAATTTTTTAATACAATCACATGGAAGTCATTTTGAAACTCCCGCCTCAACTTATTATTCTTCAGTGAAGTCCTGGAAAAATGACTAGTGGGTTAGGTGAAGAAACTCCAAACCCTTTTTTCAAGTCTTCATTTATTGGATTCACTTATTCAAATTGAAAAAAATTAAGCATTGGGTAATCATAATCAGTGAGATTGGAAGATTGAAAATTATTTTGCTTTGTTGAAATGGGAGTTAATTGAGAAAATTTATGAATATAGCACAAGCAGCTGGAGCAGAGCATAAATCAGGGTTATCTAAAGAAGCTACTGTTACCAATAGCTTTCAATGCTCAAATTTAACATAGGAGGTTTATCAAAGATTCAAATTTCTTTAAATTTATTATAAGAGATTTGATAGTAAGTAAAATCCCCTTAATCTGCTTAACTAGTTCTTTCAATCACCTGTCCCCAGTAATTGAAAAGCAAAGAGCAGATAAGGATCCAGAATATCAAATATCAGAATAAAATAAAGAAGAAATAAGAAGGATCTACTGGTTACAAATAGAAGACATATGAGATTGAATGCACATATTAGCAACAGTAAAGAATGGCTATAATACATTTAATTTATTATGAGAGATTTGATAGTAAGTAAAATCCCCTTAATCTGCTTAAAAAGTTATTTCAATCACCTAAGAATTTTTACCTATTAGTATCTAAGAGAAAAATATATCTGCTTAGTATATCTACCTGTCCCCAGTGATTGACAAGTGAAGAGCTGATAGGGATTTAGAATATCAAATATCAGATTATAAGAAAGAAGAAGTAAAAAAAATTTATTAGTTACTAACAAAAGATGTATGAGATTGAATGAAGTACCATAGGAGTGAAACTGCTGAAATATATAATCTCATAATATCATTATTCACCCTCAGTAATAAATCACACATCTAAATCTATACTCATAAAACATCTAATCATGCATTAAGAACATCTAAGATATATGTCACACCTGGAATATATCAGATTTCTATCACCCTCAACAAGTTTTTGGGGGGATCAAATGAGTCACTTTGCTAGGATTTACATGCTAATGAATTTCATATTAGTATTTAATTCAAATATTGCAAAAAAAAAATCAAAGACATACAATTTCCCTTTCCCAGATAGCAGCTAGGGTTGGGGTGATAATCAAAAACCCTTGAGGGTTAGTAGGGCTCACACAACAGTAACCATCTGATCATTTGGTGAGATCTTCACAAGTTGGGTGTGAATCCTGAATGAATTGCTCAATATCAACATGTTCATCAGTTAATTCTGCACCGTGACCTATTTCATGCTCTTCATCACCGCTTTCTTCAAAACTTTATTGGAGGCTTTGAGAAATGAATTTGCTCTAAAAAGATGGTTAATCAAGGAGAAAAAATTCAGAAACAAGTAGGAAGTACCATTGCTTACCTGAGCTCTCCATTTAGGATTAGTTTGTTCTACTTCACACACTATCTGTTGATCAGTAGGGGATGCATCAGCCTCATCAAGGAGCTTGTAAAAATTTGCCTGGGAATCAGAATGGGTATTCTTCTTTCTAGAAAACTGTTTTCCATGCACTGTAGAGAGACTCTTACATTCACCTTGCTGTAAGCAGAATCCAAGGGAGTTAGATAAACCTAAGAAAACCCTGTCTTTTACAGTAAAATAAGAGTTATCAATTATCTAAGCTAAAATATCTACTGGATAAAGAAATGACTTTTTGACCAGTTGATATTGATGCTTTTGAGATGTAAGAGTTGGTGTTCATTAGAAAACATAATGAAATGCAACAAAATTTTGTACCAGTGAAAATTTATTTTAAATAATTGTAATATATATTTTTATAAGGTTTTTAATTTTTGAATAAAATCTTACTTTTGAGTCCCTAAGGTTAAGAACTTTCTAATGGTACCCTATTAGTGTATCTTTAGGAAGCATTATGTAAAATTTCTGTTATAATTACTAAAATGTTGTAAATATAATGGTACTCTTATATATGTAAAAGGGGGTATTGAAGTTGAGGGATCCATAATTAGGGATTAGGATTTTTTCACTGGGATAAGACATTATTAATTGCAAAGATTCTTATTCACTAGCTCTGGGGCTAGTGGATAAGGAATCCACAATAATGCATTATCCTGACTCTTATACCCCAACTTCCATTTCTAATTCCTGATCCTAAACTCATCACATACATGATGGATTTTTAAGAAAGTCACATGACTTATAATTGCTGATGCCATCCATAAGTCTTTACTCACTATATGCTACTTAATTTTTGTGGCAAACACTTTAATTTTTCTTCTATCTACACACCCCAACTGCACATTTTGTGGTGAATTGCCACTACCCGCATCACATAAACCTTCCACCAGAAACTATGAAACACCTCTCTACTAGGCAGCCACTTCACTTAACTTTTTTTCTTTACTATAAAATTGACTCTGATTGGTAGATTATTTAGCCAATATGTCTTTTCTTTCCAAAAAGCATTACATAAACCCAAGGGGGCCAAATATTCATCATGATCCCAGATATAATCTCCAGTCAATTCTCAATATTCCTCAACTAAATTTCTCTCAACTATTTTGAACATCCCCCAATTCTTTCTTCAAAATTTTTCAACTCATTTCCAAACATCCTATCTTTCATAAAAATTCTCAAAATGAACAGTGTGATCCTGCTATTCAACTTAATATTGCACTATGTTTCTTTGGCTCAAATGGAAATGGTGCTGCTGTAAGACATTTGGATAATCTTTTTAACATAGGATATGGTATGGTCATATAATACACCAAAAGCTCTATGATTGATATCCTTTCCCTCAAGTCTCAAACACTTTCTTGGTTAACTCCACAACAGCAACTTGAATCCTCTCAAGTAATGCAAGCCAAAGGTTTCCCTGGATGAGTAGGTTTTTTTGATGGTACAACTATACCTTAGAGTCAAAACCTGCTCATGAAGTCAACCATTATTTTGATTTCAAAAAAAGGTCTTTTCAAAATGTTCTCCAATTTCACATCTTTCATAAACAAACCTTTTATCTTCTTTGTAGATACTCTATTACCACTCAACTTGTCTGTGACATCAACAAAAGTTTATTGCTTTTCATAGTGGCTGCCCTGGCTCATGTCATGACTCTTCCAACTTCCAAAGAATGAGGATTTTACAACATCCTGACTCATACTTTGAAAAATCTCAGTACCTCTTTTGGACTCAGCATATGCATGTGGAAAGTACATTATACCTGGTTTCTGTGGTGAAACTTTAGAAAATGACCCCAAAACCAACATTAATTCTCACCTTTCCCAATCAAGAGTAAGTATTGAACATGCTATTGGTATTTTAAAGGGAAGATTTTCTAGTCTTTTGGATATCAGAATCCAATTTTTAAAAAAAATGGAGATCAAAACTGCAACTCATTGAATAATGACTTGCATTATACTCCACAATATTCTAGCTGACTTAAAGGATGAGTGTAATGATCTTTATGAAGAAGAGGATCCTGAACCAGCACCGTCTATCCCCTCCCTTGAATCACAAAACATTCATTCAGCTGGAATATGCTCTGTCAGTATGCCAATCACCCTCCCCCATTTTGACACACAACCCTTTTAATTTTTTGTTTTCATACTCTCCAAATTTTCACTTTGTATACTTTATTCACTTGGCTTAGTATTTTTGTTTTTGCATATTCATTTTTATTTTGAATTTACGGTGAATATCTCTTTTTTGGATGGCTCATTGGTTTTCTTTCACCAGCTCAACATGAAATCACATATTTTTTCAGTGTTTGTTTCTTTCATTCTCCACTCATATCCTTTTCCTCCTCTCCTCAAACATCCCTCAAATATTTTGGTTGCATTTTTTTAACTCATCTCACCAGGTAAGTCATTTTTTCATTTTTATTGATTTTTTATTTGCTAATCATGATTTTTTTATTGCTTTTTTTGTTTTTTTTTTTTTGTAAGTGCTTCATTTATTTTTTTCAAGGTTAAACTAATTTCTTTTGCTGCTTTATCTCCCTCTTTTTCTATCTTGTCCTGCTCTTTTTACCTCCTTTCCCCCCCTTTAGGAACTCTTTTCCCTCCATTTAGGCCCCCCCTTTTCCCCCTTTAGGCTTTTCTTTACCCCCTTTAAACCACCTCTCAACTCTCCCCCCCCTCATCCCCCCCTCTCCCCTCTCCCCTCTCATTCTCCTCTCCACCACTTCCCCCCCTCCCCCCTCCCCTCTCACCTTGCCTCCACCCTCTATTTATTAGCTAACAAATGGCTATGCAATTTGTTTAGCTATTAAAGAAAAGAATCATCAACTTGCTACAAAATTGGTGCGACTAGGAATGGGAAGAAATTAGCAATAAATATCTTTTGATTTTCAAATGTTATTATTACCACTTCAGTATTCCACAATAAGATTCATATAAAAAGGATTGACACCAATTATCTTACTTTTGGAATTTTCTCATATTTCAATCCAATAACTGGCCAACCAATACCATCTCCAGCTAAAATCAAAGGACATGGCTTATATTTTCCAGACAATCAGTGCATTATTAATTTTGGTTTGGGAAACAGTGTTATTGAAAAAATTTGTAACTCTTTTCGGGATCATCACCAAACAACAAAAGCTCCACCTGGCTTGGAATATTGTCAAGAGTTCACACATTTTGGATGTTCATTTCAAATCAGTCAAAAATTAATCCACCAAATAAACAAGGTAAAAAAATAAGGTAAATTTAACAAATATAAAAAAAATTTAAGTAGATCAAAAATATATGCCAATGAGTAGAGTCATCAAATATTTTTTATTCTTTCATAAATTTTTTATAAATAACTCTTACATTTCAAATTCCTAAAGAAAAGTAATGGGCCAATGACTTTGTGTTGTATAAACAGTAATCATGATAAAATTAAATTTTTTTCATGGGGTTCAGCTTGCCTATACCTGTGGAAAGTCCCAAACTTAGTTTCTAGACTTGGTCCTCATTTTGGTGGGAGGAATTGTTGTTACTTTAAAACTTGGGAAATTAATATATATTAGCTGTTTATATATTAATTTATGTAATTATATTAAATTTTGGTGATTTCCACCTCTTACTTCAATAAAATGTGGGGGGGAGTTTTGCCAAACTTTCTTATAAGACTTGCAAACTTCTTGACTTGAAAGAATTTTGGTGATACCCATAAAATGCGGGGGGTAGAAATGCCAAATTTTAATATGAGACTTTCAAGATTCTTGACTTGAAAGAATTTTGGTGATACCCACCCCTTACATCAAAAAAATGCAGGGGGGAGGGGGTTAGGCAAATTTTCAAATGAGACTTGAAAATTATGTTTAAAAAATAATTTTTAAAATCAAAATTCAAAAATTCAACTAATGATGGATAGAGTAATGAAATACAGGAAATTATTGTAAAATTTTATTTACAAATAACTATGAATAGTTGAAGTATGAAAGAAATAAAAAAAACTAGCCATTAAAAAATTTCATTAGAAATTCAATTTCTCATAAGATTTATTGGCTTTAACACATTCCATTAAAAAAATTTTCTTGTTTAAATTTTCTTTAAGATCATGCTTAAATTTCATCTGTTCAATTAAGTTTTTATGCTCATAAGTTTTCTCCTCTTTCTTTGATTTTTCAATACTAAGAATTAGCTCAAATTTCCTCTCCTCCAAGTCCTGTGCCCTATCATCCCTCCTTAAAGAGAGCTCTTATTTTTGCTTTTCAAACTTTAGAGTCTCTTTAGAAACTTTCACTTGTTCTAGATTGATAAGAATGATTAACAAAAAGTAGAAGAAAAGCAGAGTATAGTATTAAGAGGTATGGTATCACTTATCAGCATCACGTTTCTCCAAGAATTCTTCAATAGAAGAAAAAGGGGTTTGAAATTAAGTATCACATTTTCTTCTTCTTTGAGAGTGGAAATTTAGACTACTTGAAGCCCTTAGCTTTTTGTTCAAGGTCACATTTTCCCTCTTCATAATTTTTTTCTGGCTTCAGATTCAGTTGATGGTGGCTCCTGCATTTTTTCTTCAGCCTTTTTAGAAATAAGAAAATGTAAATAAAAAAAGAATTGGTAAGATAATAGAAAAAAAAAACATACTTGAGTTATTTTGGGTTTGTTTAAATTGTTATAAGGATCTATAGCAAAGCTATCTAGATTTGTTGAATTTAGAACAGGGGATGCTTGAGTGGAGGAAGAGGATGGGAAAAGATTTTTTTCAACATCATGTTTAGAGATAGCATCCTCACCATCCAACATGCTTGCAGGATTAAAATTAGCTCTCTCTCCAGAAATAGCATCCATCTCTTTAAATTAAGGACATAAAGATTCAAGCTTATCATCTATGGATTTTATGCCCTTACTGATATCAATGTTGGTAATACTAAAACTAGTGGAAAATGAAGGAGTCTTTGCCTTCTTTTATTTGCCTTGGTAATTCTTCAAAAATTCAGACATATTTTTAGGTAAAAGATCTATCCTTCCCTTGGTCTTATTCCATAATTCATTGGCCATTAGTAGATAACTATTAGCTTTTGATGTGGGGGGCCATCCTACTTTAGTTGCATTTTCAGTACCAAAACAAGAATCATAGTTAGATTTAGTTTTAAGCCAGTTAATCATTATGAGATGATCATCATTTTTTAATTGAATGGCCTTTGATTTCATGTCTGAGTAGGGGAAAGATGTATTAGTGCAATTTGAAGAACAACAGGGGGAAGGCTGCCTTTGAAAAGATCTATGATGACAGGGAATGTTAAGATAATTGAAGATGAAAAGGTGAAGAAACAAGAAAATGAGATAGTGAAGTGCTCTGGTATATCCAGAGAGTTGTCAAAGATATGGTTATGACAGAAAGCTGTCTGATATGTGGTTATAAAAAATTGAGTAGAAAAATGACAGATAAGAGGTCAACTTTGACATGTAAAATGTCTAACAACCCAATTATTAGCAAAAATAATTGCAGAAGATAATTGGGGTATAAAGATTTTTATCTGCAAATTAATTTAATTGTGGATTGGTCAACTTTGATACCGCCTAATAATGTTTGATACAGATAGAAGAAAAACCTGATCCCTAATTGTGGATCTGTTGATGTTGATACCCCCTTTTATTTATTATAGTTAGTAATATTACCTTTCTCATGTTCAGCGCAAAGATATGTGGAATATTCTGTTAATTTTTGAATTCAAGATCATGAAAGTTATTTTGGAACTCCTGCCTCAACTTATTATTCTTCAGTGTAGTCCTGGAAAATTGACCAGTTAATTAAGTGAAGAATCTCCAAATTCTTTTTTCAAGTCTTCATTGATTGAATTCACTTATGCAAATTGAAAAAATTTGACATTTAGGAATCATAATCAGTGATATTTGCAGATTGACAATGATTTTGCTGTTTTGAAATGGGAGTTGATTGAGAAAATGTTTGAGACAATGAGCTTAAGGAATTTCTGAATATAGCAGAAGAAGATGGAGCAGAGAATAAATCAGGGTTATTTAAAGAAGATACTGTTGCTGATAGTTTTCAATGCTCAAAATTGAGCATGGGAGGTCTATCAAAGATTCAAATTTCCTTACATTTATTATAAGAGATTTGATATTAAGTAGAATTTCTTGAATCTATTTTACTAGTCATTTCAATCACCTTTCCTCAGTAATTGACAAGTGAAGAGCAGATAGGGATTCAGAATATAAAATACCAGAATAAAATAAAGAAGAAGTTAAAAGGATTTATTAGTTACAAATAAAACACATATGAGATTGAATGCACATATTAGGGGGTATCAATGTTCAGGGATCCACAATTAAGGATCAGGAATTTTTTTCCCGGAATCAGACATTATTAATTGCGAAAAATTCTTATCCACTAGCCCTGGTGCTAGTCGATAAGGAATCCACAATAATGCATTATTCTGCCTCTTATACCCCAATTTCCATTCCTAATTCCTGATCCCAAACTCATCACATCCATGAGACATATCCAGAGAGTAGTTCAAGATGTGGTTATGGCAGAAAGTTGTCCAAGATGTGGTTATGAAAAATTTAGTAGAAAAATGTTGGATAAGAGGTGAACATTGACACTTAAAGTGTCTAATAACCCAATTATTAGCAAAAATAATTGTGGAAGATAATTGAGGTATAAGGATTTTTATCTGCAATTAATTTAATTGTGGATACCTGAACATTGATACCCCCTATTAGAAATAGTAAAAGAATGATTATAATACATTTAATTTATTATAAGAGATTTGATAGTAAATAAAATCCCCTTAATCTGCTTAACAAGTTATTTCAATCACCTAAGAATTTATACCTATTTGTATCTAAGAAAAAAATATATCAGCTTAGTATATCTACCTGTCCCCAGTCATTGACAAGTGAAGAGCTGATAGGGATTTAGAATATCAAATATCAGATTATAAGAAAGAAGAAATAAAAAGGATCTATTAGTCACTAATAAAAGATGTATGAGATTGAATGGGGGAACACAGAAGTGAAACTGATGAAATATATAATCTCATAATATCATTATTCACCCTCAGTAATAAATCACACATCTAAATCTATAATCAGAAAACATCTAATCATGCATTAAGAACATGTAATACTTATGTCACACCTGGAATATATCAGATGTCTATCACCTTGAACAAGTTTTTGGGTGAATCAAATGAGTGACCTTGCCAGGATTTGCATGCTGATGAATTTCATATTAGTATTAAATTCAAATATTTCAAAATAAAAAACCCAAGATGCACAATTGCTCTTTCCCAGATATCAGCTAGGTTTAGGGTGATAATGAAAAAGTCTAGAGGGTTAGTAGGGTTCACACAACAGTAACCATCTGATCATTTGGTGAGATCTTCACAAGGTTGGTGTGAATCCTGAATGAATTGCACCATATCAAATTGTTCAGCAGTTAATTCTGCACCATGACCTATTTCATGCTCTTCATCACCGCTTTCTTCAAACCTTTATTGGAGGCTTTGAGAAATGAATTTGCTCTAAAAAGATGGGTAATCAAGGAGAAAAAATTTAAGAAACAAGTAGGAAGTAACATTGCTTACCTGAGCTCTCTATTTAAGATTAGTTTGTTCTACTTCACACACTATCTGTTGATCAGTAGGGGATGCATCAGCCTCATCATGGAGCTAGTAAAAATTAGCCTGGGAATCTGAATGGGTATTCTTCTTCTAGAAAATTGTTTTCCATGCACTGTAGAGAGACTCTTACAGTCACCTTGCTGTAAGCAGAATCCAAGGGAGTTTGATAAACCTATGAAAACCCTATCCTTTCAAGTAAAATAAGAGTTATCAATTATCTAAGCTAAAATTTCAACTGGATAAAGAAATGACTTGTTGACCAGTTATTATTGATGCTTTTGAGATGTTAGAATTGGTGTTCTTTAGAAAATATAATGAAATGCAACAAAATGTTGTGCCAGTGAAACATTATTTTAAATAATTGTAATATATGTTTTTATAAGGTTTTTATTTTTTGATTTTAATCTTACTTTTGAGTCCCTGAGGTTAAGACTTTTCTAATGGAACTCTATTAGTGTATCTCTAGGAAGCATTATGTAAAATGTTTGTTATAATTACTAAATTTTTGTAAATATAAGGGTACTGTTATATATTTAATATTATGCTATAATGGTTAAATTATGTGTTATTGGTTGTTACTTGTTAATTTATGCTGATTTTTTATTTTTCTCTCCTCAATTCTACAGCCAAAACTATACATGTTGTAGCCACATGTCCTTATTTCACCTCTTAAATGTGTCCCAGAGTTCATCCGGATCTCCGTGAAGCTTGTCCAGACTTTTGTACTCATTTGAAATCTAAAAACTACTTTAAAAAATCTATAATAATTCAGGAATATAGCCACACTTCTGCTTAAAAATTTCAAGCACTTTTGATAGTATGTGCAGCCTTATTAACTGAACTAAAAATCATCAAAGCTAAGTAAATTCTGAAAATCCAAAAATTCATAAAATCACTATTTAAAATAACTAAAAATATATAAAAAATCAGGAAAATTCCAGAGAAATTCCAAAAAGTTCTTGAGCACGTGGGCTTTCTTTTCCGTACACTTTTGACTCCATTTAGATATTTTTGACTATAAAATAACCATTTTAATCTTCACATTCTATAACCAACTTTTACATTTTTATAATAACCAATTTTCTTCATTATAAATTAAACATAAAACCCAATTAAGCTCAGGAAATTACTAAATGAGTGTCCTAAAATGTTTTCCATGCCATCTGAGTGCTTTAATAAACTTTATTCTACCACAGAGAAATTGAAAAAAACCATGTAACAGCGCCTAATTCTACTTGTTTTTTTTGACAAAATTGGCCCAAGCACCTTCTTTGCCTTCAATAATGGTGCTGATTGACATTAATTTGAAGTCACCAAAGTTATTGTTCCCTACATCGCGGCTGAATGTCAAATGATCAGGCTGGGTTGCCACTCATTCAAATTTTGGGGCTTTTTGAGCAGCTTAGTTCTTCTTATGAGAGACTTGTGCCTGATTTTTCTTTTTTTTTATTTTGATGAAGAAAACCAATTCTGAATTGACCAAAATTGATTTTCTTGTGGAGGTATTTGTATCAGAGCATTCAGAAGTACAATGAGAATCATCTGAAGGTTGTGAATCTTCATCAGTTAAATGACCCTGTGAACCAAAAGAAAAAATAGAATTATTTGGTGAAGACCCACATAACAGATTGTTTATCAACATTGAACTTCATTGAAAATCAAGAAAAGAAAAAATTAAGTAAGCAAGGGTGAGAAAAAATAGAAAAAGAAAAGTGAAAGAAAGAATTCTTCATAACTGTGGTTCATGGGCTAGATGGGAAGATGTGGAAGAACTGGTGAGGTGGAAAAGCTGGATAGGGTGGAAAAAGATTATACAACCTACTGTTGCGCCCAACCCACTAAGTATTTATAAATTGATTGAGAAACAATTTATTCACTCAAACACGTTAGTTAGCAGTCTTATCCGACCACCAAAGTTTGAAATATCATACTTTCGAAAAAGTTAGGGTTATCATTCCTTCACTGCTATTCCTCTTTTCAAAGTTAAAGTTAGGGTTAGGGTGTTGATATTTTTTATTGTGAATGTTAAGTGTTAGTGTTTGATAGTTAGTTAGTAGTCGTAAGTGAAATGATTACACAGATGTCGTTAAATCATGGCAGTAGGTTGTATAATAGACAGCTATTTATTGCGTGACAGCTGCCCCCAACTATAGGATATGACGTCATTTGGGCTGTCGCCAGAGCAATTCAAGGTTGTCATCGGATCACTGGCCAAGAAGAAGAAAAAAAAGATTGAAGTGAACAAAGTGACGTCATATGCTGTCGAATCCAGTTGGGCGGTGAAGACAAAATGAATAAAGGGCGGTGAAGACAAAATGAATAAACGATGAATACAAGATGAATAGAAGGCAGAATTCTTGATTTTGGATTTGCCATCGATGGCCGCAACTTCTTCCGCTTCCCCTTCGTCAGTTGGTTTGCATCCTGGATTTCTATTTCCTCCTTCTCGAATTCACGTTTCTTTCATCTTTCCATCCCAGTGCTCCTCTCCATGCATCACATGACCTGTCCCATGGATCTCGAACTATCACCATCACTTCTACCTCTCCTTCATCCAATAGCAATCCCCTCCAGCAGAATCAAACCCCTTCCTCTGACAATCCTGCTCTAGCTGAAAACGAATCTTCCTCCTCTGGCCGTCTGTTTCTTCGTGCTGTCCGACCTGAGCGCACCCAACGAGTTCAGTGGAGTGATAATGTGGTTGATAACGAAGGTCTTGGTCGCAAGAAAAGTAAAGGTATGCTCCTTTTTTCCATTTTATCTGTCACATTGCGTGATTCAAATCTTATTTTGTATTTCCAATTACCAAATTCTTTCTGTTTTTTTACAGTGTGCTGTATTTACAACAAACCCCGGGCTTTTGATGAATCTTCCGATGATGATTCTGACTCAGATGCTTCTGACTGCTGCAATTCTCATTCTCATTCCGTTGTTCCACCGTCTCACAATTCGCAAAACACCAATAACCTTTCGCAAACGATTTCAACTTCACCTCCTGCTGTTAATGCTTATGAGAGTCTTCCTCACGTCAATCCTAATCCAAAAGGTAATATTTATCATGATAATCATCTTTGATTTAGGTGCTGATCAATTATTTTTATTTTTATTTTGTGTTGTGCTCTGTCCTGTCAGGCAAAGGTAAAAGCCAGGCATAATTAATAAACCAACTTTTTCTTTGAAATCCCCAGTTTCTCTTTTTGTCATTGTCAATTAGCTGGATGACTTTTTCAATCTCCAAGGGGCTTGTATTCGCACTTTGACAATGATGCATCATGACGATCACAGCAAAGCAGTTATAATCATAATCTTGAAGGATCCCCACCAAGTATAAGGGGAACACTCTCAAAATAGAGTAATACTTTTGTTTTCTTTTACTGTGCCATAGATTTACCTTGGATATATTTTTGCTTGTTGTTTTGCTTTGTCACTATTTGTTATTTTAATATAATTTCTTTTTCATGCTTGTTTGTTTTTCAAAAATGTCGCGCAACATATTCTTCGGACTTGCTGCCTGTTACTATTAGTTTTGACCACTTTTGGTGATGATCCATCATTTCTGGCCCAAATTTTATGCATGGTGGTAAACATCATTTTGGCTTCCTTGTATTTTCAGAAGTCAATGAATGATTTGTTATAACACAGGGAGAAGACTAATTTTTTCGGAATTTTACATAAATGATGATATCTAATAATCTAAGGTTACTATTTTCTTCATATTTTTAATGACTGTATCAATAAAACAAATTATGGTTACTTCAGGTTAAAATCAATGAAATGTGTAGCTGATTAATGTTGAGTAGTGAATATTTTTTGATAGATCACATAGATGAATAGTTGATGATTAAAGTGAAAAATATGTAGAATCATGTGAATGCAATATTTTAGTGGGAAGTCATGTCATGTATCTTTTTTTTTCTTTTTTTTACAATTTTGGTTTGATGTTGAATTTCATTTTATGTTTTATGTTTTATGTTTTTTTTGTTTTTTTTGGTGGGTGATAATAAGAGAAAAATCCCTTTTTCTTTCAATCAAAAAAATAAGTGATCAAAATTTCAATTATCATGTTTTTGACTCCTGAGAACTCTTCTTTTGATAACTTAACATAGAGAGGATTTCAATTTTTTTTATATATGATTAAAAATGAATTTAATATATTTCCACATTTTCCATGTTTGAGATTCTCTCTCTCCCCCCCTCTCTCTCTCTCTCTCTCTCCCCCCCCCCCCCCCCCCCCCCCCCCCCCCCAAACCACACCCTATTACTATATTAGAGGGTATCTCAAAGTTGGAAAATTTTAAAGAAATTTGATATTGGATATCAAACCAATTTTTTGAGAATTTTCCAACATCAAATTTTGAGATCTTAAAAATGATGTATCAAAGTGATCCAGAAGTTTGAGGTGGATTTATGATTACCATACCCAATTTCACCTCTCTCTCAACAGTGAATTTAGTAGAATTTCTTTTTTCTTCTTCCACCCCCCTTTTTTTCTTCTTACTCTCTCTGCTAATTGTGTAATCTTTATTAGTTATCAAAAAAAAAGCATCCAAAATAAAAGAAATCTGGTTTTAAAAGATAAGGTGCTGCCAGTTCATCATCAGCTCTGAAGTCTCCAAAATCTTCCAACATCTTTGAAATGAATACCAATGATACTTCAAATATCATTTTATTTTATTTTTTAAAAAAAAGAAGATCATTTCATACTAATAAACCAACTCAAGACTTGTCAGCGTATCTAGTGTATAAGTATGATTTTATAGTATTTATTAATGGTCCTACTACTTATTAATAAATGTTTTAGTGATTAAACCTCAGGGGAAGACTAATAAAATAGTTATACTCAAATAAAACTCACAATACTTGGATTTAAATATGTGCTAGTGGTGGAAAATAGATGAATATAATATAGTTATAGCTTATATACAGATAATATCAATTTATAATGGCTTTATAATATATTTCTAAATGTTAATAATTGTGTTATAATGTTTATTTGAAGTGTAGTAAGTAAGTGATGGCTAATAACCATCAAAATCCTCCCTTACTTATACCAAAATCCACTGGAGTGCACAGACCTTCAATCCAGATGATGTCACTGCTATCCCCGGCAATTACAGCACTGTGAGGGCCCATCACCTCCCCATGGCATCCACTTCAAGCAGATTCAACACCCAGACCTCCAGTAAGGACCCTCCATCACAATTAATGATAACACAGACCCATACCATAAATAGAAAATTCAGATAAAAGTGGATACCATAAAGAAAAGGTAAAATAACTCATCCAAAGAGAATATAATGAAACCCAAAGCATACAAAGGAAACAAATGAAATTTCCAAGCCCCCAATAGCATCCCCAAGCATCCATATTAACCCAGAAACATCCTTCCAACCCATAAATCCGTGAATAACCATCCAAGGAAGTAATTTTAGTTGTCCAAACTGGGTGTATGTGCCTGATATAGGTGTCTATGCTTCTGTAGGCGTTGTGAGTCCACTGAATACATCCATATGGCCTAAAATAAGCAGAAAAACAAAGGTTATAGGCTATTAAGAGGCTAAAACCCACTTATATACCTAAGTATACATAATATACTGCATATTTCACTGAATATGAGATTTATGTATACATAATAGCTTATGTATACATAATAGCTTATGTATGTCAGTAATTACTTAATATCACTTAAGATAAATATATCATGACTCCATAAACACCTTAATAAGTATTATTAGGCTATGGATAAGCTATTTTAGCTACTATAATTTATATAATAGAGTAATAATTATAGATATATGTAATATAATCATATATATTATTGTTTTAACCTTATGTTTAAGATATAAGCTTAATGTGCTTAAGGTTATCTTATTTTAAGTATAAGAAATACTCAGTCCTAGAGATATCTAGGCTGACAAGACTCGTGCAAATTAAGAATCTTGCATTGGTTGCAATAAATCATTAATGTTCAGAATTCCTCTTCTTGCAAAAATTAACAGGTAAATGCTCATAGCCAAGGAATTAAAACTAAAAACTAAAGAGAGATTAGATCTCAATTCAAAAAAATGAAGAATTAATTTGAACACTATCAATCAAGTTAAGTATAGAAAAAAATCTGAAATGGTTGCTGTTTCTACCAGCTTTGGGATTACCAATCAAGATTGAGAGCATGAAATCAGTGCAGTTTCTGAAAAACTTGAGTGGATGTCTCCTTACTATGAGGATATGGAAGAAGTTTTTGAAAAACATGTAAAGATCAACTCATTTCTTATAGGAGATCCTCAAGTTGAGTATTTTAAAGAAGAAGAACTTTAAAGCTCACACAACATGAAAGACAATGACTTTCAGTCAAGAAAATCTGGTACTTTTTCATCAGATCATGAATGTGATCCTCAGCTTAGGTCACCTATTCTAAATTTGCTATATATTCATTATTTTCCCTTGGTAGAGGGTGTTAAAAAAGAGAGTTGAATTTTATTACCAAGTTTTTTTGAATATCTAAACTGATTATTTTTGTTTTCTGTATATGTATGTTAGCTCTTTGAACATGGGTTTTAAACAAATGATATGGAAACAGATGATTAATTAACTGAGTCACAAGATCAAATGACCAAAACTTAAGATCATTTAAAAAATACATATTTCAATGAGTAGGATGATAATTGTATCTTCAGAATGAAGCACTCCATCTCCTAGAGACATTGTGTCTCATTCAGCTTCAACTATATCATTCAGTAAAAAAAAGTAGCTTCAAACTCCCTAAATATTAATCCTAAGTGTCATGCAATATATAAATAAATAGATCCCCCAGATACCTTGAAAACCCATTGTCATCATTTCAGGAATTCATAGATAAAAGAGATTTAAATTAGCACTCTTTATTTTTATGCGAAAACAACATCTCTTTCATTTTTTTTTTCAACAAAGTTTTATTTTTTAACTAGGAAAAACCAAGATTTCAAAAGAAAGACTAAAATCTTGAGACACTGAAATTTGATCAAGTAGAAAAGATAGCTAATGAGAATTTAAGGCTAGAGAAAAAAAAGTGTGATTATCTTAAAAAATAAATAAAAAGGAAGATTTCACAATGATTTTGGAGTAAAAAAAAAATTAGATTGCACAATTCAAGCTGAAAGTAGTGACAAGGAAGAAGAGCCACAGTTCAGAAAAGAAAAAAAAAGGATTTTTCAGGCTGATATTGAACATAAATATAAGAGGTAATCTTAAGCACCTTAAAAATAAGGCTACATAATTTTTAAGTAGACTTAAAGCTGTTTTTTTCATTATCTTATGCAAAAGATAAGAAATGTGCTTTAAATCACTTAAAAGTTGAACATATGTGCTATAAATTTAATAATATTAAAAATGACCTTGACAGACCAATTATTCTTAATTAGAACAGTTGATTTAGCTATTCAAAGGCATAAAAATAACACTTTTCAAATTTGATTTTTTATGCCAGAAGTGGCTTACATGTACTGGCCACAAACTGCCTGCATTTGTCCCATGTGAATAGCTTCATTTTTAGCAAAGTTAGAAATTTCACACTATAATTAACCCACATATTAGGGGGTGTCAGTTCTGGCAAATCCGCACTTAAATTAAGTGCGGATTTCAAACCAAATCAGCACTTACAAATCAGCACTTAAATTTTGCAAAAAAGTCACTTATTTCAAAAAAGGGTGTCAGTTATGACCTCAAATCAGCACTTTTTTCCCGTTTTTTTTCACAACCACATTTTGGCCACAAAACATCCCTTCCTTTCTTACCCCATCCCTGTCACATGTGACACACTGACCTTCCTCGCTACCTACCCATCAATCCTCGGCACACACCCCTTCCTGACATTTTCAATATTTTGACCAGGCATGTTTACATTCTTTTTTACTTATTTCTTCTACTTTTTAATCTTTTTTCTTGTTATGTGCCAGTTTCATAATGCCTCCCAGACATTCCAAATCTCAAAAGGTAACTCAAAAATCTGCTTCGTCACAAAAGTCTCCTCGTAAAGCAAGGATTACATAGAAAAAAAATCAGTGACTTTTTCTATTACTTACAACTGTTTTTACAGAATTGAAAACTATGTTTCAGCTAATATTTTATGGAAGTGAACTCTGTTCTTCGCCCGAAGAACAGAGTTCATCCTCCTATTTTCACATTCTGTTTGCACCAATCTCCAACATTTTCAATATTTTGACCAGGCATGTTTACATTCTTTTTTACTTATTTCTTCTACTTTTTAATCTTTTTTCTTGTTATGTGCCAGTTTCATAATGCCTCCCAGACATTCCAAATCTCAAAAGGTAACTCAAAAATCTGCTTCGTCACAAAAGTCTCCTCGTAAAGCAAGGATTACATAGAAAAAAAATCAGTGACTTTTTCTATTACTTACAACTGTTTTTACAGAATTGAAAACTATGTTTCAGCTAATATTTTATGGAAGTGAACTCTGTTCTTCGCCCGAAGAACAGAGTTCATCCTCCTATTTTCACATTCTGTTTGCACCAATCTCCAACATTTTCAATATTTTGACCAGGCATGTTTACATTCTTTTTTACTTATTTCTTCTACTTTTTAATCTTTTTTCTTGTTATGTGCCAGTTTCATAATGCCTCCCAGACATTCCAAATCTCAAAAGGTAACTCAAAAATCTGCTTCGTCACAAAAGTCTCCTCGTAAAGCAAGGATTACATAGAAAAAAAATCAGTGACTTTTTCTATTACTTACAACTGTTTTTACAGAATTGAAAACTATGTTTCAGCTAATATTTTATGGAAGTGAACTCTGTTCTTCGCCCGAAGAACAGAGTTCATCCTCCTATTTTCACACTCTGTTTGCACCAATCTCCATCCCTTTCAATTCTATCAACACATGCTTTTCTTCCCTCCCCATGCCTTTCGCTATCCTCCCAGCCCCATTGTATGCCATCCTCTTTTGATCCCCATTTCACCCCTCTCAACCTCTCCCAGACCCTTTTCTTCATTTAAAATGCCTCGGAACCCTTAATCTTCCCTTCCAACTCTTTCCCAACCTTTGAGTGACTGAAAAAATATGCGTTTGCTGAAAATATGCGATTTCATGTTGAGTTGATGAAAGAAAACACAGAGAGAAAAAAAAATAAGACTTTAACAGCAAATTCAAAAACCAAAAAAATATGCAAAAAAATTTACCATTCTCAGTGAATAATACATGCAAATTGATAATTTGAAGAGAAAGAGAAAAAAATTAAAATTGCGTTGAAAAATGTTGGAGTGTTATTGGAAGGATTTTTGCCCTTATACTAGTTGATTGAGAAATAGAAGTGTTGGATATAGTCGGAGGTGAATCAACTTGTTCATCTTCATACAGCTCTAACCATTGATCTTTGAGGTCAGCAAGTAGGTTATGAAGTATAGTGCAACACAGAATCCAGTTGATCACCACCTCCATTTCAGATTTATTTCTAAGAGGACTTCTTAATTCCCTTAAACTAGAAAAACGGCCTTTCAAGATTCCAATAGAATGTTCAATACGGACTCTTGACTTTGCCAAATGATTGTTGAATTTGGCATTTTGACTGTCTTCTGAAGCTGCTCCCCGAAAAGCAGGAAGTACATACTTTCCATTCACATAAGCAGAATCTGCAAGAAGATACTGATTTTCATCAAAGAATTTTTCAGGTTCATTTGAAATATACATTCTTTGGAAGACGTAGGAGTCATGACATGAGCCAGGATAGCCAGCGAAGAATGATATAAATTTTTTGTTTACGTCACATATAAGCTGAACGTTAATTGAATATCTATAAAGAAGATATATTTGTTTGTGTTAGTTTCAAGGAGGATGAAAGGAGTTAAAAATAATCTACCTCTTTTTACAGTCAAAGT
This sequence comes from Hemileia vastatrix, assembly GCA_030280995.1. Taxonomy (NCBI): domain Eukaryota; kingdom Fungi; phylum Basidiomycota; class Pucciniomycetes; order Pucciniales; family Zaghouaniaceae; genus Hemileia; species Hemileia vastatrix. The sequence goes on along the minus strand of JASXTE010000002.1, from coordinate 1,581,650 downwards.
AATTGTTTCCACCTTGAGCAGGTTTCTGGCTCAAAGGAATAGTAGTACCATCAACAAAACCAATACATCCTGGAAAGCCCTCTGCTTGCATAACCTGAGATGATTCAAGTCGCTCTTCTTTTGTTGGCCAGGTGAGAAGTTGAGATTCCAAGGAGTTGATGGCAGTGATACATCGTTTGGTATAAGTGTTAACTGAACCATACCCTAAATCAAAGACATTTTCTAAATGTTTCAAAGCGGCTCCATTACCATTTGAACCCAAACAACATAGTGTGATGGCCAATTGAATTGAAGGATGTCGTTGTTCTTTTTGAGAATTATTGTGAAATATGGGATGATCCTGAATAAGCTCAAGCAATTTAAGGAAACATTCCTGAGAAGTCCTGAACAGCTGTCTAAAACTGGGTGTAGATAGGTTAAGAAGTGTTTGGATGGTGTACTTGGGGGTATGAAGTACTTGAGGCTTTCTGGGAAGAAGGTAACGTTTCCTGGCCATTTTTGATAAAACGACAAAATCTTCTTCTAGATCAGAATCGGAATCAGAGTCCAAGAGCAGTTCAAGCGCCATGAAAGTCATTGCTTTATGTAATTTATCACGATTTGAAAGTGAGGAAGGCATGACTCTTATATGATATGATATGAAGATGTAAGTGATGTACGATGTTTTGAGTTATGAAGTGTTATTCTGCGGAGTGCTGCGTATGAATGGGATGATGCTGACAAATCAGTGAAATGGGACTTGATGGTGAAATCAGCACTTTTGGTTGAGAAAGTGCGGATTTGAGTGAAATAAGTGACTTATTTCATTTTGAAATCCACCAGTATTGGGGCTAGTGTGTTTTGGAAATCCGCACTTATTTAAGTGCGGATTTGGTCAAATTTAAGTGCGGATTTGTAAGTGCGGATTTGCCAGAACTGACACCCCCTATTATGCCCACCATGGGGAAACATGCTAAAATAAGCAAGAGGCACTTATTTAGTGTCCTAATTTCATTATTAGTGCATTGACCTCATTATATGCACTTATTTCATTAATAACCTCAAGATTGGTGCCTATAATTCACTACCACACTTAAAATTGCCTATTTAGTCAAGGATTGACCCATGCAAGAGCCTGCCAAGAGACTGAACTCACCTACCCCACATTTCACATCTTATTTTGGGTTTCTCAGTCAATATTGGTCATATTTGGATGGGAATTTCACATATTAACTTGGAATAATTAGTTTTTTAATTTCTACTGTTGATGCCCCTTAATTATGTGTTATATTTAGTACTTTTTCTTCCTTATTTAGTCTTTTATTTTAATAATTACACACATATACTCTATTTTTGATGGATTAACACTTGGTATTTATGTATTTTGGCATGTGATATGATTCTTCTTTATTACTGGCTGATCTTTAGGTTGATGGGAATGTGTAACTGCTAATTTGAGGTGCCATTGGCTGTGTAGAGGATTGGTAAATAAGGGGGGAACATTGGGGGATCCTTCGGTATAAAAGGAGGAGGTTTTTGGGCTTATATTCTACATTATTTATTATTAAAATTAAAACATATAACCATTACAATTACAATAAATTTAATTAGTACTTTTAAGAGTCTTTGGATAGTCTTTGGATTATTATATCTATATTTCTACCAACTAAAAGATTGTAACCCATTTATCATTAGTGAGGTTAAATTACTGAGACCCTTATATTGAGTTATGTTTTACCACTTATTGGATTTGTACTACATTATTCATATAGGACCATTAAAGTCTTCTATACAACTGACTAATCAAGCTAATCACATCTCTGTACTTGAACTCAGCCTGAAAAAATTCTCCAGAGTAAATAGAGAATCTACTATCTTTATTTAATTAGTGTGATCATTTCATTTTGGCAGATTAGCCAGGAAGAATACTTAACACATGTCAAGCATTTATTTTGATTAGTTTTAGAAATAATTCTACTTCATGCTCCTTAGTAATTAGCCAAATTGCACATATGAAATGATCACTACCTGAACAGAGGTGAATCTACATTTGAAACATGATCTTACAGTAGCAATTTTTCATGAATAAAATAAGTATTTGATTGCTTAATGCTTAAGAAAATATACTCAAACAATAAATTATGTATCACAATTAGTCTACCCCATACATTATTTAAGACTCTATTCAAGAAAAAATAGCAAGGGTCAAAGGCTTAAAAAATATCACATACTCTAGAGACTTGTGAGGATGAAGACATATCAGAAGGTGAAACTGGAAAAGGATGTGGAGCATGATCTTCATACAGATCATTCCATCCATCCTTTCAATCTTCCAAGAGATTATAAAAAATTAGACTACTCATTATCTATTGGGAGATCAATGTAATTTATTCTTTTTTGAACAATTGAGACCTTTTCATTCTGAAGAGTTAAAAACTGTCCTTTTAATAGGCCAATAGCATGCGCAATATATACTCTTAAACCTGCCAAGGGAAAATTGAAATTTGTCTTTTCTGATTTTGATAAGGCAGGGTCAAAAAATTCAGGAAGAACATATTTATTCCTTGAGTAATCTAAATCATCAAAAATGTACTTAGTTTTATCAAAACAAAGATGAGGTTGTTGTTCTATTTGCATATTTTGAACACCATAAGAATGTTGGTGTGAGCCTGGTAAGCTAGGGAGACAAGAAATGAGCTTTTTGATTGCATAACACACAAGCTGAATATTCAGAGAATATCAAAGAATTTAAAAGAATTCATAAAAAAGAAAGACTTTAAAAACTTTAAAAAGAGGAAGGAATACCACTTTTTATAGTCAAAATAATCTATTTGAATTTTTTTCTGGGTCCTGGCTTAAAGGAATAGTAGTTCCATAAACAAATATAATACACCCAAGAAATAATTCTACCTGAATAATGTGAAACATTTCAAGCCACTCTTCTTGGGTTATCCAAGTAAATAGTTTTAATTTCATAGATAATATTTCAGTATGACGTCAAGTGGTGTAAAGAATAACAGAACTAAATCCAATGGAGAGAATATTTCCAAGTTACTTAATTGCAGCTCTAGTTCTATTACTTCCATGACATAAATGTGCTAAATCTGGTTAAAAAAATGATTAAACTGTGAATTTTGTGAGTTTTTTTAGAATATAGGGTCATCTTTAAGAAGATGGTATATATTTTGAATCATTGAAAAGTAGTACAGAAGAGTTCTTGAAAGATGAATGGAGGGAGACTTTGTGAAACTTAGAGTATATATTTTAGAACATAATGTTAACTTTTATTTCTTAGAATAAGATAGTGGTTTACCAAAAAAAAAAATTCATGAACGATAAATCATTTTCTGTGTCTAAGTCACTCTTCATACTCTAAAATCATAAATAAAGAAGTAGTATCCATGTGATTTATAAGATGGACTCAAGAATATGTTTCATTCATGTTTTAATTGCAAAAAAATTTCAAATTAAGAATGTGATTTAAAATCAAAAGATGATATATTATGGTGTTAATAGAGAATTAAAAGTTTCAATAGAGTAAAAAGCCACTAATATGAAGTCACAAAAATTACCAAAAATTCATAGTGGAATTTATTTGAAAAGAGCCATAAAAATATTCCATAGATCATTGCTGATTTTTTACTTCAGTTCTCAAACATAAGGTCAAATATTTCCTTTTTTTGTGCCAGTTTCTCAACCAAAACTTACCCCTCCAATCAATTGGGCATCACCTCCCTTCCCTCTTAACTCATCTACTGCACATTACATCTCTTCTCTCCCAGTGCTTTTCCAAATCACATTTTTTTTATCCTTCACACCACATTAACTATATTACTTTTTATTCCTTTCTATATCAAAATTTCTTTCTCATATTCATATCCTCACATCTTTTTATTTTTATTTATAGTTTCATAAACATCCAACAACTTGGTTAGTTTATCCTCTTCTTTGCCAACATTTTTTTTAGTGCTTATGTATCATGCCTCACTCAAAAACTACTCCTCAAATATTTTCACAATTGAAACCATCTGACCTTCATATTGTAATTAACTGTCTAGAGATTAAATCTGATTTTGAATTCTGTTTTGGCTGTGAAAGTCCACTCAAGTTGGTAGTTCATCTACCTAAAAATTGAGTGGTGTTAATCAAATGACAGTGGACTTGAAATTCAAAAAAATTTAGGTAGGATGAATTTGATAACAAATCAAATGAGGGAAAGATTCAAAACTTATAAAATGTTTGTCTATATATTAGGGGGTATCAATGTTCAGGGATCCGCAATTAGGGATCAGGAATTTTTTTTCCCGGGATCAGACATTATTAATTGCGGAAGATTCTTATCCACTAGCCCCAGGGCTAGTGGATAAGAAATCCACAATAATGCATTATCCCGCCTCTTATACCCCAATTTCCATTCCTAATTCCTGATCCCAAACTCATCTCATCCATGATGGATTTTTAAGAAAGTCACATGACTTATAATTGCTGATGCCATCCTTAAGTATTTCCTCACTCTATGCTACTTAATTTTGGTGGCGAACACTTAAGTTTTTTTTCTATCTACACACCCCAACTGCACATTTGGCGGTGAATTCCCACTTCCCTCATCACTTAACCCTTCCACCGGCAACAATGAAACACCTCTCTACTAGGAAGCTACTTCACTCAACAATGAATGCTATCACTTTTCTTTTAGTTCTTTACTATAAATCTGACTCTGATTTGGAAGATGCTTTAGCTTATATGTGTTTTCTTTCCAAAAAGCGTTACATCATCACCAGGGGGCCAAATCTTTATCATGATCCCCGATATGATCTGGCCTCCATTCTCAACATTCCTCATTTAAACTTCACACAACTTTTTAGAACTTCTCCTGATTCTTTCTTCAAACTTTATCAACTCATCTCCGATCATCCTATCTTCCATAACAATTCTCATAACAAACAGCGTAATCCTGCCATCCAACTTGCTGTTGCTCTATGTCGCTTTGGCTCAAATGGAAATGGTGCTGCCGTAAGACGTTTGGATAATCTCTTTAACATAGGATATGGTACCGTGATATTATACACCAAGCGCTGTATGATTGCTATCCTTTCCCTCAAGTCTCAAACTCTTGCTTGGCCAACTCCAGAACAGCGACTTGAATCCTCTCAAGTAATGCAAGCTGAAGGTTTCCCTGGCTGTATAGGTTTTGTTGATGGCACAACCATCCCTTTGAGTCAAAAGCCTGCTCATGATGGCAACCATTATTTTGATCGCAAAAAAAGGTTTCTTCAAAATCTTCTCCAAGTTCTCATCTTTCACAATCTAACTTTTTATCTTCTTTCTAGATACTCTATTGCCGTTCAACTTGTATGCGATGTCAATAAAAAATTTATTGCTTTTCACAGTGGCTGCCCTGGATCATGTCATGACTCTCCCGTCTTCCAAAGAATGAGGATTTCTCAATCCCCTGAATCATACTTTGACGAATCTCAGTACCTCCTTGCAGACTCAGCATATGCAAGTGGAAAGTACATTATACCTGCTTTCCGTGGTGCAACTTCAGAAAATGACCCCAAAACTAAATTTAATTATCACCTTGCACAATCAAGAGTACGAATTGAACATGCTATAGGTATTTTAAAGGGACGATTTTCTAGTCTTCCGGAGCTCAGAATCCAATTTCAAAAAAAATTGGAGATCAAAACTGCAAATCATTGGATCTTGACTTGCGTAATACTCCACAATATTCTAGCTGATTTAAAGGATGAGTGGAATGATCTTTATGAAGAAGAGGATCCTGAACCACCACTGGCACTCCCCTCCCTTGATTCACAAATCATTCAATCAACTGGCATACGCCCCATTATAATGCCAATTACTCTTCAACATTTCTCTTCACCCTTTTAATTTTTAATTTTTATGTTTTCATACTTTCCAAATGTCCTCTTTGTGTACTTTAATCACTTGGTTTTGTATTTTGGTTTGTTGCATATTCATTTTTTTTTTGAATTTACGGTGAATATCTTTTTTTTGGATTGCTCATTGGTTTTCTTTCACTTCCTCAACATGAAATCGCATATTTTCTTATATCGCATATTTTGTCAGTGATTTTTTTTTTCATTCATCACTCATATCCTTTTCCTATTCTCCTCAAACATCCCTCAAATATTTTGGTTGCATTTATTTTCTCAACTCAACTCACCAGGTAGGTCATTTTTTTTCTTTTTTCATGGTTTTTTATTTGCTAATCATGATTTTTTTTTTTTGCTTTTTTTTTGCTTTTTTTTTGCTTTTTTTTTTGGTTTTTTTGTTTTTTTTGTAAGTGCTTCTATTATTTTTGTTCTAGGGTAAACTAATTTTTGTTTTGCTTTTTTCTCTTTTTTATCTTTTTATTTTTTTGTTTTTTTTCTCTCCTTCACCTCTCTTTATGATCCTCAAGGCCCCCCTTTTTCCCTCTCTTTACCTGTCTCTGACCCCCTTTTTACCCCCTTTTTAGTTGCCTCAAATCCCCCCTTTCCCCCCTCTTTAGGTCCCTCATCACCCCCTTTCCCCTCTTTTTAGGTGCTTCAATACTCCCCCCTTCCCCTCTCTTTATGTCCCTCAAACCCCCCCCCCTTCACCTCTCTTTTGGCGCCTCAAACCCCCCCCCCTTCACCTCTCTTTACCCACAAGCTAATATTTTATGGAAGTGAACTCTGTTCTTCGCCCAAAGAACAGAGTTCATCCTCCTATTTTCACACTCTGTTTGCACCAATCTCCATCCCTTTCAATTCTATCAACACATGCTTGTCTTCTCAACTGTTTTTACAGAATTGAAAACTATGTTTCAGCTAATATTTTATGGAAGTGAACTCTGTTCTTCGCCCGAAGAACAGAGTTCATCCTCCTATTTTCACACTCTGTTTGCACCAATCTCCATCCCTTTCAATTCTATCAACACATGCTTGTCTTCTCAACTGTTTTTACAGAATTGAAAACTATGTTTCAGCTAATATTTTATGGAAGTGAACTCTGTTCTTCGCCCGAAGAACAGAGTTCATCCTCCTATTTTCACACTCTGTTTGCACCAATCTCCATCCCTTTCAATTCTATCAACACATGCTTGTCTTCTCTCCCCATGCCTTTCGCTATCCTCCCAGCCCCATTGTATGCCATCCTCTTTTGATCCCCATTTCACCCCTCTCAACCTCTCCCAGACCCTTTTCTTCATTTAAAATGCCTCGGAACCCTTAATCTTCCCTTCCAACTCTTTCCCAACCTTTTTGCTACCCCATATATCCTTCCTCACCCCTCTCTCCAGCCTTTCCAACCCTTGTAGCCCCATTCCTCCCCTTTACCTCGCCTCCACAATTCTTGAACCCCAATTTCCTCCCTTTCAACCCAGTCGCTATTTCTGTATATAAAAATAAAGTGTTAGGGAGAAATGGGGAGGTAAGCGAACTGGAAGGAGAGGAGAGGAGAGGGGTAGAGAGGTGTGGAGAGGGAGAGGAAAATGTGGATAGGGGTTGAAAATGATGACAAAGGGAGTGAAAAGGTTGGGGAGAAGGATGAGGTGAGGATAAAGAAATATTTCAAAGGGAAAAGAGTGGGTATTCTTGAGAGGGAGTAAAAAAAGACAATAAAAGAAGATAGTAATACAAATATACAAAAAATATAAAATATATAAAATATTTTACAAAGAGTGGGCACAGAAATTCCTTGAATCCTAAAAATCCACAACTCCTATACTTTTATTCTCTTCATTTACTTAAATATAATAAAAATCTACATTTTAATATTTTGAAAATTTTGAAGAAGAGGGGAAATAAACATTTTTAAGATTTTTGCACCTTCTTTAGATATTTTAATGATTTATAATATTCAATATTATCTAGTTATAAAATAAGTATATAATTTTTTCAATTCTTGAAAATAATACAATTAATAATATAAATGCACAAAATAACCTTTCATGAACAAATTGACATATTTCAAATTATAGTTTCTCCATGTATTTCTGGCCAAAGAAACTTATATAATAATGTCACATGGTATCTTTCCGGATCTATACATTGCTCATCTTTTTTTTAAAAATTGCAAAGAAACTGCTTAAATAGTTTTAAATATGTATTTTTCAGATTAATTTGAGTGTGATCTGCACTGTATTAAAATTTCTATAAAAAAATCTCATTCTTTATATCTCAAGATTTGTTCAAAGTATTATTTCCTATGCTTCATTAAATGTTCAAGTTATATTCATATTGAGTTCACCAGAATGTCAATATTTTTTCTTGGTGGTTTCATCACTAATTCAATGTGGGCACAAAAAGATATGAATTAGGGTTCAAGGTTGCGGACTTGCTAGCAAGTCCGCCCCCCATATTGCGTGGTGAGATATAGAATTTTTTTGACTTGTAAATATTTTTGTGATACCCGTCCCTTACTTCAATAAAATCCATGGGGGGTTGTGCCAAAATTTTTTATAAGACTTGTGAAATTCTTGACATGTAAGAATTTTTAGGATACCGGTAAAATGCAGGGGGTAGTAAAGCCAAATTTTCATATAAAACTTTCAAGATTCATGACATGAAAGAATTTTTGTGATACCCACCCCTTACTTCAAAAAAATCTAGGGGTGGGGGATTGTCAAATTTTCAAAGGAGACTTGAAAATTTTATTTAAAAAAAGAATATTTATCATTAAAATACGATATTTCAAGAAATACAGAAAATAATTGTAAAATTTATGTACAAATAAATATGAACACATGAAGTGTGAAAGAAATAAAAGAAACTAGTCAACAAAAAATTTCATTAAACGTTCTATTTCTTCAACAGATTTGTTTGCTTTAATGCATTCGATCAAGAAATCTTTCTTTTTAGAACTTTCTTGGAGATCATGCTTATACTTCATCTGTTCCATTAAGTTTTGATGCTCGAGTGTTTTTTCCTTATTTTTGGATTTTTCAATACTAAGAGTTAACTCAAACTTCTTCTCCTCCAAATCTTGGGCCCTACCATCCTTCTGTAAAGAGAGCTCAAACTTCTTCTCCTCCAAATCTCGGATCCGATCATCCTTCCGTAAGGAGAGCTCATACTTCCTCTCTTCCAAATCTTGTACTCTGTCATCCCTCCTTAAAGAGAGCTCGTATTTCTTCTTTTCAAAGCTCAGTGTCTCTTTAGCAACTTCCACTTGTTCTAGAGTGAGAATAAAAATTAACATAAAGTAGAAGAAAAGCAGAGTAAAGTAATAAGAGGTATGATATCACTTACCAGCATCACGTTTCTCTAAAAACTGTTCCATCGAAGAAAAAGGTGTTTGTGATGAAGTATCACTTTTTCGTCTTCTTTGGGAGAGGAAAAAGCCCTTCTCTTTTTGTTCAACGTAGCATTTTCCTCCTCATCATTGTCACTAGCTTCAGACTCAGTTGATTGAGGATCCTGGGTTTGTTCATCAGCCTTTTAAGAAATAAGAAAAATATAAGTAAATAAAAAAATAGAATTGATAAGATAAAAGAAACAGACCTGAGTTAGATTGGGTTGGGTTAAATCGCCAATAGGATCAATAGCAAAGCTATCTAGATTTGTAGAATTTAGAAGAGGGGAGGCTTGAGTGGAGGAAGAGGATGGGAAAAGATTTGCTTCGACATCATGTTCGGAGATAGGATCTTCTCCATCCAACATGTTTACAGGATTAACATCGGCTCGCTCTCCAAAAATTGCATCCATCTCTTTAAAGTAAGGACATAAAGAATCAAGTTTATTGTCTATGGATTTTATACCCTTAGTTATATCAATGTCAGTAACCCTAAAACCAGTGGAAGATGAAAGAGCCTTTGCCTTCTTGTATTTTGCTCGATAATGCTTGAAGCGTTCAGACATCTGTTTAGGCAAAAGATCAATCCTTCCCTTGGTCTTATTCCGTAATTCATTTGCCGTTAGAAGATAGCCATTAACTTTTGATGCGGGGGGCCGTCCTACTTTAGTGGCATACTCAGTACCAAAACAAGAATCATAGTTAGATTTGGTTTTCAGCCAGTTGATAAGAATGAGATGTTCATCTTTTTTTAATTGAACGGTCTTTGATTTCTCGGCTGAGCGGGGAAAAGAGGAAGTAGTGGGAATTGAAGAACAACTGGGTGATAGCTGCCTTTGAGAAGATCTAGGATGACGAGGCATGTTATTATAAATTAAGATGAAAAGGAGCAGAAACAAGCAGATGAGATAGCGAGATGAAAAGGAGCAGAATAAAATAGATGAAATGGGGAGAAATTCTGAGCGGATGGGATGAGAATGGAAGTGCGCAGCAAGGTAGAAGGCTGGGATATCCAGAAAGTTGTCCAAGATGTGGTTATGGAAAATTGAGTAAATAAATGTCGGATAAGAGGTGAACATTGACACGTAAAGTGTCTAATAACCCAATTATTAGCAAAAATAATTGCGGAAGATAATTGGGGTATGCAGATTATTTTCCGCAATTAATTTAATTGCGGATCGGTCAACATTGATACCCCCTATTTATATATTTAATTATTTTTGAAATACCCTCCCCTGCTATTGAATATAGCAGGGAGTGGGGATTACCAAATTTTTTCCAAGTCAAAAAAAAAGATGGGCCATACCCTTCCTTAAGTTTTTTTGAAGTAGGAGTCTATATTTCCAAATTTTATGCTGATTGAAAAAATTAACATATAAAAAAGGCATATAAGATAGTTAAAAATTTATATTAATGAGGATTCATCTAGAAAAGTGAATGGAAATTGTCTTTTACCAAAATTAATGAAATCATACCGCAAGTGTATACATGAAACTGATGAAGAAAAAAAAATCACCTTGATGATTATTATACAACAACATGGTCTAATGGCTCATCAATTTAAGTAATTAAACCAATATTAGACCCCATACTTTTTTTCCTACTTTAAGTTTTACTTTTCACATTACCCTCTTTTCTTACCTTATCAATCCAGTTGACCAACTCTTAATTTTCAGTCATTTTTATCTATAAAATGTGAAGAAAAAAATTAATCTAAGTGAAAAAAATATAATTAAAATTAGATATAACATACTAAAAAAGCTTTTGTCAAACCACCTGAAAGAAAAAGTCTCAAAAAATTAGTGAAGGAATTTACCAAAAAGTTACCCAAACCTCCCCCCCCATAAAATGCCACCAAAAGTTCCTGAATGATGCTCAAAAGACTTCCCCAAAATCACCCCAAAATGGTCCAAAAAAAGTGCACCAAAAGTTGCTAGAGAATTACCAAAAAATACCTTAAAAACAACAGAAAAACTCTTGAAAAACATTATTGAATCAATTCCAAATGATTCCAAAGCATTTCAGTAAAAAAAAAAGAAAAGAAAAAGAAAGGCTAAAAAGTGCCCAAAATCACATAAAAATAATTTTAAAAAAATTTCATATAATGTTTCTGAATCAATTCCAAATGATCCCAAAGCATTTCATAAAAAAAATGCAAAAAAAAGAGGAAAAATCTAGAAGTGATCCAAAAAAACCTCCCAAAAAAATTCATTAAAAGAGAACAAAACTGATTGAGGATCAAAAAAAAGGGGTGGAAAGGAGACAAAAGAACAGTTCAATCAGCAATAGAATCAAAAAAAAATTTAAAGAAAGAAAAAGAAAACAAGACAAAAAAATTCAATTAGTGAGTAAATAAAAAAAGAGTGATGCAAGTGAGAGATGAAGAGAAGATGACACAGGGGGGGAAATCCTTGAACTAGATTTATAGTTCAGTTTTTGGATGTAGGGTATGACTCTGGGTCTGATCTGTGGAGTGACCCTATTTGAACCCACCTTATTTTTTTGCTTTTCTGACATTGGCATCTCCTTGGCTCATTTCCTCTCATCTTCATGGATTCATCCAAAAATTCTATTGGAACCTCCCCCCCCTTCTCTTACAATCATACTCATACCACACCACCTTAGTCCTCTTCCAAAGGCCAAAAATAAGGTGGGCTCAAAAAGTGACATTCAATGGCTTGTCACAAAAATGTACCTAGGAATGGAATAAGGTCACAAAACTGAACTAGACATCTAGTTCAATATTTTTTTCCCCTTTGTGAGATATCATATTGAGACAGAATCATAGAAATGTTATGTGACTTCAACGCTGTGAGCTGAACCAAAATGGAAGAAACTGGTAAACTGGGGAAATTAATTGTGACAAAATTGAATGATGATGAATATTAAGAGCAAGTGTATGATGAAGGGATTGATTAAGTGCTATTAAGTCACATATTTACCATGCATGAATTGGCCCTCAAGGAATAGGTGGGAGAAAAAAAAACTAAGATGGTGGCATATTTTTACCCAGTGCTGACTCATCATGATTAAGAAGGGAAGTGTTTTGATGACTTTTTTTAACTCAAAATAAGGCATGTTTGGGGGGAAAATACACTTTCAGAATACACCTGTCCAGAGAAGGTGTATTTCATTTTTGGATAGCTGATTTGGAACTTTTTTTTGTGACATAGGGGGTAATGTTTGAGACTCCCTAATCATCCCCAATTTAACTTTTTGTAGGATTTGGGTGTTGAATCTTAATTCAAAATCCACTAGCCCTTGGGATTCTAGATTTTAGAAAACTGATTTCAAAATTTTTCAAAATCCAAAATTTCACATTGGATTAAGAAACTGATATTTGAAAACTTTTGTACCCCTATTTTTTATTCATTATTATTATTATTAGGGGGTATCAAAGTGAGAAATTTGTAATTATTTAAATGGTATTTCAAAACACAAAAAGGAAGCCAAAAACTTGGAATTGATTCTAAGTAAATAGGTGTTTTGGGAGCACAATATGACATATTTTAAAAAATAATCATGGTTAATTTGGTGGAAAAAAGGGATATTTTGAAATGGAATATTTCTATCTTTGATACCCCCTATTATTTAGTGTTTTTATGGTTATTAAATAGTTTTATTATAAATGAGAGAGCTGTAATGTTATGAAATAACTATGAAGTGAAAAAAGTGAGGAGAAGGTCAAATAATGGTATATAATTATAATATAGTTTGAGGAATACTCAAAAAAACCTAGTCTTTACAAGAAGTTATTATTATTATTTGGGAGTCTTAAACATGGAAAATATGGAAGTGTATTAGATTTGTTTCTAGCCATAGACAAAAAAAAAAGGAATTACAATCCACTTTAACTCATCAAAAAGAAGGGGTCTTAGGAGTAAAAAAAATATCATGATTGAAAATTTATTTTTTATTGATTTGATTGGTAAAAAAAAAAGTGATTTTCTAATGGGTTATTTACCATTTTTGATACCTCCTATTGTTATTTAAAGGAATTCACTACATGGGATAAGCTTTTTAAAATCACACAAGTGACTAATTTACGTAATGTTACATGTTTCTGAGTCCATCTTTCAAGAGAGACAAGTAAGGTAAACGTTTTGAGGTGATTGGTAATACAATCAATCTTTTTATTTTTATTTTTTTATATTACCACAGAATATGGGGCGTGGACTTGCTAGAAAGTCTGCAACCTTGAACCCAAAATCATATCAAATTAAGTACACAATGAGACTGTGCTGAAACAATCATAAAAAAATATTGAAGTAGATTTGAACATTTATTGAAGGACAGATTATCAAAAGTGCAAAAAATATTGAGGCTTAAATTACAGTGGTTTTTCAAGGAATATTGAAAAAGTGAACTGCACTACCAACCTTGGATTGCTGATGTATAATATTTTGAAATATTATGTTTTGTTTTTATTCTTAAAAACTTCTCATATGAGCTGCATTATTGTATATTTCACATAATTTAACAATATATTTCATCTATGAATATTTGCAGACATAATACACTATTATAAGAAATTATTCATGATATAAATACTTATTAAAGTAATATTTTTCAACAAACTTTTATCAGCAAATATTTCAAATATATATATATATATATATATATATGATCACATTCAATAAATTGATATTATTAAATCTTTATAAAACTTGAAAATAATTCTGGAAGGTACAGAACTCTTCAAAATGAAGTTAGAATAATTTCAGTTAAAGGGTCGATTTTTTAAAATTGATATATATACCATATTTTAACAAGTAAAAAATATATAGTGGTAAAATTTTTTTAAGAAACTACCTCTCCATTACTTCCATAATATGAAGAAAATCAAGGTAGAAATTATATGAGAATAAAACATAAAACTAATAAAAAATTTGTAACATTAATAAATGTTTTTGAAGGGGTTTAAACAATTATAATTTCCAAGCCTTATAATATATATTATATATTTTGTTGTTTTTTATGTTGTGTTAAAATTATCCTTCCCACTACTTTCCTCCCCTCACTTTTCCATCCCATTATCCTTCTTGTTAACATTCTCTTTCTCTATTGTATCTTTCTTTACTCTCACTAGTAATCTCCCCTCTCAACTCCTGGTGCTCCCCTCACCATCACTCCTCATCCAAACTCATCAAAGCATACTCCTTTTCCTCTTCCTTGCACCCTTCTTACTCCCTCTCCACTCCATCTGCTTCGATCTCACTCCTTTTACTTGCCTTCCCACCCCTTTTACTCCATAGGGAGTAAAAGAGGTGAATTGGAAAGTAAAAGGGGTGGGATTAAAAGTGAAATGGTGGATTGTTGTTGAGGGGAAATAGTTGGGGTGGGAAGTGATAATTTTGATGTTGGAAGCGAAAGGGTTGGGTAGGTTACAAAAGGAGTGGGACATATTTGAGGTCAAAATAAAAGAGTCGAATGTGAGTTGGAAGGGATGGGGTGCAAGAGGGGTGAAGAGAGGTAAGGAGTGAAGCTAAAGGGGTGGGGCAAAGTAAAGATTGAGAGGGCAGTGTAAGGGAGGGGAGGGACTGAAAATTGGGCTCAGAATTTTTGAGATTGCAGCAAATGTATCAGGATGGTGATCAAAGGGTGAGGGGTGTAAATTGAAAGGAAAGGGATGCAGAGTAAGAAAGAGGTGTGCTTAGTGGTGGAGAGGGTGTCAAAGTGGTGTTAAATCAATAGTGAACACTGTTCTTCGGCTAAAAAATAGAGTACACTCTGTCATTTTATGGTTCTTTTCTTCAATTATAAATGATAATTTATGATCATGGTTTATTAAGATGTATCCACCAAATTGTATAAAAAATTTATCTTTATTGTCTGTTTGCACAAAAGACTGCACTTTAAGACTGAAGAAGTATTATAACAAAAGAATTAGCAATGAAATATGATTTCTCCTTTTTACAAATTATTTCACAGAGTGTTTCTGATAACTATACATAAATCAAATATATAAAAAAATAGGTAAATTTTAGAAAAAGTTGAAAAAAGAACAAAATCTATATTATGATTTTAAACTAATGCTCTTATGTATTTTATGGGGTGAATTTAATTAGACTTGGTTTGATTTTAAACTATATTAGTGGGATTAAAAATATCTTCAAGTAAAATGATAGAAGTAAAACAAATGTTTAACAAAAACTCCATTGATGTATTTAATCTTTGAGGATGACTTCTTTTTTTATAATTACTATACATACCTGAATTGTTACCTGTAATAGATAAAAATTTAAGAGAATGAAATAATTTAGCTATTCCGATATCTGTATTACTATCTATTCTGTAAAAGAAAAAACTCATTAGGTCCCTTTAGATTTTAAATGTTTTTTATTCCAATGACTATATACATTCTTACAAAATTATATATCTCTTAGTTTTTCTGGAAATCAGATTGAACTCCTAACAAAATCCTGTTGCCTCATGTGGTTCAAGCTAAGTTAAGATGAGAAAAAAAAAAAATTATTAAAAATTTCACAGATGATTTTTTAAATTGAACTTTAGAACATTTTCATATCAATAAAATTTATAAGAGATAATATATATTTCTGGAAATAAATAGAGCTTTTGGATAATTTTGAGGAAAATTTTTATTAAAAATAGTCTAAAACTCACTTTATATCATAATAATAATATTTATTTTCCATATGATAGACTACAGAAAGTGCTAAACTTAAATTTATACAACTATAATATAAAAAAAAGGTATCAGATATTGTGTTTATATTTAAGCTACCTTATAAAAAGTTTTTTGTTTTGTTTTGAGATTTAAATTATTCAGATCCTTATGAGAATCACATTATTTTTTTAAATTTTTATGAATAGTTTAAACTGAAGCCTCACATGATAACTTTGGTTATTTTTTAAAAAAGACAGTAAACATCTTTTTCACCAATTGAAATTGTACTAAAAACTCAAATTATAAACTAAATTTTTTGTTGAAATATTTAATGAAGAGCTGAAAGACTCTCTGTTGGAATGAATTTTTATTAAAATATATTCATTCTAATATTGGTATTTGATAAGACAAATTACTAAGTCGAATTTTATAGTCTTTTTTACTAAAAAAAAGTCAAATGTATTGAATTCAATAGTATCAAATACTTAATAGGGGGTATCAAAGTTAGAAATCTTCCATTTCAAAATACATCTTTTTTCCACCAAATCAACCATGATTATTTTTTAAAATATGTCATATTGTGCCCCAAAAACACCTTTTTACTGAGAATTAATGTCAAGTTTTTGGCTTTCTTTTTGTGTTGTGAAATACCTTTTAAATAATTACAAATGTCTAACTTTGATACCCCCTAATAGATCCATAATGAAATTTTTACCTATCATTGTGATTATCATATTTATAATAAATCATTGATAATTTTCCAATGTATATATTTTTATATGAAAATGAGGTGTAAACTTTTTAGTTTTAAACTACTTTTGTGAAAACATTTTTTCTAGAAAACAGGCATTAGAACCTATACTATTGTATTTTAATCACTTTTTCAACACCTTGAAATTACAATGTCTAGTCAATTCATTTAAAATATATAGTAAGACTTATATTAATTAAGATATAGTCAATTTAATGCTATCTTTGTCTATTGAAATAGATAGAGAAACCTATTGTATAATTTTTACAAAATAAATATCAGATAGTATTTTTTAAATGAGAAGCTGAAACAATGATGACAAATATCCCTTCTTCCTACTTTATAGAGTCTTTTAATAATAATACTGTCTAAAATAAAATGTCAAACACCTTTTTTCACATGAGAACACCTTTTGAAATTAATGGTGTTAATTCCCAGGTGAACACAGTTATTATACCAAAATGTAACATTCAAGAATAGTTTAGCATTAAAATTAAAGCTTTAAGAAATATACATTTGTTTTTTTTTTGTCTTATATTTAAAGTTTAAATTTATTTTAAATGCAATTTTTTTACATTGAAAATTCACTGAGTGGTGATTAATTTTTTCAATTCATGAGATCACTCTACCAACTCAAATATGCCTATGGAATTCTGATAAAATAAACCATAAAAAGCTCTAAAATATCAGTTTTTATTTCTTTTATTAAAATTATAATAGAAAGTTTCTTAGTAGTTGAGGAATTACTAGATCTAAACAAAGGCAGAAATTAATTTTCTGGTTTTTTTAATCATTTTGATGTATTTCCAAAACTCAAAAACTGTACTACAATCTACTAACTTAAGATAAGCCTTCTTTTAATACATATAATCCAAAAAGAGTTAGAACCCTTGTATTATGCAATTATATTTTTCCAAGCATGACATGCCTGGTACATGTAGAATATAAGAATAGATAGGGATGTGAGAGAGTAGAGAAGATAATGAAGAAAGGAAAGCTATATAATTTTAGAGACCACGATGAGTGATTGTGTCTCCATCGAAAGACAAGCCAGCCAGACGGATGGAGTGATGGGAAGGAATGAAAGCAGAGACAATGAATAAATAAAAGAGTGGGTTATCGAATTCCACGCTTTCAGACCTTCCGAGTCCACGACGACGACGATCTTTCGTCCAGCAACGACGATCACAAATCACAACCATCATCCTCAAAAACACATCCAAATATCTCATCTACCTCTATCAACTCTTATCCACACAAGTACCCTCTTCTCCTCCAAACAAATCATCACTCCGTCATCATGCTCAGCCAAGCAAAGAAGAATAGAAATAAAAAGGTTCTTGCTGAAACTCTCGAATATCCTTCTTTCTTCTCCGCATGTTGACTGTGGTTATGGTTGTTGTTGTTATTCTTTTTGCTGTCACTGTCATGGTTATTTTTTGTTGTGATTGTCATGATGGCTATCGCGGTGACTGTTATTTCTATGGCTATTGTTAAATTTATCCTCTTTATTATCAAAGGGACTCGCTCTTGGCGCTGGATCCCCCGCTTCGGTTGGCTCTCCTACTGCAAAATCAACTATGAGTGATAAGTCTATGGTCTCTCGATCTGGAACAAGTCAATTTGTTTTCTATTTCTATTTCTTTCCTTTTTTTTGATATCTTCGAATAAAAAATTATTAACTACTCTGATTCCCGGTGGGCGGATTTTCACTGACGTGCTTTGAATTGATGTTTTATTATTATTATTGTTTTAATATATTTTTATTTATTCATCGATTTGTTCAGATACTTCCTCTTCTTCCCTCCATCGCGCTAACTCAGATATTCCATCCTCGTCCCAAAATGGCGACACACCCAACCGAATGGATTATCACAACAAGCTGACTGAGCAGCTAGCGACACTAGAAGTCGGACTCGAATTTAAACTCGATTTACACGCCGAGGATATCGAAATCCAAGGCGATTTGGGTGCTGGTAATGGGGGTACAGTTTGTAAAGCGCTTCACGTGCCAACAAAATTGGTGATGGCCAGAAAGGTGGTTCTTTAGCTATTTTTTGATTGTTTGTCCATGCTTGTTGATTGTTCTTCTATCAATCATATTCATGTGTCATTTTTTCCTCTCCCAGCTAGTTCATATCGACGCCAAACCCTCAGTACGAAGGCAAATTCTGCGTGAACTTCAAATCATGCACGACTGCAGATCTCCGTACATTGTCTCATTTTATGGCGCCTATTTACAAGATCCTCACATTTGCATGTGCATGGAATTGGCAGACAAGGGGTATGATTCATCATTTTCATTTTCATCTTGGTCTTAATTATCATATTTGAAATCCTCATTTTTTCACTCTTTTATTTTCTTTAGTTCTTTAGACAATATCTATAAGAAAATTGGTCCAATACCTGAAAAAATTCTAGGCAAAATCACTGTCGCTGTTGTAACTGGACTGACTTATCTCTATGATGTACACCGGATCATTCATCGAGGTAGTCTTTTTACACTTTTTTTACTTCAAATCATTCTCTTGATTTACCATCATTATCATTTTGCGCTACTCTGTTTCACCAGACGTCAAACCTTCAAACATTCTGTTCAACTCTCAGGGTCAAGTTAAAATTTGTGATTTTGGTGTGTCTGGTCAATTGATCAACTCCATTGCTGACACATTTGTTGGAACTAGTACCTATATGAGTGTCAGTATTGAAATTCATTGCTCTATCAGCTTTCTGATGTTTAGTCTTTTAAAATGTATATTGTATTTGCAGCCTGAAAGAATTCAAGGTGCTCAATATACCGTCAAATCTGATGTCTGGTCTCTGGGTATCACTTTGATTGAGCTGGCTTTGGGGCGATTTCCATTCTCTAGTGATTCTTGCTCTGATAGCTCTGGTTCCGACGACGGCAATCTAGAATTAACTCTCAGTCCTTCTCGACCGAATCAACTCCCTACTTTAGAAGCAGCACTCAAGCTCCGCGAAGAAAAAAAAGAAGCTAAGAAAAAATCCAAAAGTTCTGAAGCAGAATCAACAGCCCCTAAAAAGAAAAAGCCGAACGGTGTCAGTCTGCAAGGTGGGGGTGCTCAAATGAGTATTCTGGAGCTACTTCAGCATGTTGTCAAGTTAGTGTCACTTTTCATTTGTTCATTTATTAATGTATTTATTTTTATTTTCCTTCTCTTTCTTGTTCCCCTTTACTACAATTATTTCTGTCATCTCACTTCACTATTTACTATCATTTACCAGCGAGCCGGCGCCCAAGCTTCCGGCAGATCATTTCATGCCTGAAACCTGTTATTTTGTCGATCAATGTCTTCTCAAAGATCATGATGCAAGACCCACACCAAAGCAGCTATTAAGCTATGATTGGACTGTGAATTCTCAAAATGCAGACGTTGATTTAGTTGAATGGGCACAAACCATTTAACATTTAGTGACGCAAATCCGTTTAATACGTTTTGATTGTTTCATTCTGGTTCATAGACGGTGATAAACGAGGGGATGAGGATGGATAAGAGGGTGTATTTTGACGATAAGCAAACGTTTTTTTATTTCACGTATACACATTTATATATATGATGATTATTGTTTTCACTGGATTGTTAAAAAGATCCTACATTCTATTTTTTTGGATTTTGATAAGCATGTCAAGTGGCTGTCATTCATCAATCGTTTTATTGCTAATCTTTCAGTCTTTGGCTTTCGTTTTTGTTTTTGCGTCTATTGTTGAGTTGACTAGTTTGTTTGCACTTGAGCCCGTCCCAGATCATGCATCTCTATCGTGATTGTCAAAGTCTTGGTTATTTTTTTTTTCTCCGGTTACAAAGTACTTTTTTACTTTACTTTCTCTTTCTTTCTTTTCCCTCTTTAGTTTTCATATCGACATGTTTTTTTCTTAGTCAAAATCATTATCATTTCATTAAAATACAAATCAGATTATATATATTCATTAAAAGAAACAATCTAGTGAGAGGATGTGTAATGAAAAAAAAATGGAATAGTTTTTTTTTCTTTTTTTGTCTTAATCGTACAGAGTCATTCGTTTTATTACAGTAAAAAGGATATTTAAACCGTCTGTGATGAATTAATTGATTAATTTGAATATATGTACGTTGATGTAGTTAGATTGTATAAGCGAATGACTTATCTTCATTTTTAAAGTGTGATGAAATCTTATGTTTGGAAGAGTAGCAAAGTTGAAACAAGTTGATTCTTATGATAGTCTAAAAAAATTATTTTCTGCGGTTTTATTTTATTTTTTATTTTTACGTTAATGAATGAATGAATGGATATTTATCAGAGATATAGTTGTGAGTGATGGGAGAGTGAGATGATAAGAATTTGGAAAAGTAAGTTTGTCTGGTCATCCCTTTTAGTTTATTAATGAAAGATCGAGTATGATTTGTTTTTTTTTTGTGAGTTGAGTCAGGTTATTCAGCGATGATGATATGAAAAATCATGAAAAAAGATATATATATATATATATATTGGGAACCCAAAGTAATGGGAAATAATTATTTATGGATTGAGTAGTTGATTTATTTTATTGAATGGCGCGTCTCTTGAAGATGAAACTATTGAAAGTCAAGTTAACAACATCAGAAGCACGGATTCGATATTAACATCTCTTCATTCATCTTGTCTAATTTATTTATTTATTTTTAGTTATAGTCCATACCGAACAACTTTAAGTAGAGTGAAACTAAATGATCGTATGACTTCATTATTATATGTACAACAAAAATAGGTATTTTCATTTTTGAGATCGTTAACAGGTGAGGTGGTGCATTGCAATCCTTCACTTAGTTAATTTCCGTTCTGTTCTGTTGAAATAACAAGACGGCTGACTTGTGTTTAAGTTTGTTAAATGATAGAAGTGAGTTGAACCATTGTTAATCCTCTAATCATAGTAATTATTTAGATGATTTTAATATTCTAGTCTCACTTTTTTTTTTTACATACATGGACTGATTATAGGTTTGCTATATTGAATTACTTTAACTCTTTGTTGCAAGGTGATTGGCACTTCTTAAAGTCTTTTTCTCATTTGTAGTAATGTTGCAAAGAGTGACTATACTGTTTTTCAAGCAGTTTGTCACCAAATTGTTTCCTCTCGATGATGCACATCATCTAAGTTTCTCCAGTCCTTTCCCGTTTTCTAAAGCTAATATCATGTTATCACTCTCTAAAAGTATTGGGTTCACATTAATCATTTTGTTAATGTCATCAAAGTGTTGTTGTAATGTGTATGGATAGATAGAATTTTTTTTTGGTAGCGTCATAGAATACGTAACTTATTCCGTCACCTTTTTATTTTTTTTTTCCGGGCAGGTGCTGCAGATTTCCCCGTTAATTTTGATACACAAAGGGGGGGGGGGGGGGGGGGGGAGGAGGATGATCCCTTTCAGTAAAACAATTACCGATTCTCATTTGGGTAACAATTGATTCCCCTGTTTTATCAGGTTTCTCGATCTGAAGAGTTTACCCCCCTCCCCCCTCCCCCCCCTGATGCTTGTCCTCTTTACTTCCGTTGGCGTCTTAAATTGTGGCGTAAGTTGACGAATCTTTCCCCTCAACGCAAATTGAACATTCATACAAACATTCAAAAGATAACTTACTCTAAACTAAACTTGAGAAGAATATCGTCTCTTCAAATCTCTTGGAAATTCCGTACTGAGGATACATTAAAACTTGTTGATTAAATCTATCTCTTTTACCATCCTAATTTTGAAGACCTTATCACATCTTCTCTTTATAAATCTAAAACCCCGAAACATGTCATCTCGTTCTTATTGTGATGGTCTCAAGGTATTGCTAGAAGCAGCAGAAGCGGAATTCGGTTCGGAAAACGTTATCAATTCCTCTCAGCTTTTACTTTCACCAGATAAATGTTCTTCGTTTTATAAACTTTCCTCAAGCAATAATGAAAATCCTCATTGGATTTCTCCTAATATGTGTGAATCCACGCGTTCAGCAGAGTCTTCACCTGGCTTGAAATTTGATTCAGGAACAAATCTTTTATTTAAACCTACCATCCAACAAGTCTTTTCTCCGACCTTTTCTTCAATTGGAAATATTGGTAAAGCGGTCAATAGTAGTAACACTGGAAAAAATTGTTATAGAAGAACCTCAAGCTTGGAAGTGAAAGATGATTTCTCTTATGATTGGCAACCCGAGTCCGTTTCTGCTGAGACAAGTGAACAAGTTACCAATTTAGTCTCATCTTCATTTTCTCAAAGTCACCCCAAAAATGTCATTATGAATAAAAAAAAGAACCAGCCCGAAAATCAATCGTCTTATCATATCAACTCTGCCCCCCATTTTTCAACCATCAAGCAAGAAGAAAATATGAGTATACCAAATCAATTCAATTTAGACCTCGCAAAGACGCACACCCTTTCGGTCACATTTTCTAGTCACTCTAACTCAACTTTTACTTCTCCTAATATTGAAGAATATTATCGGAGTAGAATTCCCTCTTCTCGCAATAATAAAATTGATAGTCGATTAGTCAATTCAAATCAAATGCTTACTGAAACTAAAAGTACTACACCCGATTTTTTTAATCAAAGTAAGCTGAAAAAACATTGTATATCTGAAAGTAAAAAAAAGTATCATTACAAACAAGGCACTAAAAAGCGAAAAGGTTTTTTCTTTCTTTCTTTCTTTCTTTCTTTCTTTCTTTCTTTTTTTTTTTTTCTTTTTTTTTTTTTCTTTCTTTCTTTCTTTCTTTCTTTCTTTCTTTCTTTCTTTTTTTTTTTCTTCTTTTTTCTTTTTTTTTTTTTCTTCTTTTTCTTCTTTTTCTTCTTTTTCTTCTTTTTCTTCTTTTTCTTCTTTTTCTTCTTTTTCTTCTTTTTCTTCTTTTTCTTCTTTTTCTTCTTTTTCTTCTTTTTCTTCTTTTTCTTCTTTTTCTTCTTTTTCTTCTTTTTCTTCTTTTTCTTCTTTTTCTTTTTCTTCTTCTTCTTCTTCTTCTTCTTCTTCTTCTTCTTCTTCTTCTTTTTTTTTTTTTTACAAATATGTCTCTGTTTCACTTGCTTTAAGTTAGACTGAAACTGATTTTTTTTGTTTTTGATGATTCAAAAACTGTATAACAGCTGGATATGTTCGACCCATTATTATTAACCGGAAACGAGTGGGAAAAAGATTATTAGACATGTTGAGTAAGCCTTGTTAACCTTTTCTTTTTCTTTTTCTTGAGAGGAGGGGAGGGGTAGTAAGAGAGAGAGAGAGAGAGAGAGAGAGAGAGAGTGTGTGTGTGTGTGTGTGTGTGTGCGTGCGTGTGTAAGCATATTGTAATATTTGATAATATCTCGAACAGTAGCAGCCCCAGAACCATCAAAACCTTCACCTATGAAAGCTAGTATGGCTCGATGCTTTCCATTTGCGGATATGGAAACCAAATTAAGAGAATGGTACGGTCTTACTATAGAATGGCCAAACGATTCAAATTTCAAAGTAGAGGAATTACAAAGTACAAGAAAAATGAAACAAGATGAACTCGACAGGTTAGGAGATATATTATTCATTTAAAACAAAGTAAATTAAAGTTCATTTCCCAGTGATTTTTTTTTTTTTTTCTTTTCTCTTTTTTCTTTTTTCTTTTTTTCTTTTTCTTTTTCTTTTTTAGGCTTGATCAAGTTCTCGATAGTGGTTTGGTAAGATTGCGATTAGCGAATCATATCATACAAGAGGAAAATGGTAGAAGAGATGAATTTAGCATTCCAAGTGGTACCGTCATGACAATTCATTAGACAAATTGTGATTTTTTTTTTAAAAAAAAATTGTACCATTTAATCTTAATCGAAGAAGTAATGTTGATTCTAAATAGTTTTAATC
Organism: Hemileia vastatrix; assembly: GCA_030280995.1. Taxonomy (NCBI): domain Eukaryota; kingdom Fungi; phylum Basidiomycota; class Pucciniomycetes; order Pucciniales; family Zaghouaniaceae; genus Hemileia; species Hemileia vastatrix. The sequence goes on along the minus strand of JASXTE010000002.1, from coordinate 1,557,177 downwards.
CGAATCTCACATTTAAATCAAACATGTGTTCAGGATAATTTAATTTTTGAAAGTACATACAACAAACAAATCTATTCTTTGTTTACTTAGAGATTTTTGCAAAAGTGTAACCTCCCCCATGACTCTAAAAAGTTCATTACTTGATCCAGATCTAATACTAGTAGAACCTTATGTGAAATACCAGCCTCAAAAGAGACCCCTAGCAAAAAAAAAAAAAAAAAAAAAAAAAAAAAAAAAAAAAAAAGAGACAATTTTATTATAGTAAAGTGAAAACCCTAATATCCTATAAGAAAAATATGAAAGGCAAGGATAGTAACTTATTAAAAAACTGGAAATTCAAATATAAGACTAATAACATCAACTAGCAATCGTTGTATTTAATTTAGCGTCTGGTACACCAGAGCACATGTCTTTAACTTTGATGTTACAATAGGGAGTGCTAAACCTGAACAGGCTTACCATTATAAGTATATCATTTCTATCATTGCGCTTCCCCAGCATATACACCATCCCCATAACTGGTGTACATCTGAGATATACTTCACCCAAACATGCCATTTTCTAATATTTTCCTGACTTAAAGTTTGATTCATATTGAACACCACATTTACCAAAGAACCCACATTTATTTCAAAAAAAAAAAAAAAAAAAAAAAAAGATTAAAAGATAATAATGGTTCAAATGGCTTTTTTTGTTGTTTGAATAATATCATTAAACTATTCTTGCGTCTGTTGCCATACATCTATACTATAAATGGCTATTGTGAAAAGTAGCACTTCTTCAAGATGTTGCACATTCAACTAAAAAAAATCGTTACCCCCTGAAATTGTTTGAGCTAGTTCAATAATTGTAGATCATTTGGAAGTTTCAATATTAATTATTATCACAGTAATGCTACCATTAATGAATTACTTTTTAAAAAAAAAAAAGTTGGAAGAGTGCCAAAAGTTTGGACAACAATATCAATTTTTTTTTTTTTAAATTGCTACTTTTGACAATATGCTTCACCATCAAAATTGAGTATTCTGTTTAACTAGCATATATGTAGATTAACTAAATCAAAAACAACATAAAGTTTTGAGCCTTTGTTACACTTTTTATTAGGAGCTCTCAATTATTAGCATATATGTATGACAGACTTCAGCCTCAAAGCACCAATTCAAGACACTATGATAATTGGAAGACTTGGGGTTATGGGTCTCAAAAATGAGTCAAATACTCCCTACTTTTACACATATGAATAAGCCCCTAAGAGATAGGAAGAAAAATAGATTAGGATATGGGTGTGTATGTACTAGGTGTTGACTAATCATGATAAAGGGATGGAGTGTGTGAATGGCCTTGAGATATCCAAAAAGTGTGCATGGAAGTAAAAATAGAAAGTTTAAGTACATCTGTCATTGGAAGCTAGGACTTCAAATAAAAACTACTTACACAAAGAAAAAAAATATTGACACCTTCTAGCAGGTGCACCCCCCAATTGAACTACCATAGTTCAGTCAGGAAAAGAACTTGTCAGCCAGTACCTCCTTTTTTACTCTGATGTTACTTGGTACCAAATTTGTGATGTATTTGAATGGTGTATATGCTATTTTGGTGAGACTCCCTATTAAGGGGTCTCAAGCATGACAAAATACACCTAGTGTATTTCATTTCAAAAACACCATTCCAACTCACCATGAAACATGGCTGATTTGGTACCTGATGTCTCAAACATGAGGTCAAATACTTACCACTTTTACACCATTTCATCAACCACATGTTAGCCCACCAACACACATGTCCCCCTAATCAACTGTGCATCACAGCTCCTCTTTCCCTCCCAATTTTCAAAATCAAATCTTTATCCTTCTCACCACAGTCAGTTTATTACTTTTCATTTCTTCCTCAAATTTTTCTGTTCAAATTTCTATCTTCATAATTTCTTATTTTTTATTTAAGGCTAATTTTTTACATCCATCAATTTGGTTAGAATTTTTATTCCTTCAATAAACTTTTCTTTATGAACTTAATGATATATTTTTCATAGTTTTAAGTTATCATGCCTCATTAAAAAACTATTTCTCAAAAATTTACTTAATTAAAGTCATTTGATCTTTAGATTGTAATTAAATGGATAGAAATTAAACCTAATTTTGAAGCCTTCCTTGGCTGTGAAAATGTGACTCAAGTTAAGAATCCACCTACCTCAAAATTGAGTGCTTTTGAATCAAACAGCTTCAAAATTAAGATCAAAAAATGGAGGTAAAATGGATTTGAAAATAATGAAAATGAGGGAATGATTTAATAATTATCATAGAGAATACAAGAAGCTAGAGAAAGCTTCTTCTTCAACTGGGTTTGAAATTTATAAAAATGATAAGAAATAATTATGAGAGTTGAAAGCTGAAATTCAATTTAAGTAGAGGAATCTGATAAATTATATTCTGAGAAATAGAGTTTAGACCTTGAGACTTTATCAAAAAACAGTATGGAGCTTTGTATGCTATAGAATCTTGGTTATAATGATGTTTTTTTTTCAGGGAAAGAACTTTCATTAATGCTTATTCAATACAGCTAGTCCTAAAACACTTTATGAGAAATGCAAAAAAAAAAAAAATCAAGCTTTGCCAAAAATTTTACACTTTTTTGGGAAACACCATCATCACGCAATTGGGTCATTTGAGGCAGAGAGGCAAGAAAGATGTGATTCCACTTTCTGAAAAATTCTTAGAACAACCAAATAATCTGTTGGGTACCATATATTCCACCCTCCCACATTTCTGTTCCCCCATCTAATTTTTCTCCTCCCTTCCAAGCCCAGAATCCATCACAATTTCCTGGTCAATGCTCATTTTGTGGAATTGATCATCCTTCTTGAGCTTTTTAAGGTACTTTCTTTTACTTTTTTAAGCTTTTTTCTTTCATCAAGTGGTACTGATTGTATTGTACTTACCTATTTTTTTCTTTTATTGTGTTCCTCCCCTCCCCCTCTTCAAGATTTTGTGATCTTTTTTATGGTCAGCATTTTTTTTTGTTCAAACATTATCATAACTAATAAGGGATATTTTTCCAATACACATCCAGGTGCCTTTTATGGAATATGAACCACAATTTAAAGTCTCAGTGGTTATGGATGCTTTTAACAGGTTATCCCTCAACAACATAAATCATAAGCATGCTTGTAAAATTCATGATATTTCTCTTCATAAATGGCTTAAGCTCAATTAATGGACCCAATCAGTGGTCACCAATCCTTCTTTGTACCTTAAGACTGGTTGCCCATTAATTTTACAGGAAGATCAACAAAAATTTATCCTGGAAATGGTAGCAGAAGACTCTACGTTTTATTAGGATGAAATTATGGGAAGATTAGAAAAGGATCATAATATAATAGTATCAAAATCTACTATAGCCAAGGAACTAGTGGAACAGCTTCAACTGAACAAAAAATTGTTACAGCATGTCAATCCAGCTCAGTGCCCATTTCAAAGAACAAAATATTTTGCAACTGTAGTAAGGCTAGACACTTCTCAATTAGTTCTTACTGGTGAGTCTGATCTATCTTTTTTTATATCTAAATGTAATATTAGCTAATTTTGGTATTTAATTTAAAACCAATAGATGAGTGTGGTATATTGTTAAATAATGTATATCATACAAAAGAATGGGGGTTAAAAGGCAGGTGTACAAAACAAGTACCTCATGTGAGAGCAAGATATTGCTTAAACATAATTCCTGAAGTCTCATTAAGTGGCTTGGTTGCAAGCATGATTCAGGTAGAAACTGTGACTAGTTTTCACTTTTAGTTTTACTTGGAAAAGATTTTGGTATTAGTCTTAAAATCTCATTTATTTTAAATTTATTATTAATTAAATGTCACTTTTTTTAGTTGCCTATGATGAACCCCTATCTGGCAGCAAACAGTGTTCTTTTCTTAGATAATGCAACTTTCAATCATGGCAGGAGAATAGCTGATATTTTTCATAATCATGGATGTAGAATTATATACTTGCCTGCTTATTCACCAGATTTAAATCCTATAGAAAAATTTTCTCAGTACCCAAAAGTAACCTTAGAAGATATGGGAAATTTTCAAGAGGTCATGAAGATGAGATTATTATTGATGGATGGATTAAAATTTTATTTACCAAATATTTATTGATTAAAATGTTTTATGCTAGTGGTTACATTTCTTAATGAGTTTATTTATGTAATTCTGGAGACTCTACCAAAGTTATTAATTAAAATCTTAAGTCAATTTACAAAATTTTAAGATGCCAAAAATTTTTATTGTGAAAAACTTATTGGGATAATATTTTTGTAAAAAATTAGCCTCCAAAAAAAGACTAATGTCTTCTCAAACTGAAAAAGTGGCTATCCTCTCTTTCCAAAGAAATCATAGACTTACTAGATTGAGACAAGATGTGACACATAAAGTGACACAGATTTGTATATGAATGAATGGTTTTGAACATATTCAATTTTTAAAGTGAAAATAACATCAGATATAACTATTAATCAATTTTTATATGGCTTAAATATGCAGGATATGTCTTACAACAATAAACTAAAGCCCTAGAATAAGGTGTTGGGACAACATGCTCCTCCAATTCACTAGCATCAAAGTCTTTAAAAAAAGTCCAATTATTCAATCTCATTTTTCATAAAGCATTTTGGAGATCTTCATCATATGTATTAACTCTGGCACAGAAAAAGAATTCAGACAGAGAAGAATTGCAATCATTATTTTCTATATCAATAAATTTATTTAAATTTTCATTTTGATTTATGGCTGTATTAGATACTGAACTCAACAAATGATTATTTTTTTGATTACTTAAAGCTTTAATTTTTTTTCCCAAAATTTCAACCAATAAATTTAAAGTTCTGATACTTGAGCTTGGGAGATCATCACTTTGAACCACATGTGATTGCAATTGTGGTCAGTGGTGAAATCAAAACTGAGGAGTGATTGGAGGGATTAAATGTGGTACTTGTGTAGGATTATTTTGCTTTGTAAAATTCAAAAAATGAAAAACTGAAACATTTAGTTCTATCATTAAAACATAAAACATAAGAGACACTTACAATATTTGTGGCCCATATCTCTCCCAGAGAAGGTGTAACTATGAAATACTCAATTGGATTTGAAGGTTTCACACAACAATAGGCTTTGGCACACCCTGTAAGATCCTCCCGGGGAGGGTGTGATTCTTGAATTAACTAAACAATTTCATAATTTTTGGCTGCATGCTTCATAACACTTCTGATACCAGGTTTAGGTACAGAATTACCCAGATTGGAGGAGTTCTGTTTTGAGAAAGATTGACACTAACCAAAAAAAAAGAAAATAAATAAAATTAACATTTTTCAAAACAATAAGCCACCAATAACTTACTTGTACTTCCCATTTACGGACTATTTGTTCAACCTGGCATATAATAGAATGGCCTGGATCTAGCTTTTGAGTATACTCAAGGAATTTTATTAAAATTTCATAAGTAATCTAAATGGTGTAGACAATCCTATAGTACTAGCTATAGGCCTTGACCAAGGGAGTTGGAGTAAATCCAGAAAGAAAAACAAGTGAGATTTACCTGCTACAGTAAATTGGTTCCTGTATATCAAAAGCCCCTTTTCCAAATGCACTTGACTGCTTGATCAGTCAAGAAATTAGTCTCCAGACAGACTACCAAACTAAAGAAATGAAATGTAGACCAATTTCCACACCAGAGAAAGCAATGATACTTGATGTAAGTTGAAAATCCACACCAGAGACAGCAATAATACTTGCTATAGCTTGCAAGACTATAACAGAGAAAACATTTGCTAAGTTAAGTTAAATGAAGAACTCACTTGCAACAAACACAGCCAAATTGTAGCCAAAAAACAGTGAAAACTGATTGAGGAACAAGGATATCACCTCCGGATGGTTGTATGATAATTAGAGTTGTCCCAAACTGTCTTATTCACTATATACACTCAGACTACTAATTAAGAGCCCATGCACACCTGCAAATCTGGTGTTCCTTACCACCAAATTGCATAAAACCTCCCTAGAAGTGCTTCCCAGCCTTCTAGCACTGAGGCAGGCAGTCTTCCCGACACCGGGAAGCCCACCTGAAGCCAGAAAACCACCAAAAACACCTAAACTACTTAGAAAATCCACCTACAACTACTAAAACCCTTAAAACACATAATTATGCTATAACAACATTGAGACATGAAATGTAGAGAAAATTCCGCTCTTTCCAACAGTACTGAGCACTTAACCCTAAGACTTAAGTTTAGACCGCAAAACACGAAAAACAAAATTCAACAGCAATCTTTTAAAATGAAAAGTGAGAAATTATCACTCAAATACTTAAGCTATGAAAAATGTCCTCCAAACATAAAATATAGAGAAAGCCCGGGGCTATCCAATGGTAGTATCCAGATCCCTGTAGTCCCAATATTTGCTGCTTAATTCCCAAAAAATACCTAATTATTTAAACAATGCCATTTGAGGCATACCAAAACAGCACCAAATAAACCAAGAAATGGCTCCACAAATTTTGGAAGACCACATTCTCCCTCCAATAGAGAATGTCCACATTTTCCTTACCACAACCACCATGTTCAGCTTTCTCTCCAAATCTGCTACTGACATGGGCCCCTGCCAATACTGCATTGACAACAATCTCATCTGTTCCATCTCACCACCGGCTCATCCCTACAGAACCTCCTGTGATGCCTGACACTCTATAAAAAAGACTTGCTTCAGACCTGGTCCATTGTCCTCTGCAACTTCTTCTCCTTCCCCACAACCTGATCCACCTTCCACCAGTATCAAAAGATCCAGGCCATCTATCCTAATCCCCAGACTGGTCCACAAATTACACCCTTCAAAAAAGATTGCTCACACCACTACTACCACTAGCTCTGCCATCCCTAGTTCTTCTGATGTTAAGCACAAAACTTCTTCATACTGAATTCCAATCTGACAATTTTCCAGCTCCTTTTCCTCCTGACAGCAATGATGACAATGTGGGAACCATTGTAACACCCCAACCTAACCTATTTCCCACCATTAAGGACAAATTTCAACAACATTCTTCTCAACAGAAGCATCTCTTACTAAACTACTTCCAATCAGCTCCTGATAGGGACCCACAGGATCTTGAAAAAAGGAAGAACCTCATACACCAATTCAAAGCCAATGCTGAACATTTTGTCACATCTCTTGATTCTCTTCTGCCTCCTGACTCTTAATTAATCTCTTGACTTAGAAATAACAAAAAAAATTCTTGACCTCTTCAGACTTCCTGAATGCCATCAATCATCATAAAAATTCCTCAGTTTGCAGTCTTGGGGGACTAATCCTCAGTTTTAAGTCTTGGGGGACTAACAGCCCTTATTTTATAGTCTTGGGGGACTCAAGACCCTCATTTTATAGTCTTGGGGGAATGAAAAACCCTCAGTTTATAGTCTTGGGGGACTAAAAACCTAAATCAAAAGACAGAACCAGAGATCAAAACATTTAAGACCCAATGAAACAAACTAAAATTCTGGGGTAACTGTTCTACAGAGCAGCCAGCTCATCAGTTACCCCCACACTTGCCTTAACAAAATTCAGAGACTCCCCCTTGGATTCCCTCTTCCAGAATCACACCATCTCCAATATCAGTTTATAGTCCTGAAGGACTCAACCATTAAACCCTCCTCAGTTTATAGTCTTGAGGGACTGTACCATTTCTCAGTTTAAAGTCTTGATGGACTGCTTGCAATTTTTGGTTTAAAGTCTTGACAGACTGATGCATAGCAAAGGCAGTGATGCCTCCATGCACAATGCTCTGCAGCCAACCTGCTGAACTTCCACGCTTTCTTCACCATCTTCACATCACTGATAAATCTGTTTATTCATCTCTTTTCCTTCCACTATTGCTCTTTCACAGGTTATGGCTGGATTACCAATTTTCAACCCATTGGAACTTCCCTGCTTCACTGCTCCAAAGGACTATGCTTGCAAACAGTGAATACACATGTGCAGACCTTGCAAATTCACTCTTCCTACCTCCCAGGCCAAATTCTATAACCATGCCTGTGATTCTTGCAATTCCAAAAAGAGAAGGTGTGACAGAGATCCCAACTACCCAATACCTCTGCCTTCACCTTCACACAAATATATATCTAGATCTCCTATCAGGTCACCAGAGAATGAATCTGCTTCTCCCTCTTTGTCCTCTGCTCGTTCCAGAAGATCACACCGTTCTACTTCCAAGACCATGCCTAAAAGACCAGCTTTATCTCCCCAAGAATCTGCTTTCCTCTCAGCAACTTCAGCAAAAATGGCGCCAAAATCAGCTCCTAGGCTTCTGGACCACGTCCAGGCGGCTCTCCCGTTGTCGGGCAGACTGCCCGCCTCATCAGAAAACGAAAATCAGGCTCAGAAAATTCAAATTCAGCCAGAAAACAACCAAACTCTTCCATCCAACACCAATAAATCAACACCACAACCTCCTAATGCCCCCAGAGAAATGTGTACCGCCACAATTTCTTCTTCTGTCAACACCAGAAACTCCAACATCTCTATAAAGCTTCCTAAAGGACCCACTACAAACACCAGAACAGCCAACACTGTTTCTAAACGCAAAACTCCTGCTACTTCAGGAGAAAAAAACTTCACCTTTCCTCTGGACACCAATCATTCCTCTGATACTTCTTTTTCTTCTGGATTATCATCCAGCAGATCACCATCTCCTGGTCCTTCCCTCAATCAACCTGGCACTCCTCTGCCAGCATCTACCAAACCTGCACCAAGCAATCATATAAACAATAGCAACAACAATAGCACTGCTGCTGCAACCAGGTCACAAGAACCTCCTTCTTCTCCTCCATCTTCTCAACACTATTCAGAGGATGACCCCAAAAATCCATACCTCCATCTGGTGGACCCTCCTACAACACCTATCAAACACTCTTCAGCCGTCCAGATTCCGGCTGCATACAAATTTGAGGATCTCCCAATCTGTACGTACCAAAATAAAATAACAAAATTCAATTTCTTCAACTGAGAATAATTATTGAACCAATTCTTCTGTTTTTAGTTGGAACCCCGCCTCCTGCAACTGCATTTGGAACTGGCTAGCCCCTAGAAACTGCTTTGACGCTGGATTACGCTGCTATGAAGCAACACCTTAGCATGATGTGTTCCAACATGCTTAAAGCCTTTGCTCTCCATGTTCTGTTCAATGATTTTGAGAAGAATCTGAGAAAACAACTCCTTGATGACCACTGGAAGATGTCTCAAATTATCAAGCACACTTTCCAGCACTCCATTCCTGCTTCTTCTTCTTCTTCTCACAATTTACCTTCTGACCCAGTTCCAGACCACTATAACCCGTATACTTTCTCCAGCCACCTGCACTACAAAGAACACAGTTCTTCCTCTAATCCAAACAAGAAACAAAAATGCCAACACCATCCAGACCAACCACCAGAGGCTTCTTCATCCTGTCATTAAATAGAAGAATTTAAAAAATATTTAATAAATAGAAAAAAATAATAACAACTAAAAGATATATAAAAAATTTGTTTTATTTTTATTTTTATTTTTATTTTTATTTTTATTTTTATTTTTATTTTTATTTTTATTTTTATTTTTATTTTTATTTTTATTTTTATTTTTATTTTTATTTTTATTTTTATTTTTATTTTTATTTTTATTTTTATTTTTATTTTTATTTTTATTTTTATTTTTATTTTTATTTTTATTTTTATTTTTATTTTTATTTTTATTTTTATTTTTATTTTTATTTTTATTTTTATTTTTATTTTTATTTTTATTTTTATTTTTATTTTTATTTTTATTTTTATTTTTATTTTTATTTTTATTTTTATTTTTATTTTTATTTTTATTTTTATTTTTATTTTTATTTTTATTTTTATTTTTATTTTTATTTTTATTTTTATTTTTATTTTTATTTTTATTTTTATTTTTATTTTTATTTTTATTTTTATTTTTATTTTTATTTTTATTTTTATTTTTATTTTTATTTTTATTTTTATTTTTATTTTTATTTTTATTTTTATTTTTATTTTTATTTTTATTTTTATTTTTATTTTTATTTTTATTTTTATTTTTATTTTTATTTTTATTTTTATTTTTATTTTTATTTTTATTTTTATTTTTATTTTTATTTTTATTTTTATTTTTATTTTTATTTTTATTTTTATTTTTATTTTTATTTTTATTTTTATTTTTATTTTTATTTTTATTTTTATTTTTATTTTTATTTTTATTTTTATTTTTATTTTTATTTTTATTTTTATTTTTATTTTTATTTTTATTTTTATTTTTATTTTTATTTTTATTTTTATTTCTATTTTTATTTTTATTTTTATTTTTATTTTTATTTTTATTTTTATTTTTATTTTTATTTTTATTTTTATTTTTATTTTTATTTTTATTTTTATTTTTATTTTTATTTTTATTTTTATTTTTATTTTTATTTTTATTTTTATTTTTATTTTTATTTTTATTTTTATTTTTATTTTTATTTTTATTTTTATTTTTATTTTTATTTTTATTTTTATTTTTATTTTTATTTTTATTTTTATTTTTATTTTTATTTTTATTTTTATTTTTATTTTTATTTTTATACCTACTAAACTACTAACATTAAAAAATTTGAAAATTAAATTAAAATGAAATAAATAAAATAATATGTACTAAATAATTATTACGAATGGTATTCCCCAGCCGATTGATGAACTGATCCCCTGATAACTTACCCACATCCAAGTGCACCTTGATGTGGATACACAATTAAATGTTTTAAATGATTTATGATAATAAAATTAGAAATTAAAGAAAATAATATAAAGTGAAACATGGAAATAAATGAAATAAATAAAAAAGAAAATAGCATTGCCTGCCAATGGATGAGCCTTTCCCCACCAATGCTTTCCCACATCCAGGTGACCCTGATGTGCTAACACCATAATTTTGTGATTTTTCCCTCTTTACAACCTAATAACCCCCATAAAAAATTAAAAGAAAAAAAGAGAAAAAAGAAAATAATCTAAAACTACTATCTAACACAACCATAAACACAAAATTCAGAAAAAAAAAAGAAAAAGTCCAATCTAAAGAAACTATCACTGGGTGGGCTCCCTCCAATAAGTAAAAATGATGGGAGACAACCAGTGATCTTCCGCCACTCCAAGGAAACAAAGAAGCCAGTCCAAAGCCAGTTTAAATTCATAGTGGACTAAAACCTGAATAACAAAAACCAGAACTAGGATTCAACTAGAACAAAAAAAAATACTTGAAACAGACATTATGGGGTAACTGTTCTACAGAGCAGCCAGCTCATCAATTACCCCCACACTTGCCAAAATAAAGTCTAGAAGCCCCCCTGGGTACCTTCTAACAAAAACACGACATACAACACAAAATCAAAACCAATAATCATGAAGAGTTAAGCACTTGAAGACCAAAAGAATTTCCAGTTTAAAGTCATAGAGGACTAAAACCTGTGAAGAAAAACCAATACTAGAATTCAACAAACTTAAGAGAAGGGGTTGGAAACAGACAATCTGGGGTAACTGTTGATAGAGAAGCCAGCCCATTAGTCACCCCCACACTTTCCAAGATAAAATCTAGAAGACCCATCCCTGGGTACCTTCTAACAAAAGTTTCCAACAAAACAGATGCACAGCATCACCAAAATAAATCCAAAATTAAAGAATGGTCCATAGTTTATCCTCATTGTGGAGTCAATCTTCTTCACTTCTTGTGCCTCTAGGGTAAAATATCTTCACTTTATCAGCAGCCACTCTCTTCTTTAAGACTGCACCATCTAACTCTTCCAAAAGATAAGAGCCTCCAGACACCTGAGATCTGACTCTGTAAGGTCCATTCCATCTGTCAGAAAACATTTTTCCCCACTGACTCTCCAAACTTCTATTATACACCAAAACAAAACAAACAGGTTTCAAGGGATTCCTGAGTCTATGAGCCAACTTCTTGTCCCAGTATCTGACTGATTGATTTCTTATCTTCATCATTCTAAATTATGCCTTCTCTTGACATTCCTCTTTACATTCTAACTGCTGCATCCTGGCACAGAGCAAATCTTCTGTTGAGCACACATCATCCCAGTCAATTCCAAGATAAGAGACGGCTTCCAAATCCACTGGTAGAACAGCTTTCTGACCAAAAATTAATTCATAAGGAGAATAGCCAGTTGTCCTTTTCACAGTGACCCTATCAGCAAATAACACCAAGGGTAAATAATGCCTCCATTTTTCAGCACTATCTCCACACATCTTGACCAAAGCATTCTTGATAACTTGATTGCCTCTTTCAAACATTCCTTCAGCTTCAGGATAATAAGGTGTAGCCACTCTAGCTTTAGAACCAATACTTGCAACAGCTTCTTTGAATTCAGCTCCAAACTCTGGCCCTCTGTCAACAGTCACCAACTTCATCAACCCATATCTGCATACCCATTCTTTATTCAAAAACTCTGCCACATTCTTGGCAGTCAAATTAACCAGAGGTGCTGCCTACACCCAAGCCGAAAAATCATCCCTGGAAAAAATTAAGTATTTATACCTGCCCTCTTTAATATGGACATCATCTAAACTGACTCTTCTAAACACAGTTGATTCACCAGTAGCAAAGCCAACCTCTTTAGGTTTCAAGTGACTTCTTCTTTGAAATTCTTCATAAGATTGAACTCAACCCTGCACAGCCAACTTCATACCTGGCCACCAAAATCTATCTGCTACTCTTCTATAAGTCTCCCCAAAGCCTCTATGACCAAGGTTATCATGCAAAGACTTTAACACCAACTCTTGACCCTTCTTCTGAGTCACCACAACTTGAGGATTTTGATGTCTCCTCCTGAAATTTCAGACATTTGGTCATTGATTTTTGCAAGGGATAAGACATTTCTGTCTTCATGAACTGAGTATTTGTTACTCAGAGCCTGGAAATCAATTTTCATCTTTTTCAACTCATTGTTTAGAGACTTATTTTCACTTTTTAATGAAGAATTCTCATCAATAAGGGGTTTACCTCATTTATAGTTCTTTGAAGATGAAGATTTTTAGCTGAAATAGCTTTATGATCATTTCTTATTTGTTTTTGTTGACTAAGAACAATATTTAAAGTATCTTTTATTTTAAAATAAGCTGTATCATGTACAGAAGAGCTCACTTTACAATGTAAATGAAAATTATTTAATCTGTCACTTTAATGAACTAATACATCTCTCAAAATTTTGTCTTGTACAACATTAAAATCAAGAGAATCTTTCAATTTCTCCTCAGAACCTTTCTCAAGCAAGGCATAGAATTAAGGGGAAACAGAATCATTTTTAATTTCAAGAGAAGGATTAATTAAAGAAGTTGAAGTTAAATGTAAAGGCTCATCAAATGACAATTTACTAAATACATCATTAGGGCTACTCATAACAGGAATTTTTTTAATAGGTTTAAAAGTTCTTTCACCATTTTCAACAAGATTACCTGTGGAGGAAGATTTATTACTATAAATACCAACATTTTTATCAAACATATTACTTACCATGGGAAGGGAGGAAGCTTCCCCTGTTCCTTCTTTCTTCTGCCTCCCTGATAAGGATGGGCCTGAGGAGGTTGATGGTAAGTTTGTGTCCTGGATGGGAAAGGGTGTTGAGCTGCTTGTGGCTGTACATTCTGCTGGTAATGGCTCATCAGGTAGTCCCATTTCAATTTTTCCACTTGTAGAGTGTTTGTACTTTGAGGGAAAGAGCTGGGGGCCTGATGGGGCTGAGGCTGAGGCTGAGGCTATTTGTTACTTAAAAGCTCCTGCATCTTGTCCCAGTGGGTGTCTAATTTTGCCTTGTATCTCATGTTTTCTGCTTTCAGATCTTTTATATGACTGGACAGATTGTTTACTTGCTGAGCCAGAGGGATCTTTTTTATTTTTATGCCCTTTAAAGGATTTTCCTGACTAGTTTAAGGCTTTACTTCTTTCAGAGTTATTGGGGGAGGGGGGGTTTCCACTCCTCCTGACATTTCTATGTCCTGAAGAATTTGAAGGTATTTTGTCAGCTGAAGAATTTTTGTAAGTTAATTTTGAAGAACCTACAGATTCATTATCAACATCCAACTCAATTTCATCAACATGAAGATTATCCATGCTGCTTTTTAAGCTACTGGACATAAAAACTGTGAACAAAAATCAACTGTATATAATAAATTATTTAAATTTATATTTTTTCAAAATAATAAAAAAAAATTTCAAATTATTTAAAAAATAAAAATAAATTTTTTAATTCAGTTTATAAATTAATTAAAAATAATAATGTAATACAAAAATATGTATTTACAAATTATATTATTAAAAAAATAAACAATAATTATTTTGGGACCAACCAAAAAAGGTTTAAAAAATCAACCAAAAATAATTAATACCAAAAAATATATTAGTAATATTGGGACTAAGCACTGAGTACTATTATAGGCAACCAATAATATCAAAATTAAAAAAAAAATTAATTTAATAATTCTTTTAAAAAAAAATTAATGATCTTCTAGGACTAAGAGAATAACTCTATTATGGTCAACTAGGAAAAAAAAATTAATTAAAAAGTATTGATCACTTACACTCAGTGACTCAGAAAAATAGCCAAGGCACTGTTATTGCAATAAAAATTCAATACTAGAGTTGATAGGTGCAAAGATTGACTTTCTATAGTGATCAAAAAATTACCTTAAAATATATGTGAATATAGTATTATATAAACCAAAAAGGTCGAACCCAACTTTGAAACACGGTCACCTCAAAAATTGAGTTTTTGCATGAGAAGTTCTGTGCATCAAGTCAATTGTCCAAAAAAATTGTCGTTGTTGTTTGGAAAATTCCTCAATTGTTGGCCAGTTGTCTAGAAGAAGGAGAAGAAGAAGAGAGGAAAAGAGAAGGAAGGAAAAGGGGGAAATAGCTTAAAGAAATAATAGGGGAAAAATAAAAGGAAAGAATAAGGGAACTATTAAAGGGAGTTTGACAAAAACTTAGGAACTTTGACAGGACAAATTACAGTGGTTTAATAGGGATTCTGACTCAGTAAGTATTATATTCTGCTATTCTTAAATACCAATTACTAACTATTAAAAATCTTAAATCAACCAATTTATTTATATAGTATTTTAAGAGGACTGAAGCGTTGTGGTCTTCCAATATTGGTGGAGCCCTTTGTTGGTTAATTTGGTGTTGTTTTGATATGCCTTAAATGGCATTGTTTAATAATTAGGTGTTTTTCTGGAATTTCTCAGCAAATATTGGGACTACGGGGATGTGAATACTTCCATTGGATAGCCCCTGTTTTTCTCTATATTTTTGTCTTGATGACATTTTTCATATTCTAAGTATTTAGGGGATAATTTCTCATTTGTCATTTAAAAAGATTGCTCTTTAATTTTGTTTTTTGTGTTTTACAGGCTAACCTTAAGTTTTAGGGTTAAGTGCTTAGTACCTTTAGAATGGGCTAAATTTTCTCTACATTTTATGTTCCAATGTTTTTATAGCCTAATTACGTGTTTTAAAGGTTTTAGTATTTGTAGTAAATTTGTCTAAGTAGTTTGGGTATTTTTGGTGGTTTTTGGTGGTTTTCTGACTTCAGGATAGTCCAGCCGCCTCAGGCGGACCACCTGCCTTGGTGCTAGAAGGCTGGGAAGCTTTTCTAGAGGGTTTTATGCAATTTGGAGGTCAAGAACACCAAATTTGTTGGTGTGCATGGGCTCTTAGATAGTGGTCTGTGTGTACATAGTGAATAAGACAGTTTGGGGCAACTTTATTTATCATACAACCATCCAGAGGTGATATTCTTGTTCCTCACTCAGTTTTCACTGTTTTCGGGCCACAATTGGCTGTGTTTGTTGCAAGGTTAGTTCTTCATTTAACTTAACTTTGGCAACTGTTTTCTCTGGTGTAGCTTTGCGACCTGCATCAAGTATTATTGCTGTTTCCTGTGCAACAAGTGCACAGTGTTTGTTTTTCTGGTGTGGATTTTTATACATTTCAGGTTCTCTTTGGTCTGTAGTCTATCTAGGCTACTGACTTGACTTGTTAAGCAGTCAAGAAGTGTTTTTGAAGCAGTATAGTAACAGTCTCTTATTTTCTGTAGCAAGTAAATCTCACCTGGTATTTCTCAAAGGGACAGGGGGTTTTCTCTCCAGTTTTACTCCAACTCCCTTGGTCAAGGCCTATAGCTAGTGCTATAGGATTGTCTACAGCGTCACACAAAATAATAATAAAATGTATTTAAATTGTAATAAGTAATGTAAGTGATGGGGCTAAAGGGGATTACCCAAGGCCTTTATATAGGAAAGGGGACCTCTGAAGTGCCACAAATGAGTATATACAAAATAGTAATAAAGTGAAACAAGAAAATAAAAGAATATAAGTAAAACATAGATATCAAGAGAAAAACATGAAACAAATAATTAAACCCATGATTAAGAGACTAATTTTCCCACCATAATTTTCAAAACCAGTTAATTAAAATAATGAGTAACTAAGTAAGTCTGAAACATAAGAACTGTGAGTAAAATAATCCAAAACAGGCATTACAGTGAGATTTAAGTGTTTTAATTGAAACAAATAAAATTATTTTTGATGCAAAAATTTATGTAATCAATTTAACCTAGTATAAAGCAGAAATAATTAATTGTTTTAACTATTTAATTAATGCAATAACTAGTTTGAATGAAACAAGTAGTTTATTTAATGATATTGCTAATTTAAAGTGAGATTTTTAATACCCTTTTATAAAATAAGTGTTTTAACTTATTTAATAATTTTTCTGAAACAATTAAGGGTCAAAAAAGCGCCCAATATTTATGGATAATGACATATGAAAAGTTTTATTTTTTTAATTACATTATAAGTTAATTTTACCATTACACTTATAATATATGTTTATAAATAATTAATTATTAATTTATAAATATTAATTACCTAAAAATGTGCCATGATTTATAGAATATAATATATATTATTTTTTATGTAAGTATATAAATAATTTACTTAATAATAAAATTAATATAATAATTATTTTACTTATCAATAAAATATTTTATTTTAAATACATAAAATACTTAAATTTATTCCCTCTTATGGTTCCAATAAAGTATTATAACATAATACTGGGCTCCTGAGACAACCTGGCTGACATATTACAAACATAATTTTACTTCTAAGCTTAATGTAATTAAGGTTATCTTATTTTACACATAAGAAATACTCAGTCCTGGGGATACCTAGGATGACACTCCCTCACCCAAAAAAATAATATAAAAATGTTAAGACATTTTAATCAATAAGTAAAGAGTGAATAGAAAGATAATTTTTAAAAAATTTTATAATACACTACACAATATAGAGGGTGGACTTGCTAGCAAGTCCTCAACCTGAACTCAGATGGAACTCAGACTGAAGTCATACTGAACCCATACTGAACTCTACTTGAACACCCACCTAAAACTGTTCTGCTGAGTGGTGTTCATCCCTGATTGTATGGTTCCTTTATCAATAGCTCAATGTGTGTTCAATCTGTGGTGAGTTTGGGTCCAAGGTTGAGGGCTCTCTAGCAAGTCTGCCCCCCATATTGTGTGGTGATACATATACTGAATTTTTGACAGTATTATTTGGTTTTAAATTTTTTCAAGAGAGTTTTAAGATAAGATATTTCTTTTTCTGGAATCCACTGGTCATATTCACTTGATTTATTTTTAAACCTTAATAGATACTCAACTCCCTTTTCTTTTGTAAGGTTTCTCTTTTTAAGTATCTTTTCAATTTCTGCTTTTTCAACTATTTCTTCAGGTTTCTGTTTATGCCTTCCAGATCTTCTTGGAAATAAAGCAGTATCATTAGAATGGTATGGTTTCATAAGAGAAATATTAAATGCTGGATGTTTTCCATCATATGGTGCATATAGAATAACTTCAACAGCATTGTTACAAACCATATTTTTTACTAAAAATGGCCCAATGAATGGATCTTTCAATTTAACATTAACATTTAAATTGAAATGTAGTGTAGAAATAAGGACTTCATCACCCTTTTTAAACATTTGCTCTTTATGGGCTTTATCCCATCTTTTCTTCTCATACTCAAATGCCTTAATTAAACACTCTTGAGCATGCTTTCTGCATAATTGTTGCATTTGAAGAAAAGATTTTGTACCTAGATGGATATTGAGTCTAGGTAATCTATTAAGAGTTTTAGCAGGGGTATTAGTTACATAACCCAACTATAACTTAAATGGCTTTTTTCCAGTGACAGAATGTATCTGTAATATTGTATGCAAATTCTAAACCTGGGATAAGGGCTCCCAATCATGAGTGAATTTGTCATTGTCTTTAAAGTGAAGACCAAAAGAACAATATCTTCTTATCATATCCTCTAAGGTTTGTATCATTCTTTCTGCTAGCTCATCAGTTTGTGGATGGTGTGCTGTAGAAAGTTTTAATTGACAACCTGAAACATCCATAAGTGATGTACAGAACTCAGAAGTAAATTTTGTATCTCTGTCTGAAACTATTGCTTTTGAGAATCCAGCTATATTTAACATTTACCTCCACCATAAAAAAGCTAATTCCTTTGCAGAAAACTCTTTTTGGGTGTAAATCTATCTACAATTACCCAGCAGGAGTTATAACTCTTATGCCCTGCTATTGGAAACCCTATTACAAAGTCCATGTTAACTATTTCCCATGGAGATTTTGTTTGCTAAATTTTTTGTAACAAACCAGCTCTTTTGCCTGTCAATATTTTAGATTTTTGAAAAGAATCACATGCATTAACATATTTTTGAACATCATCAGACATGTTAATCCACCAAGCTGTATTTTTTACTCTGGCTAATGTTTTATGGAATTCAAAATGAACTGCTAATATATCATCATGACATATACTTAACATTAACACCTTCATTGAAGGGTGAATCACAATTATATTACTTAATTTTTTCCAGTAATATATAAAACCATCCTCAATGGAAAATTTTCCTTTTTCTAATGCTTCCCTATATTTTTGTGGTAATGTTTTTATTAAAACACCATTGAAGCTATAGATAGATCATTTAATATTGTAGTAAGCTTACTAAAGTCAGGATCAGAAGCATAATTATCAAGAATTGATTGCATTAATTCATCCTCAAGATCTACAATGTAAATGACATAAATGTTAATAATATCTGTTTCAGTAACATAAGCATGATTATCATCATTATTAGGTAGAGGTACTCTAGATAACAGATCTACATTAGAGTGTAAAGTTCCTGCTCTATGTGTAATAGTCATCCATCCTCTAAATTCTTGTACAGCCAATTGCCATCTAAACATATTCACATTAGGGGTTTTCATGTTTAAGAGTGACTTAAATGCACTGCAGTCAGTTATTAACTCAATTTTTTGGTCTTCAAGGTAATAATGTAAATTCTCAAAAGCCCATACTACTTCCAAGAATTCAAGTTGAGTTGCACCATATTTCAATTCACTACTTCCTTGAGTAGGTGAAATATAGCAAATTACTACTTCTGACATTTTCCCTTCAATAAGTTGTTTTTGATGCAAAGAAGCACCCAAACCAATAAAACTTTCATCAGTATAAAAGACAAAAGGTAATTGGAAATCTGGTAATCTTAAGATGGATTCTGTCATTAAAAATTCTTTCAACTTATTGAATGCCTGTTGTCTTTCATTGTTCCAAATGAAAGCTTCTGATTTCTTTATCAGTGTGTTCAATGGAGCAGAAATTAATTGTTAGTTCTTTATATATTTTCTATAATAACCACACATACCAAGAAAAGATTTTACATCCTTTACATTTTGAGGAATTCCAATATTCTTGATTGCAGCCACCTTATTTTGGTCTACACAAATTTTTAAGCCAGATACAATATGACTAAGCACTTTTAAAGACTAAAACCCAAATTTACATTTTTTCAATACAAGGGTCATTTTTATTTCATCCATCTTCTGAAATACCTTCTTTAAATAGATTAAGTGTTCATCATACATCCTAGAAAACACTCTAATGTCATCAATTTATACCATTAACCATCCTTCAATAATTTCAAGCACCTTTAAGGGTAGCATTTATAGAGACAATCCTTGGAAAGGGGTAAATATCATCTACTGTAAATGTATTTAATGCTCTATAATCACCATAAAGTCTTGCTTTATTTTTTATATAAGAAATTAGCACTGGTGATATCACACAATATTTTGGTGTAGTTTCAACCTTTTCAATATTGTTCATGTTTAACAACATTTTAATATTATCCTCTATGTCTTTTCTCTTTATTGTTGAAGCAGGGTATGGTTTCTTTTTAAGACTAGTAGGAAAATTATCCATTTCACAGGTTAAACTAAGTTTCCTCTCATGATATTTTACAAGGCCAAGTTTATTGGTCACATGTCCAAAAGCCATTGGAAATGCTTTAATTAAGTCCAAAATATTTGTCTTCTCAGTTTCACTTATCTGAGTGCCAAATAATGCTTTAGAAATTTCTGTTTCCAGAAGTTCCATCTCACTGGATTCTCTTCCTTTGCAAGGAATATCTATTACTGACTCAATTTGCAAGACTGTGTTAAAAGAATTTATTTTAAATTTTCTTTTACAATTCATTCTAATTGTAAAATTATTATTTTCAGGGTCTTATTTCACACCAAACTTTTTCAGAATGTCATTACCAATGATAAAACAGCTACTACAATTAGTATTATTCATTACTACAAAGTCACAAGTTACTCTAACATAACCATGTTGATGTTTAAAGAAAAAAACAGCTTTTTATCTACCAATAGGGTGTAGTGCTTATCCAAAACCTCTCCTATTCTTACTTTGAAGGGGTTCAAGATTTGACTTATAATCACTATCAATTCTCTGTGAGGTATATGCAGAAACAACAGAACCAGCAGCTCCTGTATCAAATACTATATTTACAGTTTTCCAGAAATTATTGCTGGAACCGTGATAGGTTTCATTCTTAAGTTGTCAGCTTGTATATCCTTAATGATTTCAGCATCTTCCAAATTCATTAATGATACATCTGAGTCCATATTTAATATTGGATCTCAAAGATGGAAAAATCATCTTCCAACAAACAGACCTCATTTTCATCACTATATGAGATATTACTGTCATAATCACTTGAATCTTAACTTTTTTCTGTTTCATTTTCAGATTCTTGCTGATTTTCAACAATATTTATATTTTTCTCACATTTGTGATCTTTAACCTAAGGGTTATTACACTTATAACAAGTATTAGTCTCATACTTTTAAGGTACTACAGGTGCAGTAGGGGTTTTCTGCTTTTCCTGCAGTGGTTTTGAATTATGATTTTTCACAGGTTTATTACTTTGTTTATAAGTGGTGTACCTTGCTTCATACTTATGGTTTAATAATATTTCATTACAAATATTAATAAATTCAGATTAATCATTAAACATTATTGTTCTAGCTACAACAATGTCTCTGACAGATATAGGTAATTTATATATTATTTTATCTTTCCATAAGTTAAAATCCATATTTGACTCAATGGCTTTAAATATTTTATTTAAATTCATTAAAAACACCATATGTTTTTCACCATTAAATGGATTATACCTTGTTTTCTCATATAATCTTTGCTGAGTTAGTCTGAATTTAGAACCTACAAATTGTTTTTCAATCAGGTGTTTCCATCCAGCCCAAGAGTAATCTTTACCCACACTTAATACAGCTTCCACCCATAATAAAGCAACATCCTTAAATAATGAAATTAGTTTTGATGTTATTTCTTCATCTGGTAACTTATATAAGAGTTGTAAATTTTCAATTCTTTGAATAAAATGTTTCAAAGCAGAGCTGGCTTCCCCATCATAAGTTGTGTACCGGCCAATTTTTGGCCAATTCTTCTGATTGGATTTAATATCACTAATCCTGGGAAAATTCAATAACTCATTAAATTTAGATAAATGGTCTTGTATTTCCTCTTGTACTGATTTTTCACTTACATTTTTTCTTGCAGATTTGATACTTCCACCAGATGTTTTCATTTTTGGTTGAAATGGGAATGATTGAGATTCATTTTTGCAAATGAATGGATTATTATTATACTGTGTATACTTATGATTATCCTAATTCATTAGTAGATTGGCAGTTTCAATATCAACCTTAGTTAATCTTTGTAAAAAATCAGAAACACTTTTATTTGTTTGTGAAAAATACAACTTTGTTCTTGGTTCATATTTCAATAAATATGCTTCATACAATTTCTCCAACTCAAAGAATTTGTTTGAAAGGTCACTATGTTTATTACTCAAGGAATCATATTTAAGAGTTAGAGCCTAGTGTTCTTTCTCTAATTCTTTACTTCTTGTAGCCAGTTGAGAAATATTCAATGTTAAGGATGAAATTATGTCACTTGTGAGCTTAATTGCCTGTTCCTCACACTCAGTCATTCTATTACATAATGCTGAAACAATTCTATGGACAGTTGTATTTTTGTTAATATACTCAACATCTTCTGTCAGTATAATCTAGTATATAAGTATGATATAATAGTATTTTTTTATGGTCCTACTACTTATTGATAAATGATGTAGTGATTAAACCTCAGGGGAAGACTAATAGAATAGTTATACTCAAATAAAACTCACAATACTTAGATTTAAATGTGTGCTAGTGGTGGAAAATAGATGAATAAAATATAGTTATAGCTTATATAAAGATAATATCAATTTATAATGGCTTTAAAATATATTTCTAAATGTTAATAATTGTATAATAGTGTTTGTTGGAGTTGTAGTAATTGAATGATGATAATAAACCGTCAAAATCCCTCCTTACTTATACCCAAATCCACTGGAGTGCACAGACCTTCAATCCAGATGATGTCACTGCTATCCCCGGCAATTACAGCACTGTGAGGGCCCATCACCTCCCCATGGAGTCCACTTCAAGCAGTTTCAACACCCAGACCTCCAGTAAGGACCCTCCATCACTATTAATAATAACACAGGTCTATACCATAAATAGAAAATCCAGATAAAAGTGGATACCATAAAGAAACAGGTAAAATAAGTAATCAAAAAGAGATTTAATGAAACTAAAAGCATATAAAGGAAACAAATAAAATGTCCAAGCCCCCAATAACATCCCCAAGCATCCATATTAACCCAGAAACATCCTTCCAACCCATAAATCCGTGAATAACCATCCAAGGAAGTAATTTTAGTTGTCCAAACTGGGTGTATGCGCCTGATATAGGTGTCTATGCTTCTATAGGCGTTGTGAGTCCACTGATTTTGTCCATATGACCTAAAATAAGCAGAAAAACAAAGGTTATAGGCTATTAAGGGGCTAAAACTCACTTATATACCTAAATATACATAATATACTGCATATTTCACTGAATATGAGATTTATGTATACATATAAGCTTATGTATGTCAATAATTACTTCATATAACTTAAGATAAGTATATTATGACTCCATTAACACCTTAATAAGTATTATTAGGCCATGGATAAGCTATTTAAACTATTATAAATTATATAATAGAATAATAATTATATATATATATAATAAAATAATATATATTATTATTTTAACCTTATTTTTAAGATATAAGCTTAATCTACTTAAGGTTATCTTATTTTAAGCATAAGAAATACTCAGTCCTAAGGATATTTAGGCTGACATCTTCCTTCTCACATTCTTCACTATTTTTTTTAGCTCTCAACTCACTAATAAGTGGTGAAAACTGAGGTTTAACTGTATTATTATCATAAATAGTACTATTGTTATTGACAAAAGATAAATCAGGTGTTTCTACATCAAAACCCAATTGTCTTATATCCTCCTCAAATTTATGGACAGATTTCACATCAATTATATTACCTGAAATGTAATCATCAGTATTGTGTGCAATCTGAGTAGGAAATCTACTTACCAAGGGATAGGAGCAAGCCCTTTTTTTTGGTGCTTTTTCTTTGGCTTGTAAGAGTGAGTTGAAGTGGTCTGATGAGGGGGTGGATCCCTGTTGCAGTTGTGACTGGCTCACTGTTGGTGAAACCAATCCCATTTCCATTTCTCTACCAAGATCTTGTCCTGAGACTTTCCTGATCCTCCTTGGATAGAGGGTGCCTAGTTTAGCTGTACTCTCATTAGCTCTGCCAGATTTTGGTTTAATTGCAGGAATCCTATCCTGCAGTTGGTTTCCACCTTTTCCACTTCTTTATGATAGAAGATTTTGACTCCTCCAGCTTCAGAACTTGTTTTGCCAAGTGAGAAAGTTGATCCTGAAGAGGAGGTGATGTCCTCTTTATAGTTATCCTCTTAGGAGGGTGTCCTTTTCCTCTATGCTCATTTTTTCTGGCTGTAGGTAGGACTGACCTTCCATAGTGATGTCCTGGTACGTTGTTTTTAGCTTTAGACTTGGTATTAAAAGCAGATTTATCACTTACATTGTCTAGTGGAGCACTCATCATGTCTAAAATAACTATTTTTGTGCCTAAAAAAGGAAATACCTGTATGGTAATCAGTAGACAAAAAATATTAGCAATATAATTACTAATTAGAGTGCTAGAGCTTACCCTGAATTTATATTTTTATTTATTTAAATAAAATATAATAAAAATTCTAAAAAATTTGTTAAAAATTAAATAATATACTTAACTGGACCTTTATAGAGGGTGAATAATTAGCTTAACAATCTTTAATCAAATACCAATTTAATTGGGTGTTATATTGGTGACCAAATACCAAGTGAAATTGGGTTTATATTGGGTACAGTTACTACTGTAAATACCTAATTTTTATTTTAAAAAGTTAGTAACATTATTATAAGGGTTCTTTTCCGCAATAATTGAGTTATTATGACTCACTAATGTGCTGAAGACCCAAATATTTGGTTTTTATGAGCTATACTAGAGTAAAAATCACATCCTAAGGCTTATACTAAATAATAAGTAATAATTAAGGAAAGACCCCCAATTGTCAGTGTATGCTAGTATCTAAGTATGATTTAATAGTAAATATTTATGTTGAAACTACTTATTGATGAATTATTTAGTGATTAAACCTCAGGGGAAGACTAATAAAATGGTTATGCTCAGTGTTAACTCACAATATTTGGATTGATGTGTGCAAGTGGTGGAAAATAGGTTAATAAAATAAAGTTATAGCTAATATAAAGATAATATCAATTTATAAATCCTTTATAATATATTTATATATGATAATAATTGTGTTATAATGTTTATTTGAGTTTTATTAAGTAAGTGATGTCCAATAACCCTTCAAATTCTCCCTTACTTACACCAAAATCCACAGTAGTGCACAGACCTTCAATCCAGATGATGTCACTGCTCTCCCCAGAAATTACAGAAATGTGAGGGCCTATCAACTCCCCATGGAATCCACTTCAAAAAGTCTCAACACCTAGACCTCCAGTGAGGACCCTCCATCACAATTAATGATATCATAAACCTATACCATAAATAGAGAAAACAGATAAAAGCAGATACCATAAAGAAACAGGTAAAATAACTCATCCAAAGAGTATATAGTGAGACCCAAATCATATAAAGGAACCAAAAAAGCTTTCCAAGCATCCATATTAAGCCAGTAATGATATCCCAACCCTTAAATCTGTGAAAATCCATCAAAGGAAGCAGATTAAGTTGTCCAAACTGGATATAATGCACCTGAAAAAGGTGTATATGCTTGTGTAGGCATTGTGAGTCCAAAGAATACGTTCATATGGCCTAAAATAAGTAGAAAAATAAATCTTATAGGCTATTTAGAGGTTAATACCTGCTTATAGACCTATATATACATAATATAACTACATATTTCACTGAATATGAGGTTTATGCATACATATGAGCTTATGTATGTCTATAATAGGGGGTATCAATGTTCAGGGATCCGCAATTAGGGATCAGTAATTTTTTTTCCCGGGATCAGACATTATTAATTGCGGAAGATTCTTATCCACTAGCCCCAGGGCTAGTGGATAAGAAATCCATGATAATGCATTATCCCGCCTCTTATACCCCAATTTCCATTCCTAATTCCTGATCCCAAACTCATCTCATCCATGATGGATTTGCAAGAAAGTCACATGACTCATAATTGCTGATGACATCCTTAAGTCTTTCCTCACTCTATGCTACTTAATTTTGGTGGCAAACACTTAAGTTTTTTTTCTATCTACACACCCCAACTGCACATTTGGTGGTGAATTCCCACTTCCCTCATCACATAACCCTTCCACCGGCAAAAATGAAACACCTCTCTACTAGACGGCTACTTCACTCCACTATTAATGCCATCACTTTACTTTTAGTTCTCTACTATAAATCTGACTCTGATTTGGAAGATGCTTTAGCTTATATGTGTTTACTTTCCAAAAAGCGTTACATCATCACCAGGGGGCCAAATCTTTATCATGATCCCCAATATGATCTGGCCTCCATTCTCAACATTCCTCATTTAAACTTCACCCAACTTTTTAGAACTTCTCCCGATTCTTTCTTCAAACTTTATCAACTCATTTCTGAACAGCCTATCTTCCATAACAATTCTCATAACAAACAGGGTAATCCTGCCATCCAACTTGCTGTTTCTCTATGTCGCTTTGGCTCAAATGGAAATGGTGCTGCCGTAAGACGTTTGGATAATCTCTTTAACATAGGATATGGTACCGTGATATTATACACCAAGCGCTGTATGATTGCTATCCTTTCCCTCAAGTCTCAAACTCTTGCTTGGCCAACTCCAGAACAGCGACTTGAATCCCTCAAGTAATGCAAGCTGAAGGTTTCCCTGGCTGTGTAGGATTTGTTGATGGCACAACTATACCTTTGAGTCAAAAGCCTGCTCATGATGGCAACAATTATTTTTATCGCAAAAAAAGGTTTCTTCCAAATCTTCTCTAAGTTCTCATCTTTTACAATCTAACTTTTTATCTTCTTTCTAGATACTCTATCGCCGTTCAACTTGTATGTGATGTCAATAAAAAATTTATTGCTTTTCACAGTGGCTGCCCTGGATCATGTCATGACTCTTCTGTCTTCCAAAGAATGAGGATTTCTCAATCCCCTGACTCATACTTTGACGAATCTCAGTACCTCCTTGCAGACTCAGCATATGCAAGTGGAAAGTACATTATACCTGCTTTCCGTGGTTCAAATTCAGAAAATGACCCCAAAACTGCCTTTAATTATCACCTTGCACAATCAAGAGTACTAATTGAACATGCTATAGGTATTTTAAAGGGACGATTTTCTAGTCTTCAGGAGCTCAGAATCCAATTTCAAAAAAAATTGGAGATCAAAACTGCAAATCATTGGATCTTGACTTGCGTAATACTCCACAATATTTGAGCTGATTTAAAGGATGAGTGGAATGATCTTTATGAAGAAGAGGATCCTGAACCACCACCGGCACTCCCCTCC
The DNA here is from genome assembly GCA_030280995.1 of Hemileia vastatrix. Lineage (NCBI taxonomy): Eukaryota > Fungi > Basidiomycota > Pucciniomycetes > Pucciniales > Zaghouaniaceae > Hemileia > Hemileia vastatrix. The sequence goes on along the minus strand of JASXTE010000002.1, from coordinate 1,529,700 downwards.
CTTGATTCACAAATCATTCAATCAACTGGCATACGCTCCATTATAATGCCAATTACTCTCCAACATTTCACTTTGCAACGCTTTTAATTTTTAATTTTTATGTTTTCATACTTTCCAAATGTCCTCTTTGTGTACTTTATTCACTTGGTTTTATATTTTGGTTTGTTGCATATTCATTTTTTTTTTTTGAATTTACGGTGAATATCTTTTTTTTGGATGGCTCATTGGTTTTCTTTCACCAGCTCAACATGAAATCGCATATTTTCTGAAATTGCATATTTTGTCAGTGATTTTTTTTTCACTCATCCCTTATATCCTTTTCCTATTCTCCTCCAACATCCCTCAAACAATTTGGTTTCATTCATTTTGTCATCTCATCTCTCCAGGTAAGTCATTTTATTCTTTTTTTTGATTTTTTGATTACTAATTATAATTTTTTTTGTTTTTTTCTGTTTATTTTATTTTTTTTATCTAAATTTTTTTTGTAAGTGGTCATTTTGGATTTCAATGGTATAATTAACCTTTTTTTCTCTCCCTCTTTACTTTCTCTTTTAGCTCCATCACCCTACTCTTCATCCCTCCTTGGCATTGTCATTATCCCCCCTTTCCCTTATTTCACTTTTTTTTGGCTCCATTTCATTGAAACACATACATTGCACATTCTTTATGCATTTCACTTACTCCATATTCAATTTCCCCACAATTCCAACATCAATCTTTCTCACTCTATTTTTCCTACTTTTCAATCAAGGTAAGTTTCATCTCCTTTTTTTCATGCCTATATGATATCTCATTCCTTTTATGAAAACTTCATACTTAAATATATGTATGACTCTTATCTGGATAACAGTGAGCTTATAAAACTCCTTTTGATCTCATCTTCATTACCACTTTTCAAGTTTTTGTAAAATTTTTAAAATCAGACTCGGAATTAGGGTTAGGTTCATTCAAATCTAATGTTCTTTTTACTGAAGATTCTCCTGAAGGCTACCTTTCATTTCCTGCAAACAGATTTGAATTTGATTCAGTGGTTGCTGAGATATTGACTGTTAAAGTTGAGCCTTTTTTTTCCCAATTTAAATTTTTATTTCATTTTTTTATGTAACAAATTAGAGTTAGGTTTATTTAAATCACATTTCCTTTAACTGAAGATTCTACTAAAGCATATCTTTTATTTCCCACAAACAGGTTTGAATTAGGTTCAGTGGTTGCTGAGATTTTGACCTTTGAAGTTGAGCCTTTTTTCCAAATTTCACTTGTCTTATTTCACATTTTTATATTGCATATTTAGAGGATAAGGATTCTGAAACTCTTATATGATTATTATCTAGGCATTTCAATTAGATAGGCATATATTCGTTGGTCAAGAATATCACTAAAGCTCAAAAAGATGAAGATTTTTGCTTATGGGACACTCTACCTTCCTTTGACTCTTTTCTTGCTTTTCGACTCAAAAAGCTCTGTAATAAAGCATTTGAAGAAAATTATGAACTTGCAACCAAAGTTGGAATACCGAATTGGTGTGACTCCGAATGGGAAGATATCAGCCACAAATATCTTTTATTTTCTAATGTTATTATCACTCATTCTAGATTCCACAATAGGATTCATATCGATAGGAATGATGCCAATTTTCTTACTTTTGGAATATTCTCATATATCAATCCGATAACTGGCCACCAAATATCATCTCCAGCTAAAATCAAAGGACATGGTTTATATTTTCCAGACCACCAGTGCATCATTGATTTTGGTTTGCGAAATGGTATCATTGAAACTATTTGGAATTCATCTAAGGATAATCATCAAATGACCAAAGCTCCTCCTGGTTTGGAATCCTGTCAAGATTTCACACATTTTGGTTGCTCATTTCAAATCAGTAATAAGTTGATACAAAGAATCAATAAGGTAAAGAAAGAAGGTAAAGTTATTTGATTTAAAAAAACTTTATCTAGATCCAAAAAGTATGGGGATTAGAGTTGTCATCAAAAAATTTATATTTTTTCATAAATTTTTAATAAATATATTTATATATCAATTTTCTTAAGTAATGTGATGAGCCAACAACCTTTGGTTGTATAACAGGTAATCATGATAACATTTATTTGTTTGATTCATGAGGTTCCTCTTGCCTATACCTGTAGAAAGTCCCAAACTTTTGTTTCTAGACTTGGTCTGCATTTTGGCTTGAGGAATTGTCATTACTTTAAACTAGGGAAATTGATATATATTAGATATTTATTTAATAATTTATGTAATTATATTAAATTTAGATGACTTCCACCCCTTACTTCAATAAAATGCAGGGGGGGTATTGCCAAATTTTCAAATCTGACATGTGAAATTGATGACTTAGAAAAATTTTGGTGATACCCACCCCTTGCTTCAATAAAATGCAGGGGAGAGTATTGCCAATTTTTTAAAACAGATATAGAATTTTTTTGACTTGTAAATATTTTGGTGAACATTTTTTGGTGATACCCATCCCTTACTTCAATAAAATTCATGGGGGGTTTTGCCAAAATTTCTTATAAGACTTGTGAAATTCTTGACATGTAAGAATTTTTGGGATATCAGTAAAATGCAGGAGGTAGTAAAGCCAAATTTTCATATAAGACTTTCAAGATTCATGACATGAAAGAATTTTTGTGATACCCACCCCTTACTTCAAGAAAATCCAGGGGTGGGGGATCGTCAAATTTTCAAAGGAGACATGAAAATTTTATTTAAAAAAAGTGGTAGAGTAATGAAAGAAAGGAAATTATTGGAAATTTTATGTACAAATAAATATGAACAGTTGAAGTGTGAGAGAAATAAAACAAACTAGTCATCCAACAATTTCTTTAAACGTTCAATTTCCTCAACAGATTTATTAGCTTTAACAAATTCTATCAAGAAATCTTTCTTTTTGGAATTTTCTTCATGATCAAACTTATATTTCATCTGCTCTAATAGGTTTTGATGTTTGAGTGTTTTCTCCTCTTTTTTTGTTTTTTAAATACTTAGAGTTAACTCAAACTTCTTCTCCTCCAAATATTGGGCCCGATCATCCTTCCGTAAAGAGAGCTCGTACTTCCTCTCTTCCAAATCTTGTAGCCTATAATCCCTCCTTAAAGAGAGCTCATATTTTTGCTTTTCAAACTTTAGAGTCTCTTTAGCAGCTTCCACTTGTTCTAGAGTGATAAGCAATGTTAACAAAAAGTAGAAGAAAAGCAGAGTAAAGTATTAATAGGTATGGTATCACTTACCAGCATCACGTTTCTCTAAAAATTGTTCCATAGACAAAAAAGGGGTTTGTGATGAAGTATCACTTTTTTGTCTTCTTTGGGAGTGGAAATTTAGACTACTTGAAGCCCTTCGCTTTTTGTTCAACATAGCATTTTCCTCCTCATTATCGTCACTAGCTTCAGACTCAGTTGATTGTGGGTCCTGGGCTTGTTCATCAGCCTTTTAAGAAATAAGAAAATCTAAGTAAATAAAAAAAAGTATTGATAAGATAAAAGAAAAAAAAACAGACCTGAGTTAGATTGGGTTGGGTTAAATCGCCAATAGGATCAATAGCAAAGCTATCTAGATTCGTAGAATTTAGAAGAGGGGAGGCTTGAGTGGAGGAAGAGGATGGGAACAGGTTTGCTTCAACATCATGTTTGGAGATAGGATCTTCACCATCCAACATGTTTACAGGATTAGCATTGGCTCGCTCTCCAAAAATTTCATCCGTCTCTTTAAAGTAAGGACATAAAATTTCAAGTTTATCATCTATGGATTTTATGCCCTTAGTTATATTGTTGTCGGTAACCCCAAAACCAGTGGAAGATGAAAGAGCCTTTGCCTTCTTGTATTTTGCTTGGTAATGCTTGAATCGTTCAGACATCTGTTTAGGCAAAATATCAATCCTTCCCTTGGTCTTATTCCGTAATTCATTTGCCATTAGAAGATAGCCATTAACTTTTGATGCGGGGGGCCGTCCTACTTTAGTGGTATACTCAGTACCAAAACAAGAATCATAGTTAGATTTGGTTTTCAGCCAGTTGATAAGAGTGAGATGTTCATCTTTTTTTAATTGAACGGTCTTTGATTTCTCGGCTGAGCGGGGGAAAGAGGAAGTAGTGGGAATTGAAGAACAACTGGGTGATGGCTGCCTTTGAGAAGATCTAGGATGACGAGGCATGTTATTATAAATGAAGATGAAAAGGAGCAGAAACAAGCAGATGAGATAGCGAGATGAAAAGGAGCAGAATAAAATAGATGAAATGGGGAGAAATTCTGAGCAGATGGGATGAGAATGGAAGTGCGCAGCAAGGTAGAAGGCATATCCACGGAGTAGTCCAAGATGTGGTTATGGCAGAAATTAGGTCAAGATGTGGTTATGACAGAAGGTTGTCCGATATGTGGTTATGAAAAATAGAGTAAAAAAATGTTGGATAAGAGGTGAACATTGACACGTAAAGTGTCTAATAACCCAATTATTAGCAAAAATAATTGCAGAAGATAATTGGGGTATGCAGATTATTTTCCGCAACTAATTTAATTGCGTATCGGTCAACATTGATACCCCCTAATTACTTAATATAAATTAAGATAAGTATATTATGACTCCATTAGCACCTTAATAAGTATTATAGGGCTATATAAAAGCTATTTAAACTTATACAATTCATTTAATAGTGTAATAAATATATATATAAGCATAATAACCATATATATAAGTATTATAACCATAATTTTACTTATAGTCTCAATGTAATTAAGGTTATCTTATTATACACATAAGAAATACTCAGTCCTGGGGATACCTAGGCTGAAACTTAATCACATAGCACTAAAACACTTGATTTATGGATTCATTAAAATGGAAAAATAATACATTTAATTCCATCAACTGCTAGAATCAATGAGTACAACTCTTAAATTCTATCACATTTGATATATAGGTTGCTCTGGTTTCTCACTGGTAGTTATCTGAGAAACTTAAAGCTGCTCTTTCTCATGAATGTGCCAATAAGGTGATCTTTTTTTCTTGGTTTTGGTTTTCACAATATGATAATTCTGTACTAGTTTTGCTTTATAGGTGTACCAGAAGGTGAAAAAGGGAGAATTGGGGTGTGTAGTTTAGATGTGGATTAACTGAAGTTTAGTAAAATGGTTAAGAAGAAAAAAAATATAGAGTAACAAATGATGTAAGTTTGTAAGAGGTAGCTTTTTTGTAATTTGTAAAAAAAATAATAGGTTGAGAGTTTTTGAGACTTACTAAAAATTTATTTATAGCCTCAATTAATTTTTTTTTTGATTGAATAACTACTTGAAATTTTTTTACTGAAAGATAATAGAGCAAAAAGTGATTTTAATCAAAAGATGACCCAGATTTTAATGACCCTCATGAGAAGTGAGGATAATATATAAAAAACACATATGGATTTTATAAATTTCATACTACCTTTAATTCAAATTTCCCTTAATACCACTTTTTTTTTTAAAAAAAAAAAGCCTCATCAATCTTGGACATTTCCTTTCAAAATATTTCATTAAACAACAACACCTTATTTCTTCTCCTTCCCCAATTCCCCCTCCCAAAAAAAATTCTATCTTTAAAATCCATTTTAAATTATATTAATCTAATCCCCTCCCCCCCTCCCTGAACTGCCCCCAAAAAAAGCCCATTTTTTCATTTTTTTCATTTTTTTGTCTCAACTTTTATATAAACCAATCAGTTTTTTTTAAAAAAAGGGTAAAAAAAACATTAAGATGATTTAGTTACCAATAATAATTAGAAAAACAATTAAAAAAAAAAAATAAATAAAAATAAAAAATAAAATAAACAGAAATTAAAGAAAGAAAGAAAGAAAGGAAAATAATAGTTTTTAATACTCAAATACCTCACCAAAAAAAACTATAACTAACCTAATCTAATTCAACCCAATTAAAATTTTACTTAAATTAAACATAATCTAAATATCTAATCTAACCTAGCCTATATTAAAAAACTCTTAAACACTCACTTTCTCTTCTGTCAGCCAGAAACAATGAATAAGCTGACAAGACAGTCAAACAGATTATTAATAAAAGAAATAGAATAAAATAAATATACAAAAGTAAGAATACAAATGAGACTAAAAGAGTTAGATGGAGAAAGTATGATTCAGGGAATGAATACCAGAATATAAATGCAGGGAGATAAGAAAGAAGGAACATCATTAAGGCAAATAAAGATGCATAAATGAATGCGAGAATATGAATGTATGTAGATAAAGATTCAGGAGCATAGATAAACTAAATAAAGGGATAAATATGTATATATAGTTGAATAAAACACATGTAAATAGGAAGAAAAACAAGTAATACATAAGGAAGAGATTTTCCCTGAGTAAACAATCATCTATCGTTTTCCACAAACCAAAGCCTAATACTTTTATTATTTCAAGTCTTGATAATTGAATATCATCACAGATATATTGAGTGAGGTCCATTGCATAGGGTAACACATTTATTATTAAGCTTCCACTACTCATTAAATACAAATTAAATATTATATTTTAGATATTGTATCTTAAAAAGGTAAGCTCTATCATTTCAGTAGATCATACATATAGATGATACCTTATTCCTGGTACCCAACTTGTTGATTACTCCAAGTAAGAATTACAGAAGCATAAGTATTATTATTTATAATATATAGACTCAATACCTTACTAGTCTGGGTAAATTATTTATATACTTTAATGTGGAACCTGATTTATATTTTATATAAAAAGAAATTGGAATAACTATACACAGTATTTAAATATATTTTATAACACTAGATTAAGTGATTTATAGTTTATATAAAAAAACCTGTATAATAACATATAATCAAAGTTATAAATAGTGTGAGATTTTATATTATAATATTATACCTGACCTTAGTTTAGTTCTATTCAGACCTTATTTCTTCTAATAAGACTTATTTCTACCTCTTACAGTGACTCAGGCCTGAAACTTTCTCACTTCCTCTCCTTGTTTCCTAAATTGCTTACTCTCTCATTGTATCCCTCATCTCATCTTTCCTTTCTTCTTTCTTCTTGTAAAAAGTGTACCTACCCTACCAAGCTCTCATCATCTCCATCACCAACCACCATTATCTCTATATCACTTTTAGGACCTAAAAGGGCTTACACTAGCCTAATATGGGACTTTCTATTCTGATAAAGCAGTGAGACTAACTAGACTGACTATTTTGGGGCTTCCAAAAGCAAGGGTTACAGCTTTTTTGAGACTAAGAAGTAACTGGATTACTATATAAGCTGTCCAATGAGGAACTCCCCACAGTGCTTTCCCCATAAGACCCTCTTATTCAATTTCACTCTCTCCTGCCTATTAAAATACATAGCACCCATTGTGCTCCTCCTCCTTGCCTCTCAACCCAAATACTAACATTACCCCTACTTTTACCCTTCCTTTCTCCCACCCTTCTTTTCAAACTCTTTCAACATCCCCTTAGCATTACCTAAACTCTCTACTGGTTCCAAAGACCTATCCCATACTCCATAGCCTTTCCAGTACACCATGTACTGAACTTTCCCCCTGTACATACACCTGCTTAGAAATAACCCTTTCTACTTTAAACTCTTTTTCATTTCCTATGTAGTCTGGTGCCAGTGGTTCTTCTGGGTGTCCTGTTATTGTATCTTCTTGGTTCTTTGTGAGCAATGAGATATTGAACACTGGGTGCACTTGTCTCATTGAAATTAGTAGCTCCAATTTGTATTCTGAGTCAGATATCTTGCACTTGATCTTAGACAGGCCCACCTTCTGGTGATCTAGTTAAGCACTTGAATTTAGTGTAGAAAGTAATTTTGAGCTTATCCAAACCTTTTCACCTGCATGTAGCATCTGATGTTGATTTGTCCCTTGGTCATGGTGGCACTTCATAAGCTTTTGGGATAAATTGAGTGCTGGTTCAAATTCCTGACGTATAATCAGTGTTTCCTGAATCTGTTCTTCAGCTTCTGGAAATTGCAACATTGATGGGGTACCAATCAAGAATTTTGGGTTGTATCCATGTTTGGAATAGAAAGGTGACATGCCATTTGCCACATGTGTCTGGTTTTTGAATGAGAGTTCAGCAAATGGTAGCAGCTGCACCTAATAATCTTCCTGATAGTTAATGAAAAAGTGTAGGTATTGTTAAATTTCCTTATTCGCTATCTCAGAATACCCATAAGTCTACAGATGCCATGCTTTTGAAAGAATGAGCTTGATTTTCAGTTGCTCATACATTGCCTTCAACAACTTAGATTTAAAAGTTATTTTCTTGTCTGATACTATACTTTCAAAATATCCATGTAACTTCCAGATTTGCACCACCATCAATTCTGCAATAGCCTCTGATGTAAACTTTGTAGTGGTGGGGAAAAAGTGTTACATATTGTTGCAGTGTTCAACTACTGTGAGGATAGCATTATTTCCTTGAGACTTGTTTAACTCCACTATAAGGTCATAAGATAGCTCCTTCCATGGATTCTTGGTTATGCTTAACAGGGTTAGTGGCATAGATGTTGGGCTGAATGTTTTCCTCTGGAAAGAGTCATATTCCACTACATAGTGCTGGATGTATGCCTTCATGGACTTACAGTAAAAGTTGCAATTTACCAGCTCCACCATCTCCAGAGGTCCTGGGTTTCCTTCCATTGGGAGGTCATGGCTTGATTTGACCACCTGCCTCTTGAGATCTTCATCATTTGGCACCACTATCCTCCCATTCCAATGCAGAACATCCCCTTCCAGGTGATACTCCTCCAATCCTTTCATTACCAATACCAACTTAGATAACAGTGCCTTCACCAGCTCTTGCACTCCCTCATCCTTTTCCTGTCACTTCTTTACCCATTCCATCAAATCATCATTGGCCAACTCCACCTCATCTAGGATTACCCCCTCTTCTACATCTCCCTTCAACAAGGTTTCACCAATAGTATCCAGCTATTTTGGTGTTGGGCACAAGTCAGGGCATCATGATAGTGCATCAGGTTTTCCACTTTTCTTCCCTGGTTGAAATTGAAAAATAAATTAATGCTACTTAGAATTTCATCCCAGCCCTCTTTCTGGTGATTCAACATTTTTGTAGTCTGGAAGGTTTAAAAGTTTTTGTGATCTTTGTAGATAATAGCTTTTAAAAAGTGTAGTCCTTCTTCCAAATAGTGGTGCCAGGTGCATAAATCTTCTACAAATTCCAATAGCTCCTTATCATATATTTCATAGTTCAATTTCATGCCTAGTGCAAAGTCTGAGCAGTCACATTCCAGAACAAATGGCTTTAGTAAGTCTGTGATTGAAATAATAGGGGCTGTCACAAATTGTATTTTCAGTTAGTCAAAGGCATTTTGTTGGCTACTCTTCCAATTGAATTTAGCTTCTTTCTTTGTGAGCTCATTCAATGGTTGGAAAATGTGGGAATAGTTTTAAATTAAGGTAAAAATTTTCAAAGCCTAAAAATGACTGGAGCTCCTTTACTGATGCTGGTGTTGGCCACTCTTTTACTACCTTTACTTTCCCCTGGTCCATGTCACCGGACAGCCTTGGAACAAGGTCAATGGTGTTCCTGAGTAAGTGATATCGAAAAGATAATTGAGGACTACTTCAAGGAAGTGGTTTGAAGATATGTAAAAGATAAATTAATACTTCTTTGAGATAATTTTGAGATGAATAGTAATGTAATTCTAAAGGGACACTAAATATTCAGGTTAATCTCACAAAGGGTTGGAACTTAAAAATCAAAGAAAGATTTAGGAATTTAAGATTGAATGAAATTGATTATTTAGAAAGGTAAGAAACAATAATAGCTTTATATAAATTCAACTACTATCACAACAATATTATAATTTAATTCTAAGGAATGTCAAACCAAAACCACCCAATTATATAGATAGCTTCACCTCACATTGACTTCTTTAATAAACTGTCTGTACTTTATCACTGATCCTCCAATATAATCCACATATCCTTTAACCATGCTCCTCTTTCTACTCAAAGAGCATTAATTACCCTCAGATACACAATAGTCCACATTTATAATATACCATTGACCATAGCACTAATACACCACACATTCACTTAAGATTGAAAATATAAGCATATGATTAACTAATTTACATTTATAATTTAGATAGCACGTTTGAATCAAGACACAAAAAGGGAAAATTCAGCTGCTATGTAGATGTTGCTTCTGCACTTCATATATGGATTTTTGTACTAAATTATGGATTAAAAAGATTGAAATTTAGTTTGAGTGTCATGTGGCACGTCATAGATTCCCAGGTATAAAATGGGAGCTCAGTTGAGAGTGAGAACTCTTCATTAATTTTATCTCCTTTATTTCTTGAAAATTTAAAAAAAGTTTTAGATCAAAAAATAATATAATTTTTTCATGCTTGAACAGCAGGATCTGACTACCACTCCTCCTCACCCCTGTGACAGTTCAAGGAAGCTTGCACAGCTTATGTAGCTATGGACTTGTTTTGCTTGGAGAGTGCAGCTTTTTGAGGGCCTTTCAAGAAGTGTGAGTTTTGTCAATGTCATTGGGTGTCTTTTGATGCATTAAATAATAATGCAGTCACAGAAGGGTGTTTCACTTCAACCAAAATTTGGTCAATTGTTAAGGATAAGGCCATTGTCAAGGACATATGGGAGGTTCCTGTCAAAAATGAGTGGGTGGTGGATGGTGCCAATGACACACTTAATCAGGAGGAGAGGAAAGTGATTTCAGGTTGGGTGGCTGCCCTTAATATTGGGAAGCAGCCAATGGCCCAAGAAGATGAGGTTGATGAACTCGTCAAAGATGGGTCATATCAGGTAGTTGAGGTATCTCTTACCACAAAAGTACATCAACTGATTTTTGAAGATGAAGATGATGAGGCAGTATAGGTAGTTGAGGCCACCAAACCTACTTTATTCATTGAAGTATATCCTGAGTTTGAAGTAAGTGTTTTTAGTTTTAGGTTGTTTTTGATTTAGTAGCTAACTAATTCTTTGTTTTATAAGGGTGAAGTCCTTGAAGAATTGCCTGTCAAACCAGTAGCCACCCCCATTGTCAAGCCTCAACCAGAAGTCAAGCAACCAATTAAAGCTGGCCCTTCAAGGATTTAAAATCCCAAACCTGTTGTAAAAAAATTTACTGAGGGGATTGATTTGAATCAGGTGTGGTCAAAGAATCCTGATCAGGCTTGCAGGACCACTTTTTTCAAAAAAACTTTGTTACAAACTTGATGGGATTGTTGATGCTGCTTCTTATTATGTAGCCAAATAGTTCATAGACATTGAAGAAGAATAGGTATTTGAAAAGGGTAGAAAATAGATTTGAAAGGTGGCAGAAAAAATGAAAGATTTGATTCAAAGGAAAATAAAAAAAAGAATTTTGAAATAGAAGGAAAGAAAAATAAAAATAAAGATTTTATATAGTTTTGTCTTGAATATTTTTTTAAATTTATTTTTCTGTTTATTTGATTGAAAATCTATTTATTTTAAAAGAAAAAGAGAAAATTGAGATTGACAGAAAAGAAAATTTAGTTTTATGCTATTTAGTTTATTTTATTTAAATTTATTTTATTTTGAAGTTTTATAATTTGAATTTTAGTAGTTCAGATAAAAAGAAGAGAGAAAAGAAAAAAATGCTGTTTTAGAGAAAATTTTAAAAGAAAGAAATGCATTGTAGAAATGAAATTTTATAGAAGAAAAGAAAAAGGATTTCAGGTTTGAGGATAATTGAGAAATAAGATGGTTTTGAGTTTTTTTGTGAAGATTTTGATGATTTATTAACTTTTTTAGATAGAATAAAAAACAAAATAAAATATAATAAAAAAATTTAGGTTGAATTGAAGTTTTAGAAATAAAAGATTTAATTGAGATTGAGTTGCAGTTGTAGAAAAAATAAAGAAGAAATTGAAAAGAAATAAAAATGTAATTTGGTGTAATAAAATTTTGAGAAAAGAAATTTTGGTTTGCGTTTTATTTAATTTATTTTGGATTTATTTATATAAATTCACTAAATTTTATTTTAGTTTTATTTTATTTTGATTTTAATATTAGTTTATTTAAATTTTAATTTTAATTTATGTTGATTTTAATTATTTAGGGTTTTAAAAAAAAGAGATGAAAGAAAAAGAAAAATATATGAAAATTTAAAATTTGATATAGAAAAAATAATGTTTTAAAAGTTTACTGTTTAGGTTTTTGTGGATATTTTATATGAAGAGATTTTAAAACTTTGGGACATTTTGAAACATTGATGGCCAGTTCCCAAGATGTTTTATTTGAGTCAATGAGGTAGCCTTCCCATTTTATGAGCTGTTGAAGTTTCACCTTGTGCCTTCTTGAATCAAGAATCCGACTTACTTCCCACTCTAGATGATCTTCTACTTCAACTGCTTCCGGAGGTTGTCATTTCTTGCCTGGGTATATTTCTTGAGCCAGTTCCAGAAGAGATACCAGAAAAACAGGATGAATTGAATGCCATTTTAAAGGTAACTTGAGTCAAAATGCATTTTTAGAGACTTTGGTGTTGATTTTGAATGGACCCAAGTGCTTTTCAGATAGTTACTTTGATGGTCAAATTGTTTGAATATTTATAGAGGCAAGCCATACTTTATTTCCTGGTTTAAAAAGTGGAGCAGATTGTTGATGTTTGTTGGTCTTTTCCTTATACCTTTGATTTTCTGCCTCAAGGTTAGCTTGGAGTTTGTCTTGAAGTTGTGAAATGTTTTGAAGATAATTTTCAGCAGGATGATTAATTCCTACATTAATTGGATTAAATAAAGGATTTTATTCATTGATTGTTTTTTCAAAGAATGTGTCAAGTTGTTATAAGCAAATTCAGCCAATGGTAGTCATGTGGTGCAATTGTGTTGTTGATAATTTACATACATTTGAAGATATTATTGGAGGATTTGGCTAATTATTTTGGTTTTCCCGTCTTTTTCAGAATGATAGGCTGTAGAAAGGTTCCTTGTAATGTTTAATTGTCAACAAAGTTGAGTCCAGAAAGTAGAAACAAACAGGGAGCCTCTGTCTGAAATAATATTAGTAGGTAAGCCATGTTTAGAAAATGCATATTCTAGAAATAATTTAGCTAAACATTTTGCAGTTGCACTAGTATTAGTTTTAATAAAAATAGACATTTTAGAGAATCTATCAACCATGACTAATATAGAATTGAAATTATCTGACAGAGGTAATTGAGAAATGAAATCCATTGGAATTGATTCCCATGGCTTAGAGGGAATCTGTCAGGCTGAGATCAAGTACAGAGACATGAAATAGCTTGAATAGTCAGTTTTCTAGAAAATTATTATGGTCCTATATGAATACTGTAGTACAAATCCAATAATTATTAAAATATAACTCAATATAAGGGTCTCAGTAATTTAAATCTCACTAATTATATATAGCTTACAATCTTATAGTTGGTAGAAAATTAGATGTAATAATTCAGATACTAATCAAAAAATTTATAAGTACTATTTATATGTATTGTAATTGTATTGGTTATATATTTTGATTGTAATGATAAAGAATGTAGAAAACAAGACCAAAAAACCCTTCCTTATATACTCAATAATTCCTTCAATGAACCCCTTGATTTACCAGCTCTATACAAAGCTAATGATGCCTCATTCCAGCTAATACACCTGTCCAACAACATAAAGAGTTACCAATAACATAATTAGAATGATATCACCCTCCAAAATCCTGTAGTAATAGGGATAATCCATCAAAAATAAAGAGTAAGCAAAAAGAGAGTTTATGTGTGTAACACCTTAAAATAAAAGACTAAAAAGAGAAATAATAACACTAATTATTACAAAATATTAAGGGGGATAAACATTGGAAATGATGGGGCTAATTATGACAGTAAACTACATGAAATCCCCATCCAAAATTTAACCAATATTGACTGAGAAACCACTGAAAACCCCAAAAAAAGGGCATGAGATGTGGGGTAACTAAATTCAGTCCTTGGCAGGTGCTTGCATGGGTAAATCCTTGAATAATTTAGGAGAGTTTAAGCGTTTTAGTGAATTAAAGGGGCCAAGCTTGAGGTTATTAATGAAATTAGTGCATATAATAAGGTCAATGCACCTATAATTAAATTAGGACACTAAATAAGCACCTGTTGCCTATTTTAGCATGTTTCCCCACAGTGGGTGTAGAATGTGGGGTAATTATTGTGTGGAAAAGCTAACTTTTCTAAAAATGAAGCTATTCACACAAGAAAAATGCAGGCAGTATGTGACCAGTACACAGAACCCATTTCTGGCATAAAAACACCAAATTTGAAAAGTGTTATTTTTATGCATTTTAGTAGCCAAATCAATAGTCCTAATTAAGACTAATTGATCTGTCAAGGCATTTTTTTAATATTATTAAATTTATAGTGCATATATTCAACTTTTAAGTGATTTAAAGTGCATTTCTTGTTTTTCACATAAAACAATGAAAACAACAGCTTTAAGTCCACTTAAAAATTATGTAGCCTTATATTTAAGGCTCTTAAGACTACCCTATCATATTCTGACTTAATATTAAGTACATAAGACTTATAAAAGGCAGTTATATGTATGTATTTAAGGTGTTATAATGGCATATATTGTATTTTATCATAATTTTTACTTATGTATACAATTTGTGTACTTTTATTCATTGCTCCTATGTATAGTCCATGTGTTTAACATAATTTATAAGTAGTTTTTACTCAGTCCTGGGGATATCCAGGCCTACAGAATTGGAAGTGGCTGAAGCAACCCATACTTCTTGTGTCAAGGTATCTTATTCCTATTACACTCATAAAAGGCTTTAATAAAGGCCTTGATTTCCCTGGTAATTCCTGTTCAAAAGAAATCTCTCACTATTAAATGGTAAGTTTTATCAACACCAAAATGACCAGCTAATGGTGAATCATTTCTACTATTAAAAATCCATAATCTTATATCCTTATTTTCAGGTATTAAAACTCTACCTTTGAAGACTAACAGACCTGACTCTATACTGAATCTCTTGGCCCCTTGGTTTGAGATTATTTTTTCTTTAATCCCCAAACAATAATCGTCCATTGACTGAGCTTCTCAAATGTTGGATAGTGGATTTTGAATTGATTTTGTTGTCATCAAATTAAGTTGATGAGTCATTAACATTGATTCATTGAAAATTGAGTTTACATTTGCTGAATTTTTATCAGAAAATGCCTCCTCCTGCTTCAGGTAAAATTAGTCCTGATGTGATAAAATATCTGGAAGTACACAATTTTTTCCAGGGTGGTAGGTAATAGTAAAATAAAATTTAGATAAGAGCTCATCCCACGTAGCCTGATGTCTAGTTAGTACTTTGGAAGACATGGAGTTTTTCAAAGCATTATGATCAGTTAAAATTTGAAAATAGCTATTAAGACTGAGAAGAAAAGAACACCATTTTTTTAATAAAATGAACAATAGCTAGTAATTCTTTATCATGAATTTCATAATTTAGTTCTGCTTCTATAAGTTTGAGTGATTCAAATTCAACAGGATGAAAAAAAATTTGTTTTAGGATTTAAATGGGATATTACCCTTGCTCTAGCATAATTTCTAGCATCTGTTTTGACTATCTTCAAGGATTTAGGATCAAAATATCAAAGATTTGAAGCTGTGGTGAATGCAGCTTTCAATGCTTTGAATTCTTTTTGTGCTATTTCTGTGAAGACAAAAAGAGTATCTTTTTTTTAAGATTAGAAGTAAGATTTTTAATATTTTTAGAGTAATCTTTTATAAATATTCAATAGAAACTCTCAAAACCTAATAGCCCCTGTAAGGATTTTAGAGTTGTTGACTCAGGCCATTACAAAACTTTTTGAACCTTTATATCATCCATGACTAAACCATTAGTGGACACTGTAAAACCCAAAAATTCAATAAATTTTAGATGTAATTCACATTTAGTGTGCTCATCATAGAGACCTTGTTCTTGAAGGAAAATAAGAACCGTTTTGACATTTTGAATATGTTCTTAGTATACCTGAATTTAGAGAGAAAAGATTGATTACTTTGAGGCTATTGGAATCCTCTTTGAGTAAAGTAAGTATTTGAGCTAGAATGGTTACCCAAGTGCTTTTTTAAAGAAATATAAGATGCTTGCAATACATCTGGAAGAGAGGAGTCCTCTAGCAGGACTTGCTCAGGCAAGCTGTTTAACTCCCTATTCAACTGCATTGATGAATCAGAAATATACTTAGAATGAGGGATGATCAATCCCTGTGACCAATCAATTACAGGGTTCCAATGCTGTAAGAAGTCATGACCAAGAATGGTATTATCCATCTCTGAAGCATCCAAGACTATTAATTCCTGCCTGAAGGAGTGAAAATTCAGAAAGTTGAAAACCCATAAAACTTTCTTACTAAACCAGTATCTGGATTCCTCTGATTCAACCAGATAAATTGGAATTTGGTCAATGTCTACAAATGTCAACTTAAGTTTTTCAGCAAAAGATAAACTGATAAGTGAAATTGAAGCTCCAGAGTCTTTAAAAACAACTGAAGGGAATATCCTCCTTGAAAAGAATTAGTCTCAAATGGTTTAGGGAAACTCCAGTCCTTAGGACATGGAGGCTCTTTTCACTGGGAGATAAAATAGTTTAATTTGCACACAAGAAAATGATTCACTAGTTTTTTGACTTGGAACCATTATCTTCTCTATCCTTCAATTTATCACATTAATACAACTTATTTTTACCCCCACAATACATACACAACCCATTATCTTCTCTTCATTTCCTCTCAGCTTCTTTTAATTCTCCTTTTGGATCTAATACCTTACTGATATTTCCTGGGGTTGAGATTTTGGATTGAGCCTTTTCCTTACCCTTTTGATTGGGTTTAGTTTGAAATGAGGATGATTTGAATAAGTTCTGGATTGAAAGTTTTAACAGTGAGATTTACTGGCATGACACTTTTTTTTGAAGAGGGCCTTGGTGAAGGCCATCTAGTTTGAGGGCCCTATCCATGAGATCTGTTAAGTTTGTCATTTTTTGACCATGAAGGTTTAGTTGGTCAAGAATACTCAAAGGAAGTCCCTTTTTGAAATGATACTTTAGGGCTGCATCATTCAAACCTACTCAAGTTTGTAGAGCCCCGAAGTTTGAGATATATTCAGAAGCTTTACCATTATTGTTCCTGAAAAGGAGGAACTCTAATTCAATTTTGGCATTATTGGTTTTATTGGGATCACCAAACAATGTAAAGAGTTGATCTTTGAATCTCTCCCAATTATTAATGAGCAAATGGGTTTCTGTAAAAGAAAGCATGAGCAATTATGGTTCAAACTATTGTGATTCTTTCCCATATAGGAATGGTGAGGCATAAATTACCTTGGAAAAATCTGTATTAAATGTTTAAGGGTCATTGTGGAACAATAATTTTCAGGTTTTCAAAAAAGGTTGCAATCTGTCAGGATGTTCTCCATCAAATTTATCCAGATATTTCATTGAGGTAGTTTTGAATTTGAAGCCATCAGAAGGATCAGTATTTGAAATTGACTTTACTAATAATTTCATGAACTCTTCCAATGAAGTAGTTGGACCAGGCTCAGAGGTTTGGCCCAAAGGGTTGGTATTCCTGGCCACTTGTGCCTTGTGAATTTTATCCTTGCCTTCTTCTTCCTCCTCACTAGAATCTTTGAAATCCTGAGGAATGTCCTCTACAGAGATTGAATTGAATGTTCCTGTTCCCTTAATTCAAGAGGTTCAAGAGAGTGAGTGCAGGAAATAGGTTGAGATACAGATGGCCTGTCCTTAGTGTGGTCTCTAGTAGTAGAACCCATAGGAGAAGTGCATTGAATGGGTTCCATTTAAACTTAGCCCCTAAATATGTAGTAGTATGAGTCAAAGATGAAAACTATGGAGAATTAAATTATACTGTCACTGGATGGCCTTTTCACAAGGTTGAGGTTGTTCCTGAGTAAGTGAGATTGGTAAACGTGATTGAGTACTAATTCAAAGTACAGAGGAATATTTTGAAGAAGTGATTCAAAGATATGTTGAAGATAAATTATCTGCTTTGAGGAAAGTTTGAGGTGAAAAATAGCATATGGTAGAGTAAAACAAAAATTCAAGGAATCTCACAAAGGGTTGCAACTTAATAATCAAAAGGGATTTAGGAGCTTTAGAAGTTTGAACAGAAATTGATTATTAAGAAAGGTAAGAAATAATAGTAGCTTGATATAAATTTAACTACTATCAAAACAATATTATAATTTAATTCTAAGGAATGTTGGACCAAATTCCCCCAATTATATAGACAATTCCACCTTGCATTGACCCCTTTAATTATCTTCCCTTAATTTATCACTGACACTCCAATATAACCCACAGATCCTTTAACAATACTCCTCTTCCTACTCACAGACCTTTCATTACCCCTAATCACACAATAACCCAACATTGAAAACTATACTATTGATCTGATCACAAATACACTGCACATTTGCTTAAAATTGAAAAGTATAAGCAGATGATTGACAAATTTAGAGTTAAGTTTTACATAGTGCGGTTATGTTAGGATTTGGATTGAGAGGCAAGGAGGAGGAGCGCTATGGGCGCTATGCATTTGTAAGAGACAGATACAGGGATATTGCATTAAGGGGTTATATGGGGCAAGTGCTGTGAAGCGCTCCTCATCGGACAACTTATATAGTAATCCAGTTACTCTTAGTCTCACTGATAACTCATCATAGTCAGTCCTGCCCTTCTCACTGTTGGCAACCCCAAAATAGTCATTCTACTTAGTATCACATCTGTATTAGAATAGTCAGTCCCGTCTCAAGGCTAGTGTCAGCGCTAGTAGTAGTCTGCCTTCTCAGGTCCTAACATTTTGTCTGATCTCAATTGGCATACTACTAAAGAAGAATGAACCCTGCAGGCTAACCCAATGCAGCACTCCTTTCAGAAATGCAAGAGCAAATGGCATGCTTTCAGGAACAGAATTTTGGGCTTATGGAGTGCCTAGAAGAGTTGGAGCCCTCATACCACGGCCCCACTGAAGCAGAGTTGGATGCTGATGAAGCCAAAGCCAGATCACAGGTATCTCACCCCACACTAGTACCCCTTGTTAAAGGTCCAAAGATTGTGGTCCCAGCAATCTTTGACGGGAAACGAGGCCCCTGGGAAGATCAGTATGTGTTTCAGGTAAACCTACATGTCCTGCTCAATGGACATCAGTTCCCAGACAAGCCAGAAAAAATTAGGTTTGCAATATCATACCTCACAGATGAGGTGGCATTCTGGGAAAGGCCATACACCAAAGAGCTCCTTGAAAACTCTCAGGTGGTGACAACCTTCTTTTAGTTAATGGCGGCTTTTTAATTAGCCTTTGGCAACCCAGATGTGGCCACAACCTCAGAGCGTGCACTAAATCAGCTGCAACAAAGAAACTTGGTTGCTGAGTATGTGTCGGAGTTCTGGGGCCACACCAGTTACGTCACAACATGGGGGGAAGGGGTGCTCATGTTCCACTTCAGAAATGGGCTCTCATCAAAAATAAGAAACTCCCTAATTAGTCACCCTTTTCCAACCTCCCTCCAAAGACTCATGGAGCTGGCCATCCAAGTTGACAATGAGTTCACCCATCAAAAAACAGATGGTTGGATTGGTGCTTGTCCATGGCGCAATTATGCCTCAAGCAGGGCCAGTTCTAGGGACCCAAATGCCATGGATATTGATGTAGCAAATGTACAAGGCGCTAGTGGGTGGAAGAGGTTATCAGATGATGAGTATCAGAGGTGCATGAGCAAAGGTCTGTGCCTCAAGTTTGGAAGCAGTGGTCACCTAGAAAGGGGGTGCAGAGGGAAAATGGAGGTTAGTGAAGTGGAGGACAGCGCAGGAAAGGCACAGGTAAAAGACACTGCTCTGGATTGAAGGTTGTGCCCTCCTTGAGCAGATTAGAGGGAAAGGATAAAAGTAATTTAGTAGAGGAGTTATCAGCATGTAAGCCAATTGATGTGAATGATAATTGTATTATACTAAACTTTCCTTTAATGACCCTTGATTCCATGACAAATGTACGAGCCCTACTGGACTGTGGGGCCACAGAATGTTTTATTTCCAACAAGTTTTTACAGAAAAATAAAATAAAAAAAGAAAAATTAGACCACCCTAGGCACCTAATTATGTTTGATGGATTTCAAAATGGGTGAGGAGAAATAAGAGAGAAGGTTTTTTGAATATTTTGGTGTGATGGGAAGGAGTCTCAGTGCAGGGCATATGCAAAAAACCTGAAGGACCAGTATGACATGGTACTGGGGATTACATGGCTAGACCGCTATAACCCACAAGTTGATTGGAAGGAAAAGAAGGTGCAGATGGGAAGGAGAGGGGACACTGGTGCTAAAGTATTGGCCCCCTGGCCCCTTCAGGGGTCAGGGGCTGATCCTGGAAAGTCTTCTGATGTTGACTTGTCGCCAGAACTGATGCTTCCTCTTGATTCTAAGCAGCAGGCTGGGGATGGTTCACCATTGGGGAGTGCCAAAGATGTCCCAGAAGTTGGTAAAATGCAGCAAGAACAGGAGAAGGCACAAAAAAGATGGGGAAGGGTAAAGGATGTAAAGGTGGATAGCACAGAGAAAGAATTTGTCCCCTGGCCCCTCCTGGAGAGTCTCCTGGTGTTTCATTATCATCAGTAGACTTGCCGCAAGAACTGACACTTTCTCTTGATGCTAAGGTTCAGGACTTGGAAGGGGCTCTGGAAGAAGAGGAGGAACTGGAATGTGATGAAACAGCTTGGAAAATATCCGCCAAGATTCCAGCCAAGGCCAAGACCTAAAAGCAAACAATGAGCCTCAAAGAAATGGTCCCTGAATCTTATTGGGAATTCTTACCGCTGTTTGAAGAAGGGGAAGTCAAGACCCTGCCACCTCATTGACCATAGGACTTTGCCATTGATCTGATACCAGGCACAACCCCCCAATTTAGCCGCATAATTTCACTGTCAATCTTGGAGTCAGCAGCACTGAAAGAGATGATTGATGAAAATTTAAAGAATGGGTTCATTAGAGAATCAAAGCCTCCCTGGGCAGCCCCTGTGATATTTTCAGGAAAGAAAGATGGTTCACTAAGACATTGCATGGATTTCAGAAGGCTAAATGCACTGACAGTAAAAAAAAGAATCCCCTTCCTTTGACCAGTGAGCTGATTGATAGTCTCCAAGGAGCAGAGATCTTCATGTCCCTATATTTTAGGGCAGGATACCACAACATATGGGTAAAAGAAGGTGATGAGGACAAACTGGCATTCTTCACTAAATTTGGTCATTTCAAATGGTTGGTAATGCCATTTGGTCCATGTAATGTACCTGCCACTTTACAAAACTTCACCAATAGCATCTTTAGAGAAAGAGTAGGAATAGATGTGTTGGTATACCTGGATGACATCTTGATTTATTCCAGATCAATAGAGGAACACAAGATACGTGTGAAGGACTGTTTTCAGTGCCTGAAGGAGGCCCAAGTATGGTTGAAACCAAAAAAATGTGTGTTCTCAGTGAGTGAGATCCCCTACCTGAATATGATCATTTCAAAGAATAGGGTACAAATGGACCAAGAGAAATTAAAGGAAGTAAAAGAATGGCCAACACCAGCATCAATAAAAGTTCTCCAGTGATTCCTAGGCTTTACAAATTTTTACTGCTTTTTTATTGAAAATTACTCCCACATTTGCCGACCATTGCACAACCTCACAAAGAAGGAAGCCAAATTTATCTGGACAAGTAGCCAGCAAGATGTGTTTGACTACCTGAAATAACAATTTGTGACAGCCCCTATTCTTTCCATCCCTAACTTATTGAAGCCATTTGTTCTGGAATGTGACTGCTCAGATTTTGCACTAGGTGCAGTATTATCCCAATACAATGCTGAAAATGTCTTGCAACCAGTAGCATATTTGTCATGAACAGTTCTAGGCGCTGAACTAAACTATGAGATATATGATAAAGAGTTATTGGCACTAGTGGAAGCCATTTTCACCTGGAGCCACTATTTGGAAGGGGGGCCTCACCGGTTACAAGTTATCATTTATACAGATCATAAAAACTTGGAAAACTTCCTTACCACAAAAAAGTTAACCCCCTGGCAAGCGCGCTGGGCAGAGCTGCTAAGTAGCATTAATTGTTTTGTTACATTTTGACCAGGAAAGAAAAGTGGTAAACCTGATGCACTATCACAACATCCTGACTTGCATCCAGCACCGGACCAGCTACATGCTGTTGGCACAACGTTATTGAAGGGGGACCTTGAAGAGGGGTTAGTCCTAGATGAGGTGGAATTGGCAGATGAGGCTTTGATGGAATGGGTAAGGAGGGGGCAGGGAAAAGATGAGGGAGTGCAGGAGTTGTTGAAGGCGCTTTTATCAAAGGAGGTATTAGTAAGGAAAGGATTAGAGGAGTATCACTGTCATCTGGTATATTCCACTGGACTACCCATTGACAATATTATAAGTTATTATCAAAAACAACTTGATAAATAAAATCACAGAAAAAATCTTGATATAGTATTTAAAATAATAAAAAATTATTATTATATAAAATAAAAATAAAAAATAGTTAAAATAATTATATCCATAATATCCTTGGACAACTTAACCCCACAGAGCGCCCAAACCACACTGGATATCAATCTCTAGTCAACAACAGGGCACCCCAGGATTCAGGGAAATCTTACTTGGACCTCTTACTTTCATTCCTGGACTACCTATAGACTCTTCATGGCGCTTTTACAGGACTCTTATGGATATATTTTATTACTTACCTTATATTTATTAAAATAACCTTTTTGTCTCAGTTTTATCCATTCCTTTTATCCTATATTCCTTTTATATTTTATTCCTTTTATTTTATTTTCATTTGTTTCTTTTTCCCTTTCAAACTATATCTATAAAAAAGCTGTGATCCCTTATCAATTACATTAATATAAAAATATAGCTTAAAAATATTTAATACCTCATTATTGCTATGTTTTTATAGCCCTTCAGAGCCTTTTTCACAAAAACAATTGTCTAGAAAAATTTATATACATCTCTTTTTCTTATAATTCATTTATCTGAGGCTATGTTCACTTTATCTTGTCTTAAATCTTGGTTTCTCATCATTTATTACTGTTTC
Source organism: Hemileia vastatrix (assembly GCA_030280995.1). Lineage (NCBI taxonomy): Eukaryota > Fungi > Basidiomycota > Pucciniomycetes > Pucciniales > Zaghouaniaceae > Hemileia > Hemileia vastatrix. The sequence goes on along the minus strand of JASXTE010000002.1, from coordinate 1,506,554 downwards.
ACTTTCATTTATCTCATTTTCTCTCTTTTTTAGTTCAGTGTGTGTCTCAGGCTTGAGAAAATTTGTAAGCACATGGTGTGGGATACCAAAAGGGCTCTTTACTCGACTCATCCTGAGTAAGACTGAGGAATATGCATTTTCCACAGCCTGAGGAACTGTTGGTACACTGCATACAGGGGGGGGGGGTCTGAAAGCCAGATAGTAGAGTCAAGGGTCTGGAGGCCTCTAATGCACTGTGGGGCAGGTGAAAGTGGATTTTACTATATATAGGGCTTGTTTCTGTTGAGTAAAAAGAATCTTTTAAAACTTCTTATTAATATTTGTTAAGTTGCCACTTGCCAAAATAACTGCAGTAGAAAATGACCTTACCACTTGGATATAAAGTAAGTATTATTGTTTGAACTTTTATTTGACATTTTTGCCTCTTATAAATAATTATTATAGGGTTATTGAGTCGAGTTCTCACTCTATATAAGTGTTTAATTGTAGTATTAAATTATTTATTAGTATTACAATTTTTTAACTTCATTAAAATACATTACAATATTATAATCTTTTATAACACTTTTTATAACTTTTGGATTATTCTTCTATCCTTCTTTTAACACCCTTATATAATTAAGTGCTAGTTATTAGTAGTATTGTGATATTCCTATTAGTTGTATTTAGTATTGAGTTTAATTGTGTGGTGCAGAGAAATTTGCACACCTCAGAAAGTCCTCACTGATGTGCAGCTCATCAACCTGTTTCAGTGAGAAGAACAGTTGAGTTTCCTTTCTCACTGTCCCTTGTAATCTGCACAACTCATAATTGCCCTGACTGCAGCCCCACAATAGCTATATCTCAGTGAGCTGTGTGGGAAGATTGATACTACAGAAACTGTAGTATTAATTTTTTATCTTTCTCAAATCTCACCAATTAAATTGTGTGGGAGGGCCAGATTCTATAGAGACTTGTAGATTTAGCAATATATATATATATATATATATATATATATATATACTTCTGCTGAAGATTTTTAAATTATCCACTCTTCTCATTGCATGAACTAGTCAGCCTCCACAGAGACTTGTGTAGAGCCAACAATCACCTAGATGAGGAAGCGCTATATTGGAATGGGAGGATAGTGGTGCCAAATGATGAAGAGCTAAAGAGGCAGGTGGTCAAATCAAGGCATGACTCCCCAATGGCAGGACACCCAAGGACTGGTGAAGACCATGGAGCTAGTGAATTGTAACTTTTACTGGAAGTCCATGAAAGCATATGTCCAGTGCTATGTAGCAGCATGTGACTTGTTCCAGAGGAACAAGGTCAGTCCAACGACAACACCACTGACCCCGCTAAACATTTCCAAGCAGCCATGAAAGGAGCTCTCCTATGATCTTATAGTGGAGTTACCAAAGTCTTAAGGGAAGAACACTATTCTCACAGTAGTTGACTGTTTCACTAAGATGGTGCACTTCATTCCAACCACTACCAAGGTCACATCTGAAGGTATTGCAGACCTAATGGTGGTGCAAGTTTGGAAGCTGCATGGTTTTCCTGATAGCATTATATCAGATAGGGGAAGTACCTTTAACTCTAAGTTGTTGAAAGAAATGTATGAGGAACTGAATATTAAGCCCATATTGTCAACAGCATGGCACCCCCAGACTGATGGACAATCTGAGATAGTGAACAAGGAAATCAAACAATACTTATGTCACTTCATTACCTATCAGCAAGATGATTGGGTGAAGCTCCTACCATTAGCTGAATTTTTATACAACAACTGGCTTCATGTGTCAACAGGCATGTCCCCCTTTTATGCCAACTATGGGTATCACCCAACATTTTCAATTGGCACCCTAGCAACACTGCATGTTCCAGAAGCAGAAGAGAGAATTCAGAAGCTGTGGGAGATATGTGAAGAACTAGAAGCAGCGCTCAATGTATCCCAACAGGCAATAAAGCCCCACCATAATCAAGGAAAGGTGCAGCATTGGGCGCTGGGGGTAGGTGACAAGGTCTGGTTAAGCTCATGCTTCCTTGCTACATTGTGCGCAAGTGCCAAACTTGATCACAAGAAAGTAGGCCCATTTAAGATCAAACGCAAGGTATCTGACTCAGCTTATGAACTGGAGCTACCAATCTCAATGAGGCAAGTACATCCAGTTTTCAACATTTCATTGCTCACAAAGCACAGGGAAGATACAATTCCAGGACGTCCAGAAGAGCTACCAGCACCAATCCAGGTGGGAAATGAAGAGGAGTTTGAGGTGGAAAAGGTTGTTTCTAAGAGGGTGTATAGGGGAAAGGTTCAGTACTTGGTGTATTGGAAAGGATATGGAGTTGGAGATAGGTCTTGGGAACCAGTGGAAAATTTGGTCAATGCTAATGAAAAGTTGAAGGAGTTTGAGAAGGAGAGCAGGGGGAAGGAGGGGTAAAAGAGGGGGGTAATGTTAGGATTTTAATTGAGAGGCAAGGAGGAGGAGCGCTATGGGTGCTATGCATTTGTAAGAGACGGAAGCAGGGATATTGCATTAAGGGGTTATATGGGGCAAGTGCTGTGAAGCGCTCCTCATCGGACAACTTATATATAGTAATCCAGTTACTCTTAGTCTCACTTCTAACTCAGCATAGTCAGTCCCACCCTTCTCACTGTTGGCAACCCCAACATAGTCAGTCTAATTAGTCTCACTGCTGTGTTAGCATAGTCAGTCCCGTTTCAAGGGCTAGCCTCAGCGCTAGTAGTAGTCTGCCTTCTCAGGTCCTAACAGCAAGTGAAAACTAGTTAGTGGAAGGGGTTATCTGTTTTCAACTGTCAGCACATTTAACCTTCTGAAATCCATGCAACATCTCAATGACCCATCTTTTTTTCCCTGAAAAGATCACAGAGGCGGTAGCCCCAGTGTTAGGATTCAGGTTGAGAGGTGAGTAGGAGGAGCACTTTGGGCACTATGCATTGTAATAAGCAGAAGCAAGGGATATTGCATAAGGGGGTTTTTATGGGGCAAGCACTGTGGGGTGCTCCTCATCAGACAACTTTATATAGTAATCCAGTTACTTCTTAGTCTCACTGCTGTATCAGCATAGTCAGTCCCATCTCACTGTTGGTAGTCCCAACATAGTCAGTCTAGTGACTCTCACTGCTCAAGTAGCATAGTCAGTCCTGTCTTAGGCTAGCATCAGCACTAGTAGTAGTCCACCCTCTTAGGTCCTAACAATTACCTCTATATCACCATATTTAACCTATCCATTTAGTTATCCATTCACTTATCCATTCATTCATTAGTTCATTTATTTACTTATTTACTTACTTACTCATCTTTAAGAAAAAAAAAAAAAAAAACAGCCCAACCAATAAACTGACCCAAAACCTCCCCCAAAAATGATCATGATATCTACACAATACAATACAATTTAATTATAGAATGTTATATTATATTATATTATATAAATCAAAAAAGAACAAGTGAAGAGCACACTTTGATTTTATATGAATGTTTGTGCTTGTATGTATATGGGAAAAATAAACTCCCCAATCTTGTTTCATTTTGAATCTTTTTTCTTGAAGAATTATTTTTTTTAAGAAAAAAATCCAATATAATAATAATAATAATAATCTTCATTTTATATTTTTTTTAATTAGCAATCCCTGGCCATCTATCGACGAGCCGGTATCCTTCTATACCCATTATCAGTACGATCCCTACGGTCACGTATACCTAAATGATTACCAGCATGAACATTAACATTAGAAGTATGATTAGCATGACTAGTAGCAACACCAGGAACAGCTGGTTGCCAAAATAAACTCGGTAAAGTCTTAGTTCTTCTAAAATATTTTTCCGGTCCACCCCTAGGATAATCAGGAGCTCTATCCCATACAATGGAACCCTGTTTCGAACCTTCACTCGGCGTATAACAATCAGGTAAAGAAGATGAAGGCGGTAAGGGTTTTTGATCAAACAGATGGTTATGCTTAGATGTTGAAGTAATACCGGTACCGAATCCAAAAGGAGCAGAAGACAGTCGATCATTAGTAGCTCTGTTTGAAGCTGGAATAGAAGAGGGAAGAGATCGATTCGAAAGCCCATTCAATTTCTTTTGAGAAGAATTATTTGGCCGTAAGACGAATTCCCACTGAGAACTACTATTATCATGCGAATCAGGTGGTAAAGCAATTAATGTCATCCATAAACCACGAACTCTATAAGATTCCTCCTGTTGAATTAAATCATCGACTTTAGATGTTGGAATGGGTATTAAAGATAATACCTTGCCTGTGGAAGCAGGCCAGGGTTCTGTTTGATGTAGAGTTTGAAATGCTTTTTGGGCGCAAGAAGTGTCGCTGTACTAAAAATATGCCAATGGCCAAATCAAAAAAAAAAAAAAAAAAAAAAAAAAAAAAAAGTACATACACATAAGAAAAAGAGAAGAAAACAAAACGGATGGAGAGGAGAGCTGAAACCACTTACTGTGACATAAGCATGACTTTTAATAGAATCAATCCAAAAAAAAGTCATTTGACCAAATTGACTCAACATATCTTTGATCTGATTGAGTGTGAAAGGACGTAAAAGATTAGATATGTACAATGATGGCGTGAAAGGCAAGCCACTTGGGGAAACAGAAACATCAGGGATGTTTTGATCATGTTGGGGAACACTTTGTTGATCTAACAAAGCTTTAGATTTGGTATCCTTGTCCTTGAGTGAAGGATGTTGAGGTAAACTTTGGTCGAGCAAAGAGGAAGGAGGATGCCTGCTATCTGATGACGCTGATTTTCGCATTGAAGAATCATTGACCGAAGCGTCATGTATTGTGTCATTTATCATTGACAAATCTTGTGCTATTGAGTGTACCTTAGCCTCACTTATAGGAATATCAGCATGATTTTCAGATTGCAGGCGAGATTCCATTGATGAGTTTCCTGACTCTTTTGGTGAATCAGTTTTCGATATCTCTGATGTGGGAACCTCAGCGTTTTGTTCTGCAACTGGTGGAAGGGGAGATTGCGTTGATGACTTTTCTGACTCTTTTGGTGAATCAGTTTTCGATATCTCTGATGTGGGAACCTCAGCGTTTTGTTCTGCAACTGGCTGAAGGGGAGATTGCGTTGATGACTTTTCTGACTCTTTTGGTGAATCAGTTTTCGATATCTCTGATGTGGGAATCTCGGCATTTTGTTCTGCAACTGGTTGAAGGGGAGATTGCGTTGATGACTTTTCTGACTCTTTGGATGAATAGTCAGTTTGGCAGAGTGTTGTACTAGTGGTAGCGCCCTGATGAAGGGCTTCTTGATTTTTGACAACACTTTTCGAATTAATCGCATTATCGGAGCTTTCGTCAATGCTATTGTTATTATCAATATGCGAGACTATGTCAGGTGATTGCTGGGGGTCACTATTTAATGAATCTACTAAATGAACTGCCTTATCCGGAGAAATTGTTACTACTTCAGGATCAGTGGCTTTATCGACGCATGGGACGACGTCAACCATCACATTATCTTTGGATGATAGCATGTCGACGGGATGATGTTGCACCGGATGTGAAAAAGATTCAGAAGAATTTAATTTGAGAACCTTCATAGTTTGCATATTGTTTATTTCAGAGACTGTGTTGGATGGCAAAGATGCCACGTGCTCTAAGGAAGAGCCTGAAGGCTGTTTTGAGACTAATTTATCAGTAATAGAAACAAAAGAAGGACGGGACAAGGGATGATGGGCACCCTGATGATCGAGGGTAACATCAGTTAAAGATGAACAAGAGTCGAGCTTTGGTGGAGAAAGGGGCGTTGGGGATGAAGACTGCTGGGAGACGGGTAATACTTCAGGTACTGTGGGGAGCTCTGCTGTAATAGGCAATTGGGAGGTGTTTAAAGGTGCGGCATGACCAGAATGTATGGAGGGGAAAGAAGTCAAGGTAGGATCATTAGAATCTGTGGTATTTTCTGGTGGTGAGGGAGAAGGAGCCTCAGAGCGTTGGGTAGAAAAAGGATCAGCAAGTTGAGATGATGTCTTGAGAGATTGCCTAGATGATTGATGATCCCTCTCACAGGTAGGAACCACTGAAGACGAAGATGAGACTTCATGATGATCATCAGGAATAGGAGAACTTTTACGAGAAGACTTTGAAGGAGGCTGTTCAGGAGATGGGACGATTTGAGATTGAGTGCGCTTTCGCTTAGCAGCTTTTGAAGAATTTTTGGAAGGAGAAGAGAAGGGAGATTGTTTAGAAAAAGAAGAAGAAGAAGAAGAAGAAGAAGAAGAGGAAGGTAATTTATGAGAAGGAGAAGAATGCGATTTAGATTCTTGTTGAGGTTGATGAACTTGTTTTGCTATTTGATTTTGATTTTGAGGTTGAGTTACTTCTGGATTTAGTTGATGATTTTCAGCTTGTTGATCTTCGGATGGAGCATTCTGAGCGTCGACCTTGAGTTGATTTTCATGATCTATAGCCTCTTGAAGACGAGCCACCAAAACAGCTTTCAGACCCGAGGTAGGGAGCGAGCGATTGGATAGCTCTACCTTTAATTGAGTGACTTTGAGTTTTGAAATGTCCAAGGAAGCCATAGGAAATGAGAAGAAGATGATGAAGAAGAAAAAGAAAAAGAAAAAGAAAAAGAAGAAGATGGGCGTTGAGAATCTAAAAGTTGATGCTGGGAAGAAAAGAAAAGGGCAAATGAGAATCAAATTGAATATGAAGATCAACATGCATAAACACGCTCGCGTGTTGTCGTGCCCAGTCATCACAACAAACAAGTTGGCTTGTTTAGGGCGGATTTCTAATTAATGGCTCATTATTATCCACAAAGATTCATTTCTAAACATCATCATTAGGGACTTTGATCAATATACTCTCCTCTTCCACCTCCTTGGCTTCCTCCAGCACAAATCTTTCAATAAATAATTTGCCCCCGGCTTGTCATCAAACCCTCTTTTCTATGATTCAAATGTCAAACTAGCTCCCACTTTATGTGCCCCAAACCCTTTTTCACTTCCATCTACCGCACCAACTTTTTGAGTATCCAACGCTAAACCAAAACTAGCTTTCACACCTGGTCTTAAAGCTTGAGTATATCCAAGTCCCAGAATACCCGCGTTGTTGATTTTAGCTTTGACAAATGATGCATTGTCTAAATAAGCCCGTGTTCCCACTTCGAGTGAGATATTGTTACTTGGCGATTTGCGATCGTATATCCTATGTGAACACAATCCAAACACAAGTCACTCTACGTATAAATCATCCGTCATTTTGGTCATCATCATGACTACTCACGCTTTTGCGCCGGCCTCGACGTCCCGATTAACTTTGTGGTAGTAGGAGGCATGGAATGTAGATAGATTAGCCAGACCGTGTAGTGTGATAGCATACTCAGGCGCAGAATATCCTACGACGGCATTATATTTCTAAAACATGCAATACAAGAAGTGCATCTCAACATTTCAAAAAAAAAAAAAAAAAAAAAAAAAAAAAACTCTTATCTATTGAAATAATTATCATAATAATATATATATATATATATGTAATGTAGAGGATAACTTACACTGATTGCAGCCTTTTGGACATCATATGTCACGTCACCACCGACTAGAAAGCCATCACGACCCACAACAGCATCCAAAGTGAATGCAGGTCCCTGCAAGCAGATGCATTAAGCGCTAGCTAGCAAAAAAAATAAATTGAGAGAGAAATAGGGAAGTGCAAAAAAGGAATAAGGATCTTACTCGAAACAAGTCGACTGAAGTGCGAGTGTGAAGGCCAGGTTGTTTAAATGTGGCAGTGAGAGCAGCATTTTTGGCATTGTTGATGGGGTTAATGCTCGTGTTGAGATCGAGTTTAAGGCCTACGTTGGTCAAGTAGAATGAGAATGTAGATAGGTAAGTAGGAGTCAGATAGGATTAGGACAAGAGAAAGAAATAAAATATCAAACCTTTGGCAATCTTGTTATCCAATTCGACTTGAGCTTGTACCAAGTTGGAGGTAGTCCAAGTGGGAGTGAAAGTAAGACCATATTTGGGGACTAAATATTTTGCTTCCAAGTTACCACCGATTAATCCAGAATGACCATCGCGCAATCCATCGACCTAAAATGAGTTTAGATTAGATTATATGATCATGTGAAGAAGAGGAGATGAGAAAAGGAAAGAAAAGGAAAGAAAAGAAAAGAAAAGAAAATGAGAACCAATGCGAGACGAACCTTGAAGACGACATTGTTGGGTGTTTTAGTTTTAACTTCCAACTGAGTTCCCTTGATTGGATAATCTTTGTTCAAGAGATCATTCGCTGCTTTACCGAGATCTTTGAAGCTGGGAGGAACAGGTTGAGACATGATGATGGAAGAAGGATCGAGATGAGAGAAGTTCCGGAAGATTCCGAAGATGTTGTTGTCGCCGGAAGATGTGAGCCAGTTCCATCGGTGGTAACCCTAACAGGCCAATCTTCAATACCGTGACACCCCACCACACCCGCGCCGCAGTCTCTCTCCGCAGCAGCACACATGCCTCACTCAATCATCCTCCAACCACGCGGCAGAGGAGACGTACTTAGATAGATAGATAACAGTCCCATGGCAACCTTGGCTGGAATTCTTTATGCCACAAGACGATCTTTGTTTTACGGGCTGGGTGCTGGATGTATGTGCAGCACTTGGGAAGGTGTAATTCTTGTTCAATTGGTGCTGGTGTTTGCTGCGTGTGGGGAGATTGCATACTGCATAATAAGCTAGAAATATGCATGTTGGCCTCTGAAACACTCAGACTTTAGGTGGTGCTCAAAAATACTCACAATCCCCATCTTACTCTCTTTTCATGTCATCTCCATCTTCATCCTCATCCTCATCTTCATCCTCATCCTCATCTTCACTTTCTCTTCCTCCTCCACCTCTTCCCTCAACTTGGGATGCTCTCAAGGTCATTTCCATTCCTCCATTCTTCTCTCTCACTTCTCATATATACACACTCAACCCCCCCCCCCCCACACACACACACACACAAACAAACAGTCTTTCAGCCTATCTCACTCTTTACAAGACCGCTTTGCTCGAGTACCCTGTCAAAGAAAAGCTCTCATCTTTGGTATCGCTGGTGGTTCCAGTATAGGCATCTTACGTTTCTTATCCAACAGATGTAAGTTATTTTCATTTATCAAAAAAAAAAAAAAACTTTACCCTCCCTCTCTTTCTCTCATTAACCTAATACAAAAATACACAACTTTTTATTTTATTTTATTTACTTTTACTTTTACTTTTTTTAGCCACCCGACAATCCGTCAATTGGGCAGTCTACTCCTTTTTCTTCCTTTCCTCCGTCTCATTTTACTCATGTTCTCAAAAACAAAAACAAGAAATTGAACAAATAAGACAAGTTATTGGAAAATTTCATCAACTGAACTCTTCTTCTTCTTCTCCTTCTCCTCCATCATCATCATCTCCATCTTTTGATGTTCGTGGTAGTGATGATGGTTTGTTGAAGAAAAGTACAAGGTTAACATCTGGTACAATAATAACGAATAAAGAAGAAATGTCAGCAGAAGAAGAATGGAATCTCCGTTATCAACAACAACAACAACAACAACAACAACAACAACAACAACAACAACAACAACAAATTCTTTCCAATCAAAACTTTCCTAGCTCAAGTCCTAATCATCCCACCCTTACAACAATAACAAAACCTGAAAAAGATCATCAAACATGGTGGTGGCCTTTTCGATGACCTAACTTGATTTTCCATGTCCCATGTCCCATTTCCCGTTTAAATTTTCAACATATTATTCTTATTCTTATTCTTATTATTTATTTAAAAAAAAAAAAAAAAACTTCATGTTTTATGTTTGCATGATAAAATGTAAAAAAAAATAAAAAAAATAAAATAATAATAATAAAAGATGAAGTCTGTGAAAGAACCATGATATTCTACTTCCATTCCATTCTTCTTTTAAAAAACCTTCAACCTTTTGAAGAACGGGTTACTACTACTACTTTCCCTTCCTTGTAACGAGTAAATATATCTATATATATATCATCATTGAGTATAGTTTCACCACAAAAGTAGTATTTATCATGGCAACCGAAAAACAATTCAAATCCTTCTCTTTCTTTGTACTCAATTTTCATGATTCTTAAACAATTGATTTTATGCAAACTTCGAATCACCCTTGATATATTACAAAATTATATATAATAATTATCTTATCTATATTTACTTGAAAAAAAAAAAAAAAAATTCATACTTATCCTTCTCTTTTACCTGTATGTTAATTGAATGATTTTCAAATAACATAAATAATAAACCAAATCTCATCTCATTCAAACTTATAACCCACACATTCTTTCTCGTCATCTCTCTCTCTCTCTCTCTCTCTCTCTCTCTCTCTCTCTCTCTCTCTCTCTCTCTCTCTCCCACCCAACACACACACACACAGAGAAGAAAAAGATAAAAGAAAAAGAAAAAGAAAAAGAAAGGAAAAGAAAAGAAAAAGTAACACAAATATCAAGTCGCCTCATTACTATCACCTTTACTGCTATTACTATTACTTTCTCTCGTAAACCTCAAACCCATTCCAATTTTCTGACCAAATCTTCTAAAATCAGAAAGTGTTTTATTTCCCCCAGCGGAAACAATATGACCCCCCTCAGCCGCACTCTTACTATAATGAAGACCACTTAAATTCAGTCCACTTGCACTTAAACTTGAAGATCCAGCTTTAGGTTGAGGTACATTAAGTAAAAGAGTAGGTAATCGTCCTGGTACAGAGGTTCCAGGTAATAATGTCATCCCTCCTGAAAAAAGACTCGATGGTAAAAGACTGGCCGAGTTGGTGGATTGTGATTGTGATGTGTTATCAGGATTCATGTCTATGCTAGTAAGAAATGATGAATTCGCTAAATCAACATGAACTGAAGTTTTCGCAAGAAACACATCCAACAGCGTGTTTTGATCTGCTTGCTTAACACCCTATATATATCGAATAAGTAGTCATGACGTGAGCGATATGAGATAAGACTCCTTATTAATAAGAAAATAAACATAATCATCAAAAATAAAAATAAAAATAAAAAGCAGCGTACTTTAAAATCTAAAACTTTTTGGAAATCTGAAAACGATTGACAAGGTACAAGAAGTAAATAATGTTCCACAAATCCTTCAAATGGGCTTTCAGGAGTCATAATTACTTTCAGTAGAGTGTCCAACTTTCCTACATTTTTATTGACATAGCGAACGTATGCTGAAGGTATCTCGGAGTCCGAACTTAGGCGGGGCAAACCCAGAAAAGTATTTTTCAAAGCTTGTAAATCTAAAATGATTTGCTCGGCTCCAGTGGGTGGGATCGGTCGACATTTGATAATGACTTGCCATAATTTGGACATCACAGATCTATACCATAAACCAGTCAGCTCAAGTTAGTCCACCTGCACCAGCGCTACTTCGAATGACTTGCAACATCAGGCATTGATGGCTCACCCAACCGCTTTATCGCAAAAACTTCTCACATATTTTTTTTGCTCAATATGTTTTTTGACCGCGTCAATGACATTTGTAAGAGCAAATATCAAATCTTTGATATATGCGCTTTCTGCGGTCACATACTCAACCTCTTTCCAGGGACCTTGAAGCATCGCATTAAATCCAACATCACAAGCTGAATCCAGTTCCTTTAATAGTGCTGTGATACTTGCAGAGATCACACTATCAGCCGAGACAAAATTATTGAATGTGAGTTAGTTAACATGCCAAAGAGGAGGGGAGAAAACACCATGTATTTATTCTATCATGATGAAGCTAACATACCCTCTGAACACATCTTGTTCCGCTTCCAAGGAAACTTGATCGGCAAACTCGCTGTCAATTTTTTCCTTTAGTTTATTTTGAAGCTGAAGTGCCGTATCTGCACAATAGTCGGCCGTGTTCAATATTGAGCAAGCACAAATTATTTTGGGGAGATTATTGGTTTGGAACCGATTGTTCCAGTAGCTATTTTCCTCTAATGAACTCCGATTAAGCTCAATACTAGATCGCTCACTTGCCACCGAAGAGCTAGATATCCCAGAGAATAACAATGCTCCACTCAAAATCTCTTCGCTGTACGTTCGTAACCATTTACGATAAACCCCACATAAATCCAAAAACGGCTTCTTAGTCGTTAAAGTAGCACATTTCTCTAATGTTTGTCGATAAAAATAGAATAATTCGGTAGATGATGCGATGACTAGTGCTGGTCGTTCGTCAGAATCAGTTAATGATGCAAAATCAGATGGTTTTGGCCGAGCAGCTTTAAAAGAAGTCATCATTTCAGATAAAGCCCTAAAAAGATGTATTAAATACACTTGGTTAGTCATTGAGCAAAGCAAGACAAATAATCATAGCATCAATATTTCTATACAAACTTGTCCTGTGCATCGACAAAAATGCCAACATAGGGCTCAAAGACCGTACTAATAGGTGTTGCGCTTCCAACATGAGCAGATTTTGAACGAGAGGCTATACTTTCAAACTAATGTGAACAAAAGAAATAAAAATCAAAAATCAATGGGATGTTTTGAGTCTACCTAATAGGTTTGATCATATAACTTTGAAGCTGACGGGAAGGTTGAACTTCTTCTCCATTTCGCGTTGAAATGACAATGTGACCTGCAAAGATTCTAGAAGCAAATTGACTGTCAAATTTGATCTTGTTTGTGCCAAGACGCTTTTTAAATCATTCCTAAATAAATCGTAGTATTAACAAATACAATCAGTATGGATTTGATTTTTAAATAACGCAGTTCACGTTAGCGGCTCAAGAGATTTCCCCTGACACACACACATACAATATAAAAAGAAAAATAGAGATGAAAAAAAAAAAAAAAAAAAAAAAAAGATAACCTAGTGATTTCCCCAAAATGACCACACAAACTTGCGCCAACGAGCCATTCATCAGGAAAAAGTTTACTAGCTCCTAGTTGAGGATCTTCCTCATGAGCTTTTAATATTCTCCGAAACCAGGCATATCTTCTTGAGATGTTGTCAAGTTGACCAGCTTCAGAAGAAGTTCCAGAAAAGATTCTACGATATTCTTTGAGATGAAAATTGGTGTACCATTCAATTAAAGTGTTGCTAGGGATAAATAAATAAATAGGCCATCATTGTTATAATAATGTAGTTATTCAGTAAGCTGGTAGAGTTGGTTGGGAATCATGGAAGGTGGAACAATGCGTACCGTGCGTCATCGCCAAGCGCATCTATCACTAAACAGGCTTCTGCAAGATGAGCTCTCTTCAAGTGGACAGATTTAGATTCAAAACTGACAACCCATCCAATTATCAGCATCAAGTGCAAAAACACTCTAATGACATAAAACAAACACAGTTGAAAATTCCTCCATAATATTACTTCTAAGAAGTCCTTGAGTAGCCTGAATAGCTTTAAAGAGGGCGACTACGCGGGGAACGCTCTGGGCAAGATCGGCAAGATGACCTGAGAGCTGTTTGACAGCGTGTAATGAAGAGGCTGTCTCACGATACCGACGAGCCTTCCCAAGCTTTGTAAGCTGATCAAAAGCATTCACTAGAGTCAAAAGTGAATGAATTTCAATTTCAATGAATTTTTGTTGCGTGGTGCGTTTGGGGGGAGATAGGTTGGGAATGGCGGGATGTGTATTGGAGAGAATCCAACGTACCGAGCATTCCAAATCTTCGTAAACCAACTACAGCAGCTTCAATATTAGTTTTTGCAAGATCAAGAGAACGAATTTCGCGAGTGATCGATTCGACGACCGATTGAGATTCAGCGGCAGAAGATCTTATAGAGGCAAGCGTGGTGACGAGTTCCTGCAAAAAAAAAAAAAAAAGACCCAACAAACCAAAGCATCCATCAGATGAACTGATTCTCATGATGAGGATTATTATCCATTTCGAAGACTCTTTCAATACATTCTACAAAAAAACTGACCCCGATACCTTCCTGGATGACTGCCATCGACGGCTGCTCCGACGTGCTCCGGAGCTCATCGGCTTTCCGGCGGTGCTCCAGAATAGAGGCATGGATGAGGGCGCGGAGCAGCGGAAGTGTCGCCGGTGAGGGCCGGAGCGCATTGACGGCGTCCTCGATTTCGCAGCGCGGCGACTCCTCACTCTGAGCCATGGTCTGCCATTGCGACGGCCCCTTGGCCGCCTTTCGACAGCGCAGCGCACACTCTCCGCCAGCTCATGCATTATCCTTCTCGCTGTCTATGCATACAGACACATCCCAAACCGTTGGTGCTCTGGTGCGAAAAAATCCTATCAGTTGACATTTGACTGATAATAAAACTTCCATTCACCAAAAATGTCTCATTTTTCACTGTCAAATGTCAATCATTCTGTCTAAATCTTTTGACTTTTTTTGAATAGGTCCACCCACCATCGTCGATATGGCTCATGAATGCCTCTCTCTTTTCTCTCCTGAAAGCAGTGCATAAAACTCAATACTGAAAATGTATATATATATTGAAACATCTGTGTTATGGGTAGGGCAAAGAACAAATACAAAAAATACATAAAAAAAAAAAAAAAAAAAAAAAAAAAAAAAAAAAAAAACATGAAAATTAAGAAATTAGAAAGCTCAAGAAATCCATTTCATCCTATGTGCTCAAAATATAACAGCATTTCAAAATGAGGGTAGTGATTGTATGTATAGGACTATCAAAATATTTATTTAGAATAAATGCTTCATTATTATGTGAACACCCGGCGATTTATTGGCCAGCGTGAGTTTCTGGGCGATTCGTTGGGTGTGACGGGAGAGAATCTTGAAGTTGGAAGGTGGGGAAAAGTAGTTGGATTAAGATTGTCGGCCTTGGTATCATTATTACCTTTATGTTTTGGAGGTGTTTTTTCAACAAGAGGATATGCTGCTGTTGCTAAGGCTCCTAAAGATAGTGCAAGTTGTGGAGGATGAAGTTCTGGTGGGTGCTGGGAAGGTGTTCTGAAAGGATGCGATATAATCTTTTGGCGGACCGAGTTGCTATAAGGTTTCTTTAACCAACTAAATGGTGGGGAAGTCTCTGAATCAGGACGGGGAGATTTACTGGTCTGTTTCTCGTGAATAGAAGGCACAAAAGTGGAAGAAGGAGGTGGTGGTGATAGGTGTGAAGCTGAGTGAGAATTGAATGTCGAAGATTGAGAGTGGGCTTTAGGTCGCAAAACATCATACAAAACTCCCATAAGACCAAAAAACAACACGAGAACATAAGCTCCAAGGAGAAGAAGATAAAATATCCGATGGGATTTAAGTGAGTCTCTGTAACGCGAGATAAGCCGATCTACAATCCGGGTAGCTGGTGCTTTTGAATGAGATGCTGTTGAATCAGTTTGATCATGATCATGATCAGCAGCCTCATTACTATTATCCACGAGTGAACCAACTAAACGGTCGGTTTCCTTCTCGCCAAGGACGAGCACATCGGGTTTGACAGTGGGAAGATCAATATGTGCATGATCATGAATAAATGTAAGTGCTTCTTGGACGCCTCTAATTTTGGAGCCCACCAAACAGAGCACTAATTCTTGCGCCGCAGGACCCAATGGTGTCTTACCAAAAGTTTCACTGACCACATGCGTAAGCCCATCATAAAAAACATTAAGGGTATTGTTGAGTGACTGAGTTGTTGTCCCAGCCCATGAAAACATTTTTGTATTAAGGTTGTTTTGAAAACCCAAGATGACTGTATTAGTGCTGTTGGCGAATTCCGCGCTTGCTTGAATTGTTTGGCTAAAGATCTTATCGCTCAGTAGCTTGGAAAGTTGGTCGGTACTAGCCGTAGCTTGTGCAAGTGCAGTTTGGCGAGTATGAGGCAGAACGGCTAATTGAATTTGAATTATGATCATTCCAAGGATTCCAAAAGCTAAAAAAACAAGTGCTGGTGGATGCGTAATATAAGCAATTAGCCATGGAATTCGATTATTGGGTGATGGTAACCTGGACAATTTGTCAGTCAATCTAGAGCTATAAGGATGCTGGCTGTAAAAAAGCCACAGACAAGAAGGTGAGCGCGTACGCGCGTAGAAAAATAATTAAATTAAATTAAAAAGCACAAGTCAATATGATACTCTAAGTAAAAAAATAGCTAGCAAACGTTCACAACTGACACAGTGTGTAAAAAGTTTAAGAAGTTGGTCGACGACGATTGATGATTAGGGTCGGAATTATAAAACCATCCCAAGCGACTTCTTTCTACGTGATCCAAGTATCGAGAGTAGATTATTCTCTCTTTTAACATTAAGAATATCACAAAAAGAACAATCATAATAATAAATCCGAAGATCAAGATCCGTAACAATTTATGAATGAATGAACCAATATGATCAACAAAAGAGGTATCAAGATCCTACATATTTTCATTCAAATAAATAAGATAAAACAAGTTAGCTTTTGTTGAACGTTGAGACATCTTCTTGAATTAAGCTATCTAAGGGGAGAACTGACCTGACAGAATGTGATGTTTTGTTTAGGAGGAATGTGAATGAGTGAGTGATCAATCGTAGCATCTCGTAAAGTCTCATTGATTTCTTTGCGAATGGCTTCAAATGGGATGGAAAGTACCTCATTTAACTTGTCTTTTAGCTATAGATAAAAGTGATAAAAATGAAAAACCAATGTTAACAAACTTATAAACGTCATCTTAACGTTGCTGTTTGCCAACAGTCTATGTGATCTTAATTGCATTTCAACAAGGGTATCCCTAACATTGAAATTAAAAGGCAAAATATACAAAAAATTGATACATGATCTTACCTCTGAAAGCGTTGGCAAAGAAGCATTTACTTTGATTAAAGAATCGCTCAGTATTGTTGGCACATGAAAATTCTCCAATGCTGACAAGTTTGGAACAGATAATGAAGGTTCTTTAATGTGAATACCAGGTATATGATCTAGAGCTTTGATTGTATCCTTGACCACACTTTCTGCTCCAGAAATAGTTGATTCTGATGAAGAATTGAAAAAAAAAAAAAGCACATTAAAAATATCAGACGGCACCCTAACATTTTCAAATTGCAATAATGAAGCCAGAAAATAGGCTTACGGATAACTTTGCGTATCCCCCCCACCAGTTCGTTAACAGCTTTTTCCGCCTCTTCTGCTGCACTAATTAGTAATGCCAAAGAGCCTCGTATCACAAATTCCGCCAGACATTCTACCAAAGAAAAAACCCCAAGAGCCGCAGGCGCGATGCGTTAGCCATTTACACACACACACACACACACATAAATATACATTATATTTGTACAAATTCTAAATAAAAATTGGTCTACTGACGATAAAGAGAACGATATGTGTCAACAATATAAATGATCACAGCTTCAAGAGCGTGAACAGCAATATCCAACACAAATCCTAGACCGTGAACAACATTCTCAGCTGTTGCCAAAGCAAGTTGGTTTGTACGATCAGCCATAAAGTGTGGAATACTAGCAGCTACAGATGCTGCAGCTTCTGCGCCAGCGCACGAAGCCGCGATATTTCTTTTCGAATCTTGAATTGAATGATCCAGACTATGCTGAGAAAGAAAAAGTTGAAGGAGTGTCAGTAGTAATGGAATAAGAATAGGTGAAAGCCAGGCTAGTGAAGTCCTGGCTGAAAGTCCAAGATGAGGCTGAAGAAACGATGAAGGACCCATAGAGACAAGCTCCAAGAAAATGAAGAATCAAAAACCAAAAAAGATATGATAATGGTTCGAGAATAATGAAAGAGTGTAAGTTTTAATAAACTGGGCAAAGGAAATGAACTAAATGTAAAACTAAACATAAAAGTGAAAGGTGCCAAAAAAAAAAAAAAGAAAAGAAAAGAAAAAAAAAAAAAAAAAAAGTCTCTTGATGGCTATCTTACTACTAAACTGCTAATCAAAACTTTTCATAATCAACTTGAACTTTCTGCCTAAAAAGACACCCAGAAAAAAAAAAAAGAATAGAAACGTTAATCGTCCAGCTTTTAGCACGTAAAAGTGAACAGCAATTCAAGTTTTTTCCCTTAAAAAAAGTTAAAAAAAATAAGAAAAGAGTTTTAATTGTCACTTTTACAACAAAGTTATTGTTGAGAAAAAAAAGACGAAAAGTGAGAATGAGACTATTATTGTCAGCTTGCTTCAAATCGTCCATTCCTTAGCGACATCTTAGGACAATGGCTAACAAGCCCATTATTTCGAGCTAATAGTGTTTTTTCCGCGTTGACAACCTTTGTCTATATCTCAATCCACTTCCTTTCTTTCGATATCAACTATTAATTCTTCACAAACTTGCACGATGGCCATACATACACTAACTTCAAACATCTGCCGGCATTGAAAGAAAGTTCTATTGAGTTATTCTTTATATAGATGATGATAGGTCAAGTCTTTACACTCCCATCTTGCATCTTTTTTTTTTTCCGACTCTTTCGCTCTGGTAAAGGTCTTTTGTCCCTAGGGATGTGGATCTATGGGACAGATAGTTACAGACGACCATTGTCATAAGTGGGTAATCCCTTTAATGTGTTATACTTGCTAACATGTTGTCAACTATGTAGCTTTTACGCGCCCAATCGCTTGACCACGGGCTCAGTTGTATTAACTTTTTAAACACTTTTACACCTCCAATACTCATTGGATATAATCCTTTTTGTGAATCTATAGATTCACCTTCTTTAAAGGTATCGTTGGAGTAATTAACTTTTCATCTTTAAGTATGACAAGAATATTTTTTTTTACAACCAAGTGTGATACACCAATGGGAATAGCTCTAATTGTTCCAAAGGTCACATGACCTTAAATGTTGCTTTGCTTTTCTTTGCAATGCACAAAAGCAAGGAAACTGGATGGCAACTCACCAACCCAATTATCAACATAGCGACTAAATCGTTATTCAATTGCGCAAATTTTCACCTTTACCCCTAAAGATTGCACCCAAGTAAATTTAGTGATAAAATTCAACAAAGGAGATCACCAGATCCAGTAAATAAGTATACACTGACGTAGAGAAAGAAAAAGCAGAAGAAACTAGCGGTAAGAAAAAAGGCATACATTTTTGCATCTTTTTTTTTGAAAATGGAAAAATGCAACTTATGTTTGAATTTAAAAAAGTAAAATTAAATCCTGCCAGTAGAATCAGTTCGAAATAATCATAAATTGTCAAGTTAGATAAAAGCAGGCCAAGAATTTCTTTAAAAAAACATATACATATTGAACTAAACCATTCAAAAAATTGTTTATACCAAAGATTAATTTTTAAAAATGCTAAAATGCGTCATTTTCTCTGGAGATAATTTATTTCTACAAAATTCTTCATTTTAGTTTTGTTATGGATTGTCAAGATTATATTACCTGAGTAGATGTTACTTACCTATAGTTTTATATTTTTAGATGTTACATCAATCTATATTTATATACTTATTAGGGGGTATCAAAGTTGACCAATCCACAATTAGGGATCAGGAATTTTTTTTTCCTGGATCAGACATTAGAGGGTATCAATGTTCAGGGATCTGCAATTAAATTAATTGCAGATAAAAATCCTTATACCCTAATTATCTTCCACAATTATTTTTGCTAATAATGGGGTTATTAGACACTTTATGTGTCAATGTTCACCTCTTATCCAACATTTTTCTACTCAATTTTTCATAACCACATCTTGGACAACTTTCTTTCATAACCACATGTTGCACAACTTTCTGCCATAACAACATCTTGGACTACTCTCTGGATATGCCTCATGGATGTGATGAGTTTGGGATCAGGAATTAGGAATGGAAATTGGGGTATAAGAGGTGGGATAATGCATTATTAGGGGGTATCAATGTTGACCAATCCGCAATTAAATTGATTGCGGAAAATAATCTGCATACCCCAATTATCTTCCGCAATTATTTTTGCTAATAATTGGGTTATTAGACACTTTACGTGTCAATGTTCACCTCTTATCTGACATTTTTATCCTCAATATTTCATAACCACATCTTGGACAACTTTCTGGATATCCCAGCCTTCTACCTTGCTGCACACTTCCATTCTCATCCCATCCTGTTCATTCTATCCGCTCAGAATTTCTCCCCATTTCATCTATTTGATTCTGCTCCTTTTCATCTCGCTATCTCATCTGCTTGTTTCTGCTCCTTTTCATCTTCATTTATAATAACATGCCTCGTCATCCTAGATCTTCTCAAAGGCAGCCATCACCCAGTTGTTCTTCAATTCTCACTACTTCCTCTTTCCCCCACTCAGCCGAGAAATCAAAGACCATTCAATTAAAAAAAGATGAACATCTCATTCTTATCAACTGGCTAAAAACCAAATCTAACTATGATTCTTGTTTTGGTACTGAGTATGCCACTAAAGTAGGACGCCCCCCCACATCAAAAGTTAATGGCTATCTTCTAATGGCAAATGAATTACGGAATAAGACCAAGGGAAGGATTGATCTTTTGCCTAAACAGATGTCTGAACGATTCAAGCATTACCAAGCAAAATACAAGAAGGCAAAGGCTCTTTCATCTTCCACTGGTTTTTGGGATTACCGACAACGATATAACTAAGGGCATAAAATCCATAGACGATAAACTTGAAACTTTATGTCCTTACTTTAAAGAGATGGATGCAATTTTTGGAGAGCGAGCCGATGTTAATCCTGTAAACATGTTGGATGATGAAGATCCTATCTCTGAACATGATGTCGAAGCAAATCTTTTCCCATCCTCTTCCTCCCCTCAAGCCTCCCCTCTTCTAAATTCTACGAATCTAGATAGCTTTGCTATTGATCCTATTGGCGATTTAACCCAACCCAATCTAACTCAGGTCTGTTTTTTTTCTTTTATCTTATCAATACTTTTTTTTATTTACTTAGATTTTATTATTTCTTGAAAGGCTGATGAACAAGCCCAGGACCCACAATCAACTGAGTCTGAAGCTAGTGATAATGATGATGAGGAAAATATGACCTTGAACAAGAAGCGTAGGGCTTCAAGTAGTCTAAATTTCCACTCACAAAGAAGACAAAAAAGTGATACTTCATCACAAACCCCTTTTTCTTCGATGGAACAGTTTTTAGAGAAACGTGATGCTGGTAAGTGATATCATACCTATTAATACTTTACTCTGCTTTTCTTTTACTTATTGTTAACATTGCTTATCACTCTAGAACAAGTGGAAGCTGCTAAAGAGACTCTAAAGTTTGAAAAGCAAAAATATGAGCTCTCTTTAAGGAGGGATGATAGGCTACAAGATTTGGAAGAGAGGAAGTATGAGCTCTCTTTACGGAAGGATGATCGGGCCCAAGATTTGGAGGAGAGGAAGTACCAGCTCTCTTTACAGAAGGATGATTGGGCCCAAGATTTGGAGGAGAAGAAGTTTGAGTTAACTCTAAGTATTGAAAAATCAAAAAAAGAGGAGAAAACACTCAAACATCAAAACCTATTAGAGCAGATGAAATATAAGTTTGATCATGAAGAAAATTCCAAAAAGAAAGATTTCTTGATAGAATGTGTTAAAGCTAATAAATCTGTTGAGGAAATTGAACGTTTAAAGAAATTGTTGGATGACTAGTTTGTTTTATTTCTCTCACACTTCAACTTTTCATATTTATTTGTACATAAAATTTCCAATAATTTCCTTTATTTCATTACTTTCCCACTTTTTTTAAATAAAATTTTCATGTCTCCTTTTAAAATTTGACGATCCCCCACCCCTGGATTTTTTTGAAGTAAGGGGTGGGTATCACAAAAATTCTTTCATATCATGAATCTTGAAAGTCTTATATGAAAATCTGGCTTTACTACCTCCTGCATTTTACTGGTATCCCAAAAATTCTTACATGTCAAGAATTTCACAAGTCTTATAAGAAATTTTGGCAAAACGCCCCATGAATTTTATTGAAGTAAGGGATGGGTATCACCAAAAAATTTTCACCAAAATATTTACAAGTCAAAAAAATTCTATATCTGTTTTAAAAAATTGGCAATACTCTCCCCTGCATTTTATTGAAGCAAGGGGTGGGTATCACCAAAATTTTTCTAAGTCATCAATTTCACATGTCAGATTTGAAAATTTGGTAATACCCCCCCCCCCTGCATTTTATTGAAGTAAGGGGTGGAAGTCATCTAAATTTAATATAATTACATAAATTATTAAATAAATATCTAATATATATCAATTTCCCTAGTTTAAAGTAATGACAATTCCTCAAGCCAAAATGCAGACCAAGTCTAGAAACAAAAGTTTGGGACTTTCTACAGGTATAGGCAAGAGGAACCTCATGAATCAAACAAATAAATGTTATCATGATTACCTGTTATACAACCAAAGGTCGTTGGCTCATCACATTACTTAAGAAAATTGATATATAAATATATTTATTAAAAATTTATGAAAAAATATAAATTTTTTGATGACAACTCTAATCCCCATACTTTTTGGATCTAGATAAAGTTTTTTTAAATCGAATAACTTTACCTTCTTTCTTTACCTTATTGATTCTTTGTATCAACTTATTACTGATTTGAAATGAGCAACCAAAATGTGTGAAATCTTGACAGGATTCCAAACCAGGAGGAGCTTTGGTCATTTGATGATTATCCTTAGATGAATTCCAAATAGTTTCGATGATACCATTTCCCAAACCAAAATCAATGATGCACCGGTGGTCTTGAAAATATAAACCATGTCCTTTGATTTTAGCTGGAGATGGTATTGGGTGGCCAGTTATCGGATTGATATATGAGAATATTCCAAAAGTAAGAAAATTGGCATCATTCCTATTGATATGAATCCTATTGTGAAATCCAGAATGAGTGATAATAACATTAGAAAAAAAATATATTTGTGGCTGATATCTTCCCATTCGGAGTCACACCAATTAGGTATTCCAACTTTGGTTGCAAGTTCATGATTTTTTTCAAATGCCTTATTACAGAGATTTTTGAGTCGAAGAGCAAGAAAATAATTAAAGGAAGGTAGAGTGTCCCGTAAGCAAAAATCATCATCTTTTTTTGCTTTAGTGATATTCTTGACCAAGGAATATATGCCTATATAAATGAAATAAGTGAAATGATATTAAGAATGGAAAAAAAATTATTAGACATACCAAGAGAATATCCTTTAACAAAACCTGGTCTCAAACCAAATCCAATCATGATACCACCCAACAAATTTGTATTCCTTATAGGTAATCAAACCAAAGCCATTTGATAAAGAGTAATGATAAGATCCGATAGTTGATTAAAAGTTTCATCTTTTACACCATCAAATCAATGAACTTCCAAAATGAATTGAGGCTTATAAGTATTACTGATAGCTGCAACCACTCGATCATCACCAATTTCGGTTAGATATTTGATATCTTCTGGTAATTTTTTGGGATATTTAAATTTTTTATCTACTTTAGTTTTATGAAATAAAATGTTTGGGATATGACGAAAATAACTTTCACAGAGAATTTTTTTTTCAGATATCTTTTCTTCTGATGAGACTGATTATCTTTAATTTTTCTTGATGATTTAGATGATGAATAATGTTTTTTCAGATATCTTTTCTTCTGAAATGTTGTATATTTTTTTTCAGATATATTTTCTTCTGATGAGACTGATTATCTTTAAATTTTTTTTGATGATTTAGATGAAGAATTTTTTTTTTCAGATATCTTTTCTTCTTATGAGACTGATTATCATTATTTTTTTTTGATGATTTAGAAGATGATTGTATGGAAGTTGATTTTGAAGAAGATGATAGAGATGATAAAGATGAAGATGATAAAGAAGATAAATTTATTTTTGATGATTTAGAATATGATTGTATGGATGTTGATTTTGAAGAAGATGATAGTGATGATAAAGATGAAGATGATAAAGAAGATAAAGATGAAGATGAGAGAGAAGTAAGGGGTGAATCTGAAGAAGAAGAAATTTTTTTGATCTGAAAAAAAATTAAATGTCAATAAAATTTCAACTCAATTTTTTTTAAAAAAAATTCTCACCTTATTTTTCAAATAAAAAAAACTGTTTTTTATTTAAAAAATAAAATAGAAAAAAAAAAACAAAACAAAAAAACAAAAAATGAGTAAAAAATTTTCCAAAAAAATAATTTATCAAAAAAAAACCTGAGGTTTTATTTTTAAACACAAAAAAAAGCAAAATCCTTTAAAAAAAAAAATTATCCAAAAAAAAAAAATTTCAGTAAAAATTAAATCAAAAAAAAAAATAAAAAAAAAAAATTAAAAGTGAACCTGAAGATTGGTTATTAAAAACCTTCTCACAAGATCCTGAAAAAAAATAAAATAAAATCAGTAAAATCAAAATCAAAAATAAAAAAATTATTTAAATAAAAACAAAATCACAAAAATTAATTATAGAAAAATTAAAAATAAAATTATAAACCTTTTTTGTTTTGGAAATAAGAGGGACAGTCCTTATCAGAAAGAATTTTTTTTTCTATATTACTGCCAAAAAAATTAAAAAATTAATCAAAATTACAAACAAAAATTTGTTAGTATATTTATTTGAAAGTTGGTAACCCATCTTTACCTCCCATAAATGTCCCCTTTTCCCCTCCTTTATTTATTTGAAATGCCCTTACAAATCCCTCCCTCCTTGCCTCAAAAGTCCCCTCAAATGCTCTCCCTGCCTGCCTCAAAATCCCCCTGAAATGCCCTGCTTAATTGTCTCAATACCCACTTTTTCCCGCCTTTTTAGCTGCCTCAAATCCCTCCTTTACCCTTCTTAATATGCCCCATCACCCCCTATCCCCCCCTCTTTAGCTGCCTCAAACCCCCCCATTCCCCTCTCCTTAGGCGCCTCAAACCCCCCCATTCCCCTCTCCTTAGGCACCTAAAACCCCCCCCATTCCCATCTCCTTAGGCGCTTCAAACCCCCCCATTCCCCTCTCCTTAGGCACCTCAAACCCCCCCTTCCCCCCCTTCCAATCACCTTACCCCCTCCCAATCCGTTACCACCTTCTCTACCCCCCCCACCTCCTTGTTAACAAACGATCTGTAATGATCGTTCGGGAAGTAATCAAATTTCTAACCATTTGATTACTTAGCAAATGATGGTTCCAAATCGTTCGCTAAGTAATCAAATCATTAGCGATTTGATTACTTAACGAACGATCTGTAATGATCGTTCGTTAATAATCAGGGGGGGGGGGTAGAGGAGGAAGTAAGGATTGGGTAGGGGGGGAAGGGAGGTGTTTGAGGCTCCTAAAGAGAGGGAAAGGGGGGGTTTGAGGTGGGTAAAGAGAGGTGAAGGGGGGGTTTGAGGCGGCAAAAGAGAGGTGAAGGGGGGGTTTGAGGGACATAAAGAGAGGGGAAGGGGAGTGTATTGAAGCACCTAAAAAGAGGGGAAGGGGGGTGATGAGGGACCTAAAGAGGGGGGAAAGGGGGGATTTGAGGCAGCTAAAAAGGGGGTAAAAAGGGGGTCTTGAGACAGGTAAAGAGAGGGAAAAAGGGGGGCCTTGAGGATGATAAAGAGAGGTGAAGGAGAGAAAAAAATACAAAAAAAAAGAGAAAAAAGAGAAAAAAACAAAACAAAAATTAGTTTACCCTAGAACAAAAATAAATGAAGCACTTACAAAAAAAACAAAAAAAACAAAAAAAAGCAAAAAAAAAAAATCATGATTAGCAAATAAAAAACCAAGAAAAATGAAAAAAAATGACCTACCTGGTGAGTTGAGTTGAGAAAATAAATGCAACCAAAATATGTGAGGGATTTTTGAGGAGAGGATGAAAAGGATATGAGTGATGAATGAAAAAAAAATCACTGACAAAATATGCAATATAAGAAAATATGCGATTTCATGTTGAGGAGGTGAAAGAAAACCAATGAGCCATCCAAAAAAAAGATATTCACCGTAAATTCAAAAAAAAAAATGAATATGCAACAAACCAAAATACAAAACCAAGTGATTAAAGTACACAAAGAGGACATTTGGAAAGTATGAAAACATAAAAATTAAAAATTAAAAGGGTGAGGAGAAATGTTGGAGAGTAATTGGCATTATAATGGGGCGTATGCCAGTTGATTGAATGATTTGTGAATCAAGGGAGGGGAGTGCCAGTGGTGGTTCAGGATCCTCTTCTTCATAAAGATCATTCCACTCATCCTTTAAATCAGCTAGAATATTGTGGAGTATTACGCAAGTCAAGATCCAATGATTTGCAGTTTTGATCTCCAATTTTTTTTGAAATTGGATTCTGAGCTCCCGAAGACTAGAAAATTGTCCCTTTAAAATACCTATAGCATGTTCAATTCTTACTCTTGATTGTGCAAGGTGATAATTAAATTTAGTTTTGGGGTCATTTTCTGAATTTGCACCACGGAAAGCAGGTATAATGTACTTTCCACTTGCATATGCTGAGTCTGCAAGGAGGTACTGAGATTCGTCAAAGTATGAGTCAGGGGATTGAGAAATCCTCATTCTTTGGAAGACGGAAGAGTCATGACATGATCCAGGTCAGCCACTGTGAAAAGCAATAAATTTTTTATTGACATCGCATACAAGTTGAACGGCAATAGAGTATCTAGAAAGAAGATAAAAGTTAGATTGTGAAAGATGAGAACTTGGAGGAGATTTTGAAGAAACCTTTTTTTGCGATCAAAATAATGGTTGCCATCATGAGCAGGCTTTTGACTCAAAGGGATGGTTGTGCCATCAACAAAACCTATACAGCCAGGGAAACCTTCAGCTTGCATTACTTGAGAGGATTCAAGTCACTGTTCTGGAGTTGGCCAAGCAAGAGTTTGAGACTTGAGGGAAAGGATAGCAATCATACAGCGCTTGGTGTATAATATCACGGTACCATATCCTATTTTAAAGAGATTATCCAAACGTCTTACGGCAGCACCATTTCCATTTGAGCCAAAGCAACATAGAGCAACAGCAAGTTGGATGGCAGGATTACGCTGTTTGTTATGAGAATTGTTATGGAAGATAGGATGATCTGAGATGAGTTGATAAAGTTTGAAGAAAGAATCGGGAGAAGTTCTAAAAAGTTGTGTGAAGTTTAAATGAGGAATGTTGAGAATGGAGGCCAGATCATATCAAGGATCATGATAAAGATTTGGCCCCCTGGTGATGATGTAACGCTTTTTGGAAAGAAAACACATATAAGCTAAAGTATCTTCCAAATCAGAGTCAGATTTATAGTAAAGAACTAAAAGAAAAGTGATAGCATTCATTGTTGAGTGAAGTAGCTTCCTAGTAGAGAGGTTTTTCATTGTTGCCGGTGGAAGAATTATGTGATGAGGGAAGTGGGAATTCACCACCAAATGTGCAGTTGGGGTGTGTAGATAGAAAAAAAACTTAAGTGTTTGCCACCAAAATTAAGTAGCATAGAGTGAGGAAAGACTTAAGGATGGCATCAGCAATTATGAGTCATGTGACTTTCTTGCCAATCCATCATGGATGACATGAGTTTGGGATCAGGAATTAGGAATGAAAATTGGGGTATAAGAGGCGGGATAATGCATTATCGTGGATTCCTTATCCACTAGCCCCAAAGCTAGTGGCTAAGAATCTTCCGCAATTAATAATGTCTGATCCCAGAAAAAAAAATTCCTGATCCCTAATTGCGGATCCCTGAACATTGATACCCCCTATTGTGGATAAGAATCTTCCACTATTAATAATGTCTGATCCTGGGAGAAAAAAATTCCTGATCCCTAATTGTGGATCCCTGAACATTGATACCCCCTATTATTAATTGTGGATAATTCTTATCCACTAGCCCCAGGGCTAGTGGATAAGGAATCCACAATAATGCATTATCCTGCCTCTTATACCCCAATTTCAATTCCTAATTCCTGATCCCAAACTCATCACATTAATGATGGATTTTTAAGAAAGTCACATGACTTATAATTTCTGATGCCATCCTTAAGTATTTCCTCACTCTATGCTACTTAATTTTGGCGGCAAACACTTAAAGTTTTTTTCTATCTAAACACCCCAACTGCACATTTGGTGGTGAATTCCCACTTCCCTCATCACATAAGCCTTCCACCAACAACTATGAAACACCTCTCTACTAGGCAGCTACTTCACTCAACTATGAATACTATTGCTTTAATTTTAGTTCTTTACTATAAAACAGACTCTAATTTGGAAGATGCTTTTGCCTATATGTCTTTTCTTTCCAAAAAGTGTTACATAAACCCAAGGGGGCCAAATCTTCATCATGATCCCAGATATGATCTCCACTCCATTCTCAACATTACTCAACTATTTCAAAATTCTCCCGATTCTTTCTTCAAACTTTATCAACTCATCTCCAAACATCCTATATTTAATAAAAATTCTCAAAATAAACAGTGTGATACTGCTATTAAACTTGCTGTTGCACTATGTCGCTTTGGCTCAAATGGAAATGGTGCTTTTGTAAAACGTTTGGAAAATATCTTTACCATAGGATATGGGACAGTGATATTATACAACAAGTGCTTTATGATTGCTATCCTTTCTCTCAAGTCTCAAACACTTGCTTGGCCAACTCCACAACAGTGACTTGAATCCTGTCAGGCTAAGGTCAAGTACAAAGACGTGAACTAGCTTGAATGGTCAGTTGTCTAGAATATTTTAATGGTCCTATATGAATACTGTAGTACTAATCCACTAAGTTGTAAAATGTAATCAAAATTAAAGGTCTCAGTAATATAATTCTCACTAATTTTATATATGGCTTACAATCTTTGTAGTTAGTAGAAAAATAGATTTTTTAATTCAGATACTATTAAAAAGTCTTATAAAAAGTACTAATTGATATTTATTGTAATTTATTTGGTTATATTGGTAAATTGTAAGTGATAAAGAATGCAGAAAACAAGACCCAAAACCTCCTCCTTTTATACACACTAAGTTCCTCAATAAACACCTTGATGTACCATCCAATACAATGTTAATGACACCTCAAACAAGTAATAGACCTCTCTATCAACGCCCCTAGTGACCCATAACATAATTAGACAAGCAACAACCACTAAAATCCTATTAATAATAAGGGAGATCCATCAAAATTAAAGAAAAGACAAAAAGAGAGTATATGCGTGGAAAACAATGATATAAAAGGCTAAAGGAGACTTTTTAAGGTTAATTATAGCTTAATAATAAGGGGGATCTACAGTAGAAATGGAGGGGCTAATCCTGACATTATACTATGTGAAATTCCCATCCAAAAATAACCAAAATTGACTGAGAAACCACCCAAAAACTTAAAAAAGAGCGTGAGATGTGGGGTAACTACATGCAGTCCTTGGCAGGCGCTTGCACGGGTAAATCCTTGACTAAAATTAGGCAAATTTAAGCGTGGTGATGAAATAAGGTTCCAAGAGTGAGGTTATTAATGAAATTAGTGCATATAAACAAGGTCAATGCATTATTAATTAAGCTAGGACACTAAATAAGCGCCTGTCGCCTATTTTAGTGTGTTTCCCCACAGTGGGCGTAGAATGTGGGGTAATTATAGTGTGAAAAATCTAACTTTGCTAAAAATGAAGCTATTCACACGGGAAAAAAGCAGGCAGTATGTAGCCAGTACACAGAAGCCATTTCTGGCATAAAAAACACCAAATTTGAAAAGTGTTATTTTTATGCATTTAAATAGCCAAATCAATAGTCCTAAATGAGCCCAATTGATCTGTCAAAGCGCATTTTTGATATTCTCAATTTTATAGCGCATATAGTCAACTTTTAAGTGAAATAAAGCGCATTTCTTGTTTTTTGCGTAAAACAATGAATATAACAGCTTTAAGTGTACTTAAAAATTATGTAGCCTTATAATTAAGGTTCTTAAGATTACCCTAACATATTCCAACTTAATATTAAGTACATAAGACCTATAAAAGGTGGATATATGCGTGTATATAAGGTGTTATAATGGCATTTTTTTGTGTATTATCATAATTTTACTTATGTATACTGTTTGTGTACTCTCATTTATTGTTCCCATGTATAGTTCATGTGTTTAACATAACTTATAAGCACTTTTTACTCAGTCCTGGGGATATACAGGCTGACACTTGCTCACCCAAAAAAAACAATAAAAAAAATGATAAGTTATACATTTTATTTATTTATTTGTAATTTTCTGGTATTCAGATTAATTCTGTAGCATTAAAGATTATACTTTAAAGAAATAAAACATAATAAAATATTATGAGTACTGGTTTTTTAACCCCTCAGCTGGTTGGACAGAAATTTATTTCTGTTCAAAATTTTTAAGAAGGGTGGATAAATTAGAAATTTCTTTTTCAGGTATCCATTTATCAAATTCATTTGATTTCCCTTTAAATCTCAGTAAATACTCAGTTCCTTTTTCTTTAGTAAGGATTCTTTTCTTGAGTATTTTTTCAATCTCTGCTTTTTCCACAATTTCTTCAGGTTGCTTTTTAGGCCTTCCCATTCTTTTTGGAAATAAGTCAGGATCATTTGCATGGTAAGGTTTCAATAATGAGATAGGGAAAACTGGATGTTTCCTATCATATGGAGCATATAATATGACTTCCACTGCATTATTACCAACCATTTTATTTACTACAAAAGGTCCTACAAAGGGATCCTTTAATTTAACATTACCTTGTAAGTTAAAATGTAGTGTTGATATGAGGACTTCATCTCCCTTTTTGAATTCAAATTCTTTATGAGATTTGTCCCACCTTTTCTTTTCATATTCAAATGCTTTTTGTATACATTCTTCTGCATGCTTTCTACATATTTGTTGCATATGAATAAAGGATTTAGTACTAGGGTGTATATCTAACCTTGGTAATTTATTTAAATGATTTACTGTGGTATTTGGTACGTATCCCAGCCAGAGTTCAAATGGTTTCTTCTCTGTTACAGAATGAGTTGTGCTGTTATAAGCAAATTTAAGGCCAGGAATTAATGTTACCCAGTCATGTGTGAATTTCTCATTGTCTTTGTATTCTAATCCAAAGGCACAATATCTTCTGATCATGTCTTCCAGAGTTTGTATCATTCTCTCAGCCAGCCCATCAGTTTGTGGATGGTGTGCTGTAGACAATTTCAATTGAAAACCTGATAATTCCATCAAAGATGTTGAGAACTCTGAAGTAAATTTAGGATCTCTGTCAGAGATTATGGCTTTGGGGAGCCCAGCAGTATTCATCATCTGAGTCCACCATAATAATGCCAAGTCTTTTGCAGATACCTCTTTATGGGTAGGGATAAACTTACACATTTTTGTTAATCTATCCACAATTACCCAGCAAGAATTGAAACTTTATTTTCCTGCTAATGGCAAGCCAGTTACAAAATCCATGTTTATAATTTCCCATGGAGCTTTTGGCTGCTCTATTTGTTGTAACAACCCAGCTCTCTTACCAGTTAATCTTTTAGATTTCTGACAAGTGTCACATGTTTCAATGTATTTTTGTACATCTTCTTTCATGTTTATCCACCAGGCTGTATTTTTAACTCTGGTTAATGTTTTGTTAAAGTCAAAATGACCAGCTAAGATGTCATCATGACAAGTACTCAACATTAACTCTTTCATAGAAGGTGGTATTACTATAACATTACTTAACTTTTTTCTGTAATATATATATCCATCTTCAATTGATAATTTACCTTTTTCCAATGCATTTTTATACTTTGGAGGCAAGGTTTTAATTAATGCACTCATGGAGGCATTTGTTGGATCATTAAGAATGGTAGATAGTTTAGACAAATCTTTATCAGATGAATAATTTTCTAATATAGTTTGCATAAATTCTTCTTCTAAATCCACTATATAAATCCCAAATATATGTATAACCTCATTTTCAGGTACATAAGCTGGGTTGTCAGCATCATTTGGCAAAGGACTTCTAGATAATAAATCCACATTGGAATGCAATGTTCCTGCTCTGTGAGTGATTTTCATTCTTCCTCTGTACTCTTGTACAGCTAGTTGCCATCTAAACATGTGCCTATTAGGTGTTTTCATGTTTAGCAATGATTTTACTGCACTGCAATCTGTTATAAGTTCAAACTTCTAGTCTTCCAGATAGTAATGAAGCTTCTCCAAAGCCCACACCACGGCTAAACATTCTAACTGTGTGGCACCATACCTTAATTCAGTTTTTCTTAAGGTTTCGGATATATAACAGATAACTACTTCAGATAATTTTCCATTTATTATCTGTTTTTGCTGTAAAGCAGCACCTAAACCTATGAAGCTTGCATCAGTGTACAAGATAAAAGGTAAGGTGAAATCAGGCAGTCCCAAAATTGGAGCTGTCATTAAACATTCCTTTAATTTATTAAAGGCGTGTTGTCTTTCATTATTCCAAATGAAAGCCTCATTTTTCCCGATTAATGTTGTCAAAGGAGCTGCAATAGATTGGTAATTTTTTATATATTGTCTATAATATCCACACATACCTAAAAAACTTTGAATTTCTTTTACATTCTTAGGTATACCAATGTTTTTTATTGCTGCCACCTTATTCTGGTCAACACAAATTTGTAATCCAGATACAACATGTCCAAGTACTTTCAAAGATTGGAATCCAAATTTACATTTCTTTAATGCAATTGTCATATTAATTTCATCCATTCTTCGAAAGACTTTTTTCAGGTGATTTAAATGTTCATCATATGTTTTTGAAAACACTATGATGTCATCAATATAGACCAATAGCCATCCTTCAACCATTTCCTGATGAAAAACACTATCCATCAATTTTTGGAACACTGAAGGCACATTCTTTGGGCCAAATGGCATTCTCACATACTTATATATACCCATATGTGTGGTTATTAATAAGTAATTTTGAGAATTTATTTCCACAGGAATCTGGTGGTAACCTTTGTTTCCATCCAGACAGGAAATATATTTTGCTCCTTGTAAAGTAGCATGGATAGAAGCTATCCTTGGTAGAGGGTAAATATCATCTACTGTGTATGTATTCAGAGCTCTATAATCACCACATAATCTTGCCTTATCTTTTTCATAAGAGATCAATACTGGTGAAATGACACAATACTTAGGTGTTGTGTCCACTTTTTCAACAATACCCATTTCCAACAACATTTTTATATTGTCTTCAATATCTTTCCTTTTTGCAGGAGATGCTGGGTAAGGTTTCTTTTTTAGGCTGCCAGGAATATTATCCAAATCACAGCTCAGAGAGATTTTCATCTCATGGTCTTTGACCAATCCTAGTTCATTTGAACCATGAGCAAATGCCATAGGATATGATTTAATCAATCTCAAAATATTTTCTTCTTCAATTTTTGAGAGTTGAGGACTGAAAGAGGCCTTTTGGATTTCATTTTCCAATTCAACCACTTCATTGGTGGTTCTTCCACCTTGCAGTTGTTCTTCTCTAGGAGAAATGGCATACACTGAATTTTCAGAATATATCTTGAATTTTCTCTTACCATTCACTCCTATGGTGAAACAACTGTTTGCAGGATCTAGTTTAATTCCAAATTTTGTCAATAAATCATTGCCAATAATTAACCAATCACTACAATTATTATTATCCATTACTACAAATTCACAAACTGCTCTTACATATCCATTATTATATTTAAAGAATACAGCAGTTTTGTATTTGCCAATTGGATTTAATATTGAACTAAAACCCCTCCAGTTCTTTGTCTGAACAGGTTCTAGTTTTTCCTTATACTTACTGTCAAGTTTCATTAATGTATTAATAGAAACTACACTACCTTCAGCCCCAGTGTCAAGAATGGCATTCATTTCTCTTCCACATATAATAACAGGTGCTCTGATAGGTGTTATTTTGTAAGTATCATGAGATACATCTTTAATTATTTCAGCTTCTTCAATGGAAGTTAAAGATGTATCTGTATGAGGTATAGCATCATTCAGGAACATTATATCCTGTTCTAATACAAATATCTCATTCTCATCATCACTGTAAGATATATTACTTTTAAAATCCTCACTGGATTCCATATTTTCATCTTCATGATTACTTGGTTCAGAATTCTGGGAGGTTTCAATAACATTTATTCTTTTCTTACACGTGTGACCCTTAACCCAAGGTTCATTACATTTATAACAAGTGTTATTCTCTTGTCTTTTAGGGACAAGGGGAGCTGAAGGTTTTTTCTTCTCCACTGGTAATTTACTTGTAGTAGGTTTTACCACGTCAACACTTTGTCTGTAATTAATATACTTGGTTTCATATTTGTGGTTTAATAATATTTCATTACATATATTAATGAACCCAGAGGTGTCTCTGATGTTTTCAGTTCTAGCTACAATAATGTCTCTAACTGATATAGGTAACTTGTATATTATCTTTTCTTTCCACTCTTCATAATCCATTTTTGGATCCATGGCTTTCATAATTTTTATTAAATTCATTAAAAATACCATAGGTTTATCTCCAGCATTTGGATTATATCTGGCCTTTTCATACAATCTTTGTTGAGTGATTCTAAATTTTGGGCCACCAAATTGCCTTTCAATTAGTGCCTTCCATTCATTCCAGGAGTAATTAATTCCCTCACTCAATACAGATTCAAACCATAATAAGGCCACATCTGTAAATAAAGATATTAACTTTGAAGTAATTTCTTCATCAGGTAATTTGTATGAAAATTTTAAGTTATCAATTCTTTGTATGAATTGCTGCCAATCAGATTTTGAATCTCCGTCAAAAGATGGGTACTGATCTAACTTAGGCCAGTTCTTTTGGCTAGTTTTTGCTTCCCTAACCTGAGGAATATTGAGTAATTCACTTACTTTAGAAAGATGATCATGTATTTCATCTTTTACTGATTCATTATTCTCAGAGCCCATGATACTATGTTCATGTTCCATCATTGGTGTTTCATTTGCATGTTTCATGAAAACAGGTACTCTTGTTACATAAGAAGTGTTATCTTTTATTCTTTCAGTATTTTTCAACATGTTTGCTACTTCTATTTCCACTCTTTGTAACCTATCCTGTATTACTGGTACATGAGTTAGGGTGTCATTTACATTTGAAAAAGATAATTTAACACGTCCCTCAATGGTAGCCATAATATTCTGAGAGTGTTCTAATTTATTTTCTAAATTTGTAATCTCAGATTTAAAGCCCTTATTCTCATTTACTAATTCATTATTTGAATTTTCAATAATTTTTAATCTATTGGCTGTTGCACTCAATGATTGTGTTAGTTGTAGTAATACCTTTTCTGTATTATTGTTTGACTCTTTTGAGAACTCTTCCAATTTTTCAATTCTCAATAATAATTTACTTATTATATTTGATTCCATTGGATTTTCTTTTAAAAAATATTCTATTTTTTCTGTGTCCAACTCAGAAGACTCATCATTTGATTCCAATTTAATATTAATAGCATTATCCTGGTGATCAATAAAACTATCTACATTGTCTTTGTGCAAAGACAAGTTTATCATATTTTTTTCAAATGAATAATCCTTTAAATCATTATCAATTATATCCAATATTTCCTTATCAATCTCATTACCTATAAGTAATTCATTTTTAGGTTGATGCAATTGATCATAAGAAGTTGGATGACTCACCAAGGTCTTACCCCATTTCCCCTGCCTCTCCTTGGCTTTCCCCTGCAAGGGTGACTGCTGGATCTTTGTTGAGGAGGATTGTTGTAATTTTGGGTGTACCAATCCCATTTCCATTTGCTTACTGTAATTTTCTGGTCCTCCTCTTGGGCTGGAGGTGTTGCTATGGAATTGTTGGGTGCCACTGTTGGTGGTTGAGTCTTTATGTCCACTAGAGCTTGGTTGACTTCTATGAAACCTTGAGCTGCTCTCTTTTCCAGATTGTTGATCTGGTCCACTATGTTGTTGACTCTTATTGTCAAGGTGTTCAGTAGGGTGGATAGGGAGTGAACTTGTTCTTGTAATGTATTTTTTGACTTCTTTATTGAAACCTACTTTAAAAGCTTTTCCCTTTCCTCCAGGGACATTGGCGGAGTGGTGTTGATTATGGGAGAGTCCTGGCCCTCCATTTGAATGTCCTGTAACAGGTCTTTCAGCTCTAGGTCTTAAGTTATAAGGTTTTGCCTTATTACTTACAATGTCATTGTTGTCACACATTTTCATGTGGAATTTAAAGAATTTGAGAATTTAGATAAAAAACTTCAAAAAGGAGTTTTATCAGTATTTATCAATACCACAGAAGACAATTTTATTGCTTACTTATTGGTATGAAGTGAATATTTAAGTGCCAAAAGTCAAATATGCTTTTTATGTGGTCACTTAATTGAACTGGTCTACAATATGTAGCCATGTTTTTATATTTAAAAGAAAACAACTTTTAGTAAGATTCTGTCTAAATATTTAATGAATATTACAAACCAATAAAAAGAAAAGATTAAGAGTCCTGTTAAAAGAAAACAATTAATCAGTTTAATTGGTTTATTATCTGCAAAGATCACAAATTTAATTGGTCTATTGACAGACTCCCACTAATAACAATTTTATGTTAAATTAGTGGTAAAATTGTTGATTCAATATCACAATTTTATTATATAACAGGGCTTCTTTTTATAAAATCACTATATAAGTGACCCCAACCTGTTGTAATTATCCAAATATTTCTATAGGGATATTATTTACGTGTACCTTCTTTGAAATTTTCACTTACAGGATTATAACAGAATTCTTGAGGAGAGGCCCCCAATTGTCAGGCTAAGGTCAAGTACAAAGACGTGAACTAGCTTGAATGGTCAGTTGTCTAGAATATTTTAATGGTCCTATATGAATACTGTAGTACTAATCCACTAAGTTGTAAAATGTAATCAAAATTAAAGGTCTCAGTAATATAATTCTCACTAATTTTATATATGGCTTACAATCTTTGTAGTTGGTAGAAAAATAGATTTTTTAATTCAGATACTATTAAAAAGTCTTATAAAAAGTACTAATTGATATGTATTGTAATTTATTTGGTTATATTGGTAAATTGTAAGTGATAAAGAATGCAGAAAACAAAACCCAAACCTCCTCCTTTTATACACACTAAGTTCCTCAATAAACACCTTGATGTACCATCCAATACAATGTTAATGACGCCTCAAACAAGTAATAGACCTCTCCATCAACGCCCCTAGTGACCCATAACATAATTAGACAAGCAACAACCACTAAAATCCTATTAATAATAAGGGAGATCCATCAAAATTAAAGAAAAGACAAAAAGAGATTATATGTGTGGAAAACAATGATATAAAAGGCTAAAGGAGACTTTTTAAGGTTAATTATAGCTTAATAATAAGGGGGATCTACAGTAGAAATGGAGGGTCTAATCCTTACATTATACTACGTGAAATTCCCATCCAAAAATAACCAAAATTGACTGAGAAACCACCCAAAAACTTAAAAAAGAGCGTGAGATGTGGGGTAACTACATGCAGTCCTTGGCAGGCGCTTGCACGGGTAAATCCTTGACTAAAATTAGGCGAATTTAAGCGTGGTGATGAAATAAGGTGCCAAGAGTGAGGTTATTAATGAAATTAGTGCATATAAACAAGGTCAATGCATTATTAATTAAGCTAGGACACTAAATAAGCACCTGTCGCCTATTTTAGTGTGTTTCCCCACAGTGGGCGTAGAATGTGGGGTAATTATAGTGTGAAAAATCTAAATTTGCTAAAAATGAAGCTATTCACACAGGAAAAAAGCAGGCAGTATGTAGCCAGTACACAGAAGCCATTTCTGGCATAAAAAACACCAAATTTGAAAATTGTTATTTTTATGCATTTAAATAGCCAAATCAATAGTCCTAAATGAGCCCAATTGATCTGTCAAAGCGCATTTTTGATATTCTCAATTTTATAGCGCATATAGTCAACTTTTAAGTGAAATAAAGCGCATTTCTTGTTTTTTGCGTAAAACAATGAATATAACAGCTTTAAGTGTACTTAAAAATTATGTAGCCTTATACTTAAGGTTCTTAAGATTACCCTAACATATTCCAACTTAATATTAAGTACATAAGACCTATAAAAGGTGGATATATGCGTGTATATAAGGTATTATAATGGCATTTTTTTGTGTATTATCATAATTTTACTTATGTATACTGTTTGTGTACTCTCATTTATTGTTCCCATGTATAGTTCATGTGTTTAAAATAACTTATAAGCACTTTTTACTCAGTCCTGGGGATATACAGGCCTACAAATCCTCTCAAGTAATGCAAGCTGAAGGTTTCACTGGATGTGTAGGATTTGTTGATGGCACAACTATACCTTTGAGTCAAAAGCCTGCTTATGATGGCAACCATTATTTTGATTGCAAAAAAAGGTTTCTTCAAAATTTTCTCCAATTTCACATATTTCATAAACTTACTTTTTATCTTCCTTCTAGATACTCTATTGCCATTCAACTTGTATGTGATGTCAATAAAAAAATTATTGGTTTTCATAGTGTCTGCCCCAGCTCATGTCATGACTCTTCTGTCTTCCATAGAATGAGGATTTCTCAAAATCCTGACTCATACTTTGATGAATCTCAGTACCTCCTTGCAGACTCAGCATATGCAAGTGGAAAGTACATTATACCTGCTTTCTGTGGTGCAACAATAGAAAATGACCCCCAAAACACCTTTAATTATAAACTTTCCCAATCAAGAGTACAGATTGAACATGCTGTTGGGATTTCAAAGGGAAGGTTTTCTAGTCTCCAGGAACTCAGAATCCAATTTCAAGAAAAAATGGAAATCAAAACTTCAAATAATTGGATAATGACTTGCGTTATACTCCACAATATCCTAGCTGATCTAAAGGATGAGTGGAATGATCTTTATGAAGAAGAGGATCCTGAAACAGAAACAGCTCTCCCCTCACTTGAATCAAAAAAAATTCATTCAACTGGCATAAGCTCTGTCATTATGCTTATTACTCTCCAAAATTTCTCTTCACCACCCTTTTAAATTATTTTTTGTACTCTCCCAGTTTTCAACTTCCTTGTTTTTTTCACTTGTGTTATTTTCATGTTCCATATATTATTCACTTGTGTTGGTTATTTTTTTTGCATAAATACAATTTTGAATTTTTTGTTGTGGTTTTCCAACATTGGCAGGGGCCTTTGTTGGTCTGTATGGTGTGGTTTGTGTATGTCTTAATTGACATTGGTGGATTAATCACCATGAAATATTTGGGGGAACTTGCTAGCAATTCGTCAACTTGAAGTCAGATGTAAATTAGATGGAACTCAGACTGAAGTAATACTGAGCTTTCACTTTAAGTATCACACAAACAATAATAGATCTATATTGAAAACATAGTGAAAGTGTTATGGTAAGGTAAACTCTTACAGTCGCCTTGCTGTAAGCAGAATCCGGAGGAGATATGTGGATTTAGCTGAAAACCCCGTCCTTCCAATAAAAATAACAAAATGGGAATTCTAAATCACTAAGCTAACCAGTCTACTTGGATCTGATTAATAAAAATAATGAAACTCTAAAATAATTAACGCTTATTGAGATTTAAGTAAAAGTGGCTGTTGAGAAAGAAATACTGATAACAACAATTAAGGTGTACCAGTGAAAGATCTGAAAAGATTGAATTTTATGTTTTTATAATAATTTAAATTTTTATGAGACAGCAATAATCAAGTCCCAGTGATGAAGAACTTTCTAAAGATACCCTGTATGAAGTGTGATATAAATTGTTGAGTAGTATTTCTAAAATGTTATATATAAATAATAAATGTTATAAGGGTATTACAATTTATTTAATTTGTTGAGTAATAAAAAATGAGACCGTGGTGGTTAATGATTAAGCTGTATGATATATCCCCCCTCTCAATTTCGAGTTTGAGAGGCGCTTAAGTGTTCCTAGTCACATGCCTAAGTTTTCCCCTCCAGAGCTCTCCCAGAGTCAATCCGGAGCCCGTACGGAGTCCGTACGGAGTCCAAACGGAGTCGAAGAGGAGTCCGTCCGGACTTCTGGACTGAATTAGAACCTTTAAAACTATAATAAAAAATCTAGAAAAATTACACATGATAGAGCCACTTCCCCTTTACATTCCAAACAATTTGTCGTAGTCTGCGCAGCTCTAATCACCCCGTGAAAATTCATCAAAGTTAAGTAATTTCTAAAAACGTAAGTATTTCTATAAAACTTTAAAATTCATTTAAAAAATATAAGAAAAATAGTAAAAAATTCTGGGAAAATTTCCCAAGGTTCTTGAGTGACTCGACTTGATACTTATAAATTCTTCAGACCGTAAAAATAAGTTTTCTCCATAAAATAAATTGTTTTTGCGTAGGCATTCGCTCTTGACCAATTTCTTCATATTTAAAACTCAAATAAATTAAATAAAACCCTTTTATATATAAAAAAAATAATAACGCCAATCTTGCACGCGGTAATAACTCCATTTACGTACTTAGGTGCCATACTAAACTTTAGGCTACCACAGTGTGAGGATAACTGAATGGAAGCCAGAAAATATTATTCCATGAGTCTACTCAATGCACAGTATTTTTTGATGCAACTTCTTTAAATAATACTTTATTAATTTATGTTGATCAATGAAAATCTACCAATCATATCACAATATTACTTCTCATTCTTTATATTACAATGTATATAAATAATTATCAATACATCTGTATGTTGATTTAGTGAGCAATTATACAAATCCATACACCATAATTCAAAAAAAATTTACATGATAAAGTAACTTTACAGCTTTAGTATCCAATTTAAAATGCTAATGTACGTCTAAAACTACTTTGAAGTTAATTTTTTCATCTTATATATTTCATGTTTCAGCTAATATTTTATGGCAGTGAACTCTGTTCTTTGACCAAAGAACAGAGTCCATCCTCCTATTCTCACACTCAGCTTGCACCAATACCCATCCCTTTCAATTCTATCAACACATGCTTGTCTTCCCTCCCCACCCCTTTTGCTACCCTCCCAGCCCTATTGTATGCCATCCTCTTTTGATCCCCATTTCACCCTTCCCAACCTCTTCCCAACCCTTTTCTTCATTCAAAATTCCTTGGAAACCCTTAATCTTCCCTTCCAACTCTTTCTCAGCCTTGAGTAAAGTATTAAGAGATTTGGTAACATTTACCTGCTTGAAGCATTCAGACATCTGTTTAGGTAAAAGATCTATCCTTCCCTTGGTCTTATTCGGTAATTCATTGGCCATTAGAAAATAGCCATTAACTTTTAATGCTGGGGGCCATCCTACTTTAGTTGCATTTTTGGTACCAAAACAAGAATCATAGTTAGATTTAGTTTTCAGCCAGTTGATAAGAATGAGATGATCATATTTTTTTAATTGAACGGTCTTTGATTTCTCAGCTGAGTGGGGGAAAGAGGGAGTAGTTTTATTTGAAGAACAACTGGGGGAAGGCTGCCTTTGAGAAGATCTATGATGACAGGGAATGTTAAAATAATTGAAGATGAAAAGGAGCAAAAACAAGTATATTAGATGGAAAGGTGTTTTGAATGGAGAGAATAGACAGGATGAGATGAGAATGGGAGTGCACAGCAAGGTAGAAGGCATATCCAGAGAGTAGTCAAAGATGTGGTTATGAATGAAAGTAGGACAAGATGTGGTTATGAAAAATTGAGTAGAAAAATGTTGGATAAGAGGTCAACTTTGACACCTAAAATGTCAGCCTAGATATCCCTAGGACTGAGTATTTCTTATGCTTAAAATAAGATAACCTTCAGTAAATTAAGCTTATATCTTAAAAATAAGGTTAAAATAAGAATATATATTATTATATTATATATATATATAATTATTATTCTATTATATAACTTATAGTAGTTTAAATAGCTTATCCATAGCCTAAAAATACTTATTAAGGTGTTAATGGAGTCATAATATACTTATCTTAAGTGATATGAAGTAATTATTGACATACATAAGCTTATATGTATACATAAATCTCATATTCAGTGAAATATGCAGTATATTATGTATATTTAGGTATATAAGTAGGTTTTAGCCCCTTAATAGCCTATAAACTTTGTTTTTCTGCTTATTTTAGGTCATATGGACGAAATCAGTGGACTCACAACGCCTACAGAAGCATAGACACCTATATCAGGCGCATACACTCAGTTTGGACAACTTAATTTACTTCCTTGGATGATTATTCACGGATTTATGGGTTAATGTGGATGCTTGGGGATGTTATTGGGGGCTTGGACATTTTATTTGTTTCCTTTATATGCTTTTGGTTTCATTAAATCTCTTTTTGATTGTTTATTTTACCTGTTTCTTTATGGTATCCGCTATGGTAAGGTAAACTCTTACAGTCGCCTTGCTGTAAGCAGAATCCGGAGGAGATGTGTGGATTTAGTGGAAAACCCTGTCCTTCCAATAAAAATAACAAAATGGGAATTCTAAATCACTAAGCTAACCAATCTACTTGGATCTGATTGATAAAAATAATGAAACTCTAAAATAATTAACACTTATTGAGATTTAAGTAAAAGTGGCTGTTGAGAAAGAAATACTGATAACAACAATTAAGGTGTACCTATGAAAGATCTGAAAAGATTGACTTTTATGTTTTTATAATATTTTGAATTTTTATGAGACAGCAATAATCAAGTCCCAGTGATGAAGATCTTTCTAAAGATACCCTGTATGAAGTGTGATTTAAATTTTTGAGTAGTATTTCTAAAATGTTATATATAAATAATAAATGTTATAAGGGTATTATAACTTATTTAATTTGTTGAGTAATAAAAAATGAGACCTTGGTGGTTAATGATTAAGCTGTATGTTATCCACCCTTCAATTTCGAGTTTGAGAGACGCTTAAGTATTCCTAGTCACGTGCCTAAGTTTTCCCCTCCAGAGCTCTTCCAGAGTCAAAGCGGAGTCCGTACGGAGTCTGTACGGAGTCCGTCCGGACTTCCGGACTCAATTAGAACCTTAAAACTATAATATAAAATCTAGAAAAATTACACATAATAGAGCTACTTCCCCTTTACATACCAAACAAATTTTCGTAGTCTGCGCAGCTCTAATTACCCCGTGAAAATTCATCAAAGTTAAGTAATTTTTGAAAACGTAAATATTTCTTTAAAACTTTAAAATTCATTTAAAAATATAAGAAAAATAGTAAAAATTCTGGGAAAATTTCCCAAGGTTCTTGAGTGACTTGACTTGATACTTATAAATTTTTTAGACCGTAAAAATAAGTTTTCTCTGTAAAATAAATTGTTTTTGTGTAGGCATTTGCTCGTGACCAATTTCTTCATATTTTAAACTCCAATAAATTAAATAAAACCCTTTTATAAAAAATAATAACGCCAATCTTGAACGCCGTAATAACTCCATTTACGTACTTAGGTGCCATACTAAACTTTAGGCTACCACATCCTCCCTCCAATTGAGAATGTCCCCATTCTTATAACTTTGCATAAGTGGTTGAGAAATTCCAAAAGAATTATCTTTTCTAATAAAATAATTTGATAAATTTGTTTTAGCTGGTCTTCT
The DNA here is from genome assembly GCA_030280995.1 of Hemileia vastatrix. Classification (NCBI taxonomy): domain Eukaryota; kingdom Fungi; phylum Basidiomycota; class Pucciniomycetes; order Pucciniales; family Zaghouaniaceae; genus Hemileia; species Hemileia vastatrix. The sequence goes on along the minus strand of JASXTE010000002.1, from coordinate 1,463,156 downwards.
TTTAATTCTTTATAATAAAAACATTGTTTCTTCTTCTCTGGCTTGATAAAACATAAAATAAAATAATATAAATCTTGTGATGATTCCACTACTGAGAGCAAGGTTTGAATCCCTTCAGACTCCCATATACCAGTCTTCCTTCTCATCACAGCATTGAGAGAGTGGATCTTCCTATGAGCCAAATACTCCTGATTCTAACCTCATAGGGCCCCCCACTGAGCCGAATTCTATGATTCCAATCTCGCCATAAGGTCCTCCAAGCTTCACACCAAAAATGGCCTAACACTGAGGCACAAAAAATCATTCCCTAAAATCCAACTACCATCCTAACTTCTGATTCCTTCATCACAATTTTCAAACTTTGCTATACAGCAAACCCATAAAATACTTTTGCCAGGCTTCCAATAATAATTTTAACTTTAGACCATGTTAAAGCGCCCCAAATTTCACCTAATTAACCATTATGCTTTCCAAAGCATCATCACCACCTAAAATTTTAACCTCCTAAAGCTTATCAGCACCCAATTCCAGAAATGATTGAATAACCAGTTTAGAGTCTTAGTGGACAGTGATAAATTAAAAGATTGAATTGAGTTATCCAAACAAGATTGACATTCCAGTTTAAAGTCTTGGTGGACCAAACATATAATCGATTGCCAGTTTATGGTCTTGGTGGACCAAAGATTGTTTAGGTGCATATATAACTTGATAAACTCCTAAGTAAGGCCTAGGCTTGACCAAAGATTGAATAAATTTGATAATCCAGTTTAATGTCATAGTGGACCAAACATTTGATCGACAAGTAATCCAGTATAAGGCCATAGTGGACCAATGAATGTTGAATTATCCTGCAGATATTAATTTTCCAGTTTAAAGTCATAGTGGACTAAACAATGAATGAACTACCAGTTTAAAGTCATGGTGGACCAAACATTTAATCAATAAGAAATCCAGTTTAAGGTCATGGTGGACCCAACAGCTTGATAACAGCCCAGTTTAAGGTCTTGGTGGACCTAACATTTGATTTATATAAAAAGAAATCTGTCTCCGAAAATATCCATAAAATCTTGATTATCCTTGAAATTCAGTTTAAAGTCTTGAAGGACTAACAGCTCCAATATAAAATTTTTAATGACAGTCTTGAAAATTAGCCAGTTTAAAGTCTTGGAGGACTAACAGCTCCAAAATTCGTATAAAAAAAACCTTAAAGAATGTTTTGAACAGTAGCCAGTTTAAGGTCATGGAGGACTAAAAGATCCAAAATACGTATAAAAAACCTTAAAGAACGTCTTGAACCGTAGCAAGTTTAAAGTCATGGAGGACTACCAGCTCCAATATAAAATCTTAAGGAAATTCCTGAACAGTAGCCAGTTTAAAGTCTCGGAGGACTAACAGATATCTTGAAGTAAAATCCCATTGGTATTGAGTTCTCCTAGACCCTGTTTCCTGTCTAAACTAAATGAATAAAACTAAAAAGAATGAAAACTAAAAAAAATAAAACTAAGAAATATAATAATAATTTTGATTTAATTGATTAATTTTATTTTTAATTTTTAATTTTTAATTATTTTATTATTATTTTTTTTTTATTATTATTTATTTTATTTTTTTTTATTTTTATTTTATTTTTATTTTTATTATTATTTTTATTTTTTTTAATTTTAATTTTAATTTTTTTTTTTTTTTTTTAAATTTAAAATAAAAAATTTTAGAAAAGATAGTTTTGAAATAAAAGTTAAAATTTAATTTTAAAGAAAGATACATGAATGTGAAAAGAAAGATAAAAAAGGTACTAAATAAAATTTTAAAATAAAATTTTAAAAGATGCCCCCCGGCCATTTGATGAGCCGTACCCTCGACATCATACCCACATCCAAGTGCAACTTGATGTGGTTACACAATTTTGAGAAATTGAAAAGAAAAGAAAATAAATGAAAGTTTTTAGAAGATAATTTTTATAATGATGATCACTGGGTGGGCTCCCTCCAATTTATATAAATGATTAGAGACCACCAGTGAGCATCACCTTTACAATAATTCATAATATATATTAAAGAAAAGAAATCACAATCTAACATAAAAAAATCAAAAACAAAATAAAATAAAAAAAATCTTGAATCCGGCGTTGAGAGCGGTGTCTCTTGATTCGTTCCAGTTTATAGTCTTAGTGGACTTCCTAAAATTAAAAAACAAAGCCAGGATTCAACTAGAAACAGGGAAAATTTTGGAAACAAACATTATGGGGTAATTGTGTATAGAGCAGCCAGCCCATCAATTACCCCCACACTTGCCAATATTAAATTAAGAAGGTTCCCCTGTGAACACTTCTTTCAATAAATTTTAAAAATTTTCCAACACTATCTTCACCCATATTTTAAGAATTTTAAGTTTTTTGAAAATTTCAAAGAAAGTCTTCTTGCATTTTGTTAAGTTTCATCGCCCATATGCAGTGTAACGACAGTAAAGTATTTTGATAAAAAGAAGATAGTTTATCCTCGTTGCGGAGGTTGATAAGAGATTTTTTTTAAACATCATAGTTTATCCTCATTGCGGAGGAATCCATAAAATTTTGTCAATATCATAGTTTATCCTCATTGCGGAGGTTAATAAAATTTTCGTTGATATTATAGTTTATCCTCATTGCGGAGGTAGACTTCAGCACTCCTGGTGCCTCTAGGATAGAACCGTTTCACTTGATCGGCCGCTACCCTCTTCTTCAATACTACTCCATCCGACTCTTCTAACACATATGAACCACCGGAAACTTGCTCCTTGATTTTATACGGTCCATTCCACCTATCTGCAAACATCTTTCCCCACTGACTTTCCAAACTCCTATTATACACCAGAACCATATCAACTGGGTTCAAAGGTTTCCTTAATCGATGTGCCAACCGCTCATCCCAATATCTAACTGATTGATTTCTGATCTTCATCATCCGTGAATATGCCTTTTCTAAATATTCTTCTTTCTTTTCTAGCTGCATCATTCTTGCACACAATAATTCTTCAGTAGTTTTGACCGTGTCCCAGTCAACTCCAAGATATGATTCAGCTTCTAAATCAACCGGTAAAACTGCTTTCTGTCCAAAAACAAGTTCATAAGGTGAAAATCCAGTCGTCCTTTTGGCAGTGATTCGATCAGCAAATAAAACTAAAGGTAAATAGTGCCTCCACTTTTCGGCACTTGTCCCACACATTTTAACTAAAGCATCCTTAATAACTTGATTCCCTCTTTCAACCATGCCTTCAGCTTCAGGATAATATGGGGTTGCTACCCTAACCTTTGATCCAACTTTCAATACGGCCTCTTTAAACTCTGTCCCAAATTCAGGACCTCCATCTACCGTCACCAATTTCATCACTCCATATCAATATACCCAATTATTCAAAAAAAATTCTGCCACATTTTCGGCAGTTAAATTAATAAGAGGCGCTGCCTCTACCCAACCAGATAAATCATCTCTGGCCACAATTAAATATTTATACCGTCCCTCTTTTATATGAACGGCATCTAAATTAACTCTTCCAAAGAGCGTATATTCACCGGTCGCACGTCCAGGTTCTTTTGGCCTTAAATAACTTTGTCTTTGACATTCTTTGCATGACTGAACCCACTGTTTAACAGCCATCTTCATTCCAGGCCACCAAAATCGATCAGAAATTCTTCTAAACGTTTCTCCAACGCCTCTATGCCCGAGATCTTCATGCAGTGATTTCAAAACTAATTCTTGCCCCTTCTGTTGAGTTATAACTACTTGAGGATTTGGATACTTTCTCCTCATTAAACTTCGACCAGATAGGTAAAACGTAGATGACTTCCTTTTGATAGCCACCCATTCATCGTCTTCACAATCTTCTGGCCTCTCTAAAGTCAACAAATATTTGACTAACAAAAAATAAAAACCAGTCTGACCCCAGACTTCATCTTGAAAATCGATTAATATAACATCAATAGGGACTTCTCTATCACCAATATCACCTGCACATGAATGAGCCAATAATCGTTGACGCCTAAATAAATCTTTAATCGAGCTGTGTCGACGTTTTTCTTCTGAACCTTTGGATCCTTCGTAAACTGTATTTGAAAATACCTCTTTCTCTTTATCCACCTTTTTATTTAAATTCTCTAATTCTCCAACATATACACCATTCCTTAATTTACTACTATCCCACACTACCAATCCATCTTCCTCTACATACACCACATCTTCTTCTACCTCCTTTCTACCAAATTTATCTACACCTTTTCCAACATCTTTATTAACATAAAAACTATTTTCCAGTTTATCCTCTTGGTGGAGGTCATCATCATAATCTAAACACAATAATCCTGCCAGTTTAACCTCATGGGGGAGGTATGGAAAGTCTTCAGCTCCTTTAGTGCTGGCTTTGATAATAGGTATATCTTCATCAAACTCTTCTGAGTCTGAATCTTCTTCAGTGGGTGGTCTCCTTGATAAAACATCTGGCATAGTAAAAGTTTTGCCAGGCTTATGAACTAAATCAAACAAAAAATGTTGAATAAAAGCTACCCATCTCGTCATGGGTGCGTTCGGTAAACTTGGGGAATTAATCATCTGGATTAACGATTTCGCATCCACTTGCAACTCAAAATGTTGCCCCCACAAAATATGCTGAAGTTTCTTCAATATTTTCGCCACACCACATAATTCCAATTTCGGTTGAGAATATCTTGATTTGACCTCAGTAAATACTACAGATTCATACCTAACTGGCCTGATGTAACCAGCTTTATCCATCTGAGACAAAACCGCCCCAGCTGCAACCTGACTTGAATCAACTGCTAAATAAATTCTACCAGCATCTTTTCCATAATCCAACTTGTGCAGGACTAAATCCTTCCCTACAACCTCCTTCAAATTCACAAACGCCTTCTCACACTCTTCATCCCACTCCCAGTCTGCATCCTTTCTTGTTAACCGTCTCAATGGAGCTGCCAATGAAGAAAAGTCCTTGATAAACATTCTAACATATACGCAAAAGCCTAAAAACCCTCTAACTTTGGTCGTATTCTTGGGTCTTGGCCAGGACTGAATTTTGTTAACTTTCTTCTTGGACATAATCCTACCCTCTCTACATACCACATGGCCTAATATTTCTAAGGCTGGCACACAACATGAAAATTTTGAACCTGAAATAGTTAAGCCAGCCTCTTCAATTCGAAACAAGATTCTTTCTAATGTAATTGCAAACTCCCAAATGAATTTGCGTATCCCGGGATTCTCTTCCAACACCTGGTTATCATAGTCGGTTGTTGGTCCCTTAATTCCTCCATCATCTATAAAGATTCCAGCATATTGTGGAATTTCGTCTTGAAGGATCCAAGCCATCTGAGCTTGATAAACTGCAACCGAATTTGTTGCTCCTTGAGGTAATCTTGTTAACTGTAAATGTCCAAGTGGTGTATCGAATGTAGTGAGAGGTCTTGAGTCCGGATGTAACTCTCTCTCATCATATCCACCCATAATATCTCCCAAACCATAACACACTCTCCCTGCAAACGCTTCAACAAACTCCTCAGCACTAGGTGGTATCCCAGCATCCTTTATTGTAACCCTATTTAATTCCCTAAGATCATGAACAACTCTAAGCTTGCCATTTGGTTTCTTGATACAAAATACAGGACTAGAATAACTTGACGTTGATTGCTCATACAGTCCAGTGCGTATCCGTTCTCTGACAACTTCAATATAGGCTTCTTTTAATGCAGCCGGAATAGGAATTGGTTTCTGCTGCCACGGTTCATGACATACCACAGGAATCTTGTAAGGCTCCCCATAGGAATGCTTCAACACACCCCTCTCCTCTTCTACAAAAGCAATGGCCTTCTCTCGCTTGACCATCACATCCAACAACAACTTCTTCTCTTCTCCAGACAACCAACCATCAGGTCCAAAATTAACAACACCCAGTCTCTCAAAAGTGATTCTTGACGTCTCAGAAAATTCAGGTGGATTCTTTACCAAGGGACTTTCATAAGGATTTCTTGATAACCTTGGTCTTCTCAAAGGTGGATTTAATTCAGCAGGTAGCGGTTCATTAATAGGTCGAACTTTATTTGCTACCTTCTTATATTTGGCTGCGTCCACATCTAAATAAACTTGAGGTAAAACATTTACTTTTGTATCGCCATTACATATTTCATCAAATGAATCTTCTTCATCGCCAGAATCGGAATAAAAAAATTAGAAAAATATTTTATTTCATTTTTAAATTTTACCCTTTTCTCCTTTCCCTCGTCTAATTTATAAACAGATTTTCCAACACCTTTGCTTCCCTTATCCAACAGTAAATCACCCGTAAAGAAAGTTGGCAGTTTAACCTCTTGCTGGAGGTCCAAAAACATACCCTTCCAATCTTTATCCAACCTAATTTGGCCCATTTTGCCTTTTTCACCATTTTTAAATTTAATTGAAAAACAGGGTAAATCCAATAAACATATAGAAAAGTCCAAAACGTATTTGCACTCCAAAGTAATATTAACAGAAAATAATTGAGAATCCACTTGAATTATCTCCAAGTGAGCTGACCTATTGCAATCTGGGATCTCATCCTGAGGAGAGATTACAACATTAGAGTGATCAGCCCCTGCTACCCCAAAAAATGAGGGCATTCATCCCTTTCCAACAAACATAATTCACCAGAAGCCGTCCGTTTTATATGCCGCTTCTTGGTGCAAACACAACACTGGCACAGAGTAGTAATCCCTGGCCGTGTTTCCCAACCTTCATCTCCAGGAGGCGCTAACCGCATATGTAACCTCTGCATATCTTCACCAGTGATTTCCAAACTAATCCCCATGCCAGCTTGATACCCTATCCTGGCCTCAAAATCCATCAAAAAAGGACCACCAAGAACAGTTTTGACTGCTCCTCTGGCCACATAAAAGTGAACCTTCCCAACAGATCCACCAATTCCTAACCTGACATGCTCAGCTGTACCCATCAGCTCTGTTGCATGCCCTCCAATGCCTCTGAGGTTTCCCCCAGTTCCACTTTTAATTGGCAAGCCTATACTCGTTGCTTGCTCCAATGAAATTAAATTAATTTGAGACCCTGAATCGACCAAGGCCTTTACTTCTTTACCGTTAAGAGTTACCACCAGGTAACCCAGGGGAGCAGAAAAATGTGTATCTACATCTTCCCCAAACTTTTCAGCATTTTCACAAATATATTCCACCTCTCCAGTGGAAACCCGACGCCTCGTCAAATGCTTCTTTTGCTTTTCAGCAAGCGCCGGACTAATCGTAAATAACTACCCCAAAGATAAGGGAATCTGCAGTTGATTCACCCTATTCAAAACTGCGTCCATCGCATTAGCTTGACCAGAAACTACTGGCCGCTCATACTGGACCTTTGATTTAACAACCTTGGCCCTGGGTACCTCTTGAGGTCCAACCGAGCCATCTTCACCCCCCATTATAACATCTTCACTTTCTATAACCCTAACTCCGTCACCAGCTTCTTGCACTAATCCTGATCCATCGCTAGTCCTTCTTACTCCCTCCATTGGGATGGGACCGCTAAAACTTGGTCTGGGTAGAGACGCCAACGGTAAGTCCTCCTCAGAATCCGAATCATCCTCTGGCATAGGCTCACCATTTAAATCAAACTTGCCATAACTAGGGGGCCCCATATCAGCAATCCCCTTCTGCATTTTATATAATTCGTCCTTAGAGTAAGGGTTCAATTTGTTGACGGCAGTTTGAGCACTATAATTCTTGTCCTTAGAGTAAGGGTTCAATTTGTTATTGGCCTTGCCAGGATTAGCCCTCAATTGGCTCTGAATGCTACTCTTCGCCTTAGTAGCAGCTGCTCTTCTAGCAGCATTAACATTGTATTCGCCAGCCATACAGCTACCCTCCACCTGGGCAACCATCGCCAGCTCTAAACCACCAAAAGAAGTAGAAAATGTGGCTTTACTGACCTCTTTCTCCTTGCCCTTGTCAGCTTTACCACCATTACCATTACCATTTTTGCCACCCTTGGCATTAACACCTTCATCTGTCACCTCTTCAAATCTGGCTCTCCTTTCAGCCGTTAAACTTCTTCTGACCAAATCAGAAGGAGACTGTCCATCACTGGGCTTGATGAACAAACCTTCAGGAAATTTATAAACTTTACCATCAAATAAAACTCACCCAGCATCCATATCCTTATCAAGAGCAAAACAAACTGTTGCTCTATGCCCCCTCCTATTACAATAGGAGCACACCTTTGGCTCATTGTAGCCACCTCTATATCCATTACTACCACCATTCCCACCATTTCTCCCGTAGCCTGGGAAGCGGTTACCGTTGTTATTGCCATTATAATTTCGACGTTCATACCCTCTAGACTGATAAGAAGTCGACGTCGACAAAGAAGCGATTGGGGCCTTATTGGCCTTCTGGGTTTCTTGAACAAATATTTTTAACTGTTTAGTTAAATCGGCCAAATGATCGACCATCTTATTATCCACATTGCCCTCAACTTTAGCAGCAGGTAATCCCATTTGTGCCTTCTTGGCCTCCTGGGCTTTGACCATAATATCGTTGTTTTTGGCCAAAACTTCGCTAACCTTGCTAACATATTGAGTTCATGACTCTTGATATTTGTCCAACGCCAATAACTTTAGATGGGCTTGAATGTTGTCCTTGATAACCTCCAGAGCCGGCAGTTTCTGCTCACCATTAGGCAGTTCCTTCATCAAATTTTTTCTTGAAAGATCCTTCAAAACGTCCATATGAATATCCCTGCTGCATGCTGTCCAAAACAAATCTTTTGCTTGATTCTCATGCGCTAACTCATCCACCAATATGAGATATTCCACCACTTCATCAAACTGAACACAGAGCTTTTTGAAGTCAGCCATAGAAGAAACTCCACCTTTTTCTTGCCAGTCTCCAACACGTTTATTGAGGTCCATCATAGTAAACCTAACACCCCATCTATCAACCATAGCTTTAGAAAGCTTAACCCAATCCTTGTCCTTAAATGCCTGCATAGCAATAACCTCTTTTTCCACCTCCCTATCAGAAATAAAGAATCTAACTTGCTTCACCATGTCCACATGAGAAGCACCATCAACAGCAGCAGCAGCTTCATACCTGCTAATGAACCATTTAACCTCCTCCCCATCAAACTTTGGGCCATCCCAAGAAACAATTCTAACTGAGGGAGTAAGAGGGTTAGAAGATCCAGAAGCAACAGCAGAAGAAGACATCCCAATAAGTAATGAAAAGCGTTAACAATCGATAAAATAACAAGCCTCTTGCAGGCCAATAACAAAAATCCAATTAGAGTTCCAGAAAATAAGCCTCTTGCAGGCTAAGAAGGTTCTTGATCCGAGTAAGTCTTTAAAGAAAGCTAGAGAATTCGAACCCCACGTTGGGCGCCAACTATGGTAAGGTAAACTCTTACAGTCGCCTTGCTGTAAGCAGAATCCGGAGGAGATGTGTGGATTTAGTGGAAAACCCTGTCCTTCCAATAAAAATAATAAAATGGGAATTCTAAATCACTAAGCTAACCAATCTACTTGGATCTGATTGATAAAAATAATGAAACTCTAAAATAATTAATGCTTATTGAGATTTAAGTAAAAGTGGCTGTTGAGAAAGAAATACTGATAACAACAATTAAGGTGTACCAGTGAAAGATCTGAAAAGATTGACTTTTATGTTTTTATAATATTTTGAATTTTTATGAGACAGCAATAATCAAGTCCCAGTGATGAAGACCTTTCTAAAGATACCCTGTATGAAGTGTGATTTAAATTGTTGAGTAGTATTTCTAAAATGTTATATATAAATAATAAATGTTATAAGGGTATTATAACTTATTTAATTTGTTGAGTAATAAAAAATGAGAGCGTGGTGGTTAATGATTAAGCTGTATGTTATCCCCCCTTCAATTTCGAGTTTTAGAGGCGCTTAAGTATTCCTAGTCACGTGCCTAAGTTTTCCCCTCAAGAGCTCTTCCAGAGTCAATCCGGAGCCTGTACGGAGTCCGTACAGAGTCCATCCGGAATTCAAGACTCAATTAGAACCTTAAAACTATAATAAAAAATCTAGAAAAATTACACATAATAGAGCTACTTCCCCTTTACATACCAAACAAATTTTCGTAGTCTGCGCAGCTCTAATTACCCCGTGAAAATTCATCAAAGTTAAGTAATTTTTGAAAACGTAAATATTTCTTTAAAACTTTAAAATTCATTTAAAAATATAAGAAAAATAGTAAAAATTCTGGGAAAATTTCCCAAGGTTCTTGAGTGACTTGACTTGATACTTATAAATTTTTCAGACCGTAAAAATAAGTTTTCTCCGTAAAATAAATTGTTTTTGTGTAGGCATTCGCTCGTGACCAATTTCTTCATATTTTAAACTCCAATAAATTAAATAAAACCCTTTTATAAAAAATAATAACACCAATCTTGAACGCCGTAATAACTCCATTTACGTACTTAGGTGCCATACTAAACTTTAGGCTACCACACCGCTTTTATCTGGATTTTCTATTTATGGTATAGATCTGTGTTATTATTAATAGTGATGGAGGGTCCTTACTGGAGGTCTGGGTGTTGAATCTGCTTGAAGTGGACGCCATGGGGAGGTGATGGGCCCTCACAGTGCTGTAATTGCCGGGGATAGCAGTGACATCATCTGGATTGAAGGTCTGTGCACTCCAGTGGATTTGGGTATAAGTAAGGAGGGATTTTGACGGTTATTTATCATCATTCAATTACTACAATTCAAACAAACACTACTATACAATTATTAGCATTCAGAAATATATTATAGAGGCCATTATAAATTGATATTATCTTTATATAAGCTATAACTATATTTTATTCACCTATTTTCCACCACTAGCATGCATTTAAATCCAAGTATTGTGAGTTTTATTTGAGTATAACTATTTTATTAGTCTTCCCCTGAGGTTTAATCACTAAATCATTTATCAATAAGTAGTAGGACCATAAATAAACACTATTATATCATACTTATATACTAGACTATACTGACATAAAATGTCTAATAAGCCAATTATTAGCAAAAATAATTGCCGAAGATAATTTGGGTATAAGGATTTTTATCCACAATTAATTTAATTGCAGATTGGTCAACTTTGATACCCCCTATTTATATGATCAACTTAGTTTTATGATACCACTTAGAGCATATATGGATTAGAAAACACATACTCATTTCCCCATCAATATTCTTTTACTTTAACTACTTTAATTATTATTAACTTTACTTATTTTATCATTCCTCTTGTCCATTCTTGTCCCATTGTCCTTGCCGTCTGTCATTTCCTTAAGCTCTTATTTACCTGGTGTCTATTCTTATAAGGTAATTATTTTCTTGTCCATTCTTGTACCAGTGTCCTTGCTATCCGTAATTTTGTTAAGCTCTTATTTACCTGGTGTTTATTCTTATCAGGGTTATGGGCCCAGAGCCCCTGCATTAATAAGAAAAGCTATAGGTACCTGATACTCTGACTTCTCTAGAGGGAAACCCAGATTCCAATTTGTCTTTGACGTATACTGAAATGCCCAAAAAATCCACTTCTGCTCCCCCTAACCTTACCTTTCTTCAAGATTTCTCCAATTTTTCTGAAATTAAAGGCATTGAAAAATTAAGAAATAAAACTACAGTTCCTGGAAGACAAACTTAAAATATGTGCTTACTGTTTGAAACCTGGATCAGTTCTTTAACAAGGACTGCCTGGTTCCTGTCAATCCTGAAATTCTTTCCATTTTTAATATTCGACAATGTCAAACTAATACTATCATTAAGATGTTCATGGATTGAGTGAATCAAAATAAATTTATTTTTGACAATGATGCTGTTGAACAGGCTGCACTATGTACACGTATCAAAAATTGTTATGCTTCAAAATCAATTCAAAACTACTTGTATATAGTTAATAAATTATTCAAGATAAAATTTTCTGAAAGTAATATACTTGAAGCAATGCACAACCTCTGAAGCACTATGAAATTACTTTGAGACATTTCCCCTGATTTATTCAAAGAAAATATTCTATCATACATTATGGGAAACTATGTTCTCAATCTACTACCCAAATCCTATCAAAATTTCTCATCAATCATACTCAGAAAGTATGAAATTACCAATCAACAGGCAACTATTGAGAGTATTTTTGCCAACATTAAAGCCAAAGTCATCAGGAAAAAAGCACTTAACACATCTAGCACTACTACTGGGACAGTTCTAGTCCCAGACACTAGAACTAAAAAAATTTGCTCCAAAGGCAAGCATAATCCTCTGAAACCCCACTCCAAGGCCACTTGTTTTTAACTTCATCCCAAAAAACAAGATGAGTTCTTAAAATGCAAGAAGGAAAGAGAAAGCAAGGACACAAATAATGCTAAGGCTCTTTCAGTATTTTCTGATATTTCCCTCAATCATGACACTTCCTATTCCATCTTCAATTACCTAAAATATTTTTATGATTATGAACCCTCAAAATTAAGTCTATCTATGGAAAATGGAGACAAGTTACTAGCCCTTGTACAAGGAAAAGTAACATTCACTTCATCATCCAGCCATATTCTCAAGATTGAGCATGTGCTCTATGTACCCACTGTGAAAGTCAATCTAATTGCAGCTATTGACATACTTCTTGACAATTGGAGTCTACTCAGAGAGGACAGAATCTTCAAAATTAAGAACAAAGATAACACTCATGTCAAATGTTCTATAAGTGGACATATTATTACTCTTCCTCTATTCACCCCATCAATTTATAATGTTACCTCTGAAGACAAAAAAATCTTATACTTCTACATCACAAATATAGGCATCCAAGTAATCAAACAATGGCAAAATTATTTCCAGGTTTGAATTTTACTGATTTCAGTTGTAAAATATGTGCATTAGCTAAGTCACATGTTCTCCCTTACTCTGGTACTTTCCCTATTCCTGAAAATCTGTTGGACATTATTCATATGGACTCGTGTGGTCCTATCTCCCCAGAATCAAAAGGAGGAAAAAATTATTTCCTTCAAATAGTCAACAGAAAATCTTGCTATTGACATGCTTATTTTCTGAGTTTAAAATCTAAAACTGATGAGATTTTTTGAGAACATCAACTACTTGTTGAAAATCAACTCTCACATATTTTACTGAATATGAGGTTTATGTATACATATAGGCTTATTTATGTCTATAATTACTTAATATAACTTAAGATAAGTATATCATGACTCCATTAACACCTTAATGAGTGTTATTAGGCTATGTATAAGCTATTTAAACTACTATAAGTCATATAATAGAGTAATAATTATATATATAAGTATTATAACCACATATATAAGTATTATAGCCTTATTTATAAGTTATAAGCTTAATTTAATTAAAGTTATCTTATTTTAAACATAAGAATTAATCAGTCCTGGGGATACCTAAGTTGACAGTTTGTGACAAATAAGCTATTGGTTGCAAGACATTTTCAGCATTGTATTGAGATAATACTGCACCTAGTGCAAAATCTGAGTATTCACATTCCAGAACAGATGGCTTTAATAAGTCAGGGATTGTGAGAATAGGGGCTGTCACAAATTGTCTATTCAGCTAGTCAAATGCATCCTGTTGACTACTGGTCTAGATAAATTTGGCTTCCTTCTTTGTGAGGTCATGCAATGGTTGGCAAATTTTGTAGTAATTTTCAATAAAACAGCGGTAAAAATTTCCAAAGCCTAGGGGTGACTGGAGCTCACTTAATGATGCTAGTTTTGGCCATTCTATCACTGAATTTACATTCTCCTGGTCCATTTGCACCTTATTTTTTGAAATGATAATACCCAAGTAGGGGATTTCACTCACTGAGAAGACACATTTCTCTGGTTTTAACCATACTTGGACCTCCCTCAAGCACTGAAAACAGTCCTTTACACATATCTGTTTTTCTTCCATTGATCTGGAGTAAATCAATATATCCTACAGATATACCGCTACATCTATCCCTATTCTTTCTCTGAAGATTCTGTTGTTGATGTGTTGGAAAGTGGAAGGCACATTACGTGAACCAAATGGCATTAAAAACCATTCAAAATGACCAAAATTAGTGCAGAATGACAGTTTGTGTTCATCACCTTCTTTTACATGTATGTTGTGATAGACTGCCAAAAGATCTATAAATGTAAAGATATCTGCACCTTTAAGACTAACAATTAGCTCACAAGTCAATGGAAGGTGATATCTGTTCTTGACCATCTGTGCATTTAATCTTCTGAAATCCATGCAAGGTCTTAGTGAAACATCCTTTTTTCCTGAAAAGATGACAGGGGCAGCCCAGGGATATTTGGATTCCCTAATAAAACTATTCTTTAAATTATCATTAATTATCTCTTTTAGAGTTGTTGACTCTAGGTTTGATAATGGGATTATGTGGCTAAAGTGAGGGGTTGCGCCTGGCATTAGATCAATGGCAAAGTCATACAGTCAATGAGGTGGTAGGGTCTTGACTTCTACCTCTCCAAACAGTGGTAATAATCCCAAATAAGCTTCAGGGACCATTTACTTGAGGCTTTTTGTTGGTTTTGAGGACTGAATATTGGCTGTAATCTTGGCAGATATTTTCGAAGCTGTTGTGTCACATTCCAGTTCCTCTTCTTCCAGAACCCCCTCCAAGTCCTGAAACTTAGCTTTAAGAGAAAGTTTCAGCTCTTGTGAAAAGTCTACTGATGATAATGAAACACCAGGAGACTTGTGAGAAGGGGAATCTGACCCCTGGAAAGGCCAGGGGAAAAATTCTTTCTTTGCACCATCCACCTTTCCAACTTCTGCCTTTCCTTTTCTTTGTTGCACCTTCTCCTCTTCTTGGTGAACATTACCCCCATTCTGCTCCTCACCAGTACTTCCCATTGGAGCCCCATCCCCACCCTGCTACTTAGAATCATAAGGAAGAGTCAGTTCTAGTGTAAAGTCAACTGATGATAAAAAAACATCAGAAGACATTCCAGGATAGGCCCCTGACCCCTGAGGGGGCCAGGGGGCCAATACTTTTGTGCCAGAATTTCTTTCCTTCCCATATGAGCCTTATTTTCCTTCCAATAAATTTGTGGGTTATATTAGTGCATCCATGTCATCCTCAGTACTGTGTTGTACTGGTCTTCAGGTTTTTTGCATATTCCCTGCACTGAAACTCCCTTCTGGCACACCAAAACCTGCAAAAAACCTTTTCTCTTACTTCTCCTCCCCCACCTGGGGATCTTTCAAACATAATTAGATGCCTAAGGTGCTCAAAGTTTTCATTTTTAATTTTACTTCTCTGTAAAAACTTTTTAGAAATAAAACAGTCTGTGGCCCCACAGTCCAGTAGAGCTTGTACATTTGTTGTGGCCTCAAGGGTCATTAAGGGCAAGCTTAGTATAATGCAATTATCATTTAATTCAAGTGGCTTACATGCTGGTAGCTCTTCTACTAATTCCCCCATATCCATTCACTCTAGTCCTCTTGTGGAGGTCACAGCCTTCATTCCCAAGCACTGGCTTTTACCTGCGCCTTCCCTACTCTATCCTCCACCTCACTAAACCTTATTTTTCCTTTACACTCCCTTTTCAGATGACCACCACTCCTACATTGGAGGCACAGACCTCTACTCATAAGCCTCTGGTATTCCTCTTCAGATAGCCTTTTTTTCCACTAGCACTGTGTGAATTTACTGCATCAATGTCCCTGGAACAAACCCCCCTTGCTGAGGCATAGTTGTGCCACTGACAAGTACCACTCCAACCATCCATCTGCTGATGTATAAACTTGTTATTGATTTGGATGGCCAGCTCTATGAGTGCTTGGAGGTAGGTTTGAAAAGGGTGAATGAGTAGGGTGTTCTTGATTTTTTGCAAGGGCCCATTTCTGAAGTGAAAAATGAGTGCTCCTTCTCCCCATGTTTTAATGTAGCTGGCATGGCCGCAGAACTCTGACACATAATTGAAAACAGGGTGTTTATTTTGAAACTGGTTTAGAGCATGCTCCAAGGTTGTGGTCACATTGGTATCACAAAAGGCCAGATCAAAAGCCACCATAAAATTATGGAAAGTTGTTTCTAACTTACTATTTTCAAGGAGTTCTTTTGTGTATGGCCTATCCCAGAGTGCCACCTCATCTGTGAGGTAAGAGATTGCAAACCCAATTATTGATCACTCATCTAGGAACTTATGACTGTTGAGCAGGACATGAATTTTTACCTGTAATGTGTACTGATCTTTCCAGGGGCCTTGCTTTCCATCAAAGATTTCTGGGACTGAAATATTTGGGCCTTTGACAAGTGTTGCTGGTGTTGTAGGATGTTCCCGTGCCTTGTCTTCAGTGGTGTCTAGTTCTTCTTTCACAGGGCCTCAATATGAGGGCCATTCCTTGGCTAGAAGTTCCATGAGTCTGCAATTTTTTTCTTGAAAGTGTATCATTTGTTCTTGAATTTCAGCAAGGGTTGCTGAATTAGGTTTACCTGAGGGATTCATTGTTCTTCATTAATGTGCCAATTAGGATCAGACAAAATGTTAGAACCTAATAAGGAAGACTACTACTAGAACTGAGGCTATCCTTGGAAGGGATTCACTATTCTACTAAGAAGTGAGACTAACTAGACTGACTATGTTGGGGTTACCAACAGTGAGGAAGGACTGACTATGCTGATACAGCAGTGAGACTATGAAGTAGCTGTATTTCTGTATAAGTTGTCCAATGAGGAGTGCTTCACAGAGCTTTCTCCATACAACCCCCTAATGCAATATCCCCTCTTCCACCTATCACAATGCATAGCGCCCATAGTGCTCCTCCTCCTCACCTCTCAACCAAATTCTAACATTACCCCCTCTTTTACCTGTCCTTCCCCTTGCACTCCTTCTCAAAATCCTTCAACTTTCCCTTAGCATTTACCAAATTTTCCCCTAGTTTTCAAATATGATAACTTCAGAAAGAATTCAGATGGTTAATTCTGGACCAGAGGGCTGGTTGTCACAGGAGGAGAAGAATTTGTTGTTACATGTTCTGGTTCTTAGATAAAAGGCTATTACATTTTCAAAAGAGGAAAGAGGGTTGATAAAGAAGACGTATGGGAAACCTTATATTGTTCCAATAGTACCAGATGTACCATTGACTAGATGGGTGGAGCAGATTAATTTATTTTCTTTTTATTTGGTCCATAAACCAGGAAAATTTTTCACAATGTCAGACTCTTTATCAAGAAGGCTGTTGTGTGAAGAATATTCTGAAGCAGAAGAATTTGAAGAAGATAAAAAGTGGATAAATGAATTAGATTATTGTTATCATAGGTTTAATAATTAAAGTAATAGTGTCCAGGAATATGTTAAACTTATAAAAAATTAATGTAGATGTCCATGACAGAGTTGATCATGTGGAAATGAATGCGTAAGAATTAGATGTTGAAGCTAATTTAGTAAAAAGAGGAGTGCCAGGTAAGATGGTTCAGGATTCAGATTAAGATGACTCAATGAGAAGTCAAAAAAGTGATATGCAGTCAGAGGATAGGGATTTCATTTATGGGCCAACTGACTTAGAAGATTGGTTGAAAGAGTATTTAGAAGGTAATATTCAACCAGGTTATTTTGTTGAAACACATGGCATAAGATAGGGAAGCATGCTAAAGAGTATTTTATTTAAGACAAGAAGTTATGGAGAGAATGTTCTTCTATGCCACAGATAGTTATAGTAGATAGAGGTAGAAAAGTAAAGATTTTTAGAGAATTACATGAAAAATTTGGACATAGGGGTCAAGATGAGACTTATAGGAGAGTCAAGAAGCAATTCTGGTGGCCTAATATGAGAGCAGAGGTCAAGGATTGGGTCCAATCTTTCCCAGAGTGTCAGTGCAGGAGTTACAGAAAGCCTAAAAAGAAAGGAAAGTCAACAGGTGAAATTACTATTTTCAGCAGGATTAGCTTATATGCAGTTCATATAAAGGAAAGACACTTTAAGAACTTTGTAGTAGCCAGGGATGATCTTTCAGGATGGGTCAAAGCAGAACCTTTAGTACGCCTCAAGGCAACTAATGTAGTTGAGATCTTGTAGAATAAATGGGTATATAGGCACAGAATGATGAAAATTGTAAAAGTGAATGGTGGTGCTGAATTTGTAGGAGAATTCCTAGAGGTAGTCAAGAGAATAGGCACCAAGATTTGAGTTTTGATGCCATATTATTCAGAGAGAGAGGGAATGATTGAGCAAGGGCATCAAGTAATCAGAGATGTTTTAGTTAATTTATGTGGAACTAAAGGGGCAAAATGGAAAGTTTATTTGCCATTAGTTTTATTTTCAGATAGGATATCTTTTGCGATTCCTTTTGGTCTAGAAGATTTTAATAGAGGTATAACAGCATAGGTAGGTAGATTTGAAGACTTCAAGGTCAAGGTACATATGAATTTATCTTTTCTTTAAGTACTCAAATAAAAGAGGTAAAGGATTTTATAATTATTATTATAATTTATGATTAGAATTCTGGTGTTTTAAATACTAAAAACAATAATTAATATTAATAAATATTTGATTTAATAAAGTAATAAGTAAGTAAGAGATGATCAAAAACAACCAGAAAGGGGAGGCCTTATATAGGCAAATGAGAGTCAAAGTACGGAGTAAAAATCCTATATACAAGTGTATGAGAGAGAGAAAGAAATTTCCAGAAGATATATTTCAAATTTTAAGATTTTTCTATAAAGAAGGATTTAGAATATTGTATTTACTGTATATTTAAAAATAATTTGATTTATTTAAAAATTCCTGTAAATGTCATTTTTAAATAAGTAATTTAATTTTTTTGTATATATTTATTCTATTTTAATTTTTTTTTTCAATATTAAATTTTATTTTAATATTAATTTGTATTTTAATATTTTTATTTTTATTTTGTTTAACCTGACATTGAGCACGGTGTTAGGAAATAAAAATAAAATAAAATATATGGGACAATTTAATATTAATTTTAATTTTTTACAAAATTTACTTTTTTGTAACTAGTTAATTTATTACAAGTATATTTAAAGTAAATATAATAAAATAAATAATAATATATAAGAAATAAAAAGGCTTGGCTTCATTTCAGGAAATAATTAATTATTTTACTGGGTAAGTCTGGCAGCATGGCTGACACTCCCTCACTCTAAAAAAACAATAAAAAAAATGCCACGATTTTTTCTTTCTATATTTCTTTAGAAGAGTAGGCAGATTAGATATTTCCTTCCCAGGTATCCAAGAATTATATTCAGAAGATTTTTTTTTGGATCTCAATAAGTATTCAGTACCTTTTTCAGCAGTAACTATTCTGTCATTTAGAATCTTATCAATTTCTGCTGTCTCAGTGATTTCAATAGGGTTCTTCTTTGGTCTTCCCCTCCTTTTGGGAAATAAATCACTATTGGATGTTTAAGGTTTCAAAAGAGATATTGGGAAAACAGGATGTTTTCTTCCATATGGAGAATACAAGATAACATCAACTGCATTATCACCAATAATTCTTCTGACTACAAATGGATGTACAAATGGGTCTTTCAATTTGTTATTACCTTGTAAATTCAAGTGGACTGTAGAAATAAGTACTTCA
The DNA here is from genome assembly GCA_030280995.1 of Hemileia vastatrix. Lineage (NCBI taxonomy): Eukaryota > Fungi > Basidiomycota > Pucciniomycetes > Pucciniales > Zaghouaniaceae > Hemileia > Hemileia vastatrix. The sequence goes on along the minus strand of JASXTE010000002.1, from coordinate 1,443,558 downwards.
TTGCCCTTTTTAAAGGTGTATTTTATATGGGATTTGTCCCATCTCTTCTTCTCATATTCAAAATATTTTTCAATAAATTTTTGAGCATGACTTCTGAAAAGTTGTTGCATTTGAAGAAAAGATTTTACACCAGGATGTAAATCCAATTTATGTATTATATTATTGAGAAATTAGGCAGGATTATTTGGAACAGATCCAAGCCAGAGCTCAAAAGGCTTTTTCTGAGTAACAGAATGAACAGTGCTATTATAAGCCAATTCCAAAACAGGAAGTAAGGTAACCCAATCATGAGTAAATCTGTCACTGTCTTTGTACTCAAGGCCAAAGGCAAAATACCTTCTTATCATGTCCTCCAAGGTCTGAATCATTCTTTCAGCTAATCCATCAGTTTGGGGGTGATGGGCAGTAGAAAGTTTCAGATCACAACCACAAAAATCCATCAAAGACATCCACAATTCAGAAGTAAATTTAGGGTCTCTTTCAGAGACTATGGCTTTAGGAAAAACAGCAGTATTAAAAATATGAGACCACCACAAGAAAGCTAATTCTTTAGTGGAGAAATCCTTGTGGGTAGGGATAAATGTACACATTTTTGTGAATCTATCCACAATAACCCAACAAGAGTTATAACTGTCTTTCCCAGAAATGGGGAATCCTGTTACAAAGTCCATGATTATTATCTGCCATGGTGCATCAGGAGGTTCAATATGTTGCATTAATCCAGCTCTTTTACCAGTTAATCTTTTTGATTTTTGGCAAGAATCACAGGATTCAACATATAGTTTGGTTTCCTCAGACATATTAACCCACCAAGCAGTGTTCTTAATTCTGATCATTGTTTTTACAAGATCAAAATTTCCAGCCAATATGTCATCATGACAAATCTTCAAGATGATCTCTTTCATAGAAGGAGGAATAACAATAACATTACTCAACTTTCTTCTATAATAGAGGCAGCCTTCATCAATTGAAAATTTACCTTTTTTTCAAAGCCTTCTGGTACTTTAGTGGAAAGTTTTTAATTAATTCTTGTATTGAAGCATTCTTTGGATCATTTAATATGGTACATAACTTTTTTAAGTCAGTGTCCTTATCATATGAATCTAGAATAAGCTGTAATAGCTCTTCCTCCATAGTAACCACATATATTACATGAATGTGAACTATCTCATCTTCAGGAACATATGCAGGATTTGAGTCCTCATTTGGTAAAGGTAATCTTGATAACATATTTACATTTGAGTGAATAATAATAGCTCTATGGATTATTGTCATCCTCCCTCTTTATTCTTGAACAGCTAGCTTCCATCTGAACATATGTCTGTTAGGATTTTTCAAGTTTAAGAGGGATTTAACTGCACTGCAGTCAGTGAAAAGTTCAAATTTCTGTACATCCAGGTAATAATGTAGCTTCTCTAGAACCCACACTACTACTAGACACTCCAGTTGATTGGCACCATATTTCAATTCACTATTTATCAAGGTTCTTGAAATATAACAAATTACTACTTCTGAAACTTTATCATTTATCACTTGTTTTTGATGGAGGGCAGCACCAAGACCAATGAAACTTGCATCAGTGTACAAAACAAATGGTTGATCAAAGTCAGGTAAAGCAAGAATTGGTGCTGACATCAAACAGTGTTTCATAGTGTCAAAGGCTCTTTGTCTTTCACTATTCCAGACAAAAGCAACATCCTTTCTAGTTAATTGGGTAAGAGATAAAGCTATGACTTGGTAATTTTTAATATACTGTCTATAGTATCCACACATTTCCAAAAAACTCTGGAGCTCTCTAACTGTGGTAGAAGTCTTCACCTGTTGTATGTCTGCCACTTTGTTTTGGTCAACACATATCTGTAAACCTGAGACAACATGACCAAACACATTAAAGGAATGAAAACCAAATTTCCATTTCTTGAAGGCAAGTGTCATATTTATCTCATCCATCTTATGGAACACTTTACACAGTTAGTTAAGATGGTCCTGAAATTTTTTAGAGAATATGATGATATCATCAATGTAAACCATCAGCCATCCTTTAATTATTTCCTGATGGAATGTGTTATCCATAAATTTTTTAAAACCTGAAGGGGCATTTTTGGGGCCAAATGGCATCCTAACATACTTACAAATACCCATATGAGTGGAAATCATCAGAAAATTCTTAGAATTCTCCTCAACAGGTACCTGGTGATATCCTTTATTACCATCTAAACAGCTGATATATATAGCACCTTGTAAGGTAGCATGTATAGAGCTAATTCTGAGTAAAGGATAGATATCATCAACAGTATATGTGTTTAATGATCTATAATCACCACAAAGCCTGGATTTATCTTTCTCATAAGAAATTAGGACAGGTGAGATAACACAATGTTTAGGTGTTTCAACTACTTTTTCAATAATATTCATTTTTAAAAGGGTAGAGATATTATCTTCAATATCTTTTCTCTTAGTTGGAGAAGCAGGATAAGGCTTCTTCTTTAAACTAGGTGGTATTTCTATTAATTGGAAAGATAATGAAAGCTTTATTTTTTCTTTTACCAATCCTAATTCATGTAACCCATGAGCAAAGACTATAAGAAAAGATTTTATCAATTTGATGATGGAATCTTTCTCCTCACCAGAAAGTTGTTCTCCAAAAGAAGCATTGTCAATTTCAGACACAAGGGCAGGCATTTCTTTTGTAGATATTCCTTTATGTTTAGCTACAGAATGATATGTGTTCAATCCTGGTGTTAATAATTTTTTGGGGGAGGAGATTTTAAATTTTCTCTTTCCATTCATCCCCATTGTGAAACATTGGTTTGAAGGATCCAATTTTATGCCATATTTGGTTAAAATATCATTTCCCAAAATCAACCAACTGCTCAAGTTATCATTTTTCATGACAACAAAATCACATATAGCTCTTACAAAACCATTGTTATATTTGAAATATACTGTGGCTTTGTATTTACCAATGGGGGACAAAACAGAGCCATAACCTCTCCAATTCTCAGAAATGATAGGCATAAATTTTGATTTATAATCTTGATCCACTGAAGAAAGTGCTTTTTCAGATACTAAACTTCCTCCAGCTCCAGATTCTAAAACAACCTCAATGTTATTTCCATTAATCAAGACTGGTGCCTTGAGAGGGGCAATATTAATTGATTGGAGGTTTTCTCCAATGAAGTTCTTAGAATTAATCTTCTAAAATCATACTTGTTATTTAAAAGGATCTCATTACAAGTAATGAAAAAAGAAGAAGGTTCTCTTGAAAACTCAGTACTAGCAACTATTAAGTCTTTCAGACACAAAGGTAATTTATAGAGGATCCTGTCCTTCCATAATTCAAACTCCATATCTGGGTCCATTTCCCTCAGAATTTTCACAAGTTTAATCAGGAAATCAATAGGTTTTTCAGTAGAAGAAGAGCTATATCTGGCTTCTTCATACTTCCTTTGTTGGGCTAACCTAAACTTGGAACCACCAAATTGTGCTTTAATTAATTTTTTCCAATCTTCTCATGAGTTGTCATTTTTATCTAGGAGAACAGATTCATACCACATTAGGGCTACATTGGTAAATAAAGAAATTAGTTTTGACAAAATTTCCTCATCTGGTATTTTGTATTAATTTTTTAGATTATCAATCCTGCAAATAAATTGCTTCCAATCAGAGGAAGAATCACCATCAAATGTTGGATATTGGTCAAGTTTTGGACAATTCTTTTGATTTGAAGTAGTCTCCTTATTGCAAGCTTGTTTCTGAGTGAGAAGGAGCTGTAACTTCTCCAATTGGACAGTAATCTCATTATTTCATCCTTCTGTAGGTGAACCAGGTACATCATCATTTTTTGATGGAAACTCAGTGATCTCTACAGGCATTTCTGGAACTAATTTTACTTTAGATGAACTAGGGACAGGTACAATTGGGGTATCCTGTGCAACAGGTTCTTTCCAATGAAAGTTCAGAAAAATTTTGATCATGTAACAATGAATTCAACTTCTCTTCAATGGTTTTTAGCCTAGTTTTTACTCTTGGAATACTAGATAAACTCTCATTGATGGTTGCAAAAGATAACTGGTTCTTATTTTGAAGAGATGAATAATGGTCACCTAATCTCTTTAAGCTCAACTTATGTCCCTCTAGCTCCTGGAATTAGATAGACACAGTATCTTTTAATTTAGACAATTCATTCTTGATATTTTTCCACAAAGCAACTTTCTTTTCATGAGTTACTTTGTAGTTAAACAAATCATCAGAAACTCTTTGTAATTCACTCCTCAATGCTTGATACCCTTGTTCAGTTAAAAAACTGATAAATCTCTGAGTAAATTTCATGTTGTTCATTATATGATTTTGTTTAGCAATAATATCCCTCAAATATTCATCATTAATCTTAGCTACATCTGGAGTATTTCTCAATAGTGAAACAGAATAATTTTCCAGATTCTCAAAAAATTCAGGAACAAGTGTTTCATCAATAATGGCCATATCAGGATTTATCATTGAAGTAGAAATCAATTTAGAAAATTGGGCAATCTGTGTACTAAAGTCAGTCTCTACTGGTCTCAAAGTCTCATCCCCTCTTCCAGAATTACCTGAAGGAACTGAATCAGCAACAAAAAATGGTACTTAAGATTCAATAGAGGGGCTTACCATGGCTTGGAAAGAACTGAATGTGATTTTTTTTCCTCTTTATTCCTCCTTTTTAGGGGTGAGGAGGTTTTGGGTTGAACTGATGGGTTCTGGAAGGACCTGCCTGAGGTGCTTGATGTTGTTGTTGTTGTTGAGACTGTAGATAGTCAAACTGGGTGTTTATTTATTCCCATTACCATTTTGAGACTTCCAAATTTTCCTGTTGTTGAGGGGCCAATTGTGGAAGGGCTTTTGGGGCAGGAGGAGGTTTCCTCTTCTCTTGAAGAAAGGACTCTATGTTTCTTACCTTTTCTTTTAGATACTGTGCTTTTGACCTCAGTTTGAGTTTTTCTTCCCTCAACTCCTTGATGTGAGTGGGGAGATTGCTGACTTTCTGATGCAAGGGCATCTTTTTTATCTTAAATCCTTTTGGAAGCTCTTCTGGGGGGTTGATTGAAGGCTTTTGAACCAGAGCAATTGTCTCCACTTTTGTCTCCATTTCTTGCATTTCCACATCCTTATTGGTCCAGTAATTAATTAATTTGAGTAATTTTTGTAGTCAAAGGAGAACTTACAGAAGAAGCTTCATCATAATCAACCAAATCTAGTTCCTCATCACGGTCAGCAGAAGCACTTTGATCAGTCATTGTTGTAAATAACCTGAACTGAGAGAAAGAAATAATAAAATTTGATAAGTTATTATTTTACTTTGTTTAAAGAAAAATAAAAGAAGAAAAAAATATTTCTAGTATATAATCAATTATCAGGATTTGGTAATCAACTGGAATAATGAAACTATAATGTTTTTTCAGGACAAAAAATCAACTGAAATAATAATCACAATTTTTATTAATTAAATTAAGATAATTATATTTTATTACCAGGATTTAAAATAAATCAACTGAAATAATAAAATAATTTATTAATTACTAATATATATGTTGATAATTATCAGGACTAAGAGTCAACTGAAAAATTTAATTACCAAGATTTAAAATCAACTGAAATAATTTAATTACCAGGACTTAATTTCAACTGAAATAATTTTAATATAATTAATTCAATTAATTTTATATATTTTTTTACTTCCAGGACAATTTGTCAACTGAAACAATAAGATAATAATTTAATTATCAGGAAAAGAGGTCAACTGAAATAATTAAAAAAATAATATAATTAATTTAATTTTTATATTACTTCTAGGACTAAGAACAATATAGTTCTATCTAGGTCAACTAGGAAAAAAAATTTATTTACCAGGCACCTCCCCCTGTAAAATTAGCAAGTTAATGCCACTTACAGAGTGCTGAGTAAAAAGATATATGTAAACTATGAAATGTGCAAAGTGACCCACAGATAGTAACCAATATAACTACCACAATTATATATGACTATTGCCAATATATGAACCTAAAATTTGGAGCGTGGTTCAATTCCCGGTTGCAGTAAAAAATAAGTCACGTGGCTGATGATGTTTGTCATTTTTGTTGTCCACCTTTCCCTACTAGTTCCTCGATGTCAATGGTCCCTCAGTTGCTGGCTTCAAGATATTGATGCGCCATTGACAATTTGGAAAGGACCTCAAGTTTTGGGTATTACTTTTGGTCTAAAAGATTTTGATGGAGGTATAATGGGGTAGGTAGGTAGATTTGAAGACTTCAAGGTCAAGGTATGTATGAATTTATCTTTTTTTAAATTACTCAAATAAAAAAGGTAAAGGATTTTATGATTAGAATTACATTGTTGTAAATACTAAAACCAGTAATTAATATTAATAAATACTTGATTTAATAAATGATTTAATCAAATAATAAGTAAATAAGAGATGATTAAAAACAACCAGAAAGGTGAGGCCTTATATAGGCAAAAGAGAATCAAAGTACAGATTAAAAATCCTATATACAAGTGTATGAGAGAGAGAAAGAAATTTCCAGAAGAAATATTACAAATTTTAAGATTGTTATATAAAGAACAACTTAGAATATTGTATTTACTGTATATGTCAAAATAATTTAATTTATTTAAAAATTCCTGTAAATGTCATTTTTAAATAAGTAACTTGATTTTTTTGTATATATTTATTCTATTTTAAATTTTTTTTTTCAATATTACATTTTATTTTAATATTAATTTGTATTTTAATATTTTTATTTTTATTTTGTTTAACCTGACATTGAGAACGGTGTTAGGAAATAAAAATAAAATAAAATATATGGGACAATTTAATATTAATTTTAATTTTTTACAAAATTTACTTTTTTGTAACTAGTTAATTTATTACAAGTAAATTTAAAGTAAATATAATAAAATAAATAATAATATATAAGAAATTAAAAGGCATGGCTTCATCCCAGGAAATAATTAATTATTTTACTGGGTAAGTCTAGCAGCCTGGCTGAAAATTTCAGTGAAAAGGACGACAGGATTTTCACTTTATGAACTCATGTTTGGTCAAAGGGCAGTATTACCTATTGATCTGGAATCTTGATCTTTTCTAGAATGTGATTGGGATAAAGTGTGCATAACTGAGGATTTAAATCTAGCAAGGATAACAGAGCTTGAAAGGAAGTATGAGTTTGCGAAAAAGACATATCAAAGAATGATACAAATCTGGGATAAGTCAGTTAAATATTGGGATGAGAATTTAGCCCAAATAATAAGGAAGCCATTGAGCCCAGGGGATCCAGTCTTAGTAAATAATGGAAGTCTGGAGAGCCAATGGGTGAAAATATTTCAGATAGATGGAATGGTCCTTATAGGATATGGAGGAAAATCACTTGAGGAATCTGATGGTTCTGAATGGAAGCAACATGTAGTGGCCAATCAGATCAAAATATTCTACACAAGAGGGGTACCATTCATACAAAAATTAACTCCAGAATGAAGAGTAACTACCAGAATTACCTCTGGCAAGAGGCTAAACTAACAACATTATTTGCAATTACTTCAGAAAGAGTATTAAATATCATCAGTATGTTAAAATTTTTTATGGGACTCATGTGAGGCTATGACACATCTGTGACCAATAGGGCACTAGCAATGGAAAAGTAACTATTGCTGAATAAGTGGTTGGCATTAGTGCTCAAAGTATATTATATGGAATGAAGAATTGTTGTTGTTAGAGGGGATATGAAGAAACATATGAACTGGATAGAGGAAAGGCTGTCTGGGAATAACAGAAAGCTACTGTAGACTTAGCAGAAGAAGATTTTCAGATGGAGTTCCCGATTCAGGCATCTGGATTCATGAAAAATATCAAAAAATAATGGTTAATTAAGGGGTCAAAAGTCATTTAAAGATAGTAGAGATTGCACAGGAAAGTGCTCTCTGGAAATTATTTACAGGATAAAAGGCAAGTGCATTGCAAAGTACTACATGCTGTGCTCATGATTTATTTTATTTTATGATAATTGTTATGAAAGGAAGCATAGTTTAAAAAATGGGACTTTGTACAAGTGCTTAAGTAAAGGCCCTGATCCAAAGGAGATGAAAGAAGATGTTGATTAATCAAATTTACCATCAAAACTGTCAGGGAATCCTTTCCATTTTTTGGGCATGATGAAGTTGTTGAGATCAGCAAGAAAACCAGGGATTGATGTAGAGCTGATTTTGCTCATTATTTGACTAATCATTTCAATATGATGATAGCAGTTGTTTAATTTATTTTCTGAAAACACAGGAGCACAATTGTAGGATGATGAAATAGAGTCATAGATGAGGCAGAGGTACAAAAAGATTTGCATTTAATGAACAAATGGAAGAGGCTGGAAAACCCAACCTAAGAAGATAGATTCATTAAAGCCTTCAACAAAAATAAAATTAGGGATAAGTAGTTAGAATTAAAAACAATGTACTTACTTTTGAGTAGATTTGTGGGGTGCACAGAAGTAGAAAGTACTCTCACAGTTTTTGATATGTATGTGGAAGATGATTGCATGGCAACATCTTGTTCAGAGGATGTAGGTGATTTGGCTTTGGGCTGGATAGAGACTTCTTGTCAAGTATAAGTGGGAAGAGACATGCTATTAGCAGGTAAAGTCTCAGTAGAGAGATGAGTAGCACTGTTAGGACTAGCTAGTATAGTAGGAGTGCTAGATGTATCTCTGAGAGGGAATTATACAAATTCATTAGGAGGTGAAGGATAATCATATAGAAACTTAAAAGTCTTCTGATATCAAAAAAATTTCTCACAATCAGGTCTAAAGGCAACATAACCATGAGGCTTAGAGAAAGTACAGTTTTGATTTCATTGACAACAGAAGGTGCAAGATTTATCTCTAGGTAAAGTACAGTATTGAGTCATGTCTACATAGATTGGATGGCAAATGGATTTGTATAAGGATGTGCAAAAGAAACTTGGGTCTATCACTACACAATATAGGGGGTGGACTTGCTAGCAAGTCCTCAACCTGAACTCAGATGGAGCTCAGACTGAACTCATACTGAACCCATACTGAAATCTACTTGAACACCCACCTAAAACTGTTCTTCTGAGTGGTGTTCATCCCTGATTGTATGGTTCCTTTATCAATAGCCCAATGTGTGTTCAATCTGTGGTGAGTTTGGGTCCAAGGTTGTGGACTCGCTAGCAAGTCCGCCCCCCATATTGTGTGGTGTATTTATAATAAATACAGCACTATAAAGGTGTACAGGCAGGAGGAGCACTGAATAGTATCCAGATGGGGAAATAAAGAGCATAAGAATGAAGTTTACCCAGTCTTAAGGTAAAAGAATGTTAGCACTATGGAAGCGCAGGTCTTGGAAAGATCTGAATCTTCTGAAAGAATATAATGTATGAAGAGGATGTGGTGCTAAAAAAGTTAGTTATCTAGGGGATATTCTTAAATCTTGTCTCAGTTTATTTCAGGGGAGGTAAACCTTACAAGTTTGCAGGAGGAATAAAAAATTCTATTTTCTTTTAAAAATTGATGAATTCATCTCACTCTCACAAAGAAAATAATGTGGCAATATTTAAGAAAAAGAAGTTTTTTTAGGAATAATTTATATCATAAATAATATTACACTATTTACAAGCTAGTATTACTAGAAGATACACATAGATATGAAGATAAAAGACACATTTCTGGAAGAAAGAAACAAAAATAAGTGTTATTCCAGTAAATTGGGAAAAAGGATGGGACTTACTTTAGTGCCTATTAAGGAAGGCATCCTCACAGTCCTCATAAATATTATTTTAGATTGTGTTCAAGGTTTCAACCAAGGTGACTCAATTTTTTATGTCCTGTATGAGATTGGAAAGTCATTGGGGGAAGATTTTTGAAGATAGGTGGAACAGACTGTATAAAGTCAGGGAACAGGTTTCAGGAAGTTCATATGTTTTGGAAGAGTTGGATGGTGTAGTGTTAAAAAAAAGAGTAGCTGCTGATAAGGTGAACAAGTTTTAACCAAGGGATACCAGGAGTGCCAAAGTCTAACTCTGAAACAAGGGTAAACTACTAATTTTTGATACAAAGAATAACTCCAAAATGAGGATAAACTACCTACTATTCTTTTAACAAGATTTACTCTGCAAAGAGCATAAACTAAAAACTATCATTATGAAAAAGATGATTGTTAAATTCAGATGTCAAAAAAATTGATGGTGAAGATTTATGTTGGAATGTAATTATTTTTTGTTAGAATTGTTCTCAGGGGAAACTTTTAAATTTAATATTAGCAAGTTTGGGGGTAATTGATGGGCTGGCTGCTCTATACCCAATTTCCCCACAATGTTTGTTACAAAATTTTCCCTGTTTCTAGTAGAATCCTGGCTTTTTTTTTGTTATATAGGTAGTTCTCAAAGACTATAAACTGGATCATTACAGCCTCAATTAATCACACTCATTCAAATGCTGGATTCAAGATTTTATTTTATATATTTTATTTTTGATTTCTGAAATGTTATGTTATAATTTTATTTTATTTTTATTTTAAATCTTATAAAAATTTAATTTGTTCAGGGAGAATGATCACTGGTGGTCTCCAATCATATTTACAAATCAGAGGGAGCCCACCCAGTGATCATTTTTACTATTTTGTTATGTATGTTCTTTAAAAATTTTCAAAATTATTTATGTTTTATTTTCAATTTCTTTCCTGTGTATCCCAGAATCAAGGTGCATTTGGATGTGAGTATGATTTCAGGTGTATGGTTCATCAAATGGTTGTAGGGCATCTTTATATTTTTTTAATTTGAATTTTTGGATCAGCTTTTAAATTTTTATTTTTATTTTCATTTTTAAAAAAAAAAATCAAATCATTAATTTAAATGATCATTACTCAACTGTTTATGATATAAAAAATTAAAGTTTCTTTTTCTTATATTTTTATTTTATTTTAATTATTTCACTTCCTTTTATTATTTTTTGAAACAAAGGATAGGGTTTACCAATGTTTGACAAATACTGGATATTATGTCAAGCCATTCTGCTAATCTTCTAAGATATTAAACTGGCTAGTTCTCAATTTTTTTTTTTTTTTAAAAAAAAGATTTTCAGCTTTATGCTTTTTTTTTTTTTGGATCTGTTGGTTCATAAAGAGTTAAAACTGAATTTCAACCAATGTTTTCAAGAAGTTATGAATATTTTGTGTGGCAAGGATTTTTTTTTTTTATGGTTATTATTCTGGATGGGGTCTTCTAAGACCATAAACTGAAAAATTATGGTTAGGAAAAGTGTTTTTGGAATATGTTGGATATAATTTTGGAAGGGCCATTAAAGCCTGAGCTGGATTATTGATCTTTAGGATGTTAAGGAATTTTAAAATGATGTGTTGAAGGATGTGTTGGGAATTCTATGATGTAAAATCTATGATGGTCCAACATGACCTAAAACTGGAAAAATTAAAGTCATCATTCTTTGGTCCACCATGACCTTAAACTAGAAATTCATTCATTACATGTACAACTTAGGTAGGGATTTTCAGAAGGATTAGTTCACCAAGACTATAAACTGGAAATCAATTAAATTTTTGGTTTCCTCAAAGTTTTCAACTGAAAATGTTAATCTATTTAGAGAATCAACTCAATCATTTTTAATTTATCACTGGTTCATCAGTAATCAAACTGAAAAATTACTCATTCAGAAAATGTTGATCATTGATGAATATAATGCAGCTAATTTAAGGAAGTGATAATGTCATAAAATGGATCTAATTTTATTATGGTTAAATAAAGGTAGAAATTTTAAAAAGGTTATTGGCAGAGATTGTAAAGATGGATAAGGTTACACTTCACTATGGAGAATGTAGAGGTGTTGGATAATAGGTTACAAAAATGGGATGTACTCAAAGGCTAGAAATAAAAGTGCTAAGAAAGTTGGGCAAAAAATAAAAAAAATCCTGATAGTTTTAAAAGCAGTTTAAAGGGTTGGAAATTTAATTAAATGTTGTGATTTTGAATCTTTTGAAGTTGGAAAGGTAGTTAGATTATGAGTGGGTCTCTTTGGTAGACTCTATTGGAGGAATCTTGGAGGACCTTATATGGCAAAAATGGAATGAAAGTATTTGGCTCAGTGGATGAGGAGCCTACTCTCTCATTCTGTGACAATTAGAGATTGGTAGAGGTGAGTCTGAAGGGATTCAAACCTTGCTCACATTATTGGAATCATCACAAAGAAAATACTTTTTGTTACAAGTTTATATCAATAAAAGTCAGATAGAAAAAGAAAAAAAAAGATCAACCAGACAGGAGGTTTAAAAAGCACTAAAGAGACAAATTTTAAAGAAAAGAAGAACAGTCAAAACAAATAATCTCTTTGAAATCTTTAAACGTCAGTATCAAAAACTTTGCATTAGTAATCTTCTCTTCATAATGTCTTTATTAGTATTGGCTATAGTCTCTTGAAAATAAGTTAAAAATTATTCACTTCATATCATCACAAAATTTTAAAAAGAGGTATCTATGAAATTTATGATAATGATTTATATAATCAACCTGGACCTGGCCAACATCATCTGTGTTAGCAGATTTTATTGCTTCAGGAAAGGAGTGGATAATTAGTAGCCAGATTTTATTAATTTTTTTTAAAGAAATAGACAAACATTTGAAGCCAGGAAAAGAAAGTTTCATCAATACTAAAAGGAGAAATTGGTATAATGGGATTAAGATCATGAGATGTTAGTGAAAGCTCAAGATCAGGATTAAGAATTATTTTGAAAGAGTAAGCTGTTTTTGCCCTCATATGTCTAAAGAAAGTAGAAATTTTGAATAATTTCTTTTTTTTATTGGGTATAGTAGGATCAGGTAAAGCTTCAAGGCTTGCGTCAAGGTTGGTTCTGGAAGGAATTATTAAACAAATACATTTGATTTTTTTTTTAGATTGGAGAGATCACAGGTAGTTCTTCCAGGAAAGCCAGGGTTAGACATTAAGCAAGGAACTAGGTATCTGGTGCATAATTCACATGGGAAAGCTAAATCCTTTGAAGACCTTTTATAATAATGATGATGAAGATGAAACTGGATATATGTATTGGAGGAGATGGTTGAAGAGGATGAATATATGATTGATCCAATATGGTAATTTAAGAATAAGGACATTTTTCATTAGAGGGAGGATATGTGTCAGCCAGGCTACTAGACTTACCCAGTGAAATAATTAATTATTTACTGGATGAAGCCACACCTTATCATTTCTAATTATTATTTAATTATAATTTAGTTACATTAAAATTAGTTATAATAAATTAACTAATTACAGAATGTTAAAATTAAAAAATTAATTAATTAAATAAATAATTAAAATTAAAATTATAATTTTGTCCCTTATATTTTTCTCTAACACCGTGCTCATTTGACAGGTTGGGAAAAAATTAAATTTTATATTAAAAAATAAATACAAAGATAAAATAAGATTTAAATATTCAAATAATATTAAATATATACAAAAAAATCAAATTTCTTATTTAGGATTGACTTTTACAGTAAATATTAAAAATATTGATGTATTTCTGACATACTCTGTAAATACATCTTTTTGACGCCTTCTTTTTAGAATAACTTTATTATTTGAAATACTCTTTCTGGAATGTTCTTTTCTCTCTCTCTTCCTACTGTTTTTAGAATTTGATTGCCGTGCTTTGTCTCTCCTTTGCCTATAAAAGGCCTCTCTTTTTGTTGTCTTTTGATTCATTCTATTTTACCAACTCATTTATTACTACAACTACAACAGTTAAAACTTATTTATTATATTTTATATCCTTAGTATTCACACCATACGTAATTCTAATTCTATAACTTATATAAATTATAAAAATCTACCTCTTATTTTGAGTAAACAAATCATACTTGATTGAGAAAATATGTACCTAACCATTGAGAGTCAAATAATACCTTAAAATCTCCATATAATACCGTACCAAAGCTTCTAGACCAAAAGTGAACCTTGACAATTGGGAACCTTTCCGAAATATCAACGGCGCAACGTTACTTGAGGCGTAATCGAGGGGACCATTGGCGTACAAGTACCTGTAAAGGATGAGTGGAGGCGAGAAAACGACGAACGTCATACGTCACGTGATAAAAGTTTTTGCTGCAAACGGGAATCAAGCCGCGCTCCAAAACTTAAGCTCATATACTGACTAAAGATCGTATATATCGTGGTAATTATTGTTATTACTATTTGTGGGTTACTCTTCACTCTTCATTTGCTACGTATTTCCTTTTACTCAGCACTCTGTAAGTGGCATTAATTTGCTCATTTTGCAGGGGGAGGTGTCTGGTAATTTGGAATTTATTTTTATTATTATATTTTTTTTATTTTTCCTGGTTGACCATAATAGAGCAATAACTGTTCTTAGTCCCAGAAGTAATAAAATAATTATATTTTAATATTAACTATTATCATTTTTCAGTTGACAATTGTCCTGATTAATTTGAATTTTAATTGTTCCAGTTGACAAATTGTCCTGTCAATAATATTTTTTATTAAATAAAATAATTATTATAATTTTTCAGTTGACATTTGTCCTGATTAATTTAAATTTTAATTGTTCCAGTTGACAAATTGTCCTGACAATTATATTTTTTATTAAATAAAATAATTATTATAATTTTTCAGTTGAAATTTGCCTGATTAATTTAAATTTTAATTGTTCCAGTTGACAAATTGTCCTGAAAATTATATTTTTTTTTTATTAATAAATAATTCACATTTAATTACTTCAGTTGACTTTGAGTCCTGGTAATCCAATAAATCTTTTTAAGTAATAAAATTCATATTTAATTACTTCAGTTGACATTAAGTCCTGGTAGTTAAGTGATCAGTTAAAATAATTTTTTATTAATAAAGATTCATATTTGATTATTTCAGTTGAAAATAAATCCTGGTAATAAATTAGTTGATTTAAATCCTGAAAATAAAAATTAATAGAAATTCTAATTTATTTCTACAGTTGATTGTATTATCCTGGTTTTAAATTTTTCTTTTATTAATTTTAATTAAATTGATTTTTATCCTAAAAAGATTTTTTTTATTATTTTTATTTTATTTCTGTTAAATAAAAATTAAAAATAAAGACTAATTAATTTTTGTCTCTTTCCTTCATTTCAGTAGAATCTTAAAATGACTGATCAAAGTGGTTTTGCTGCACATGAAGAAGAACTAGACTTAATTGATTATGATGAGCCTACTTCTGTAAGTTCTCCTTTAACAAGAAGAATTTCTCAAACTAATAAATCCTTGCCCCAAACAGGATGTAGAAATGGAAGAAGTAGAAATCCTAGTGGACAATACTCAGGATCAGAAGCCCATGACAAACCCACCAGAAGAGCTTCCAAAAGGCTTCAGGATAAAAAAGATGCCATTGTCCCAGCAGGTAAAGAATCTGTCAACCCACATAAAGGAGTTAAGGACAGACAGCTTGAGACTAAAGGTAAGGGTAGATGCCTTGGAAGAAAAGGTGAAAAGAACAGATACTTTTCTCCAAGAGAAAAGGAAACCTCTTCCTCCCAGGGATCAACAACAATTGGCTCCCCAATCCCAAGAGATGGTGGAAGTGTCCAAGTGGCAGTGGGACTGGCTCAACACTCAGTGGGACTACTTGGCTCAAAACCAGCATCAGTTACCTCAGGTAGGTCCATCAAGGCCCACCCAGGTCAACCCCACTCCTCCCCACCCTTATCAAGGAGGCAAAAGAAGAAGGAAGCCCAATATGGTGATACGCAGCAAACCCTGATACGTCCCTCTATTGATTCTCAAGTGCCTTTTCTTGTGGCTGACTCTGTTCCTTCAGGTAAATCTGGAAGGCAGGATGAAACCTTGAGACCTATAGAAGCTGGGAATAGTAGACAGTTATCTCATGTATCCAATCCATTACTTTTAATTGCTACCTCAATGATTAATCCTGATATGGCTGTGATTGATGAAACTCTTGACCCTGAGTTCTATGAGAGTCTGGAAAGTTACTCAGTTTCCTTATTGAGAAACACTCCAGATGTAGCAAGAATTAATGATGATCACTTGAGAGATATTATTGCCAAAAAAAATCATATAATGAACAATATGCAATTGACTCAGAGATATAATAGTTTGTTAACTGATCAGGGTTATCAAGCATTAAAAAGTGAAGCACAGAGAGTCTCTGATGAATTGTCTCATTACAAAGCAACCCATGAAAAGAAAATTGCTTTATGGCAAAATATAAAAAATGATTTGTCTAAACTAAAAGATACTGTATCTGCCTGTTGCCAGGAGGTAGAGATAGATAAGATAAATCTGAAAAGATTGAGTGACCATTTGTCATCTTTTCAACATAATAATCAATTATCTTTTGCAACTATCAATGAAAGTTTATCTAGTCTTCCAAGAATGAAAACAAGACTAACAACCATTGAAGAAAAATTGAACTCATTGTTAAATGACCAAAAATATTCTGACATTTCTGTGAAGGAACATATAGTGCAGGATGCTCAACCAGTACCTGTGGCTAGTTCATCTAAAATAAAAATTGATCCAGAAATACCTGTTGATAACACTGAGTTTCCATCAAAAACTGATGATGCACCAGGATCTGCAACAGAAGGATTAAACAATGAGATTTCAGCACAATTAGAGAAATTACAGCTGCTTCTTACTCAGAAACAAGCTAGTACTAAGGAGACTCCTTCAAATCAAAAGAATTGGCCAAAACTTGACCAGTACCCAACATTTGATGGTGATTCTTCCTCTGATTGGCAACAATTTATTTGCAGAATTGATAATTTAAAAAATTCTTACAAACTCCCAGATGAGGAAATTGTGTCCAAGTTAATCTCTTTGTTCACTAATGTTGCCCTGATGTGGTATGAATCTGTTCTCCTGGATGGGAATGACTACTCATGGGAGGATTGGAAGAAATTAATTAAAGCACAATTTGGTGGCTCCAAGTTCAGAATGGCTCAACAAAGGCAGTATGAGGAGACTAGATATAGCTCTTCTACTGATAAACCTATTGAGTTTTTAATGAAACTTGTAAAAATCTTAAGAGCAATAGACCCAAATATGGAGTTTGACTTATGGAAGGACAGGATCCTCTATAAATTACCAATGTCTCTGAGAGACTTGATTGTGGCTAGGACTGAGTTCTCCAAAGAACCCTCATCTTTCATTAATACTTGCAATGAGATACTTCTAAACAATAAGTATGATGCAAGAAGATTCATTCCTAGGACCCCTTTGGAGAAACCCTCCACTTACCAACAAAAACCTCTGGAAAAGATTGGTAAACCTTCTGCCCCTGTTGCACCAAAGAAGTATGCAACAAACACTTGCTTCAAGTGCAACAAACCTTGGCAGAAAGGCCATGTTTGTGACAGGAAGATAAATCTTGTAGAACAAACAGAGGAGCATGCTGATGACACAGTGGCACTGGATGATACATCAAGTGATTGTGCCAGCAATATTTCATATGAATCTCAACAAGAAATCTTGATGCTGGAAGAAGATATTCATTATTTAAATACTATTGACATTGATAATAATAATTTATCTACAGTTGAGGATGCTGAGCTCATAAAGAACATTGAGGATAACTCAATTGTTATTGCCCCTATTAAGGCAACAGTCTTGATCAATGGAACCAGCATTGAAGATGTTCTGGATTCTGGAGCTGGAGGAAGTGTAGTATCTGAAAGAGCACTTGTTTCAGTAGATCAAGACTATAAATCTAAACTTTTGCCTATCATTTCTGAAAATTGGAGAGGGTATGGCTCTGTTTTGTCCCCCATTGGTAAATACAAAGCCACAGTGTTTTTTAAATATAACCATGGTTTTGTAAGAGCTATTTGTGATTTTGTTGTCATGAAAAATGATAACTTGAGCAATTGGTTTATTGTAGGGAATGATATTTTAACCAAGTATGGCATAAAATTGGATCCTTCAAACCAATGTTTCACAATGGGGATGAATGGGAAGAGAAAATTTAAAATTTCCTCCCCTAAAAAATTATTAAAACCAGAATTGAACACATGTAATTCTGTGGTTCAATATAAAGGAAGATCTACAAAGGAAATGCATGCCCTTATGTCTGAAATTGACAATGCCTCTTTTAAAGAGCAACTTTCTGGTGAGGATAAAGATTCCATCATTAACTTGATAAAATCTTTTCCTATGGCCTTTGCTCATGGGTCACATGAACTGGGATTAGTTAAAGAGGAAATGAAACTTTCATTGTCTTGCCCATTAACTGATATACCACCTAGTTTAAAGAAGAAGCCTTATCCTGCTTCTCCCACAAAGAGAAAAGATATTGAAGATAATATCTCTACCCTTTTAAAAATGAATATTATTGAAAAGGTAGTTGAAACACCTAAATATTGTGTTATCTCACCTGTCCTAATTTCTTATGAGAAAGATAAAGCCAGGTTATGTGGTGATTATAGAGCACTAAATACTTATACTGTTGATGATATCTATCCTTTACCTAGAATCAGCTCTATACATGCTACTTTACAGGGTGCTAAATATATCAGCTGTTTGGATGGTAATAAGGGATATCACCAGGTACCTGTTGAGAAAAAGTCTCAGAACTTTCTGATGATTGCCACTCATATGGGTATTTATAAGTATATTAGGATGCCATTTGGCCCTAAAAATGCCCCTTCTGTTTTCCAAAAAGTAATGGATAACACAATCCATCAAGAGATAATTGAAGGTTGGCTGATGGTTTATATTGATGATATCATTATATTCTCAAGAACATTTGAGGACCATCTTAAACACCTGTGTAAAGTATTCCAGAAAATGGATGAAATAAATATGACACTTGCTTTGAAGAAATGTAAATTTGGTTTCCATTCTTTAAAAGTTCTTGGTCATGTTGTTTCAGGCTTACAGATATGTGTTGACGGAACAAAGTGGCAGCCATACAACAGGTGAAAGCTCCTACAAGAGTGAGAGAGCTCCAAAGTTTTTTGGGAATGTGTGGATACTATAGACAGTATATTAAAAATTACCAAGTCATAGCTTTATCTCTTACCCAATTAACTAGAAAGGATGTTGCTTTTGTCTGGAATAGTGAAAGACAAAGAGCCTTTGACACTATGAAACACTGTTTGATGTCAGCACCAATTCTTGCTTTACCTGACTTTGATCAACCATTTGTTTTGTACACTGATGCAAGTTTCATTGGTCTTGGTGCTGCCCTCCATCAAAAACAAGTGATAAATGATAAAGTTTCAGAAGTAGTAATTTGTTATATTTCAAGAGCCTTGAGAAATAGTGAATTGAAATATGGTGCTACTCAATTAGAGTTTTTAGCTGTAGTATGGGCTCTAGAAAAGCTTCATTATTACCTAGATGACCAGAAATTTGAACTTGTCACTGACTGCAGTGCAGTTAAATCCCTTTTAAACTTGAAAACACCTAATAGACATATGTTTAGATGGCAGCTGGCTGTTCAAGAGTACAGAGGGAGAATGACAATTATTCACAGAGCTGGTATTGGTCACTCAAATGTGGATATGTTATCAAGGTTACCCTTACCAAATGATGACTCTAATCCTGCTTATGATCCTGAGGATGAAATTATCCATATCCATGGGATATATGTGGTTGATATGGAGGAAGAGCTATTACAGCTTATTCTGGAATAATATGATAAGGACACTGACTTGAAAAAGTTATGCACCATATTAAATGATCCAAAGAATGCTTCAATACAAGCATTAATTAAAACCCTTCCACCAAAGTACCAAAAAGCATTGGAAAAAGGAAAATTTTCAATTGATGAAGGATGCCTATATTGTAGAAGAAAGTTGAGTAATGTTATTGTTATTCCTCCTTCTATGAAAGAAATCATCTTGAAAATTTGTCATGATGACATATTAGCTGGACATTTTGATCTTGACAAAACAATGATCAGAATTAAGAACACTTCTTGGTGGGCTAATATGTCTGAGGACACAAAATTATATGTTGAATCCTGTGATTCATGCCAAAAATCAAAAAGATTAACTGGTAAAAGAGCAGGATTAATGCAACATATTGAACCTCCTGATTCTCCATGGCAAATAATAAACATGGATTTTGTAACAGGATTACCTATTGCTGGTAAAGACAGTTATAACTCTTGTTGGGTTATTGTGGACAGATTCACAAAAATGTGTAAATTTATCCCTACCCACAAGGATGTTTCCACTAAAGAATTAGCTTTCTTATGGTGGTCTCATATGTTTAATACTGCTGGTTTTCCTAAAGCCATAATCTCTGACAGAGACCCTAAATTTACTTCTGAATTTTGGATGTCTCTGATGGATGTTTGTGGTTGTGATCTGAAACTTTCTACTTCCCATCACCCTCAGACTGATGGTTTAGCTGAAAGAATGATTCAGACTTTAGAGGACATGATAAGAAGATATTGTGCCTTTGGCCTTGAGTATAAAGATAATGACAGATTCACTCATGATTGGGTTACCTTACTTCCTGGGTTAGAATTTGCTTATAATAGCACTGTTCATTCTGTTACTCAAAGAAAGCCTTTTGAGCTCTGGCTTGGATATGTTCCTAATACTCCTGCCCAAATTCTCAATAAAAAAATACCTAAATTGGATATACATCCTGGTGTATAATCTTTTCTTCAAATGCAACAACTATGTAGAAATCATGCTCAAAAATGTATTGAAAAATCATTTGAATATGAGAAGAAAAGATGGGAAAAATCCCATAAAGAATACACTTTTAAAAAGGGTGATGAAGTGTTGATTTCTACAGTCCACTTCAACTTACAAGGTAATAACAAATTAAAAGATCCATTTGTTGGTCCTTTTGTTGTCAGAAGAATGATTGGAGATAATGCAGTTGAAGTTATTCTGTATTCCCCATATGACAGAAAACATCCTGTTTTTCCAATATCTCTTTTGAAACCTTACACATCCAATAGTGATTTATTTCCAAAAAGGAGGGGTAGACCAAAGAAAACCCCAAATGAAATCACTGAGACAGCAGAAATTGAAAAAATTTTAAATGACAGAATAGTCACTGCTGAGAAAGGTACAGAATACTTATTGAGATTCAAGAATAAATCATCTGAATATGATTCTTGGATACCTGGGAAGAAGATATCTAATCTTCCTACTCTACTAAAAAAGTATAAAAAGAAAAAATCATAGCTTTTTTTGTTTTTTGTTTTTTTAGAGTGAGGGAGTGTCAGCCAG
Organism: Hemileia vastatrix; assembly: GCA_030280995.1. Lineage (NCBI taxonomy): Eukaryota > Fungi > Basidiomycota > Pucciniomycetes > Pucciniales > Zaghouaniaceae > Hemileia > Hemileia vastatrix. Next base: position 1,422,302 of record JASXTE010000002.1, on the reverse strand, counting down.
GCTACTAGACTTACCCAGTGAAATAATTAATTATTTACTGGATGAAGCTGCACCTTATCATTTTTAATTATTATTTAATTATCATTTAGTTACATTAAAATTAGTTATAATAAATTAACTAATTACAGAATGTTAAAATTAAAAAATTAATTAAATAAATAAATAATTAAAATTAAAATTATAATTTTGTCCCTTATATTTTTCTCTAACACCGTGCTCATTTGACAGGTTGGGAAAAAATTAAATTTTATATTAAAACATAAATACAAAGATAAAATAAGATTTAAATATTCAAATAATATTAAATATATACAAAAAAATCAAATTTCTTATTTAGGATTGAATTTTACAGTAAATATTAAAAATATTGATGTATTTCTGACATACTCTGTAAATACATCTTTTTGACGCCTTCTTTGTAGAATAACTTTATTATTTGAAATACTCTTTCTGGAATGTTCTTTTCTCTCTCTCTTCCTACTGTTTTTAGAATTTGATTGCCGTGCTTTGTCTCTCCTTTGCCTATAAAAGGCCTCTCTTTTTGTTGTCTTTTGATTCATTCTATTTTACCAACTCATTTATTACTACAACTACAACAGTTAAAACTTATTTATTATATTTTATATCCTTAGTATTTACACCATACGTAATTCTAACTCTATAACTTATATAAATTATAAAAATCTACCTCTTATTTTGAGTAAACAAATCATACTTGATTGAGAAAATATGTACCTAACCATTAAGAGTCAAATAATACCTTAAAATCTCCATATAATACCGTACCAAAGCTTCTAGACCAAAAGTGAACCTTGACAATATGGCAGTCTAAAGTTTAATACATGTCACTTAAAATATTAAAAATAAAATCCAAGATAATTTTTATGGTCATTTGAAAAACCAATCTAATTTTTTTTTTTGATTATCAACAGAATGAATGGTTTAATGCAAAAAAAAAATTAATAAAAATAAATAAATAAATTATAATAATAAAAAAAAAGGGTCAACTAATCAAGTCAAAACAAACCATTTATTTTAGTAAACAAAACAAAAAATGATAATGATAGGCAAGATACAAAAATAGAAACAAAATTCAACAAAACAAACTCTAAAAAAATGTTCTTATAATCTTGACTATTTCTCTTATATCTATATATATATTTAATTCATTATTTTACAAAGAAAGTCTACTAAAATATATATATATATTTATAATAATTTGTTAAAAGTTGATGATGATGATGATTAGCTGGATGAAAAAGGCTATGCAGCAGACTATGAAAAAATTAAAAATTAAAAATTAAAAATTAAAAATTAAAAATTAAACATTAAACATTAAAAAATAAAAAATAAAAAATAAAAAATAAAAAATAAAAAATAAAAAATAAAAAATAAAAAATAAAAAATAAAAAATAAAAAATAAAAAATAAAAAATAAAAAATAAAAAATAAAAAATAAAAAATAAAAAATAAAAAATAAAAAATAAAAAATAAAAAATAAAAAATAAAAAATAAAAAATAAAAAATAAAAAATAAAAAATAAAAAATAAAAAATAAAAAATAAAAAATAAAAAATAAAAAATTAAAAATTAAAAATTAAAAATTAAACATTAAACATTAAAAAATAAAAAATAAAAAATAAAAAATAAAAAATAAAAAATAAAAAATAAAAAATAAAAAATAAAAAATAAAAAATAAAAAATAAAAAATAAAAAATAAAAAATAAAAAATAAAAAATAAAAAATAAAAAATAAAAAATAAAAAATAAAAAATAAAAAATAAAAAATAAAAAATAAAAAATAAAAAATAAAAAATAAAAAATAAAAAATAAAAAATAAAAAATAAAAAATAAAAAATAAAAAATAAAAAATAAAAAATAAAAAATAAAAAATAAAAAATAAAAAATAAAAAATAAAAAATAAAAAATAAAAAATAAAAAATAAAAAATAAAAAATAAAAAATAAAAAATAAAAAATAAAAAATAAAAAATAAAAAATAAAAAATAAAAAATAAAAAATAAAAAATAAAAAATAAAAAATAAAAAATAAAAAATAAAAAATAAAAAATAAAAAATAAAAAATAAAAAATAAAAAATAAAAAATAAAAAATAAAAAATAAAAAATAAAAAATAAAAAATAAAAAATAAAAAATAAAAAATAAAAATAAAAAATATATATATATAAATATGAAAAATAAAAAAAAATATAAAAAATATAAAAAAAAAAATATATAAAATATAAAAAGAAAGAATTAGTTGGGAGGGATGGTAGCAAAAAAAAAAAATAATAATAATAAAAACAACAAAAACAACAACAACAACAACTCAATCATCTTTCAATATGTCAAGCTCTTTTCATGATTCCTAAAAGTGTTAAAAGGTTTAAAAGGTTCTAATTTTTTTTAGAAGTCCAGACCAGCTCTGAGATATCCCAAAAGGAAAAATGAAGCACATAACTAAACTATGCATATATAAAACCTTTTGACTCAAAATTAGTAGGATCATCTGTTGAAATTTCTGCCTCTAATACCTGACCCATTCCTCAATCCAGCTTCTTACCATCGTCTCAAGTCATTCTCCTTGCTCATATCCTCTTTTCCTGACCTTTTCCGCCAATGAGCTTCAAAGATACGAGCTCCAGCATCAAGAACAACATTTCTTTCCCACCCGGAGTCAATGTCTTGATTCTGGACCTCAAGGACGTGTTTCTTTACCTGGAGTGTGAATCTTTTCCTTGGCTGAGAACTTTTTCCTTGGATGTGAACCTGTCTCTTTTCCTGTATTGTAGTTTAATAGTTTTGTCGATGTCGTGTTAGTTTCTGTTGTTTTGGATGGTGGACTTTGTCATATAATGAGCCCTCTCTTTGCCATTTCCATTTTCCCCATCCAAATCTTTTTCTTTCTCTTTCTCTCTCACCACACAATATGGGGGGCGGACTTGCTAGCAAGTCCGCAACCTTGGACCCAAACTCACCATAGATTGAACACACATTGAGCTATTGATAAAGGAGCCATACAATCAGGAATGAACACCACTCAGAAGAACAGTTTTAGGTGGGTGTTCAAGTAGAGTTCAGTATGGGTTCAGTATGAGTTCAGTCTGAGTTCCATCTGAGTTCCATCTGAGTTCAGGTTGAGGACTTGCTAGCAAGTCCACCCCCTATATTGCGTAGTGTCTATTCTCTTTATCCCTTCCACTGCTTTCCCTTTTGGCCACATCTGACAGTATTTGCACTGTGTGGGGAGAATAGAGTCTTTTGTCCAGTTTTAGCACACACTTTGTTGTAGTTACTTGTTTTTGTAAGGTGCACAGTTGCTGATTAACCTGTGTTTAGCTTTCCTCTGTGCTAAAACTTCTTCAGGTTATGGGCCCAGTTGCCTAAAGCACCTCTCTCAAGAATACTTACATCAAAACCGCTTACTGGACAATAAAACAGCCTTTTCTCTCAGATTTTGGATCATCCTCTTCACATCTCATCTTCTTTCTCTCCAAATCTTTGCTGTTGACTTGACCAAATCATGGCCTCCAATCAGGATTCAAGTAGGGTTATGGTCACCCCTCTTACTGACAAATCCTATGACACCTGGGAACACATTATGCATCTTCACTTTGAAGTTCTGGATCTTTTTGGCATTGGTTCTGGACAGGTTCCTGCCCCTGTTCCTCACAATGATGTTTCACCTTCAGATGCTGAAATCAAAGCTCAACTTGCTTTATGGATCAAAAATGACACCAGGTGCAAGTATGAAATCATCACCAGATTGGATGATGTTAACAAGAAGCTGGTTAACACTTGCCACACCTCTGCTCAAATGTGGTCAGTTCTTGCAAGAAGACACACCAGCAATAAAGTTGGATCACGGATTTCTCACTTTCTCTCTATGGTTACTCTTTCTCTCTCTGAAGGAGGAGACCCCAAAACTCATGTTGATGCTTTCAAAGGCATTAACTTCCATATGATCCGCTCTGGGCTCATCATTCCCCAGGAAATTCTTATTTATCTCTTCTTTGCCACTCTTCCACCCTCCTACAAACATTGGCGTGGTTTGCTCACCAGAGACAGACAGGAAATTGATCACCTGCATCTGGATGATGTTTTATCTTCTTTCCTGAATTATGCTGCTGATAACAAAGTTGTTGATGAATTTCACAATGCTATGTCAAATGTCAATGCTCATTCTGCCTCAACCAAAGCATCAAAGTCATCCAAATCCAAGGCATGCAGAAAACTCTCATTTTCTGTTCATGGTCAAAATGTTGGACATGATGATAATCATTGCTTTGTTCAACATCCTGAACTCCGTCCTAAGAAGAACCAAGCCAACTCAGCTGCCCCATCAAAGGACAGTTCCAACAAAGCAACTCTTGTTTCCCCTCCTCAGGAAGAACAACCTGATGCCACGTCCAATTGTGTTTTTGTCTTCCCTTCTGATGAAGAATTTATTTTTACAGCTTTTGCCTGCTTGTCTGAAAAATCAAATTCTGACTGCATTATCAACGCTTCTGCTTCCATGGCTTCTCATTCCTCAAACCTTTCTCCAATTATTGATTCTGGGGCCAGCTGTCATATGTTTAACAACAGAGACAGTTTTTTCAGCTTTCAACCTTTCAACATTCCAATTCAACTTGCTGGTATTGGTAAATCAATCTATGCAACTAGAAAAGGAACTGTTGCTGATTCTGGAGGAATGGAAGGAAAAGTTTTCTTTTCTGATTCTCTTTATGTCCCTGATCTTGGAAGGAATCTCATCTCCCTGGGAGGTCTTTGGAAAACTGGTTGTCTTCTCATCCCTGCACCAGTTAATCCTGCATCAAACTTCATTATTTCACGTAATGGAAAGAATTATATGGGAGGAGTCATCTCCAATTCATTATTTGAAGTTTCTGTGGTTCCACAAGGCATGTCTCCCCCTAATTCCTCATCTCTCTATGCAAAAGCTTCAAGTCAGTCTCTAACTCTCTGGCACAACAGATTAAGACATCCCTATGCCCCATATATTCAAAAACTTTTTAATGGAATGGAATCTGATGTATCTAGTTCTAGTTTGTCTGATTCTGAAATGCATTTTTGTGAACCGTGTGTGTTGGGTAAACAAACCCATGCTTCCTTTCCTGGCCAGTTGCCTGTTGCCAAAAATCCTCTTGAAGTTATCCACACGGATTTATCTGGGGAAATTCAACCTCCTTCTTTTGATGGTTCTCAGTATTACCTTAAGTTCACTGATCAGGCCACTTCATACCGTCATGTTTACCTTCTTTCCTCAAAAGCCCAAGTATTCAAATATTTCTTGGAATATAAGGCATCTGTAGAGCTGCAATCTGGCTTCAAAATCAAAAAGCTTGTTTGTGACGGTGGTGGTGAGTATATCAACTCTAGTCTGGTCAGCTTTCTTAAACAACATGGCATTTCTCTTCAAGTTACGGCTCCTTACACTCCCCAAAAAAATTCCAATTTCTGAGAGAGGAAACCATATTACCACTGAAAAATCCAAAACCATGATGTTTCATTCTAATGCACCAATTCACCTATGGTCTGAAGCAGTCAAAACAGCAGTATATCTTGAAAACAGATTACCAACCAAAGCTCTTCAAAAAAAATCAACTCCTTTTGAAGCCTGGAATAAATCCAAACCCAGAGTTTCACACCTCAGAGTTTTTGGCTGTGCTTGCTATACCTTCCTTGATAAACATCAACATCCTGGAAAGTTTTCAGCTAATGCCAGAAAGTGTGTCATTCTTGGATATGATGTTGGAACAACAAATTATTGTGTTTGGGAGCTTGAGCTTAAAAAGATTGTTATTGCCAAATCTGTGGCCTTCAATGAAAATTTCTTCCCCTTTCTTTACTCCAGATTTAAGCGCCCTCAATGGTCACAACTGATGAAACAAATTCCAGATCAAATTCATGACAGTCAACCACTTCCAACACCTGGCCTTTCCTTTTCTCCAGTTCAATCTCCTTCTGAGTCTCCAACTACTGATCCATCCTCAGGAAACATCTCTGATTCACATTCTGAAGATAATTCTCCTTCTTCTTCTTCTTCATCATCCTCTGATTTTCACATGTCAGGCACACCTTCCAATTCAACTCCTTGTCCTTCACCTGGCCACTTAACAAAATCACCTCATTCCAATGTCCCAGATGAAGAAGATTCCAGTCAATCTGATCCATCATATTCATCAATTGAGCCAGACAATCCAGCAGATCCTGATTATGTTCCCTCATCACAATCCCCCAGTTATTCTGACAACTCTTCAGCTGAAACATCCACTCCTGAACATTTACGTCAGATTTATTATGATCATTATCAACATGATTCCTACTCTGATTCTCCTGATCCTCTTGGGTTATATGCAGCAAATGCTTTTGCTTTCTCTCTAGAAGCTCCCTTGCTAGCTCATGAAATTCCTGAACCCCAGTGTTATAAGCAAGCAATCTATTCCCAATATTCAGCAGAATGGGCAGAGGCTGTGAAACATGAACATCAAGCACTTCAGCGTTGTAACACTTGGAAAATTGTCCTCAGGCCTGAAAAAGCTAATGTAATTGGCTGCAGGTGGGTTTTCAGGGTTAAACCTAATGCTGATGGTGGTGTTTTAAAGTTCAAAGCCTGTTGTGTAGCAAAAGGATATTCTCAAATCCTAGGAATAGATTTTCATGAAACTTTTGCACCCACTGGACGGATCACCTCTCTCAGGACCATTCTTTCTTTAGCAGCTTATTTTGACTGGGATGTTCATCAAATGGATGTAGTGGCAGCTTTTCTCCAGGGAAACCTAAATGAAACTGTTTATATGGAACAGCCTGAAGGAACACTAACTGCTGGAAATGAAGGTAAAGTTTTGACAATTTTTGCGTCCTCTTTATGGCATCAAACAAGCTCCCTTTTGCTGGAATTCATGTATAAATGACTACTTGTGCAAGCTCAACTTCTCTCCCCTTAAGTGTGTTCAGTGTGTGTATGTTTGGAGAAACAAATCACAAATCTGTATCATTTATCTTCATGTTGATGATATGGTCATTACTGGTAATCATTTTCTTTGGTTCAAAGACAAAATCAAAACTGAATTTGAGATGGATGATCTTGGTCCTGCCACTTGGATTTTGGGAAGGCATCTCACCAGGAACAGAACAGCACGTACTCTTTCTTTATCACAAGATTCTTATGCTGAAAAAGTTTTGTCCAACTGGAATATGGCCAACTGCAATCCCTGTCTTACTCCCTTATCCTCAAATGATTATCCTGTCAAAGCAACTAGTGAAGAAATTGCTGAATTCAATGCTCTGAAAATCAATTACCGCTCTGCTATTGGTGCACTCAACTATTTGTCTGTTGCAACAAGACCTGATCTCTCTTTTGCAGTTGGTGCATTATCTCAACATCTTATTGAACCAGGTATCAAACACTGGCTTGCTGTCAAACACACTTTCAGATATCTGTGTGCCACTTCATCATCATCTCTCACTTTTGGAGGAAAATGCCCAATTCCAAATCATCCATCACTCTGTCCTCTTATTTACTCTGACACTGATTATGCTGGGGATCCTGATACCAGACGCTCAACTGGAGGGTATGTTGCCATACTCAATGGAGGAGCTATTTCCTGGAGTTCTAAAAAGCAGCAAGTTGTCACTATTTCTAGTACTGAAGCTGAGTTCAGAGGCATTGTGGATGCTGGATGTGAAGCAATCTGGCTGACTAAATTACTTACTTCCTTCAATATTCCTAAATCACCTTCACCTTTAATCCTTGCTGACAATGCCAGTTCCATCTCACAATGCAAGGATTCACTCAGATACCATCAAAGATCATAACATGTAGACACTCAACTTTGTTTGGATTACTGAAAGCATAAACAAAAATCATTTTCAGCTTCAACACATTTCAATTGAACACATGGTGGCTGATCTTCTTACAAAATCTTTGGGAAAAGTCAAGCTGTCTTATCTCCTCAAACTCATGGGTCTGGTATTAAGGGGGGGTGTTGAAATTTCTGCCTCTAATACCTGACCCATTCCTCACTCCAGCTTCTTACCATTGTCTCAAGTCATTCTCCTTGCTCATATCCTCTTTTCCTGACTTTTTCCGCTGAGGAACTTCAAAGATACAAGCTCCAGCATCAAGAACAACATTTCTTTCCCACCCGGAGTCAATGTCTTGATTATGGACCTCAAGGACATGTTTTTTTTACCTGGAGTGTGAATTATTTCCTTGGATGTGAACCTGTCTCTTTTCCTGTATTGTAGTTTAATAGTTTTGTCAATGTCGTGTTAGTTTCTGTTGTTTTGGATGGTGGACTTTGTCATATAATGAGCCCTCTCTTTGCCATTTCCATTTTCCCCATCCAAATCTTTTTCTTTCTCTTTCTCTCTATTCTCTTTATCCCTTCCACTGCTTTCCCTTTTTGGCCACATCTGACAGTCTTTGCACTGTGTGGGGAGAATAGAGTCTTTTGTCCAGGTTCTTTCCTTTCCTTTTCAGTTATCTTTTCTCCAATTCTTTTAGTCCTAACCACAGCATCTCACACTTGTGTCCCTTATAGGTTTAGCACCCACTTTGTGGTAGTTACTTGTTGTGGTAAGGTGCACAGTTGCTGATTAACCTGTGTTTAGGTATGTTTGTTTTTGCAATGAAATCCAAATCTTTCTCTTTCTCTCTATTATTCTCTTTATCCCTTCCACTGCTTCTTCCTGTCCACTGCTTTCCCTTTTTGGCCACATCTGACAGTCTTTACACTGTGTGGAGAGAATAGAGTCTTTTGTCCAGTTTTAACACCCACTTTGTTGTAGTTACTTGTTTTTTGTAAGGTGCACAGTTGCTGATTAACCTGTGTTTAGCTCTCCTCTGTGCTAAACCTTCTTCATCATCAGTTCTTAACTTATCCAACAAATCTTTAAAAAAAAAAAAAAAAAAAAAAAAAACATCAAAGATGATCAACCACCATCACCACAACTCACAAAACATTTCATATATTGTAATACCCTTATAAAAAAAAAAAAATAACTTTTTGATATAACACTTCATAAATAGTACTCAACAACACTCTTCATTGTTGTATTTCTTCATCTAATCTTTAAGAACACCAATGTTATTACATCTCTAAACCATTAGTTTCAACCAGTCAACAGGTCTATTTATATCAAGTAGACATTTAAGCTTATTTTACTTAAAGGGACAGGGTTTTCTTAGGTTTATCCAGCTCCCTTGGATTCTGCTTACAGCAAGGTAAATGTAAGAGTCTTTCTACACCAACTCTCACAGCACTCCTCCTCACCTCTCAACCAAATCCTAGCACTCTCCCTCCTCCTCCAAAAGAGAAAAAACAAAACAAAACCTCTCTCTCTCTCTCTCTCCCTCTCTCTCTCTCTATTCCCCTCTTATAAAAAAGCAACAAAAATCATACAAAAATTACTACCTAAACAGCCTATTACAAACACACACACACAAAAAAAAAACTTGTTTTTAATTCAACATCAGGTATACAAAATCACCTTGAACAAACAAAAGAATAAACTCGCTTTTTGAAAGAAAAAATAAAGATGAGAAAGAAGATTGAGCTGATATACATATATATATATATATATCATAGGATGAAAAAGACAGAAAGGATGTATGTATCTATATAGATGTGGATTGATGGAGACAGGACAAAACAAAAACAAAAAAATTAAAATATAAATGTAGCTCCTCTATTCTGATTAAAATCACAACAAACTCATAAGTTCCTCTGATAAATTAGGATAAACTTTTTTGCCCTTCTTTACCGGTTCATCACCTGATACCATAACAATCGACTTGAATGCTTGATACAAAACTTCAGCCTATGCACACGTATATATATACATGAAGAGAGAGAGAGAGAGAGAGAGAGAGAAAGAGAAAGAATTTTTACATTCAAAGACACACTCATCAGCTTCTAAAAAAATAATTAAACATTGAAAATGAAAACCAAAAAAAACTCAACTTGATTCAAAATATTATCGCAATCCAAAGTCATAGCCACATCTATAATATATCTAAGAACCTTCAAATTTTCAATCACCAATCGCCAATTTAAAAAATAATAACAGCAAAAAATAAAAATAAAAAATAAATTATCAACCACTGCATTTTCTTTTATATTCCAGTCTATGGATGTAATAGCCAAGTTGTCTAATGTAAAAAAATGCTTGACTTACTTCATCGAATTCTCGGAGATACCAAATGATGGGATCTCGATGTGACACCAAAATGGCAAGTGCCACAAACAAATCAGTATGAGGTCCACATCCATTAGTCCAAATCTAATTTAAAAAAGCAGAACAAAAAAAAGAATGAGAAACAATCAAATCATATGCAATTGATACTTTGTAATTCAACTAACTGCTTCCCAAATTTTGAGAACATCCGAAAATTCAAATTCTCGTTTAAAAGCAATCAAAATCCACCGAAAGCAGAAAAAGAGATTTAAAGAATTTGTATCTTCGAAATGACGATAAAGTGTTCTGTCCATGAGTAAGACTAATTGTTGCAACATTGATAACTTGCTTTTCATTCCCTATTAAAATCAAAATCATCATCTCAATTAGTTAGTTTATTATACTGATCAAAAAAGGGTAATAACATGAAAATCCAATCAAGAACTTACACTTTGATCACGAGAAAAATGGCTTTTCTAGAAGAAAAAAAAGAAAATCAATCAAACGGAATGAAATGAGTAAAAACAAAAAACAAAAGTAATGCTCCAATCAAAAATACCATTCGATCCATCAATTTAATAAAACACCAAAAAGTCATGGCTTGATCTGCTTGGAAAGTTATGTAGAGAGGTGCACAAAGGTCACTCATTCCTTGCACATATCCTTAATAATATGAAATACATCAGTGATAAGGTGTACATGAGTTTAAGAGGGACAATAATAATAATAACCTAACCTAGCTCTTTTTCCCAAACGTTATAAGTCATAAGTACATCCCCTAATGCCTCAACATGCTTATTGGTAGGGGGCATATTGCTTTTGTGGTCCTCTAGAGGTGGATCATTCAAGTTAAGAGCAGGAGCAGCAAACATGGGTTGCGTACGATCAGTTCGTCGACAATCAATTTCTAGAAGAAAAAAAAGGACCAAAGTAAACAGAAGTACAAAAAAAAAAAAAAAAAAAAAAAAAAAAAAAAAAAGGTCAAAAATAGGTTCTCCCAAGAACATGAGAAAGTATACAACATAATAAGGTTTAATATAGTATGAATAAAATTGAGTCAACCTATCCGATGATTTTCTTCTATAAAAATGGGAGTGGTTTTCAATTCAGTGTCATCTTTCCAACTTGCAAGTAGCTTTTCGTAATTATCTCTATGATGTTCAAAAACTATGAGCTCCTAGGTAATCGACAATTTTAAAGAAAATAACAGACCGGAGAGACGACAAGTAATTTTCACGCATGACTTTAGTCGAGTCCCAACTATAGACACCCAACAAAAATGGCCACTATACGTTGAATAATTCAGAAATAAATAAATAAATAATAGGCAAGGGAGAAGAAATCATGTCACAACCAGTTCTGAATACAAAAAAAAAAAAAAAAAAAAAAAAAAAAAAAGCTCACAATTTTTTCCCTAGCTTCACCAGGGGCGATACCCTGAACCAAAATGTTGAAGATTATAAGTAAACTGATGTGACCTAGCCTAATAAGACCATCCAGATGATTGTCAAACATACCCTCTGAAAAATTCGTTGCTTGACTTCGTCTGCTGAAATCAAGAGCTTACCATTTTCATCCATCCAAGTGTCAAACTCTTCTAATTGAATAGGGGAAGAAGGAATACGATTGGATTTTGTTGGACAAATGTCATATGTAGCCTTATTATAAAATGTTGCATTATATTATATTGTCCAAACGGTTCAAGGTAGAGCAACCAGATCAATTCTCTACCGGGGGAAAAAAAAAAAAAAGAAAAAAAAAAAAAAGAGGACATGGATTGAAACAGTACCTCGAGGAGCTCAAACGTGCCGACAGCACCGACTTCTGATATGTCCGAGTTACTTTCAATGCCCAAATCTGACTGACGAGATCTTTTACCAGCATCAGCAACAAGGCTAGCCCATTTGGCTAAATAAACTCTTGCAACATCATAGCCTTCAAGGCCAGCTTGTTGTGACCACCAAACAAATTCTGGTTGACCATTAGCAAGAGAAGCTACTGGCTCAGGAAGCTTTAGGAATGAAAACAAATTAAACATGCATAAGGAAAAAGACGATTATAGTTTTGCTTATTCTGATTGATTTTGGGACTACTTACATGGGGGACAATAGGACGAGCTAGACGATGAGAAAGAACCATTTGAGCAGCTGATCGAGCACTAATTTTAAAAAGAAGAAGAAGAGTGAATGAATGAATGCCTTTCTTCCTCTAAGAAAAATTAAAAAAAAAAAAAAAAAAAAAAAAAAAAAAACAGAGGATAAAATCGACCAACTTGCGAGTGATTAAACTAAAAGAATTGAGGATGCGAAAAGAGAGACTTTCTTGATTGGAGTCATGATCAAGATTACCATAAGCATGGTTTAAACTTTGATGGAGGATGCTTGTTTTGCCATTGGAGCCAAAGTGATGATTTCGATAACCGCGTTGTGCAGGATCATCAGGGAAATCCAAATCATCAAAAGAGCTACTGAGATGAGCCTCACGATCTTCACGGTTCGGATTGAGAAGAAACAGGTTGGGTTCGATGCGTGATAACAATAAATCGGCGACTTGTTCTAATTGAGCAATAAACGATTCGCCGCCCCAACTGTAACATTTTCGAGAAGAATTAGACGAAGGCATGGGGATAGCTTGATCTTGATCAAAGTAAAGGGTTGGAAGGGTGATTCCACCATAGAGATTGATAGTAGCGGTTCCTGAGAGTGGAAGGGAGGAAGAAGAGATGAGATAGAGACAGAGGAAGAAAAAGAGAGATTTGGTAGATGAGATATAGATATATATAAACACACCATGCCATCTGGATATAGTAGGTGGTTTCAAGCTAATAGAGTAGATTGAATGAATGGGTACACAGAAAGCGTGAGAAGGAATAGCATCAGGCTGGTTGGTATCAAAAGGAAGGGTGACAGGTTGATGGTTGGCTTTTAAGAAATGGAGCAAGATGGTATGAGAGCTGGGGGGGAGGGAAAAAAAATTGAAATGAATAAACTAAAATGATATTGTTCTTTACCTAGAGGATCAGCATGGACATTGATCCAGTGATCAGGAGAGTCAATGAGGTGATGAGGGATCCAAGAAAGATGGTAATTGAAAAGAGGATTATTTGTAGATGAGGAAGGATTAAGGCTGGGTGGGTCAATTTTTTTGAGGATAGAAAGTGATCCGGGTACATTGTGATTAGCTTGAGTGTTTGTATTCTGAAAAAGAATAGAAAAAAGGATGTGAATGAGAGGAAGGAATATGTGAGAGGGAAAGATGAGAGGGATGCGCAACAATGTAGATATGAGGAAGGGACCATCTGATATAGTAAGAAGGAGAAGATGAGGAAGAGGGGGGAGTGTTTGAATTTATGTTGACGAGGTCATCGGATGCGATCTGTTAAGAGCAGCAGCAGAAAGAGGGAATAAGATGAGGATGGAGATGGAGATGGAGATGGAGATGAAGATGAAGATAGGAAAGAAGAAGGGAAAGGCTTACAGAATGAGAAGAAGGAGAGGGACAAGATTGAAGAGAAATGGAAGGAGAAGAAGACATCAAGATACAAGATGAGGATGAGGATGAGGATGAGATGATAAAAGATGAAGAAGAAAGATTTGAAATGAAATGAAATGAATTGGGGCTGTGTATTGGATATTGCATAAGTGGGGATGCATACCACCAGCCCAATCATTCCTCCCTCCATGACTTCCTCCATCCTCCACCACCTCAAACAGTTGGTCCAACAATGGCCTGCTGATCCTCTCTCGCACCATCAGCTCAAGTCTACTCTCACGCAAGCTATTCAACGCATCCCTCCCAACCATCCTCATCTGGTTCCCTTGCACGCCTCTCTTGACTGCATCTACTCCAATCAAATTGCACAAAAGGTTGGTACTCTCTCAAACACAACACACAACTACTTTTTATTTTTATTTTTTGACTTGTCTTTCTGTAGTATCCTATTCCTGCTACACTCAGATTCCCTGCCTCATGCCCTGACCATTATGATAAAATCCAACAAGCTATCGAGCTCTCATTAACACGCCACACCCTTCCATGGTACAAACGATTGGGTTTCTTTCGTTCATTAAAATGATCAGGATTCTATATTCCTATTCATCTCATTAGATGGTTGGGTCTAATGCACCGATAGGAATACTTGATTGGGTTTCCGTCATGGAACCCTAAAAATGAGAAACCAACGATTAAACGATGATGGAGTAGAATGGTGTCAAGTAAAGGAGGATAGTCAAAGCGAGTGAATACTGACAGGAAAGACATAAGTGTAAGGGCCCTTCTGAGGAGCAGACTCATAGCCAATGACCAAGGCACACCTCGCACACTTGAGACGATACTGTTTTTCGAAGCCATTTTTGCGGATGATGAGGGTGGGAACGGGATCTAGTTTGAGGTTGAACTTGTAAGCGCGCTTGTGAGGGCCGATGTTGGACAAGACATGAGAGCGGTCGAGGGGTCTTTTAGGGAGTAAAGCGAGAGGTTTGTCGATGACCAACTGAGATGGGAAGTAAGAGTGAGAGAGTGAGAGAGTGAGTAAGAGAGAGTGAGAGATGGACGGACAAGGAATTCGCCACACAGACAGTAATATCTAGACAAGCACAAGCAGAAGAAGGATGAATTTATGTAATTGAATAGGGATGGATGAATGAGACGGACACCACTAAGCGTGTCTGTGCATGGAGGGCGTGTTTGTCTTCGGAGGTCGAAATGGCAGAGCGGCTGACGACTTTGGGCATTTTGCATAAGAGCGCCAGAGAGAAAGTGAATAGGGGGAGAGTGGGTGGGTGTCATTTTGCATACGGTACACTTTGCATACGCTACACCTTGCATACGCTACACCTTGCATACGCCTCACCTTGCATACGCTACACTTTGCATACGCCTCACCTTGCATACGCTACACTTTGCATACGCCTCACCTTGCATACGCTACACTTTGCATACGCTACACTTTGCATACGCTACACCTTGCATACGCTACACTTTGCATACGCTACACCTTGCATACGCTACACTTTGCATACGCCTCACCTTGCATACGCCTCACTTTGCATACCGTGCCTTATTCCATATCCACATCGTCTCGTTTTTCTTTCCATGGCTCGCTTTCTCTTCCACCACCACGCACCCAAATCCACTCGCCCTCCATCTTCCACTCCTCTTCCACTCTCCAACGAACTTCTCGTCCGCATCTTCATCCATCTCAACGTCAATGATATCCCTCCATGGATATTGGTCTCAAAGAGGTCTCTCTCCCTTCCTTCCTTATCTCTCTTACTCTCTCTTACTCTCTCTTACTCTCTCTTAGATTCAATCACATCGTCGCCACTCCCTGGGTCAGAGCCCTCTACTTTGCTACAAATCATCTCCCCTCACAGTCCATCTATGCCGCTCTCAGGTTCTCAAAACTCGTCTCAAATACTCCCTCCATGCTCGACATCCTCATCAACTCCTTCAGCGCTAACTTCTCCCGCTATCTCGTACAGTGTCTCACGTATACATCTTATCCCTCTTCCTCTTCTTCTTCTTCTTCTTCTAACTCAAATCACTCTCCCTTCCGTTCCAGAACCGGTTTTACTAGCTACAGAAACTTTGTCAAACCTGATGCCATGCTCCTCAACTTGCCCTTTTCCTTGTATGCTTATGTCATCAAAATGGCCGCCAATTACTTTGGCGATTTCGTCCCTCTCTCTAAAAAGTGGGACGATGGTGAAATCTTTCTTCGCTGGATCAACGATCGTTCCGTCCGTCTCCCCTTTTCCTTCTCCTTCTCCTTCTCCTTTTTTTAAATTGTTTTTATATTTATTTATCTTCTCTTCCTTTCCCCCTCTCCTTTTCATCTCATCATGTTCTCCCATCTCAGTCTCCTCGTTCTCAAACCGTCCCCATTTGGTATACATTGTCTCTGCGTGATGAACCTACTTATCTTGATACTTCCCGTCTCCCTCCCAACAATCCCAATGCCCCTTTTTCAGAAGAAGAAGTTGCTTGGCAAATCATGGAACGCATCATCTCGTCTGTCTTGGCTTCTTCTCCTCCTCTACCTTTCTCATTCATTCATTCATTCACTCACTCACTGTACTCTTCTTTACTCACTTTTCTTTCTCTTTGTGATTGAATAGAGATTATAACTTTATGCCTTTCTGTCCATTCGATCCGGTTCTCGATAGACTTCCAAAAGCTATTGCCTTTGAACCTCGTTTGTTGCCCCTCTTAAAATCTAAAGGATTTGTCGTCGATCGTCACTATATCACTCGTTTACTCCGCCAAACAACTCACACCGTCCACGCTCTCATTCTTGCTGCTCCCCCAAATTCTAATTCAGAATCCGTCATTGCAAACTTATTAGTCCAAAGTGTCCGTGTCTTTTGTAAAGATGAAGTTGGTTTGGGCAAAGCAACCGAAGAATGGGTACACGATTGGATTGAATACAGCCCTATCCTCTCTCACGTTAGGCTTGGTCAAGTCTGGTGGTCCGCTCAAGCCACTGCCTTGAAATTGTTGGATAGTATGGGTTCATTGGAAAAACCTTTAAAGTGGGTAGTAGTGACCTTTCTCTCTTCTCCCCCCCCCACCCCTTTTCACCTTTGTTTATTTATTTTCCTTTGTAGATCTATCATTGAAAACTATCTGATTAACCTTCAAGGCACTTCGAAATTGTATGAACTTGTAAGCCTTGTTGATTTTAGTTGACATGTTTTTTTTTTTCTCTCTTTCAATATTCATCTTTATTTTTTTATTTTTATTTTTTTCTGAACCAAAGGCTCTTTGTGTTCAACAAATTTGGAAACTATTTCCAAATATACATGGAAATCTTGTTGTTCGTCAAATAGTCTTATCTACAGTATTTTATCATGCTAGAACTAGCTTTTGTATTATTCCTCATCGATCTCTTCCACTCGTCGGAAACTCTCCATTCTTTGATTTACCCAGTGGTCATGATGATCATTTTTCGGCCACTAACAAAAAGCTCAAAAGTTTGTCACTTCAACTCCAATATTCAGATATTCGACCACTCATATGTAACGAGTTGAGTAATCATTTCATGATCACTCATCTTTTATGTCCTCTCTTTCTCTTCCCCTTCATCAATTTGTTAACTATCTACCCCATTTATTTATTTTTAATTTTTAATTTTTAATTTATTTTTTTTTTTGCGGGGGGCGACATTGTTCTTTACAGATTTATTTCCTCTCCTGAACTGGTCATCTATCACTTTATTGACCACACTGAATCTGGTTCACTTTGGAATCCAGATCTGATCGAACAATCAATTTTGGAAATCCTCCTCACTCGCTCATCGGCTGGTCTCAATCTTTTGGCCATTTATGAAACGTTCAAATTCTCCCGTCAAATCATCTTGCAAATCCTACGAAGACTTGATCTCAAATTAGATCGACTTAAAAAAGATTATAGCAAGTATAAATTTTGGGACACTAGTAAAGTAGCTGGCATCATGGCCCCACTAATTGATGAAACTAGCACCTTATCACCAACTTGCCCACGGCCCTTTGCTCCCGAGTTTTATACCGATTTTCAAATCCCTTATCTTTCCTCTAATTCTAAAATTAATCCAACCAATATCCTAGACTTTCCTTACAATCCTCCTTCAATTGTACCATTATTATTATTATTATCATCATCATCATCATCATCATCATCATCATCATCTCATGAATCTTCAAATAGGATCATATCTTTTGATTCGTCTGATGGTTCCTCTTCTGATTTCACACTTGAAAAAGCCTATTCCCAGTATCCCTCTTTACCCCGCATCACAGATCAAGGCACCATAGATATGTGGAACTCATCCAAGGCCCCTAAATCTTTTACCACTCAACCCACGTTTCGTCATATTGACCTTGTTCGTTATCGTTCTACCCTTCCTCCCACCATGCCAACTTGGATTGCTGTCTGCGAGATATGTGAAAAAGGTGACGCAAAAGCTGACCTAAGATGGATTAGAATCATATTGGTTCAGTTGGCCATCGTTAGTCGGAATATTAAAGCTTTACGGCATTTACTTAATGGGTCATCAAAATTATCTATAAGGTTGGCTTAATCATTTTTATCAATACAAATCACTTACTGTTATGCAATTCTTATTTAACGAAACGACATGTGATTTTAATTCTTTAGTTTAAAAGTTTTTGAAATTTATGCCACACTGGGCTTACCTATTGATGAAATGGTTTCTCGACATTTATTGTTACATGTCCGTCTCAACACACGAAAGTGTTATGAAAAATTTTATGTAGCGTCACTGTCTGATGATGTGAGTCAATGGAATGCCACTTCATGGTTGGCATATATGCGATTGATGGAAACTAGATATTCATCCTGTCGTAACTCAAATCAATATAAAGACGATGGGTTTCTGCCTGTATGCCAATTTGATTTTCTTATTCTTATATTGTTGTTTATTCGTCATGTTTATTATAATACGCCATCAACTAATGAATTGATTTATATTTTTATATACTTTATGTATTGGGTATCAGTCACTCAGGGAGCTTTATTCGGCTTTGATTTATGAACATAAATCCTTATTCTATTTTAGATCAGATGATGCTATGGCTGCATACGAAAGACGAAGTGAGCAAAATCAAACTCGAATTCAAAATCAAAATCATCAAAATAAAAAAAGACGAAGGAGGAAAAAACAGGGAGGTAAGAAGGGTACTAAAATGAAGGGTAATCATGGTTCTCGTTGCTTAAGTACAACTTAATGTCGTTGTTATCGATTGTATGTATATTAATTTATATTAGTTGGATCAAGTTGATAAATCGGATGTTTATATTTTTTAAAAAAATGTTGCTTGGTATAGATGATAGAAGGTTTTGTTTGTTTAGAAGACGAAAAGACAATAGAAAATAGTAACACTTTTAATAGAAGACTGGAGATATAAAAAGGAGTTTATAGATGTACAATTGTGGTTGATGAAATGTTATTTATTTATTTATATATATATATATATATATATATGTGTGTGTGTAATGGTGTGTATGTTTGGATGTGTGAGTATGTAGGTTGGATAGAGAGAAGGGGGGAGTATGTTTTGAATAGATTGTTGAGTGTGGTTTGGGTTGGGTTGTTTTATTTAGGTGTGAGTGAGTGAATCATTTAAATGTTATGTGATTTTTTTAGTCCCATGTTTGATTGGTGTGATTGAGATAAAATAGCCCCTGTTTAGTCAAGTAAGTGAAGCTGGGTAGTTAGTTGAGTAGTTGAGAAGAATGGTATGAGGATAAAAATAAAAATGAAGATGAATGAATGGGGTGGTGATGGGTTTATAAGTGTGTGTGGGGGTGAGGGTGAGGAGAAAAGATTCGCTCAATGGATAACTCTATCGACCACTTGGATCCTAAAGCTGAAGCTGAAAAAATTAGATTGAAACGAATTGCTAAACTTCAACAACAACAATCACCATCACAACATCAGCAAGGTCAACAGCAGCCATTGCAAAGACAGAAACAGGAACTAGTACAAAATCAAAATCAAAAAGAAAAAGAAAAGCAACAGCAAAAACAGTATCAACAACAACAATCAATATCGACTTCAACACAAGGACTTCCTACTTCTCTTTCAGTTTGTGCTTTTCTTTTTTTTTTTTTTTTTTTTTTTTTTTTTTTGTCATTAGCTTTTATTAGATGATCGGGTTCTTCTTCTTCTTCTTCTTTGGGGGATACTTATTTCTTTTCTTTTGGGGTTATTTTTTGTTCTATATGGTTGGTAAAATTTTATCTTTCAGTCTTCTGATCAACTTGGTTCTTCATCAACATCGGGATCAAGGTCGGTATCGGGGTTAGGATCAAATTCTGTTCAACAAACTTTTGAGGAATGGCAACATTGTGTTGTTACGAGGATTCTTAATGTCACTTTGGATGTATGATTCTCTTTTCTCTTTTTATTCTTTTTTTTTTTTTTTTTTTTTTTTTTTTGGAGAGAGGGGTTGGGGGTGGGGAGGAAATCGTTGAGATCTTAGAGGTTGAATGTTGATCATGTTGAGGTTGATTTCCCCCCTCATTTGGGTCATTCGTTTAGGAGGATGTGGCTGCTCGATCTAATTGGTCGATTACTTATTTGATCGATCTTAAAGACGAACTCGAAGAAGAGCAGCCAGGTATTTCGTTCATCTTCTTTACATACACATACACATATATATCGGTACAAATGTATTCATCTGATTGATCTTCCTGTTCTCCTTTTTTCATCTTTTAACTCCCTATCACACACACACACACACACACACACACATTCTGCTGCCAGGTTCTTCCTACCCTCTAACGGATGATTTGGCTGATAGACTTCTTGTCGCCCGACTATCTATCGACCCATCCGCCATGTCTGACCATACTCCAAGTACAAACGTAGTTTATGATTCAGTATCAAAAGAAACTTGTCTTCAATATCTATCTGCATGTTGGAAACGTTGTTCTGAAGAACGAGCGAAAATCTTATCAGCTCCAAAATCAGTTTGGTCACCCGAAATGAAATCAAAAATGTTTACATCGTTGGAGAAAATTAAGGAGTTGGTGATTAGTTATGTAGGATTAACGATTCAGGATCCTGATTTGTTTCCTCAACCTGGAGATAAAGCTCAATTAGGCGTTCAAGAGTTACTTTCTGTTCTTCTTATCAATCCTTCGTCGTCTTCTGCTACTTCTGCTTCTTCTATTTCTTCTAGTAGTGATCCTAAAAACCATGTTTTGCAGACAGATACTTGGGCCTTCATATCTGATCTTTGTAAAAGGTTTGACGGTGATGGTTTAGAAGACATACTAGGTCCCTTAATCAAACACATCTGTCTTCATCCTAGTCTTCGGTTAGGTCAATTTTTATTAGGTGGTCATGAATGGAGACCATTTCTTCAAACTATTTCGGAATTAGTTCAATTTAAACCTGTGGCTATGATGATTCCTAGTTTAGAGGATTGGATGCCTACGATTGTTTCTCATGCTAGGGAAATTGAGTTTCAATGGCTGATGGGTCCTTTATTATCCCTTTCTACTTATCCTGACCGTGCGGTAAGACTTCTTATTTATATATTATTATTATTATTATTATTATTATTTTGGTGTTTGAATAAATTTTATTCTTACTTGGTTGATCGTATTTATTGCTCTTTCTCACCCCCATTTGGAGGTTTGGTTGATTTATTTCGTACGGTAGCCCGTTTTAGCTGAGGAGTTTTTTAAGAATTCATCTGAACGACCGCGTGGTGATATTAGTTCAGGTATCAAGAGTTTAAGAGTAACGTTGAATTCTTTGCAGGTAATGTATTATTATTATTATTATTATTATTATTATTGTTGTTGTTGTTGTTCTTCTTGTTATTCATGATCATATCAAACTAACTGAATCGATGAATTAACTTTTTTTTTTTTTTTTTTTTTTTTTTGTGGGGGGGGGATTCAGTTAAGCTTGTATACTATATTTGATAAGATTGTGAGATCTGGTCCTGGACCTCGAGAAAAAGTGTTACAGTTTTTTGCCGAGGCTATTAATAAAAACGTTAAACGAGCAGCGATTCAAGTTAATTCTAATGTCGTTTGTGGGAATGGATTTATGACTAATTTACAATCAGTGTTATTGCAATTTGCTTCACCGTTTATCGATCCTCAATTTACAAAAGTAATTTTATCTTTTATTTTTAAATTATTTTCTTTGGATGGTGGAAAAAATTCAAAGTCTTACAAATTGCTATGATCTTTTTTTTTTAATTATAAATTGTTGATAGCTTGACAAAGTTGATGCCAAATATTTGAAGTATTCGTCAAGAATCAATGTTCAAGACGAAACCAAAATCAGTGCGACCAAGGAAGAATCAGAGGCTTATTTTGCTCATGGTTCATCCTCTTCTCAAGGTAAGTCGGTCATGTGTCAATCATATTCAAGAACCCCCCCTTTTTTTTATTTATTTTTGCCATATGATAGATGATTCTTTTATCAGGTAGCATCACTAAAGCTTATTGATGGTTTTTTTTTTTTTTTTTTTTTTTTTGGAATGGGGTTTTAACTTTTTCCCTATTAGAGAATCCAACAGCACCAAACTTTATTACAGAAATCTTTTTTCTCAACGCAGCTTGTTTTCGGCTAGGGATTTTAAAGGTTGCTAAAGATTGGGATAAAATGGCCAAAACGATTGAAGACATGAAAAAGGAACTCGAGCGTGTAGAATCTGATACTCAATGGGCTGGTTCACCTCAAGAAGCTTTACTCAAAGCTCGTTTGGAAATGTTCAAGGTTTATATTATTATATATAGATAAATATATATACTCATTTTATATTTTCTTTCGCAAGGAGTTTTTTTTTTTTTTTTTTTTTTTTCAAGTCTCTTATTCTAATAATATGATTAATGATTTTTTATAGAAAGACCTGGCTAATCGGGAAGATTGTTTGATTGCTCATGATGTTCAGATGACGGATCCTGAACTTTTACTCAGGTGTAACTCGTTTTGTAGTTTTGTCATGACTTGGTGTGTAAGAATGGTTGATCCTACACACAAGCATCCGCACGTTCAAGTCAGGTTAGATTTTTTAACTTTTGGTTTTGTTTCTTTCTTTGTAGTCGTTGATGGGGGCATGTTCGATTGATTCTTTATTATTATTGCATCCAATCTAGCCTACCCTTACCCTCAGACTGTAGCACTGAGTTTAAAATGCTGCCAGAGTATATTCTGGAAGACGTTATTGAATTTTACAGCTTTGTGTCACGACATTCTCCTCAAACTCTCATCCAATCCTCTTCATCAATTCGAGATGAATTATTAACGTTCACGCTGGTGTTTTTGATGACACCTTATATGAAGAATTATCATTTGAAATCTAAGTTTGTGGAGATTTTGTATTATAATACGAGACCGGTTTTAGACTTTAAGAATGGCGTGTTGGGTGATGCATTGAATTTTCATCCGTTGTCGGTGAAACATTTGATGTCTGCTTTGATGAAGATATATATTGGTGAGTGTAGTGTGGTTGGGGTGATGCAAATTAATATATATATATTACATTATGTGTTCTGGCTATCAAAGCAATCGTGTTCGGAAATACTAAAAATAAGTAGCTTTTGTCTAACTTTTTTCTCTTTTATAATTTTGGGGCAGAGGTTGAAATTACTGGAAGTCATACTCAATTTTATGATAAATGTCAGTATGTTTGTATACCTCACATTATCTTGCATAATTTTTTTTAATTATTACTATTTTGTCTCCTGCTGATGTTTGGAATTGTTATTTTGATCTATCAGTTTATTCGCGCCGATGTTGGTTTTCGGTTTCTCTTTCGTTTAACTCTTTTTTATTTGATACGTTGCGCGAAAGGTAAGAAGGAAGTAAAAGTTGACTTTATTTATTTATTTTTACTTTTTGTGTGTGTGTGTGCGTGTGGACACTTTTTTTAGACATTGCGATCGTGTTACGTACTGTTTGGCATAATTCGACTCATCGAGCTGCTTTGAAGAAGGAGTCAACTACTGAATCATTTGTGAGGTTTGCAAACTTACTGATGAATGATGTGACGTATTTGTTGGATGATTCATTATCACAACTACAAGAGGTTCATCGGATCGAGGCTAAGATGGCTAATAAAGCTTTATGGGAATCATTACCTGAGAGTGAAAGGAAAGATGAAGAAGCCAAGTTAGCGAGTCATGAACGATATTGTCCTGGTCAACTTAGTTTAGCTAACGAGAACGTTAATATGCTCAAGATTTTTACTGAAGAAACGCCTGCAGCTTTTTTGAAATCTGAGATTGTTAATCGATTGGCGGCTATGTTGGATTACAATTTGGCTACTTTAGCAGGACCTAAATGTCAACATCTCAAAGTCTCAGATCCTAAAAAATATCAGTTTCAACCTAAGATTTTGTTATCAGATCTGCTTCAAGTGTTTTTAAATTTGGCTGAGTATAGTCAGTTTCAGGAAGCGGTGGCTAATGATGGAAGAAGTTATGAGAAGGAATTATTTGAAAATGCTGATCGGATTGCTAGGAAAGCGAATTTGAAGAGTGAGGAACAGTTGGAGCGATTAAAGAAGATGGTGGAGAAAGTTGAAGAGGTTAAACGGTTACAAGAAGAAGAAGAAGAGTGGGGTGATGTTCCGGATGAGTTTTTAGGCAAGTGTTATATATATATATTATGATTATTATGATTATTATTATTATTATTATTATTATTATTATTATTATTATTATTATTATTATTATTATTATTATTATTATTATTATTATTATTATTATTATTATTATTATTATGATTATGATTATTATTATTATTATTATTATTATTATTATTATTATTATTATTATTATTATTATTATTATTATTATTATTATTATTATTATTATTATTATTATTATTATTATTATTATTATTATTATTATTATTATTATTATTATTTTTTCAGGTTTTGGTTGGTCTGTATGAGGATGGATTTGATTAATTAGTATATATATATACGGGTGTGGTTGTGTTTGGTTTTATCTAGATCCTGTGATGGCGACATTGATGAAAACGCCAGTGATCTTACCGACTTCAAAGACAATTGTTGATTTATCGACGATAAAGCAACATTTCTTGAGTGATGCGACGGATCCGTTTAACCGGATGCCGTTGAATATTGAAGACGTTGTACCGGGTAAGTTTTTTTTAATTTTAGAGGGAGGGAGGGGGTCGAGGAGGAGAAGAAGAAAAAGAAGAAGAAAAAAAAAGGGGAGGATTTGTTGATTTATTAATGAATGGTGCTTATTTATTTATTTTATTTTATTTTTGTGTGGGGTTGGGTTGGATTGGGATGGGATGGGTAATGGTAGATTTGGAACTTCAGAGGAGAATTGAAGAGTGGATTCAAATGAAGAGGGATGAGAAGAATGGGAAAAAATGAATGAGGAATATGGTTGTGAAGGCTATGTGTGATAGTTGTGATGGTGATGATGGTGGTGGAGATGGAGATGGGAAGGAAAGGGTTTTTGGGTTGGTTATTGTTTTTTTGTAATGGATATCATAGGGGGCTTCTTTTGTTTTCTTTTTCATTTTGATAGTAGATTTATTGGTGGGTGTGATAAATAGAAGGTTGATTGATTGACTGGTGCTGTTGGTTGGTTGAGTGTTAGATGTGAGAAGAGTCATGGGTATGGGCATCAGCTTATTTGGCTAGGACTTGAATTGATTAAAATGTTTTGGGTTCTGGATGATGGTTTCTTGAGATTTGATGGGAGGTGTAAAGTTTTCTTTTTTTTTTTTTTTTTCTTTTTTTTTTTTTTTGTTGAGTGGGATTGTGTGAGTGATACTACATGCAAACAGCTGACCCTTCCACTGCAGCGTCGCGCTGACCCTGCGGAAGGTTCTTTTCAAAATTGGCCCGTAATGTCAGCTGGGTTTTTCTCACAGTAACTAGGTGATTTTTTTTTTATATCTTTTATTCTATGCTGTAAGACTTAATATCTACCTGCTATTACCTTGTCGCACATTCTACTCAGTAACCAGGGGAAAAAAACACCTTACATAACTTTTGATTCATATGTAACAAAGAATCTAATTCAAGTAAGAATTTATTCCATAATGCATTTTATAAACTTTTTGATCATATATAAGGAAGAAATTTTTAAAGGTGGTTTTATATTACGCAATATAAAATCTATCAGTAAAATTTCAAAGGAAGTAAATTTTACCTTCCATCCTATGATCTAATAAGGCTTATCATTTTGCCAATCTCTCACCATACCACTCAATTACAGCCAAAAAGTACATAATACACTTATCATACAATCATGGACCCCAGCTCTGATTCAAACGGTCAAGTAATTTGTGATTGCCCCACCTGCTGTCAGTTCATAATACTCAATGCTGCTGGAGAAGAAGTCAAGGGATGTGATGTTAGTCATAAAAGTTGGGGTAAAACATCAAGGTAAAACATATTGTTTTCTGGAAATTGATACAGCAACTCACTTTGTCAACACCTGCATCCAACCAAAATCATGCCAAGAGCTCATCATCCTGACATTCCAGAAGTGGTTCTATCAAGGAGGAAGATTCTGATATTTATTTTGATTTGACTTTCTTTTTAAGTAAGTACTTTACCTTTCATTTTAGGCATCTATGCTGAAACGTGAGTACTTTGTTTTCATTGTAGATATTATCTTGGGTTTTATTTATAACCTGGCTACATATTTTGTGTGTGGTATCAGTCATATTAAAATGAAATATATAATCCAATGCATAATATACATTGTCAGTCAATGCTGCCAAGTACCACCAGAGTTTGACCTTGAATCTCAAGTTCCACATGATATCCATATGGTCACCAAAAGAGAGTCAAACTAATGATAAAATTAGAAAAGTTGGTCAGCTGTCCAAACAATGCTCCTATTCCCTGTATCATCTTGATCCTGCACCTGATATGTGTGGCTACAAACCTAAAAAAAAGCAATCTACCACATGCAAAGAGGAACTTTTCTTTACTATCAATTACCATGCTAGATCCATAAACACATTGCAAAATGATATGATGCTTTTCTCTAAAAGATGAAGAATCCATTTCTTATAGGCCAAAAAAAAAAAAAAAAAAAAAAAAAAAAAAAAAAAAAAAAAAAAAAAAAGCTGCTTTTGTTGTTCAAGACTTTAATGACAACTGGCTTGGTAAGCTCCTTGGATTACCTGATAGTGAGATAGAAATCAAACAGTGAGCTGATTTTATGGCTGGATCATCAAATGGGAAGAATTATGATTATCTTTTTATCAGAAGCATACCAAAATATATGAATTCATGAATCAGATGAAAATAAAACAGATCTTCACCTAACCTACAGTTTTTTGCTTTTTTTTTTTTTTTTTTTTTTTTTTTTTTTTTGTTGACTGGTACAACTTATTTGGAAATAAAATCTCTGGAAAACAAGTATCAATTGGTGTCATAGCCATGAAATGAAGTGACTAAACTTACCACCAACAATGTGCTATAAGACTCAATATACATTTCTCTCTTGGCATTATTCTGGAACCTAATCAACCAGACATGGTGACAATCAACAATATTCTAAAACCTCTAGTAGACAAAATGCTTGAAATGGATCAAGGTGATAGGATCAACACTTACCATTTTTACAAAGGAAGAACTGTGACAGCTAGATTGGCTGCACTGATTGGTGATATTGTTGTAACCCACAAAGTCGGAGGTTTTGCTTTGCATTCTTCATCTAAGCTTTACTCCTGGTGTCATATAAGTAAATTGGATATCAACAAAATGAGAGTTTAAGAAAAAAGAGAAAGAGAAAATATTTTTGCTTGTTTCTCATGAGTGGAAAGAATCCATGTACCTTGACTGGACAGTCAAAACTTGTTAATGAAACAGGAGTGAGATGGTCAGAACTTAATCATCTCCCTTACTGGGAACCTGTCAACATGATTGTTCTTGGTGTCCTCTAAAACTGGTATGAAGGAGTTCTTTGTCATCACTTTTGAGATCTTTGGAACTATAAGCCTAAAAACACAAGATTTTTAAGAGAGACAGTATGTGGGTCAGCTAGTGAAGATGATACAAGTAGTTCAAGTAGAAAAAAAATAAAAAAGGGGCTTACAATAAATAGCAACAGGATAAACTACTTCTAGCAATAAGCCAAGTTATAGTCCCTACTGGAATAGCTTCTTTTCCAAAAGGAGTTGGAACAGCAAAAAAAAAAAAAACAGAAAATTTAAAGCAAGTGAATGGATGGTTTTATTTTCTCTTTACCTACCGTTTGCCTGGGTTGATACAACATTTGACCAAATTGATATAGAGGGTCAGATAGCTGAAGTGAAAGTCCACATTGAACATCTCAGTGCCATTGTTGAATGCACAAAAGTTGTTGCTTCAAGGGAGGTGACACCAGATTTACCTAGGAGTTTTGCAGAAAAGTATGGAAAATAAATGAGAATGTCTGCAATTTTGTGGGAGGGACTTTGACATTCCTTAGAATTAAATTATAATATTGTTGTGATAGTAGTTAAATTTTTACAGAGCTATTATTGTTTCCTACCTTTTTTAATAATCAACTTCATTTCAAATCTTAAAATTCCCTAAATCTTTCTTGGATTGTTAAGTTCCAACCCTTTGTGAGATTAACCTGAATATTTAGTGTCACTTAAATTTACATTATTATTCATCTCAAACTTATCTCAAAGAAGTATTAACTTATCTTCAAATTATCTTTCAACCACTCCTTCAAAGTATTCCCCTGTGCTTTGAAGGAGTCCTCAATCATCTTTACCAATCTCACATACTCACAAACACCCTTGATGTGAAAATATGTAGTTGTTCTTATATATTCTTCTTTATTCTATTTCTTATATATGTGATTCTCTATTATCACAATAGTTCTATTTTAGTTCTTACATATATTATACTTGTCATAACATGCTATTCAATCTTATACCCATATTATCCTTGGGCAAGTACATTCAAGTATATATAGAGGTGTTCACACTTTCCTGTTACTCATCTCTGTTATTTCTTGCTCAAAGATAATATTTATTCTAAAGGTTGGATTCTTTATATAGTTTGTTTTGTTTAAGTCTTGTTAATCCCTTTGTTGTGATCTTAGGTATTTGCAGAGATCACGACATAGGGGAGGTTCACCATTGTTTACTATTAGGGCAAACATTTATTTTATAAAGGTTGATTATTTTAATGCAATAAAGATCTCTGTTATTTCTTACTAAAAGATAATATTTATTTTATAGGTATTTGAAGAGATCACCATGCAAGGGATGTGAAAATAATTAGTTACTTCTCTGTTCTTCTTATTTCTACATTTTGTTATTTCTACATGTTGTGTACATCACGTTATATCTAGATTCTACATATCATGTGTTTATCTATTTTGTTTTCCACTATTTCAAATTGGTCTCTGCTGTGCTATTTAATAATATTCAAAATAGAAATGGGAGAAATTTAATAGTATTTATATGTATTATGGGCAGAGATCATCTATTTGTTGAGTGGTTGGAGCGTTCACTAATAGAACATTCATTTATATTGTAAAGGTTTCTTTCAGGTTATGGGCCCAGGCCTTTATTGAATGTCATCAAACAATAGCTTCAATTTCCCATCACCAACACCTTCAGATTCCACTTCAGAATCTTCAGCAGAAACCATACAGCCTTTACAAAACTCATCACTCAACATGGAGACTCCAGAAACCTCAAATGATTCCTCTCATAATATTCCAATCTTATCCTCCAATAATTTTCACAAATGGCATATTAGAATGCTTGTGCATCTCACTCGCCATAAACTAAAATCTTTAGTTCTTGGAAAGGAATCACAGCCTGCCGATACTGCCTCTCAAGCTGTTAAAGATGAATTCAAATCCAAAATTGATAAGGCAACTGATATTATAATTTCAAAGATTGATGCTGGAAATATTGCTGCATTTGTTACCAAAGAAGACATGGAAAACCATGGAAAATTTTATCAAAATTAAGTACTCATTATGCTGCCAATAATGCATCAAATAGAGCATCTATATTCTCTCAATATCACAACGTCAAATGCCATGATAATGGCCTTAAAATCTTTTTTAATGAATTGAGAACTCAAATCAATGAGCTTGGAGCCATCAGAGTATCAGTTGAAGGTGAAATTGAGGCACATCAAATTTTACACTTGTTGCCTGACTCTTATCAAACCCATAAGGCACTCATTTTGTACTCCTCCAAGGTTTCTCATCAAAATATGTCTGTTCACAATCTATTATCTTTCCTTGCTAGATTAGCCATTGAGGTAGACTCAGACGTTAGTGAAAATTCAGCATTAACTTCAAACACTAAAAGTGCCAATAAAACAAAATGGCCTGTTTGTCGCAATGGAAAACATAACCCAAAAACAAAGCATAGCAAGGAGAATTGTTTTGAACTTCATCCAGAAAAGAAGAAATCATGTGCCGTGTCTCAAAATCAATCCACATATGAACCTGAGATTCACGCTAATATTAGTTATGGACCTGCTAAGATTTCAAAGCCTCATCTGGTGTTGGTTCTATTGGAAATTTAATTATTTTTGATGGTGGAGCTAAAGTCCAAATGTTCAGAAATTGTCAACATTTCAAAAATTATTGTACTTATCAAAAACTGATTAAACTTGGAAATGGTACAATTATTCACTGTCAAGGAGCTGGTTCTGTTAACCTTATCACCCTAACAAACTGTCTTCACGTTCTTCATATCAACCAAAAATCTTATTGGTATTGGACCATTCATCAAACTAGGATGCAGTCAAATTACTAATCCTGATGGCACAGTTATCATATCTAAAGACGGTGAAACTATCCTTGATAGGCATTGGGATCCATTGGAAGGTCTTGTCGTTCTTAATGCAAAGTTCGGTGAGCCTTTCAATGTTTCTTTCAAGTCCTTTTTATCTTCTAACTCTCAATCACTGTGGCATTATACACTAGGTCACTCAAACGTTAATTATCTCAACTAATTGAAGGACTGTTTGGGATTCAAATTAATTCATGATCTAAATGTCTGTGAGCCCTGCATGAATGCAAAGCATCATACTCACCCTTTACCTGGAACTTTACCTCAAAGGAACCGCTTTCTTGAATATTTACGTTGTGATCTGAGTGGAATGATTAGTCCTTCATCTAAAGGAGGTTCCCAATATTACTTCAAATTGACCAATTCTTATACATCATATCGCTTTGTATTTACTTAAAGCAACAAGTCTGATACTTTTGATGTGTTTTTGAAATTTAAAACTCAAATTGAAAATATAACTTTGCAAAAGATTGTGAATTTAGTTTGTGATAATGGAACAGAGTTTATTAATAAAAACTTCTTGGATCTAAGTTCAAAAGACGGCTTCAAAATAATCACTACATCACCATATACTCCTCAACAAAATTCAATTTTGGAATGGGGCAATCAAATCATGACAGAAATTTCTAAATCATTATTATTTCATGCAAACATTCCAACTGAATTCTGGGGTGAAGCAGTAAATACTGAAGTCTATATTGAAAATCAACTCCCATGTGCTTCAATTGATTATTTAACCCCTTTCAAAAAAATATTTAATAAAAAACCAAATCTCAAACATATGCAAACTTTTTGCTGCACTGCTTATGCTCTGCTTAATAAAAGTCTAAGAAAAGGAAATTTTGCACCAAATTCAATTAAATGTTGTTTTCTTGGCTACTCTGAAGACACAACTTTGTATAGATTATTAAGACTTGACAGCATGAAAATTTTCTATTTGCATAGTGTAATATTTGATGAATCAAATTTTCCTTTAAGCTCTAAAAATTCTCATACCCCTCCATTAATTGAATTATTCACAGAAAATTTAGAATTTCCTGACTCACTAACTATTCCCTTATAAGATTCACCCTTAACAACTCTTGATGAACAAAGTTCAGATCATGATGATTTTGCACCAAACGATAATGTTTCTTCATCAAAATCTTCAAAATTCTGGGAATACAAACTGTCTTCTGATAATGCAGAAAAGGATATTAGCTTGAATATTGATGAGAGTAATATCATAGAAGGTACAAGAACACACTGTTGACAATCCTATAGTGCTAGATATAGGCCTTGACAAAGGGAGTTGGAGAAAAACCAGAGAGAAAATCCCCTGTCCCTTTAGAAAAATATAAGTGAGATTTACCTGCTACAGTAAATTGGTTCCTGTTGTTTAAAGCCCTTTTCCAATACACTTGACTGCCTGATCAGCCAAGAAAGTAGTCTCCAGACAGACTACCAAACCAAAGAACTGAAATGTAGACCAATATCCACACCAGAGAAAGCAATGATACTTGATGTAGGTTGCAAATCCACACCAGAGACAGCAATAATACTTGATATAGCTTGCAAGACTACACCAGAGAAAAAAGTTGCCAAAGTTGAGTTAAATGAAGAACTAACCTTGCAACAAAAACAGCCAATTGTGGCCAAAAACAGTGAAAACTGAGTGAGGAGCCAGGATATCACCTCCGGATGGTTGTATGATAATTAAGGTTGCCCCAAACTGTCTTATTCACTATATATACACAGACCACTATCTAAGAGTCCATGCACACCCACGAATCTGGAGTTTCTCAGCACCAAATTGCATAAAACCCCTCTAGAAATGCTTCCCAGCCTTCTAGCACTGGGGCGGGCGGTCCACCCAACGTTGGGAGGCCTGCCTGAAGTGGAAGGACCACCCTGAAGCCAGAAAACCACCAAAAACCACCAAAAACCACCAAAAACCACCAAAAACACCCAAAATACTTAGAAAAATAAACTACGACTATAAAAACCTTTAAAACACATAATTAAGCTACAACAACATTGTGAAATGAAACGTAGAGAAAAACTAGAACATTCTATTGGTACTAAGCACTTAACCCTAAGACTTAAGTTTAGCCCATAAAATGCAAAAAACAAAATTAAACAGCTATCTTTTAAAATGAAAAATGAGAAATAATCCCTCAAATACTTAGAATATAAAAAATGCCAACTGGACATAAAATATAGAGAAAAACCAGGTATATACAATGGTAATACCCACATCCCTGAAGTCCCAATATTTGTCAAATAATTCCAGAAAAACACCCCATTATTAAACAATTCCATTTAAAACATATCAAAACAACACCAAACAGACCAACAAAGGGCTCTGCCAATGTTGGAAGACCACATCCTCCCTCCAATAGAGAATGTCCACATTCTGCTTCATCACAACCACCATGTTCAGCTTCCTCTCCAAATCTGCTACTGACATGGGTCCTTGCCAATACTGCATTGACAACAATCTCATCTGTACCATAACACCTCCAGCTCATCCCTACAGAACCTCCTGTGATTCCTGTAACTCTAGGAAGAAGACTTGTTTCAGACCTGGTCCATTATCCTCTTCAACATCTTCTCCTCCTCCACAACCTGATCCACCTTCCATCAGCACCAAAAGATCCAGACCATCCATCCTGATCCCCAGACTGGTCAACAAATTACACCCTTCAAAAAAGAGTGCCAACCCTGCTACAAACACTAGCTCTTCCATCCCTTGTCCTTCTAATGGTAAGCCCAATACTTCTTCATACTGAAATTAAATCTGACCAATTTCCAGTTCATTCCAATCCAGACAGTGATGATGACAATGTGGGAACCCTTGAAGAACCCCCACCTAATCCATTTCCAACCATCAAAGACAACTTCCAACAACATTCTTCTCAACAGAAGCATCTCATCCTAGATTGCTTCCAATTCACTCCTGCCAGGAACCCACAG
The DNA here is from genome assembly GCA_030280995.1 of Hemileia vastatrix. Classification (NCBI taxonomy): domain Eukaryota; kingdom Fungi; phylum Basidiomycota; class Pucciniomycetes; order Pucciniales; family Zaghouaniaceae; genus Hemileia; species Hemileia vastatrix. The sequence continues at coordinate 1,388,876 of JASXTE010000002.1, read as the reverse complement.
GACCTTGAAAAAAGGAAGAACCTCATCCACCAATTCAAAGCCAATGCTGAACATTTTGTTACATCTCTTGATTCTTTTTTGAAATCTCTTCTTGCCCAAAATCTTGATTTAGAAATAAAAATAAAAAACTCCTCATTTTAAAGTCTTGGGGGACTAATCCTCAGTTTTAAGTCTTGGGGGACTAACAGGCCTCATTTTATAGTCTTGGGGGACTCAAAAACCCTCAGTTTATAGTCTTGGGGGACTCAAAACCTGAATCAAAAAGACAGAACCAGAGATCAAAACATTAAAGACCAAAGAAACAAAATAAAATTCTAGGGTAACTGTTCAACAGAGCAGCCAGCTCATCAGTTACCCCCACACTTACCTTAACAAAATTCAGAGACTCCCCCTTGGATGCCCTCTGCCAGAATCTCACCAAATCCACATTATCAGTTTATAGTCCTGAAGGACTCAACCAGCAACCATCCTCAGTCTATAGTCTTGGGGGACTGTACCATTTCTCAGTTTAAAGTCTTGATGGACTGGCAGTGTTCAGTTTAAAGTCTTGACAGACTAAAACCCATTTTGCATACAAGGGCAGAGCCACTTTCATGCACAGTGCTCCACAGCCAACCTGCTGAGCTTCCACTCTTTCTTCATTATCTACACATCAATGACAAAATTTTTATTCATCTCTTTTCTCTTCATTATTTTTCCTTCACAGATCATGGCTGAATCTCTAGACTTTGACCCATCGGACTTTCCCTGTTTCACTGCTTCAAAGGACTATGCTTGTAAACAGTGCATCCACACGTGCAGGCCTTGTAATTTCACTCTTCCAACTCCTCAGGCCAAATTCTATAAAAGAGCCTGTGATTCTTGCAAATATAAAAAGAAAAGATGAAACAGAGACCCTTACTATCCAATACCTCTGCCTTCACCTTTACACAAATATATTTCTAGATCTCCTACCAGGTCACCAGAACTTGGACCTGCTTCCTCTTATTTATCTTCTGCTCCTTCCAGAAGATCACGCCGTTCCATTCGCAAATCACTCCCTAAAAGACCTGCTTTATCTCAGCAAATTTGGCCAAATAAGCTTCAAAATCAGCTCCCATTCTGCTAGACCGCATTCAGGCGGCCCATCCACCTTGCCAGAAAGCAAAAACCAGGCTCAAAACTCCCAAGTTCAGCCAGATAACAGCCAAAATACACCATTAAACACCAACAACTCTACGCAACCACCTCCTAGTGCTCCCAGAGCAATGTGTAAACATCAAATTTCTTCCCCAGAAATCCCCAAAAATTCCAAAAAATCTAGAAAACCTGCCAGAGGACCTTCTGAAAACACCAGAGCACGCAACACTGCTTCCAAAAAAAAATCTCTGGTTACT